>VRYO01001463.1:12693866-12721767 GCA_009812075.1 Sialia sialis | reverse complement strand
GACACATCTTTAGGTAGCCAGCTCTATTATTTTCTTCTACTGCTACCTCCAACCCTCAGCTACAGAGAATAGGAACAAGGAGTATTTCCTTGCATGGGTCTGTTATTTCCCGTTACCACACAGAATATATACATCCATCTTTGTGGCAGACAGTGGTGAAGCTCTTGCCTCCTTTTAAATGTCAATACAAACCAAAATAGCTCCATTTCAAGATTTGTTAAAGGCAGTGAAAGGGGTCAATGTTTGGTCAATAATTTATTCTCTTCTTAAATCTACATCTTATATAATGTTAGCTTGATAAGGTCAGCTCTAAACCTAGGATCAACTACTGGGGCTTGGTGGGCTGACAGCACCCAGGGCTAACATCCCATAGAACTGAGTCTTAACAGCTCTTAGCAAATAATCACAAATCACTAACTTCACCAAGGCCCAAGTGCTCTGACACTCTTAGCTGACACATTCTTAAATTTCTTTTAGGATTTAATGGCATTCATCTGGGGGGAAAAAAAAAGGAAAAAAAAAAAAAAAAAAAATCTATCTCCTGGCTAAAATATTGTTCAGACCATTACTCCTCCTTACCCTGGTACTGGCTAACACTAGCTCATCCTGCCCTCTGCATTCAGACCATTTTCCTACACTGCTCCTTTGACAATACCCCTACTGCCTCAGCATCTCTTCATTTTACCAAAGTGCATCCATCTCATCAGTCCCAAATTTTAACAGCTCCTTAAGACAAACACCCTCCAAATCAGCTCATGGTATCAGCCTAATACCACTATCAGCAAGATCATAAGATTTTCAAACAGAACCTCTTCCAATATTCTTTCATACACTCTATATATTCATTTATCATCGGCATCTCAGTAATACAACCCTTTATCCAGATTCAGATCACTTATATTCTCCTTTCCCTGCTGAATATCCCACCTCAGTTGCTTAATCCCTCTAACACTCCCTCAACAATTGTTGTTCAACTTGTATTGAAAGCTTTCTCTGGTGGAAACTTGTTTCCTTTTGAGGAAGGAGGGTGGATGTTCTGTAGAGCTCTGACTGCACAGCAACAAGTACATAATGAATGGTGCTGGCTAACACAATAACATAGATTCGCAGATTACATTTATGAAACAAAACATTATTTAAAACAAAAATACTTAAGTACTCTTGTACTCCTAACCTAATGGCAGAGCTGAATCTAATGAAAAATATCCACTTTTCCAGAACCTAAAAAGACTGCTGAGAAAACTTGTGAAAAACTCTGCCAAGTTATGAGAGCGAAAAGCTCTGTGAGAAAAATAGTAAGCAGAGCATCCAAAATGGAAAAATGACCCCACATCTGTCCTAAAAAACTAGGCTGCAATACACTGTGTACTTTTTATATATGGCAAAACACAAACTCAAGTCCTTTCCATGTATACAGAGCAAGGTAATTTGTTGCCCTGCAGAAGCTGGCCCGTACGTGTGAGCCACTTCCGTGCCTACACAGATCTTTCAGGGTGCACATGACATTTCAAAGAAGAGGTGAAGAGCTCACAGGGCAACAAGAATGCTCTGCCTCCCCGGCTACCTTCCTTCCATGCATGCCTTCCTCCCACATGGCAAGCAGCCAAGAGACAGCTTGTCTGAGCATGCTTGATGGTACACAGAAGTCACCAAGAGCCATCCCTAAGTTATGGCATCTAGGGCGTTTTCCTAGAGGGTACTCTGTGAATACTGTCTGGAAAAAAGCCTGAAGGCACTCTTCAAAACACAGCCTTGATATATCCAGAGTTTTGCATGGGCAGATGGAAAGTCTTTGTCTCTCCATCTGTAGGCTCAAGGCTTAGCAGATAAATCTATGATCAATCAGTACCTCTGTGCACTCACTGCTTACTGTGTCAAGCATTTCATAACTACATGTTTCAGTGGGAATACTGCTGGCTGCTCAAAACTTTAGGCAGATCAATTAAGGCTACATTAAAGCGTATTTGGCAAGTATTTGAGTTACATGCAATAACAATTGTCCTATTCTAGAAAGTGATCGAGTAAAAATAGCACCTTCTTACTCATGTGCCCTGTTCTGTGTGCATCATAGTCATATGCTAGCTTTTGCTATTCAGAGACAAAAAGCAGGCACAGGAGATACCCACCCAACTTCTAACAATCCTTTCAAAACTTTCATGTGTCAAATACTGGCAACCTTGCAAGCTCCATTTTATGTATTCACTCCACAGACTTAGCTGCACAATGCTAAGAGGTAAGTCCATACGATCCACCTGCTACTCCCACCATAAAATGCCACACTGTTGAAAAACGACAGATAAAAGTTCATCCATACAGTTTGAACATTAACAAACTCAGGTTGGACATAGCCGGGACTTTACAAAAAGGATCCAAATATCTTTTCAGTCATTTCAGTATTCAAAAAGATTTATGAAGAATTTCTAGGGAAAAAGACCTTTGGACAGCAGCTCTCACCAAACTTGTTCCTTCCATCTCTGCCCATTTCTTTGTCAAAAGCAAATCAAACATCCAACCACATCAAATTTTGCAGTCAGCATTTTCAATGAGAGTTCTATATACTTCCAGATGCTGCATATCAATCCAGAGTAGCCAGACAGAATCCCTGAGGCTTTTTGCTTGCCTTTGCTCACAGCCTGCTTTACCTGGGTTGATCAGAGACGAGACATTCACACTGAAAACACTCAAGTCTTTTCCAGATTGAGATGCCTCCTTATACTCACCAAATGAGCAAGAGAGATCTGCACTGCAAAGCCCTTTCTGTATTTCAAGAAATTTATACTTCATTAGTAGCTCTGCATATCCCTAGAAAACATGGAATTATTTCAAAGATATCTGACCTGAGCAGTTAGCACCACTTCTACAATAGTAAAAATCAAGATTAAAAACAGCAAATAAAGATAGCATTAATTTGTACTATAAAATTTAGGACCATTTTAACTACACTGTCTGGCAGAAATTTCTTCCACAGTAATAATGTGTTTCTGTAATTCCTATGGATGGTCCATCTGCCTCATCAATCAGCTTCTAGTTTTAAGAAACTGTCTGGCTTTTGCCTACCAGAATTTCTCCATACAGTCCTCTCTCCACCTAATGTAAATTTGCATGATTCTCCCAAAACAGCACTGGGAACCAGCTGAAAATGCAGTCAAAGTTTCACCTGAATACAATCTGCTGCTTATGTCGCAACATAGTAAATACTGCTGGCAACCTGCTGAGCAAGTAAATTCAAGATTGTGCCCACTCTGTTCCTCAAACCTGTCTATCTAATGGCCGCCAAAATCAACAGCACTCACATAGAGTAAAAAAGCCCAGCAAATCAGTCAGGACTTTCCCACTTCAGTACAAATCACATGAATTTATCACAAGCCTCTAAGGCTGAAATTCCAAAGTACTTAACTGAAGTAATATTGGTGTCTAGCTATCAGCTTCCGTTAGTCAGCATCAAAAACCAGCGCTAAGCAATTCTAAACACGCTGTGCCAAAAGGCAGGCCAGTATTGAGCTGTGAGTGCAATGTAAACTGCTGCTACGGATGAGCTGTACCTATAGCTTAGAGTACAAAGCCCAGACAAACACAGGCAGCAAGGCTTGGCACACACACACCTGTACCTGCAGTCCCTCCAGGGAGCTGCTTGTCTTTCTAGCCTCTTGTTATAATGACTACTAATCATTAATCAATTAAACAAAAACCCAGCTTCTTACAAGACATTAATTTTACAATCAAGTCTTTGTTAAATCAGTGGGACATGAGCAACAGCTGGGCAGTGTCTTGAAGGGCAGGACAAGTGACAGCTCAGCAGCAAGGAACTGAACCAGGTCAGGAGGGCAGGAAGGGCAGAGCAAAGGAGATACAGGTGTAGGAAGTCAATAGAGGCAGAAGGGGATAAAGTGTTCAGAGGAGGACCATCCATTTTAATTTGTAACTGTGACTTGTGGGGCTTTTGCCTTTTTTACCTCTTTAGAATTACTATTAGCAAGGAAATTTAAGGTAATGACATTCCTGAAACAACTATCCCTGGACATCTCTAGCTAGTCATCCCATGGTATCAAGCCAATTACTACTATACGCCATTCGCTCTCTCCAGAAACAATGAAAAAATACCCAAAACTAAAGCCAAAGAAGAACACTGAAAACTATGTTTTCTGAGACAAGCTACTACACTTCACATACATCCCTCTAACAAACTTTAGCTGTAAGATGATATAAAGTCTTGTACAGCAACAGAAATATATCAAGAAATCAAGAGTAACTTGGCACTTTCATATCTGGAATCAAACTAAACTCATAATTTGGTTGAAGACCAAACAAATCTTGAGTGTAGAGACAAGAGACCCCTTAGTTCTTTACAGAACAGAAACACTAAGCCCAGAATAAGAAATTCTCTTCTTGTATTGCCTAAATTTGCCTTATAAGACTCTCATCCCACCAGGATATGTATGTCATCAAGTTTCTTCAGCTAAAAAATTTCCTTACACACTTTTTACAGTTTTCCTACTGGAAATTATTCATTTTATATATGGCAATATCCACTTACCATCTCTTATCTCACAGACTTTAGCAAATGCTGTAAACAGTTTCTTTTACACCCGCTCCTCAGGAGACAGGCTGCATGTCATCACTATGCTAGACAGACCTTGGTGTCGCAGGCAATGCAACTTCAGCCTTTGTAATAGCAACAAGGTCTCATTACAAAAAGCAGATGTAGTGACTGGACAGTCAAATTATTTCTGAAGCATTTTCTCATCACTTGGTAGAAGCAGCTCTTGAATTCATGCTAGCAACAGAGGCTCACTGAAAAATGAATCTATTCAGTAAATAAATAAGGCAAAGTTACCACAAATCCTGTACAGGTATAGATGAACAGGAGAATACTGACAACTGAGCTATGCAATTAACTTAGGGCAAAATGGATCTTAGTGAACAAAGCAGTAAAGGTCAGTAAGTAACACGCATCACCTGCACACAAGAAAACAATTTAAGCAATGGACTAAAGTACAAAATAGTTGGTAATTTGTTTTGCAAACTAGTAAGTCAGTAAGAAGGCTTGTCCAAGCATCTACAGAGATTCTCTCGAATAGTGAGGAACTCTGGATTTCAAGGCTGTGAGTCACACAAAGTGGCATGCAAAGAGGGTAGTACAAGAGATAAGAATTATAAGTACAAAAACCAAAACTGGTAGATAGAGAGGCAGAAACCTAAAATAATTCTCACAAGAAAACATATTCACCACATATTACAACTGTCAGTCACCAACCAACTTAGGGAAACTCCGAACTAGGTTCCATTGTTGCCCTAAGGATTTCGCAGAGAAAATGGAGAGATAAAAAAGAGTAATAACACCTGGGTATGCAATGAGTCTTCACTGGTTCCCCTGATCTTGGAAGAAACTTGTCTTGCAGTCACTGATTAGGAAGTTGGATAGTCATGCTTCACCTCGTTGCATTTCCGAGAATGCATCTTCTCAAGTCCTAACAGTACTGCTATTCAATTCTATAATCAGCCCAACATTTCATCAAAAACCTTTTTTAAATGCTAAGTGCCTATCCAGCACACAAAGAACAGCTCAGACACAAACAGGTTAAGTCTTTATTATGGCATCAGAGGTGCACTGTCCCACACAAGAATGACAGATCTCTGCCTTTGCCCTACTCATGAAAGCTAGTGTCTACTGACCATGTGGCACAGAAACGGCTGTGATTCAGCTGTGGATCTGGGCTTTATTTCTTGTGCCATGAATGATGCACAGTCATCAAAATGCAAAGGAAAATATCTTTATTCATTCTCACTAGCATAACTAGTCTGAAATCTGGCAGTTGACTTCTGTTTTCAGTCCTGGCTTTCTCTCAGCTGCCTAAAAGCTACCTCCTTTATCATTGTTTAAGGCTACCCCTTCCCTTGTACACTTAACTGAACAGTCTGAAAACGCCTTCTTTTCCTTCCTCCAGTAAAATTCTTCACCTCCTACTGCTTATATCCCACTTGCTCTAGTATCCCAGACAATTGGTGTAGCAATAAACCATCAGCCAAGAGCACACAGAGGACAATCTGAGAGAAAGCTTCTACTGACGCACACTACAATTCTCTTTATGTTCATGAAACAGCATTATTAAAAGTTTCTTTCTCGCTTTTACTAGGTTATTTGCAGAGAAGCAAATCAACTCAACCAAAATCCCCTCTGGGGGAAGAAAATAATTTATTTTTTAAAAAGAGCCATAAAGACAGGGCAGAGGAGAGCAAGTGAGTGGGGGAATGAAGGGAAATAATAACCTGAATGTTCAGCTGAAGAACAGCAGCTAGCACATTATACAGAAATGGATAGAGCTGCACTAAAGACGAGTTAAATTCCACACTGTCTTCCTCACACCCATTTTTTTGTCAATCACATACTCTCTGCAAGCATAGTAGATCCTGTAATGGAATGAAGTGTTCCCTTCAGCCCAAGTTCAGAACCTAGCACACTTCCTTGCTTCATACAGGAGGAGCACAAACGAGGACGAATTCTTATTGTTTCAAGTAACGAAGCTGCTCTTCGATGCCAAGTTTAGCTCATGCTGCACAGAGAACATGCAGCTATTCACAGAAACTGCCTCACTTTCTGTAGTCCTTTTGCAACACGACACTCCTGAAGAGAAGGAGGACCCTACACAAAGGTGAGGGAACTTAAAACCTACTCAAGGCAGAAACACAAAGACTGACATCTGTAGATCTAATCTGCTTCAGGTTTTCCTGAACATCTCTCTCAGACCATACTTCACCTCATTTATAGAGATTAGTACAGGTGTTTCCAACCCTACCTGCTGTGGAGAATCAGTATTTTCCAGGATAGCATTTCTACAGGTGCAGCCTAATGCGGGCCCCTCATTCCCCAAATCCCCATAGTACAGAGTTCCTCTTACAGAGCAGTATCAGTTCTTATATACTAGGAAAAAAAAAGCTACGTATCTTATGCACCAGGACCCTACCTATTAATATTTTTATAGTTCAGCGCCTAATTCCCCATCTCCTCTCTGTTTCTAGGTTATCCTGACCAAATTTCCCTCTCAGCTACTTGATGCAAATCAAATTCTTGTGGTGCGTAAAATTGTTCTGGACACACAGCAGATGAGCTAGACTTTGTCATAAAAGTCACCAAGCTGGGTGAGACTAGAAATCCAGCCCTTTATGCCACTGCTTAATAAAATAGCATGAGAGCAGGGCATACATGAATTGATCCAGCCTCAGCACATTAGGAATGACCCCCAAGGTTAAAAGTGCACTTAGAGAACTCTTGTGTTATATGAAAAACTATCTCCTTTTTGATTTAAAGCATAAAACCCTACAGCTTCATTGTTCTGCCTTGTGACCTAGTACCTTTTTCCATCATCTCCAGACATCAAGGTCTAAGGATTCTCTCCATGGTCATCGCTTTTCCAAGCTAAAGAATAAGAATCTTTGTAACCTGCCCATATTTATTCCAAGCTAAAGAATGATCTGTAACCTGCCTTCAGAGAACACACCATGTCTCTGACAAGCTGACTGTTCTTTCCTGTATTCTTTACAGTGCTTTCCTTCTTTTAGGGTGTGACTAGCAAAAGCTGCAGGGAGCATTCACAATACAAGAGCAGTATGCAATGATACAGAAACAAAGACCACCCTCGCCTTGTTCTGAGCTCTCCTCATAATTCCTGAAATCTGATTTGCTATTTTAACCAGCACCAACCAGACAGTTTCAGAAGACTTTAAAATTACTCCATTTTTTTAGCCCTTTTCTCCACCTTTGCCTTTGGCACCTTCCAGAACTACTCCCTCTACATTCTATGCATGTTTTGAGCAGATAATTGAGGGCTGAGCTGTTCAATTGTTAATCTGCAAGGGTAAATACCTGTATCCATTCAAAGGCAACAGCTTTCATGAGAAATAACCTACAACAGGATTGCTTAGTTTTAAACTCTTTGAGTATCTCTTGTTCACAGAACATTGCATTAGAGATCACAGTCTAGACAAAAGGAAACACAGTCAAGAGAGCACAAGAGGGTAAAGCTGTCTCAGGCAGGACAACAGAGAAAATTGGCTCCAAAACCAGGCACAGTATTTTAACAGTGAACTGAAAAGTAGCCCTTTAACATCACTACTGCATCTGCAAACCAGCTGTATTCCTTCCAGAGACCAATGGGCAAAACAAGAACTTACAGTGCTCCACAGACACCTAGTTGTGCATCCACCAGAAAGCCTGCACAGAAATGTTTTGGACAGAAACTTCTCATGCTTATCAGATCAACAAGCAGCACCAGCCTGCAACTCTGACACCATACAACTACAGTGCCTTGCTCTGAGCCCATCACTGCTGTTCTCCTGCCACAGCCCTTGTGACACAGCAGTACTGGCAAGCACTAGAGACTGGCTCTGAGCAGCTTGCCCTGACCTCATCCATTCAGCTGTAAACAAAAAGAACAAAACTACACAACCTCCTTCGACGTTGCCTGCCATGCTTGGACATAACAGAAGGACAAAAAAACCCCTCCAAAACCCCTCGAGAACCATTCTATTTTATAGTTTCTATTTAAGCAGTAAACATGAGCTCTTATAATGTCACTACAGGTCTTGTCAATATTTTCCAGTAGTATGTTAGGAAATGCATCCAAGGTCTAACTCTTGTCATTTATTCACTTGCATTCTCTTCTTGGTGGAAAAACTACAAAAATGTTTAAGCACCACTCCTTCCCTTTGCCCATTTATTACACCACCTGACATGTTCTAACGTTATGATGGGATTCAATTCTACCAAACCAGTAAATTTATAATAATCAGTGTCCTCCTTGAGATTCTAAGTCTTCCAAGTATTTTAAAGGGTAAGGTGAAACACTCAAGGAGCTGTATCTAAACTGGTTGACATGAAAGTACTTCTGGGTTTCCAGAAACACACACATCCTACAAACAAATTTCATTCAAAGGACACATAGTCTACACTTCGTGCCTTGATTCCTGCCTAATACGGGTTCATTTGTAAAAGCAGGGAAAGTAAAATGATCACATAGCTTCCGTAATATCCATCCTCCACTCAAGCTGAATACATCCAAAGACACTCCTTTGCAGGGCAATTCTTTGTTGCCACAGCTTCCTTCTGGGGTCTTCAATTCCCACAATGGAGTGCACCTTCTGAACTTCAGCTCACAGTCTCCCTTTCAAATGCAGCAACATAGATTGGAAAGCTCCAAGCAGTGGCTAGCACACATAGCCACCAGGCTGTATGCACAATGTGGGAGGAGGAGGGAGGTTGAGCTGTTGTTGAGCAAGAAATAAGGGGGTAGAAATTTACAGCCTATCAAGAAGGCTGACACATGAATGTGGACAGAAGATCTATGTTCCAGTCTGGAATCCTACAATTGCTGATGCATTTTTGCAATACATGGTCAGAAAGTAACACACAGAACACAAGACCAAAGACTGATGTTCAAATCTTATGCCTCACTGTCCAGTACACCTCCAGCATTGGTCCTATCCATCTCCTCTGATATCACCCAATGTGACTGACTGGAGAGTTGAAATGAGATGTGCCTCTCAGTCCTGCTTCCAACTGGCAGCTATTTCCAAGCCACATGTCTGAATCCCTCGAGCTAAGAAGTGGTTAGAAATTACTGCAGAAACCAAAAACATGATGGAAGCATGTGCTATTTTTGAATCACAGGGCTTGTTACTTCTGTGCTCCACAGGCAAGTAAGCGTGCTGAAACACCATCCACTGGATCACATTCGCTAAAACTCAGATATGGAGACATCCAGTCTGAGCTCAAAGTGGGTGAAGAAATAAGATGAAGTTGAATAACTGACTACCTGTCAGAAGAGTTGTACTTTTGGGCACACCCTGGAACAGCATGATACGTACCTACACTGAAAGCTGCTTCAAAGCTGTCCTCTGGATGATCCTGAACTTGCTTTGACATTCTTGGCAGAGTTAGCATAGCATATCTATGAGCTCACCATATCTCAAGTCTCTGAAGAAACACATGGCAGCATTCAATATCCATGGAGTTGCTAGGCACTGAAGGCGTTCAACCAAGGTACATCACATTGCTGAAATTCACAGGATCACTCTTATAAAAGTTGGTTACGAGCTGCAAATAACTTCAGTCCTGCAGCAGTTAACCAGGATACCACTCCACAGAATGCCCTAACCTCCTTGGAGTCTTCGTCTCCTTAAGGATTGGTAAGGCCAATTATTGTCATTTTATGTCAGCAAGGCTCCACTTCTTAGTAAAAAATACTATCCTGTAGGAAGATCCAGGGCCTCAATAGCATAAGCCCCACTACAGAAGAGCCGTAGGAGACGGGAAGTTTACATAAACTTCCAGGAGGAGACCTACAACAAATGTATGTGGCACTTTCCAAAGCCTATATACAGCAAGAAGCTTTATTAAACACCTACCATGAAAGAACTTCATGTATAAATAGCACTTTTCTTTGCAAAGAAATCTCAAAAACACCACAGATCAGAGCTGCAGGGGACCCAACAGAACTGTGTGGGATCACCTGCATGTAGACATCATCTGCTAGGTGCTGTCAGTCTCTCACTTTCCTGAGCAATAAACACTGGGGGTTGGGGGGGAAATAAATCACCATTTCTCTTTTCCCCTTTACCTCTGCTGCACAAGAGCAAACTAAAAAAAAAAAAAAATGAGAACACTGTTGCAGAGATCAAAAGCCTTTTTCTACTGGCTCTGACCTAGTTCTTTCATTCTTACTAGAAGGAGAAAAAACACTTAAAGGAACATTGTCAAAACTGTTGAGTCTAAAAATAGACTTACCTTGGCAGTGCTCATCTCAATGGGCTCATATTAAGGAATGCAAACTCACTTTCCTCATGCATGCACACACCAATCCTTTCATCAATCTGGAAGCACTGGCACTATACAGCCCAAAGGACCCTCCCAGTCCACATAAACCCTTTTGGGACACTAAAGTATGTATTCTATATAATGGCAAAGAACTGTAGTATTTCCAAATTCCCACTTCATATTTTACTGTCAGCTATCCCAGTAAAAAAGTCTGGATATCTTCCTTAAGTAAACCGATGGACATTTGTTGCCACAGCTAAACCCTCAGCATACCATGCTAAGACAGCTTTAAAATAATCAGATTTGAGGAAGATTTCAGAATTTAGATAAAGTAAACAAGTTTTTCAAAGATTTTACAAAAAGTATAAGCTACAAAATATTTCCACCTTAGCCACAAAGGGCATTTCTGAAAGGAAAAACAAAACAAAGACTCTGGGTTCATGGCTGAAGCTGACAAACAGGCAGTTTCCATAGAACAATAGCCCTGGTGGAGCTGGTGGGGCAGCGGATGTTGGCTCCGGTCAGGAACTCCTGTGCTGCAGAGTCCATGCCTCCCTTGTGCCCCAGGGACCATTCCACTCCCTGCCAGTTGCATCCTAGAGCCAGACACTTGCAAGTCTGCACAAGAAGCCAGCTGGCCCAACCATTCAAACACCTTGCATCACGCTATAAAAGAAAGCCCAGGAAGCCCATCCTAGCCAAGCTCCCAGCTGACTACTGCAAAGACTGGAAGGCCAGACAACCACAGTTTAAACCTTATTTCCAAGCTTCCAAAACTGTTGTACAGCAGGTTATGTCCTCAAGATCCCAAGCTGCAAGCTAGGAAAGCATGCATCCAAAGAAAACAAACAAATTAAACAAATAGAAAACAAAAAAATCCTAACTATCTGTTCTTCCTGAGTCCAGGACATTTTTCTAAAAAACAATCTATTTAGAAGATTCAAGGGCAACTCTACTTTAGACTAAAGCAGGGTATGTACACTGTGATGATCAGAGTCTTGAGGAACAAGTAACCTCACAGCCTTCCAAACAGAAGCCATAATGCCACATGTTCCTTGCCAAACATCAGAGTTCAGGAACAGAACACAGCCCACACCTAGGGCTCCAATAAGGCAGAAGATGAATTAAGAGAAAAGCAAGCTTTTAAGCACAGTCACACAAAGAAACACAGCCCCAAAACAAACTGATTGATAATAAAAGGCCTGAAATGTGAATGTACTACAAACACACAAAGCAGTCATGGCCATACAGCTACTTGTGCTAAAATAGTCATAGAACTGTGTTAGTGGGAGGGCAATGGAATTATGCAAAGACAAGAAAGTTGAAGGAGAAAAAAACAAAATGGGAGGAATGCAGAACATACAGACAACGCCTGCTCTGACACACCACAGGATGCATCCTGGGGAAAGGAAATGGGAAGAAGGAGTTAAAGAAAAAAATTCCATCTCAGGAGAAGGGAAAGGCACTGCTTCCCAAAGCTTTAGCAGAGCTCTCCTTCATTAATATTTACAAAGCTTTTAGAGATTCTCAGATGGAGGGCACTGCAGATATGACAGGAATTATTACAGACCTGAAAAGATGTAGCAAACAAACTGAGAAGGACTTCAACCAAATAAAGAAGGATAATATTAGTGAGCACACTGAAATAGGGGTTGCTGCTGGCATATGAACCATCTGGTGCATGGCAGACCATTTCATTTACTTACTTACCCACTACCGGGCACGCATGCCCAGTTCATGTCATTATGCCTCTGCCACCAAAAAAGTAATACTTTTATTCACTACCTTCCTTCTTCAAAACTGCCATTCAGGAAAGCAGCCTGTGCCTAAGAAATGCTTGACTTATGGAGAGGCTTACAGTTAGGATGAACAACTTGGGATGTTGACAGACACCTTTTGACACATAGTGGTCTTGTTTACCTTTATTTGAATTTGCATAGGAAGCTGGTTCTCAGGGATGTTAAGCTCCCCACTGCCTCCAGGACTTTTGAGTTTTTGCTGGACTATCATTTATGCTGTTCACTTGAATTCGGCAAAAGACAGCTTCAGCATGATTTTCAGCAATAAAGCAAGTATCTCTGATAGAATTGTAGATTTCAGCATAACCGAGAAGCAAAACTCTGGTAGTCACAAGACGAAGAGAAAAAAATACTGACATATACGAAATTAAGTACAGGAGAAGGCGTCAGATTTACACAGGATTCTTAAATTTTCCCAATGGCACCAAATAAAGCAAGATGAGGCTCAAACCCCAGGACTGTCACTGCCTCAGTCTAAACCAAGTGAATTTTGGGAGCAGACAGCAGGAAGGCAGATTTACATCTCTCTCCTCCAACTTCCCAAAAGACCCAATAGAAAGGGAACATACAGTCAATGTTAGACGGCTAAAGGGAGCCCCGCATTCACTGGAAGACCCAGCAAAGCATCCACCTGCCCAGGGCTTGGTAGCCATCGCCTCAGTTACAGGGTACTTCCCAGGAGCCGGGCACCACATGAACACCTCACAGCTCCCGGCTCTCGAGGAGCTGAGCATCTCGGCCCTTCGGCTTCTCCATCCCTCTGAGGGAAGGAGGGGCCGAGCACAGCTCTGCGCCCATGCGGGGGACGCCCAGAGGCTGCTGCAGCTCCGTGGGCATCGCGGTCTCGGGGCACTTGGGGGATCTGAGCAGCAGCGAGGGGCGGCAGCGGCCGGGAGCCCGCGGGAGACCGACGGGCGGCGGGGCCGAGGGGGCGCCCGGGACTGAGCGCGGGCGCCGGGGCCGCTCCGGAGGGAGGCGGCGCAGGTCGGCCGCCCTTGCCGGGAGAGGCGGCACCTCCGGGCCCGCCGGGAAGTTGCCGATCGATACCTCCGAGCAGCCCCGGCCGCCTACCCCGCCGCGGGCGGGGGCGGCAGCCGCGGCCCGGCTCCATAACACCTGGTCCGGGGCAGCGGCGGCGCTGCGGGCGGCCGGGCCGAGGTGCGCCGGGGCCGGCGGGTGCCCCGCGGGTGAGGCCGGGGCAGCGGGCGGCAGAGCGGCCCCGCCGGCAGACACTGCTCTCCCGCCGGACCAGAGCGGGCCGGGCCGGCCCCGCCACGGCGCAGGTGAGTGCCCGGGGGAGGAGACAGGGGAGGGACCCCGGGGGCGGCGGGCAGGGGACGCGAAGCCCTTACCTTCCACCGCCATCCTCCCGGCCTCGCATAGTGCGCCGGCCGCCGACCCGGCCCCGGCGGCGCTGCCCCGGCCGCCCCCCCGCCCGCGCGGGCTCCGCTCATCTGCAGCCGCGGCGATCAACCTGCAGCGCTCGCTGACAGCGGGCGGGGCCGCGCCGCGGATCCCTGGGAAACGTAGTCCCGGGAAACGGGCGCCCGGCCAGGCAGCGGCGTTCCCTGCCGCCGGCGGGGCCCCGGGGCGCCTCGGCGTGTCCCCGGCGGGCAGGGAGAGCAGCACGGGCCGGCCGTGGGCCGTGAGAGGCGGCAGGGCTGCGGACTCCCACGAGGCGTGTGTGGGACCGGGACTGCGCGGGCAGCCGGTCCCGGGACGCTTCGTTTCACAGCTCTGGGATGTTTCTCTCCAGGATTTCAGTCATCTCAGACAGGCAAGTTGACGGCTCCAGGATAAGCTCGTCCTGTCCCCGTCCCGCCCCACTGCACTGCCTGGCAGGCCAGAGGAGTTAGTCCCCAGGGAAAAAAAAAATAAAAAAATAAAGGCACACACAGCACCGGGACCTACCAGTCAGCACCTCACCCCCGGCGAGGCCTTCAGGTTTTTTTCATCTTACCTACTCTGACAGATCCTACAAATCCCGACAGCGGAGGAGATCAGGGACACAGTAGCAGAGCTATTGCTTCAGGTCTTCAGAAGTCTTTCACCAAACAGCCTGCCATCCTCATCTGTCCTGGGAAACCCTGCCACCCTCATCTGTCCTGCACAAGCTGCGGGCTTGTGCACTTTTCAGTTTTATTTTGAGATATCAGAAAGGTTTTGAAGAGCTTTTTCCACTTCAGAAATAGACATTTTTTCATTTTAATTATATCAGTAAATATTAACTATCCAGAAAGAGTCTATGAGTTACTCTACTCGTCAAAGTTATGTTATTATTAAAATCGAGAAGATAACAGCAAAGGGACTGAGATACAAGGACAAACCTAGACAGGGCATGATAACAGTGCCATATGTTCTTTTTGTTTGTTAGCAGTGGCTATTGTGGCTAAGTGTTGCTTGTGACAGGTTATTTTTGTGAAGCAAACCTCAAGTTAGAGTGCAAGAACACACAATATGCAAGTGAATATGGTCTTCACAAACCCCAGGAATTTTGACATCCTTGAAACATCTAAAATAATTAAAAATTTGGTCTTCATTTTTTATTTTAGGAAGGAAGCTCAGAACCTATGAGAAATGTCTTGAAGCCCAACTCTTTCCTTAAACCTTCTAATAACCAACTTAGCCCTGAAGACCTGACTCATTATTTGCTCTCATAAGCACTTGAACTGTTAGCCTTTGTGTAGTATGAGTCCAGATACAAGTTTCCTGGAGCAGCAGCCTTTTTATTCATCTGTTTGCAAAGTGTTAGGCATACTCACAGTGCTATAAGTACGCTATAAGTAAAAAAACCTGAGAGAGTATGCTGATGCTTTCAAGTGCAATACAGTCACACACCTGATACCATATGCTGGCAGAATGGACTGATGTTCACATGCTTTCTGTGGAGAAAATAGGATGTCCATAGATATCACAGTTTTCAAATATGTGTAATACATAATAAGTTTCTGTGATTTTGATGACATTTTGTATTAAGCTTATGTATTCCAACATTAATTATTTATTTGATTGTGACAATATTTGGAGATATGTTGGTGTAATTACCTGGCTAATGGATATGTGAAGCCCTGCTTTCTTGTCTGGAATGAATTGGGAGCCATGGAGGAAATAAATCAAGGCTCAGAGTTGAAGTGGCATGGACATGGGGAGCTGGAGTTCTATCCCCATTAGTATGCTGAATTTCTGCCTAGTAACTACATTTCAGCTCTGGACCCTGAGGACATCCCTGGTGAGTACAATTTTACTGAGCCCTTTAAACAGCCCTGTAGTTTTTAATTACAACTTCATGCCTGCTGAAGAACAGCAAAATTATGGCTGTGACTAGATAGCTAATAGGGCATGACAGATGTTAAAAGGTATAGTGTGTGATACCTAATAGCTAATGAAACCTAGTATTTAACAGTATCTAAAACCATCAGAAACTTAACAAATTCTGGTCAAAACAAGACAAATTGTAATTTAGTGTATGTTGTTTATTAGACAAAAGAGGCTGTGAATTGATTCAAGAGATTGTGTGAATTGATTCAATTAATCTATGGTAAAGTAGGATCTGTTTTGAGAAGAGCTTTCAGAAGCATCAGGTGAGACTGAGCTAGTTTTCTTGAAACACCCTGCTAAATTGTAGTGTAGAAAAAGACCATCTTTCTCTGCTGAGAAAGAGCTATTTCTTGCTTTCTCTGCCTTGCTTTCTTGCTTCTCCTTTCTACCTTTCCTCTCTTCAGAGAGGTTTCTTCTAAACTTTCTCTTAAAAGTGTAGCAAACTTCCTTTAAACAGATTTGGTTTGTCACAGCCACAGTCAGTTTGCTGTGTACCGTGCCCTAGGTCACCAGATGAAAAGACTACTGACCAGAGGCTCCTTAGCCTTTCTAATTATTTCTGAATAGTATTTCTGCCAGCTAACATCAGATGAAAGTACAGTTGATGAATGTCTGTCAGCAGCATTGCTCTACTGCAAGACTTTTGAAGTCTAAACAAGTTGTTAGACTTGTATACTTCACTACACTGTTATCCATCATAATTTTTCTCTTTTTGTTCCCCTTTCATCTTACAGAAATTGAAGTCATTAAACTTTAAGGAACCCACTGTGCTCCTAAGTCTTTTCTGTAAAACAGTGAAATTCTCACTCATCTTCATCTGATGGTCTTGTTAGCGAGGTACTTTTGCCATGTCATTGTAACCTGAGGTTTTCAAACATTGTTATTTTATTTTGGATGCCCAAACCACATGCACAGTAGCAGTTTTCAGGAACAGTTGAAGAAACATTTGAAAACTGTTGACCTCTAGTCAGGCGTCATGTGTCTCTGGCAGTGAACAGCAGCACAGCCATGTCTGAATATTTTTGGCTGTGATTTGCTTAGCTGAGTGGGCCTAAACTGTGATGGTGAGATTGAAACCATCCAAAGTTTGTCGTCAAACTCAAGTATGACAGAAACAGGACCATATCATATGCCTAAAATTTTAGTATCTGGACTCTTACATTGCCTTGCATATTCCTGGGAAAGAATATGTGGAAATGGGTGTGTATTTCAAAGGTAACTGATGATGGGAAAAGGTGTGGCAGGAACATGTGGAGGACTATACAGATTTGCTACTGATGTGGAAGGAGAAGTGGGGCTTTCCACTACAGTGCCTCTGCCAGTATGGAGGGCTGGAAGAAGAAAAGGGAAGGGCTGTAGGTGGTTCATGCACATGCTCAGCACACACCCTAAGCCACTTGTTTGCTAATGAAAAACAAGAAAGTTTCATGGACACTACACTGAAGGCAGTAGGTGGAAATTCAGGTGTGGAAGTAGAGGTGTGAGTAGAAAATTCCCTTCCAATTCCCCTCCCTTTGTCAGAGTCAGCCACATAGCTGAAAAAACAGCTTGAGAAATAGTGGGTGCCAGATCTGGAGTGAGAGGAGGAGGGTGTGGAGTTTCTCTGCATTCTCTTTTTTCCTCGAGGAAGTGGCATTTCCTAAGAAACCTGCTGAGACTCATGAAAATACATGAAAGGCACACGGAGAAAATGGAAAATACTGGGTGCATGGGTGCTTCTTTTTATTTTTTTTTTTTTTTTTAATTTTTAATCCATATAAGCATATACTGAGAAAAGGGGAGAAACAGAATTTTGGTATAATACTCTGACCCATGGAAACAGATTCTTATGCTAGTGTCGATCCAGGCTTACTACTACAAAATGACCCAAGGTATGATATGTGTCAAAGTGTAAGCACTAATGTTCAGAAGCAGTGTTCTGGGGTCTGAGAATGACTTCAGAAGATCCTTGCCGAAGGCAAGGAAAATATAAATAAATGTGTTTAAAATACGTGTAATACAATTTTAAGTGTCACTAAGGCAATGAAATTTGGGGTTTATACTAGTGTACAGTAATTTCACAATTATAAGCTGCACCTCCCGGCAGCCAGGTAGATCACGGGATCTGTCCATATATAAGCTGCACCTGAATATAAGCCGCTTTTTTTTTTTTTTTTTTTTTTTTTTTTAAAGCCAGGAGCCATGTGTAACAAATTAGTAACAGAATTGCTGCCAGCTGGGTTTGGTGTCAGGTGCTCAAGTTGCATAGACCAGCGAAGCCTTCAAAGGCAGCCCCAGGCCCCCCTCTCCAGCCAGCTCTCACTTCTGGGTTGGCATTTCCCTGGGATTTGTCCATAGATAAGCCACACCTGAATATAAGCTGCACTACTGGGGTAGGCTGGATTCTTCAATGAAAAAGGTGTGGCTTATAATCGTGAAATTACTATAATAGTTTAATTATATAATTAATAGTATTTTTATACTGTTGCTGAAATATACTTTTGAGTATTGTTTATATTACACTACTACATTTCCTAATTGTCAAAATTATTTTGCAGTAAGTGCATTTACAGATTTGTAGGAGACTCAAAAATGATCACAAGATGTCTGAAGTTTTATTATTGTAGCATTATCTGGTGTTTTCTCTATTTTTTTTAGTTATTTAATTATTTTTAAAAGTAATTAAAACATTCTAAAAGAATCGTGGTCCCTGATCTCAATTTCAAAGAAAAAGAGGTATGTGAGTGTTAAAATACCCAGAAGATTAATAGATTTTTTTGTGTTTTACTTCATTTGATAGAAGATCAGGGAAGGGAAGTGGGTGGGTTAACATGATCTGTACATGAGGCAGACAGCACTGTATAAAAATGTCACTCCTGTTATAAGTGTGAGGTTAAATCCACTTTCCAGAAATGTCTATACCTTCTGCACAAAGAATAGTACTGACTTTTGCCATCATTAAATGTTTTGATGGGTTATTCCATTCATTGCTTTATTGTAAACTATAGATAATTTTTATACAAATGTGGAAACATGCCACACATTTTCCTCCCAAAGCAAGTTTGTGACAACTCTCCCAGCAATACAGTCCAAAAGCAGCAGTAGGGCTGCAGGCAGAGACCACAGCTGTGACTGCCTCACATGGCAGCTTTTTGAGTGAGGTTTTTCCACTCATGTATGGGGTGAGGCTGGGAGAAACTGGGCATAGACTGAAAAAGAGAGGTTCAGGCTGTTTATAAGGAAACCCTTTTTCTGTGGACAGTCATCTGTAGGAGCAGGTTGGTGCTCAGGGTTGTTTTGCAGCCACCATTCTTGGTGATTCCCAAGCCCCCACTTTCCTACAGAAAGCCATAAGAAACCTGCTTGGATCTTGCACCTGATGCTGCTTGGAGCAGGAGATTGGGCTACAGACCTCTTGTGGTTCCTTTTATCCTGAACCATCCTGTGATCTCATGAATGCCTTTAGCTGCCCTGGACTTTCTAAAGTGGTGGATTACCTTCCTGCTATCATTAACTTCAAGCAGCCTTCCTTTCTTCTGAAAACCTGCTGAGTGCTACACCCATAAGTTACCTGCTCTCATTCACTGGTGACTGCCCAGTGTGGTAGCATGAGGAACTGGGTAGTGTGAGGTGGGATCAAGTGAGGGTAGTGTCACTTACACAAAATTTGGCTGTTTCAGTGATCACCTCAGATACATTAGTTTGTTCTGGAGATCTGAGAGCAGTGAATGAGATTTGTGCTCTCCTGAAAAGTGTTCGTGAGAGCAAAGTAACACATTGAGTGCCGTCCTTCCTCATGATTGGAGAGTGTGAATCATTGAGCCCTGCCACATACGCATTCCTGATAAAAATGGAAGAACCATACCTAATAGAGGATGTGTATTTAAACAGAACTAGAGAAGCAGTCTACTATAGCATGTCCATGTGATCAGTTGGCAAACAGATGAGTAACTTGTTTAAACAATCCTGACTAATGCTGTTGTTTGCTGAACTGCAACTTGATGTGGACTGGAACAATTCAGTGCTGTAAGTAACCTGCAAGTACTGAATTACAGAGCCATTCAGGGTGGAAGGCAGCTTTTGGAATCATCTAGTTTAAACCTGTGCTCAGAGCAGGGGCAGCAAGAGCAGGTTGCTCAGGGTCATGTCTGCTTTGGTTTGAATATTGCCAAGGGCAGATACTGCACAAGGGTGGATGCTGGATTTCTGGGCAACTTGCTCCAGTGTTTGATCTCTCCTCAGTTTCTATTCTCATGTAAATGGAATTTTCTGTATTTCAGTTTGTGGCCATTGTCATGAGTCTGCAGACACTGCTGAGAGGAATCTGTCTCCCCGTTCTTTACTCCCCACCAATGAGTATTTATACACATTGATGAGATGCCCCCAAAGACTTTACTTCTATGAGCTGAACAGGCCCATCTGTCTTAGCCTCTTCGTGAATAAGAGATACTCCTGAACATGGTACCACTTAATCATCTTCATGGTCCTCAATGGACACACTCCGGCCTGTCCAGGCTTCTCTAAATGGCAGCATAATCATCCTGTGCATCAGCCACTCTTCCCAGTTTGAGAATATCAAGACACTTGGTGAAGGTATCCACTGTTCCATCATCCCGGTTCATTAATGACAGAAGTATATTGGCCCCAGTATGAGCCCCTGAAGTAGACCGCTAATGTCTAGCTTCCAAATGGACTTTGTGCTGCTGATCACAATCCTTTGAGCTCAGCATATCAGCCAGTTTTGATCCACCTCACCAACCACTTACCTAGCCTGCACTTTATCGGTTTTCCAAGACAATGTTATTTGACACAGAATTGAAAGCCAGTCGTTTCATCACAGGAGGCTGTCAGGTCAGGCATGTCAAGTCAGGCTTGATTTCCCCAGTGCAAATCCATTTATGACCATGGATTCCAATACAGGGGCAGTCCTATCCTAAATACATGAAATGGTTTCCCAGATTAGTTTCTCCATCACCTTGCCAGGGATCAGAGCGAGGCAAACTGACCTGTAGTTGTCCAGATTTTCTCTGTTCCGGTCATCAGGAATCTTCCCAAATTGCTGTGAGCTTTCAAAGATAACAGAGAGTTATCTTGCACTGGCATTTCCCAACTCCCTCAGCACCTGACAGGTGCAAACCATCAGGTCCTGTGGGTTTATAAGTATTCAGTATGTTTAAATGTCCCCTGACTTAATCCTCATCCACCCCAGGGTTTGTGTTCCTTGTGCTAGTTCTCACTGCTCCTAGGGGCCTGCAATTCCTGAAGGTTGGTCCTAAAAGTAAAAATGAAGTGAAAATGCATTGAGTACATCAGCTTTTTTAAGGTACTTGGTCACTAGAGCCTGTTATTCATTCAGTAGCATGCCCATATTTTTCTCCAGTCTTCCTCTTGACATAGGTTTAGAGCTTTTCTTGTTGTGCAGATACATCTCCAGGTGGGCTTTGTCATTCCTAACACCACCTTTACATGCTGGGACAGTATATCCTGCTGATTATAGCAATCTTCTTCTCTGCTGTTTTAAGGAGCCTGGACCAGGTCTGTAGTGGAGCCACTATACTATTTTTTACAGGTTGAGCATTCAAACCACTCCTGCTACACTCACACATTAGACACTAGCTGGTGTGTGCACTGATACTTGTGCTCAGTGTGCTCAGATCTGGGTGACATGCAGCTTTTCTTGATGGTCAGCTGCAAACTTTTACACTTATGCAATGTAGATTTTAAATTCATACTTGTAGCTGTTTTACAGATGTAAATAACTGCTGAGAAACAAAGCTTTACGTAGCACTGTAGCTCTTACAGATCTCCCTGGCAAGAAATACATGAACAGTGCAGTGTGGGACTTGTGCATCTGTACAGAGCCTGCCTAGAACATCATCTGTGCATACCCAATGGGGCTGTCCCAAGCATAGTGCACTTGCAACCAGAACTAATAATTTGTACAATCACAGTGCCCATTTCACACTTGGGCAGAACTATTGTGCAAAATAGAAGAGGGATAGATCTGGGTAATTCCTGGTGTACAGAAGCTCCAGTCATGAGGAATCTGAAATATGGAGCTTGGGATCTGACCTTTAACAATAGTAATGTTTGTCACTTACCTTGATGCCTTCCTACCTTCAGTAGGAAGAAGCTATAAGTAATAGCCAATATTGTGTTGATTTCGATGTAATATACCTAGTGTGATCCTCTGAATGTCAGAGCTGTCATGGTTGAAGCTGAAACCAGGACAGAGCTAAAAAAAATTTGCATCTCCTTTTAAGGTTTTTTATGTGCGGGATTTGGAGGGAAGTAGTTGTGTTATTACAGAAAATAATAACATGATAATGATTAGAGTTGATAAGGTCTGAGCACAATGACCTTTACCTGCTTATGAATGACTCAGAACAGTGTTGAAAAATTGAAGTGGTTAGCAGTGATTTGTGAGCATTTATTAAGGCAAATCAGATAATTGCATTTAACATCACAGATGGCTTGTATTTTCTAAAGTGGTTTTACTTCAGCGCAATAAGATGACTCAGAAGCTCAGTAGGATATTATGGCCTTGATTTTGCATTGCCTCACACCTCATATAGTGTAGTTCCCAGTGCAGAGGAGGTGTAGGTCCAGTATTGCAGGATTTTATGCTTTTACTGTGCAAAGCAGTGCAAAGCATCATGGCCCTATCCTCTTTCTTATGCTACTTGTCATTATCAGTTTTATATTTTGAGAGCATTACTTTGTTTCCCCTTTGCACATTACATGCTTTTACTACCTGTAGGGACAAGGGAATTTATAACAATCTAACAAAACATTAAATTGTCTCTGGCATTCTGGAAAAAACACCTCTTCCACATTCCTAAAAATCTTTCAATTATTTCTGAACAGGTTATTTTGGTTTGCTTTTTAATAGATAGGGAATTCCACAATAATCCAGAGTGCTGTTCCATATGGGGAAACATAACGTCTGCTATTTCTTGGCAGAGGAGCAGCAGCATAGGTCTGTTTCCTCTTGGCAGAGAGCAGGAAGCATAGAATTCATCTCACTGAACTTTATCTACCAAAGCATCAAGCACTCAATAAGGCTGCATTTCCTAAAAGTCACCAAAGGGAGGAAAAGCAGCATTTTTTGAATGCTGCCTTTTGAATTTGCTGGCCTTTAGCAGCCCAGGTGACCAATGAGCTTAAACATGTAGCTCACATGGAACTAGGTTCACAGAGAGAAATCTTACTTTCACTTCCAACTCACTTTATTTTTGTTTGTCCTTGAGCAGAAATGACCACAAATAGAATATGAGCACATACTTCTCTGGAGCCCCAGACTTAAAACTAGGGTTATTTCCTAGGAAGCTTTTTTTGCCATAATTGGAACACAGGAGAGCTTCAGAGATGGTGAAAGCTGCTGCTATTTGTAACAGCATCAAAAAACGATAGTATTTTGCAATGAGGTATTTTTGCATGCCAAGAAACATCGGTCCAGAAACAGCATTACCCAGAGAAGCTGAAATAGGTCTCTGCTGGAGTGATGACAAAGAACCAGTAGTGTCTCTCACTGACCATGCAATGATCCCAGTCCAGGCTAACAATGGAGTTTGCAGCTGTTATGGACCTCTGACATCTAAGCTGAGGGACCAGAAGCATTGGCTGCAGGCAAGGCTGTGAATTACAAACCACTGAGTATAAGCATGCACAGGTTTTGTCTATTCAAATGCATAGCTCGAGCCTCTGGTGCTGTGGGGATACATCAGCTGGAACTACAATAAGTAATTAACAGTCTGTCCAGCCACTCTGCTAATCTAATCACTCAGCACTGCTAATCAAATCACTCCAGTAGCTGGAGTGGTGCTTCCTGAATGCCAGTGCTCCCTAAAGCTAGGCTAAGTACAAATGAAGTCATTCAGGTGTATTAAGTTAAACTAATGATTGCAAATGAAGACAAGCTTTGAGACTGCCAAGTCCTCAATTCCTGCTTGCTCACACCCACAAAGCATCATCGCAGGAAAGTAGATGGAGTTAATTTAGATTAGGCTGGCATAGAAGGTAGAAGAGGATTTAAATGTGGTATCTAGCACAGGTTAGTTGACACATAGCTCAGGAGAACAGAAATCTCTGCTCAGACTGGCTGAATTGGCTGTACATGGATGTGGCTGTCAGTTCCGAGGACAGGTCACAGACTGCTGGGGTGATGTAAATAACCCAAATAATGTCCTCTGATACTTATTTTCCAGTTCTAGTGGGAGAAAAGACTGGTTTGTGGAACAGCACATAGCCACGTGACCAACTTAGGCACTGTTGCTGTCCGAGCAAGAATTGGGATGTGAGAGGTGTTGGTTTCTGGGGAGGAAGTGCACCTTTCCCATTATTACCCAACAGCAGAAGCAACAAGTCCAGTTCACCAAGGCCCTTTGGAGCTGTCCTTCTAGCTCTCTGGCCCCTTTTCAAGATTCCCTGTGCCCAAAGATGCCTGCTGTCTCTCTCTGTCCCCAGAGTTATGTGGAGGTCTATTTGGGGTGGGAGGGGGAGGAGGTTCCTTCAGTATTATTAGTAGGAGAACTATGAAGTTCTTTCGTTTCCATCTGTATGACTGTGAAACCTCCCACAATCCCCTGACATTTTGCTTCCTTAGCCCAGCATTTTATGGTAACTGAAAACTCCATTCTATTGTAAAGTTGGATTTTGCCATCCTAAAGATAAGCACAAAGTAAGTTGTAAGTTATTTTGTGCCCATCTTGGCAAGTGGCTTTATGTCAGCTGCTGAAAAGCCTTGGAGAGAGGACTGGGGAGATTATGGAAGACAGCAGTGCCAAGCAGCATTGCAGGCTGAGTACATTACTTAAGTGTCCTTGCAGATATTATGCAGCTGTACCAAAGCTGGTGAAGGTGTCCCCAAGTGCCCTTCTCTGACACATTGCAATGGAGAAGCTCTGAAACATGCAGTAAGCCCACAAATGCAAGTGGTGTTTGTGACTCTGGTATGTAGAGGTTCCAGCACCAATTCAGCTGTCTAAACACAAGTGTTTGGTGTCCTTTGAGATTCTTTCAGTGACATCTATGACAGTGCTTATGGTCGACTTTTCCAGCACAGTCCAGTGTCCTACTGAGCAGCAGAAGCTGTGTGACTGTCTCTTGGGACCTGGGGGGAGGCTATGCCCAGCAGTTCTGTACTTACTGTTTGTTGTCCCAGCTGCACAGAAATGCCTGCCAGGAACAACAGAGAGCTGGGAACTGCTTAGTTCTCTCCTCCTCCACCCCGTGTGGAAGATGCTGGTAACCTTCAGAAGATGCTGGTGGCCTTCAGAAGGTTCTGGTAGCCTTCAGCCAGTCACCCTTTGCTCCTCCCAGCACATGTGGCAGAGGAGCTGGAGGTCATGCACATGCCCAGCACAGCCAGGCCACTGGAGCTCATGGTGCACAGGGACACAGCTCTGACCCATGTGTAGACCAGGAACGAACTGCAGTCATCCAGGTGGATGCTCTTGGTTCGACTCACGTAGCTGAAGGAGCCTGAGCTGGTGTTACATTACTGATGATTTTTGAGGACAGTAAGCAGCCATGCTCTGAGCCCAATAGCTTTCACAGCATTATTCATTGAGGATAATAGGCAAAAGGAATCTTTAACTTGGTGTCTTACAGGTGACAAATCTGTGTTTTCTCCCCAAGATTGTTACTGCAGGTTATTTTTAGAAATGTCAGTTATAATGACTTCATTATTTTTAACACACAGGAAGAAAGCAAAGAACAATCTTTTAGTTATGCTTTTATTTTTCCACTTTATTGCCTTTTTTCGACTAGTTTGAGCACATCTGTTTTGCAAGCCTATAGCAGCAGAAATCTAAATTATGTGACAGAACTACAGCTTCCATATATAACTTTTTTGCTCTTTTCCCAAATAAAAGTGGAAACAAAATATTTTGTAATATACAACCACCTTGTAAGGGGTTTAATGCTTCTTTATTCTTTCTACTGCTCTAAAAGATGTTTTCAAAGAGTTTTCTTTTAACTGAGTCTGGAAACCATCCACTTTTAATGAGAACTTACTGACATCTAATTGCCATCTGCCTCCTTGAGTTTCTCTCATAAGACTGCTTCATTTTTTCTTTGTGCTCTGAACTGCTCCTCTGTTGCTGCTGTGGTTTATACTCCAAGTGAATTCTTAAGTCTTTGTAATTTAAGTTTTAAGGTATTTATTCTGTATTTCACCCATACCAGAACTACACTAAAAAAAGTCTACACTAAAAAGTCTTTAGAGCTAAATACTTATTACCTGCAGAATGTAGATGCATGATTCCTACCAGAACATGGGTGGTGCTCACTGGTGTATCTGTTTTACAAATCTCTTTTCTCATCTGATGACACTGTATCATGAATACAATGCAGTACACAGCAATATGGTGTAAGAGAAGTATTGCAATTCTCTCCAATGAGGAAATATATGGTATCTTCCACAAAATTAAAACTACCCTTTTGTTGTGCAAGCCATGCCATTAATAAGTCTTCCAAAAGAGCTATCAGTGCTGCCTTGTGATGACCTTCAGCCCCATGGTGATTTCACCCCATGTCAGAAGCAAGGACTCTTTCACTGACTGAGGACTGAATAGGTCCTTCAGAAATGTTTGGCAAGCCACTTCTTAACATGCCTCTTACCATTATGCAGTAGAAAGCTTTTAGAAAGGCTCTAGTGAAGCCCTTCTTGCTTTCCTGGAAATAATTTCTTTCAACATTCTACTGACATTTTCAGGTTCTCTATTTTCCTGAAAGTGAGTGTCCAACGGTGCCCCTGTGTCATGCTTTTCTTCCTTAAGAAGAATTTCACATCCCACAATGGTGACTTGTGATCCCTGGTCAGATATTGATTCTCTGAGATTTTATTCCTGTCTGAAAACAGCAGAAAGAAAAGTGAGTTATAGTAGCAGGTGAAACTTATGACATTAGAGCCTTTTCTAGTAATTTCCTACCCACAGGAGACGAAAGCAGCATCAGCTCATAGGCCCATCATGTCAACCATGCCTTGATGAACATTTTAAGTCAGTCAGGCCATAAGAGGGACACATTGGTCACTGCTGGCTTCTTAGGAACTCTGTAAGTAATGAAATATTGCATACTAATTCAAATGGAGCATCCAATACACATTCCACTGTCACGTTTTCCTTCTGAAAATGAGTTGACGTGTAGCATGAGCCAATTGTAGATATTCTGTGTATCAATTTAATGAAATAACAGGATAGTGAGTAATACTGCACAACTGCATTTGGGGCAAATCCATTTGCAATCTTAAATTAAGGTGTTTTGGGCTTTTTTTTTGTTAGACCATCTTACTGCCAGAATGCCACTTAACTTCTGTGTAACAGATGTGATAAGGATTCTCTTTCAAATAATTGCAGTAGCAATTCCAGTACTGTCAACAATTAGCTTTCATTATTCAGATACCTAGTGAAAATGAAGATGGGTGAAACATCTATCCTGTGTTTAGTTTCTGATGGGCTTTTTATATCAGTGAAGAACTGAATTTATGCCTGTGAATTCAAGTTATCTTACTGACTGATAAAATTAGCCATTTTATATCTTTGTTCATTTGAATCCCTCTATTCACAGAAGAAAATAATCTGTATGCTGTTTGCATCTATAGCTTGAGGGGTAGTTTCTCTATTTTTATGTACACGAGTCTTTGAAGAGCAATATACTCTCTCTTGGTTTTATTAAGTGTTCTTGCATCAAATATAGTGGCCTTAATACTATCCCAAAGGGTTTAAGTAAGCAAAGCTCTGACTTTGTAGTGTGAGGCATCAGGAATCAGAGCTGCAGTAGCACAAAATGAAATAAGGTAAGTGTTCTGCTACTTACGATCCAGGATTTCACTGTTTCTGTGTGTCTGCCCAGGGCAGGCTTGAAATTCTCTGAAGTGGTTCTGATCTACACCTCAAGCAGAGTTAAGGACAAAGTTTCTTTAACAACATGCAAGAAATAAGCCTGAAACACAGTTTGCCTGCTATTTTTCAGGTAGTTCTGAGCTTTGGTA
>VRYO01001463.1:12680224-12692866 GCA_009812075.1 Sialia sialis | reverse complement strand
AAATAAAATAAAATAAAATAAAATAAAATAAAATAAAATAAAATAAATAAAAATTTCATCCAAGCAGTAGTGCATTTGAGACCAATTTAATTAAACATAGACACCATTTCTGAGAAGCATTCAAACAATTGTCCCAGAAGGTTGTGCAATTAGTTAAATTTAAATGCTTGTCTATGGGCAAAGACGAAACATACCTTTTCTGTAAAATCAGAAATTTATGTTTTTACAATCTTAATAGATTAATTTAAGAATCACTATTGGCCCAGATGTAAGTATTGCATAAAAAGAAAGAACTACTAAAGAAATTAATATTTTACACAGAAAGGTCATGGTAATGGTGATAATAATAATAACAGAATAATAGTAATAATAGAAATGAGGATGATGAAGATAATGATTTTATAGAGTTTAAATTGTTATATAGACATTTTCCTACTTCTTTTTCTGGTGTTACCCTTCCACTGTGTCTCAAAACCCTGTGTACTTGTGAGAGTGTATGGTGAAGCAGCAGCATCTGGAGTCCTTTGCCATGAATACCATTATATCTTGGTTTTAATTATTCAATCTGAAATGTATTTTTGTACCACAGAGTTTCCCAAATAATCCTCCCAGCCCTGCATTCTCCACGGAGTGGAACCCTGTTGGTCACAGAGGCCTCACCTGGGGCTCTATGATTTTGTTTTCATTGCAGATCATATTTTGTCATTCACAAGACTCAATTTCTCCTAAAATATAACACAAGTTTTTCTGATTGATCATCTCTTGCTGTAACCTATTGTTAATGTAATTTCTGTCACATGGAATCTAATCAGGCTAAATTGGATCTGTGAACAAATCCTTTCGCAGAATTTCCTTCATCTGTGACTCATAAGAAATAACTGGGCTCTGCATTGCATAAATATCACATGGTAAAGAAGTGCAGTTCCGATTACATGTTTGCACATTTATTGTGGTAGTCCTGGAGCTACGTTCTTTTCCAGTAGAGAATTCAGCAGGCACATAAATCACACCTGCTGGTATATCTACATGCAAACAACCACAATCAGGAAATTCTTCAGGTAACAAACTACACATGAACTGGGAAGGTCTTAAATATTCCAGATAAACAGTTTTATGTTACAGGACGTAAATAGACCTCTTGTCTGCCTGATGACACAACAGAAATGCTGATGTGGTGTTATGTCTTCATTGCATTTGAGTTTGCTTCTGTGCTAATGCCAGACATTAACTGATGTGTGCCACCCAAGCATGTCAGTACTGGTTTTTTGCAGTGTTCCCATCAAATTTTCTTCACAAGAATGTGGAGTCATATAAAGAAGATTTTCTGAGATGCTGGCAGCGCTCTGCTTCCTACTGTGCCTCTATTTTTCCCAGAGCTTGGGGGTTGTGTCTGCATATTGTGATTTTCTCTTGGCCACGCTGTAAGCCATGTATGTACTGGTCTTACAGCTTGAACGGTGTGAGCTGTGAATCACCTCCCCTCTTAGTTGTGCTGTCATCAGTTTGCTCTGGATGGCAATGACTATACTCTTCTTTCATGTCACAGCTTGTTCAGGCAGCATGAGCTTTCTGCAGTAGAGACGCTCTTCTGCAAGCAGGTCTTTCAGTGTTCCCTAGGCCCTATTTGCAAGCTCACCTGTAACCACCACTTGCCATAGAAGCAGCAATGCATGAGCAGGTTTCTCCAACAGCCCCAGTACCATACCACATTTATCACCAAGAAAAGGGATTGCAGCCTCTTTCCTGCATTCCAGCTTAATGCACAAAGAGAATATGTCTCTTTCTCTGTTGAAAGATTAATGATATGTATTGTAAGTATCTATTTTTCAAATGTTCACAAATTCAAGAATTTCTCAGACTTTGGAGAATTAGTGCATGTGCACTGATGTTCTTTTTTCTAAATCATTGGGCATCTTGACTGAGGGTAAATCCAGGTTTTACAGGGTTTCTTCTAAATGTGTAAAAGTACTGATGTGACACTGTGACAGCAATTGCATGACAGAAGAGTCCAACAATAAGCACAGAGAGACCAGGCAGTCAGGAGGAAGGGTCTGTCCTTCCCCTGCTGCCCAGGGATGGCTGATCAATGCCCTTCATACAGACACCAATTGCATTTGTTTTGGTAGATGGAACTGGAACTGCTGGACTATCTTCTCTTTCTAGATTATCCAGTTAATATGTCCAATAGCAGCGACTAGAAGGCTACAGTAAAACAGAGTAACACGGGCTTTGATCCCCCTGCAAGAGGATGTTTGGCTCTCTACAAGAAGCTGAATGAGCCTAGACAGCATTTACTTCCATTGTTTTGATCTGAAGGATGCTGCTTGTTAGTGTAGGCAGCTGGTTCTAATCACAGCAGAGGGCTCTCATTTGCTGTTCTTTCATATTCACACTCTTCCTCCAAAAATAAGAGGATGGAAATACTGGGAGTGTAGAACCAACCACAATGTGCTCACAGTATCTTTGAGAGTCATTTGCCAGTTCAGGTGATGGAGTGTCTTTTCATCTAGTTCCCTGGAGAATGAGGGAGAAGTGGAAAGAGGGAAGCAATTCTGTGTGTTTCATTGGAAAATTTACAGGTGGTTGCAGATAGTGCTTACTCATTACTTAGCAGTGAAATGATAATGGTCAGGAAATGTAGAATTTGAGAGCAGGTGGTTGACAGGACAAGATTGGCTGGGGAACAAGAAAATAGAAATCCCGTTTGACCTCTGCCAAATCTTTCTGCTAATGTCTGTATTTACATTGGCTGCTGGATTGTTGCCAGTTCTTCAGTGAGTTGCCATCAAGGAGCTCTGTGACATCACTCTGCATCATTATACTGTATTTTTAGTACATTTGGATATAGTTCACTTCTTCAGCTATGCATCAAAAATCTAAACCTGTTGGCCCTATCTAGAAATGACAGAGTTGGCTTTTTTGTTTTGTAGAGACAGCCATCTGTCTACCTCAAGCTTATTCAGAGTTCCCACAGGCAAAGTATTTTTAAGTATATCAATTATAGTTGTATCAACTGTTTTGTAATTATTGCCTTGTAGCTCTTCCCTGCTGTATCAACATCTCCTTTTTCAGTCTCTTTTTAGAGAAATCATGATCTTGTTCCTGTCACCCAAAGGAAGAATTTTTAATGTATTATTTGTGGAAGAGCAAGTGTTTGTAAAGCTATATTTTCATGTGGTGCTTCTACCTACTGCCGTCTGAATATCTTGTCCAAGTAAAAGGTGTGTGCACATTTCTTCCTCAGCAAACTCTTTTGTTATAACATTGAAAAGCATGGGTTTTATATTTACAGTCCCTATGAATCTCTTTAAGTAATTCTTGTTTTCTCTGAATATTTAAATTAAGAAAATAAAATGTAAATGAATGAAAGATAAATAAAATGACCTGCTGCTGCTGGCCTTGATTCCACATCATAAAGTATTCTCAGTTAGGTAAGTAATCTGAGGATTTTGTTTAGTGGACATCACTTCCTATGACTAGATTCCTTCATTTCTTACACAGTGTTTTCCACATATGTTTAATAACTTCCTTAAATACCATATAATTGCAGCCCGAAGACACATGGGATTGTCTCATCTCTGCATCAGCAAATACTGCATTTTCATGCCAAGATCATGTAAATGTGAAGACTGAAAGTCTTCTGACACAATCTAGCATCTACTTCCCACTTGTCTTTCACTCGAGGCAAGGCATACACTATTTTATTCAAGATAACACAGTATTCAGGAAGGCTAATACCTCCATCTCTAACTCTGAATAAAAATTACATTGGGAATACTCCATGGCAACATTTGTAATGAGGAGTGAATTTTTGGAGTAGAAATAATTTTAATTACATATGGTTTTCTTCAGAGACTCAGATTGTCCTGTCTTTGAAATAATCTAATATATATTGCATCATAGGGCTCTGAATATATTTTGCTATGTTATTAAGTCCATTATTTAGTTTAATACTGCAGTAACTATGAGCTGCATTTCCTGCAGAAGCTAATAGAGTACAGAACCAGGCAAGTATTGCAAAGTTGCTTTCCCAGAGTCCTCTGTAAATCTCCCCCTTTAGGCTTTTGGATTTACATAAATATGGGATTGGCAGAGTATATTACCTTCTGCTGATAAAAAGAATATAAGATTCAGAAAAACTATTCTCCTGAGTTTTCCAGCAAAAATCTGTGTGGATTCTTAGGGAAACACAAAGTTCATCGCCATCTCCTGTGGGTAGAAGATGGCCTATTCAACAAAATAGATGTTTCTACAACCCAGTCATTTGTTTACTGGAACAAATATTTGGGAGTATAAAATATAGGAGGGCAAAGATACTGAATTTTGTCCATCTGGTTGGTCCTGAAATACTGCCAACACATATTAACAATTTCTAAGATAAATAGGACTGGGACATCTGTCCTCTCAGTTGTCCACTTCAGTAATAAATCCATGAGCATCATGACCAGTTTTGTTAACCTTTCTACTATTGTTTCTCTCACTACTCATATCAGCAAATATCTGCATGGATATAGCCTACAGAAGTAATTAAAGCTCCGAAGAGATTTGGCATGCAACCAGCCTAAATGGGACCCATCTCACCACACCCATGAGGCATATGGCTGTGGGCTTCATGCTAAGAGCATTGATGATTACAGGTTTGGAGACAAAGAACAACTGGAGTTTGTGTCTGAAAATACAGAATGGAAAGTGCCTAGTGTGGCAAGCTGTCCTGGTCTCAGCTGGGATATATATATAATTTTTTTGCAGTAGCTGGTACATGGCTGTGCTTTGGATTCAGTGTGAGAATAATGTTGATAACACACTAATGTTTTGGTTGTTGCTAAAGTGTGCTTTACCCCAAGTTAAGGACTTTTCAGTGTCTCATGCACTGCCTGTGAGAAGCTGCAGCAGAAACTGGGAGGGAGCATGGCCAGAACTGCTGACCTGAACTGGCCAAAGGGGTATTGCAGAACATCTTGCCCAGTATAGAAACTGGGGGAATTACCTGGAAGGGCCAATTGCTGCTGGGGGACAGGCTGGGCATCATGTGAGAGTAGGAGTGAGGAAACATATTGTACATCACATACATTTCTGGGTTTCTCTCCCTCCCTCCCTCCCTCCCTCCCTCCATCTCCTTTTAATCACAATTATTATTAGCAGTATGAACATTACTACTGGTATCATTATTATTATCATCATCATCATTATCATCTTTTACTTTGATTCAATTGTAATCAGTGGCACAGGGTCTACTTGGAGGCCTCTCACTAGTGGTTTCCCCCAAAGTTCAATACTGCGCCTAGTCTCCTTTAACTTGTTTATCAATTACTTTGATTAAGGGGCAGATGGTTCCTCAGCAAGTTCACTAATGACAAAAGCTGGGAGGAGTGGCCAATGTCCCAGAGTGCTATGAACCCCTCAGAAGGACCTTGACAGGCTGGGGAGATGGGCAGAGAGGAGCTGTCTGAAATTCAACAAACACAACTGCAGGGCTGGAGGAATTTCTCAGAGGAATAACCCCGGGCACCCCAAGGGCTGATGTGCAGGAAAGCAGTTCTGAGGAGAAGGACCTGGGGGTCCTGGTGGACAGCAAGCTGTTCATGAGCCTGCCAATGATATCCTGAAATACATCAGGATGAGCATTGCCAGCTTGCCAGGGGAGGTGTCCTGCCCATCTACTCAGCCCTGGGAAGGCACATCTGGAGAGCTGTGTCCAGTTCTAGTTTCCTCAGGACTCGAGAGACACAGAGCTCTTGGAGCAAGTCCAGTTAATGGCAGCAAAGGTGATTTACCCATCTACCTGTTCTCCATATTACTGACTGAACATCTGGCCAAATACAGAAATGTGGGGCAAAGAAACAAAAATAATAATAAACAATAATAATAAAACCCCACAGGGATAACTCAGTTCTGTTTTTTCCAGTTGGGGAAAACCATTCAACAGCTGTCAATTTGTGAAATTCCTAATCTGTATCAGGCTATAGCCTAAAGTATTAGAATGCATCCCAGCATCTTAAACTTTAAGCCTATCTTAGATAAAGAAGAAACTCCATTATAATGGATCATAAGAAAAATTAATTCCAAGAACTCATCAGTGTCCCTGGAAGGCAAATATTAAATAAAACTCCTACATTCTACTAGGAGGTGGCCTACTACCATATGTTGCAGAGTAGACAAAAGAGCAATACTTCAATTTCCCCAGACCACCAGTATGACTCCAAATCTGATGTTTGTTTTACCACTGAGGATTAGACCACGATATATCTATCAATCATCTAAGAATTTAATGACAGTAGAACCACCACTGCCTTCCATTTACATTCTCTTAGGTTGTTCAACATCCAGAGTTTCATGAAAACACAAAATAATCCCCTTTCACATTCATTCCACTGTAGAAGTTGGATGATATTTATCAAAGATAATAATGTTCTCTTTTTTTTCTGCTAAGAATGACCCTCATAAATAAACCTAAATATGAATAAATCTAAATCTAATTTTAAATAACCTAACTCTAAATATAGAATAACACGTCATGTAGATGTAATGTAAATATGATGCACACAACCAGCAAGCCATCCTTCACAGTCTCTTGAAGATCCCAAAATACCAAGTAGTAAAGACTAAAATATATATATATATCAAAGACTTCAGTTTTCAGTGAGGCATCTTAGGTTGCCAGACAGCAGTTCCATTAATTTGCCAGGTTCCATATTAAAATAAATTCAGACTCTGGTTCTCACCACCTTTTTTTTAAAAACTCCTCAAGATTTTAATTTTTGGGATGTTTAAAGTAATCTTCTAAATTTCTAGGCTAATAAATACTCATGATAGTTTTATACCATTTTTAATTCACATTAGCAATTCTTCTCTCTTTTTAAAAATTTCTCCTGAATATAAGGAATTGTCAATCCTTTTCAAACTTTCATTTGCCTAAGCTAAATAAACCCTAATCTTTTCATTTTTCCCTGTAAAATGAAAACTCAATTTTCTAAAGCCTTCTGTGTTCTAATTCCAATTTAGTTTTGTTTGGCTTTGCTTTTCTTCAACATAGGTCAAAATAGAACACTATATTCCAAAATATTTCAGTGTTTTCTGCAGAAAGGTTTTCTTGTGTGACTCTCTACTTTCTTGCTGTTCATAATATCTCCTAACCTTGTGTCATCTGTAAATTCCATTAGCAAATAATTTGATTCTGTCTCTTTGCCCAATAATATGAAGAGCACAGGTCCCAATACTGAGCATTGATGTAGTAGCATTGATGTAGTAGCCAGTATCAGCCTAATAACTCTTCCCAACATATGATTTAGGCCAATTTTTTTCCCCTTAAACAGCTCTTTATCCATTTCACAATTAATCCTTCATATTTCCAACTTAAACACTAACTTGGTGTAAAGTGTTGTAAGAAACACTTAAACCTATCTAGATTATATCTGTTGTATACTTCCATGCGGCAAGTTATTGGGAAAGATTCCCTCCTGTACTATCCTTTCATCCTAGCTTTCCACAGTTACTGAACATTTCCATGGAGGAGTGAGCAACGCAATTTCAGGTACAATTCAACTTCCTGACAGCAGTTTATCCAGCCCTAGGTTTTTTACCTTTGGCATCTCTTAGCCTACATGAGTGCTGAAGTGTGCATCACGTCCTGTCACCCAGATGCAAAACACCAGCACCTTTCAGCATCTCAGCCACATACCTGGCATCGCTCCCTCAAGGAAACAGTGTCCTCAACGACAGTATTGATTTTCAGGAGCATGCAAATTGCACAAATGTTGAAACTGTTTGTCAGAGGATTAGCACTATCCTAAAACTACATCATCCTGAGCAGTTGGGATTCCTCGTGGTGTGATCATTTGCAACACTCTCAGATTCCTGCAACTGTATTGCTGTATTGATTACTCAGCCAAATAAACCAATATTTAATTGGATCTCACATGGTAAAGATTTTTCTCCAAATGAAAATACCGACGTTGCAAAAAAAAAAAAGAAGAAGAAGAATAATGCAAATGTCTTCAGCCAAGAATCAATTTTCAGCTATAAATTCTTAAGAAAACTAAAAAAAAAAAAAAGAGTGTGGGCAGTAAAACAGAACGAACCAGGGATCTAGATTCTAGACATCTTCTTTGTGCTGCTTCTCTAAGATTCAGACCCCTTGACTGACCCATGTCCCTCCAGCACTGATCTCCAACCTGCTGGTTCTACAGTTCACAAGAGGACAGTGGCAGGATGAAGCACTCAGCCTGAGGTGGCCTAGGGTGACCCCAAGCTGCTCAGGCTGTCTCCAGGGACAGCTCCAAATACAGTGGAATTGCTGGGTCACAAACCAAAACCTTCTCAGTCCTTGGAGATAAGGATACAGAAGGAGGTGTTTATGTGGGAAATAGGTTGCTCTTTTGTTTGCTCATTATTTTTCATCTGAGTATTAAAAATATGTGAGATTATTTAGTCTATGATTAGAACAAGATTGAAATTAGTTCTCATTATTAGACAAATTGCTGGATGTCCACAAGAATCCTATATTGTCTGTCTTTCCTACATTAAATAATAATAGCTATTTTCACTAGCTATGAATATTGCATATCAAAGTTAATCTTCAATTCCCTTTGCTTATTTTTTCAGTAATTTTTGCCAGTCCTTTAAAATAATATAGCCATACTTTTCTTCATGGTAAGTGTCTACCACCTCTTACAGGCAGAGTTAACGTCTCCTTGGAGTTTCCCATTAATTCCACAGCAGAAGAATTTCTTTCCTTCATTTGTAAAATTTTCTTTCTTTCTGCATAACTATGTGCACAGTCTGCAAGCAAATCATTATTCCTAGATCATGTGTCTTCTGCTGAAAGAAATTATCCTCTGCAAGTGTTTTTCTAGTGGTGCATTGTACAAAAAGGTTTCCTAGCTTTCTCCTCTTAATCCTCCTACGTACCATCCTTGTTCAGAAATACCCCAGGAAGGTGGAAGGATATTAGTCAAAGGAAAAATTTGTTTTATCATTACCCCTAATACCTCCATGGCAGAGATTCAGCAACAGGAGTTTGGCTTTCGGGGTGTGGGCTTGAAATGAAGAGCATCACACAAGCATCTCTGCAGCTGCACATTGCTCTTGTTGGCAGCACCTGTGAGAGCCACAACACTTTAACCATGGCTGTGCAATGTGCACACCCCTCAAAGTAGGAACCTCACCCTAGCCCTCTGGTTTTTCAAAAAATAAACACTTTCTTCGACAGCAGTGGCCTAGCTAGAATCAAGAACCCATTCGTACTATCCCAAACTGACCTGTCCTAACAAAAAAAAGTGTTAAGAAAGCAACTTAAGTCAAAAAAACCCAACAAATTAAAATTACTTTCTGTTGAGAGTGTGAACAAGAGAAAATATCTTGGGACTATTTTAATGGGCATACAGTGCCAGCGTGACTGTGTGAATCAACACATACAGATAACCAGGGTGACCACCAAACCACAGCTCAGATACAAAGATTGGGGTTTTTTCATTACCTGGCTATCAGTATTGGACAGCAGAGGCACGTGAGGACACGGGCTCCCTTAGGCTCAGTTCATCCTTGTGCAGAAGTGGAGCCATGGGGTAGGCACTACCTGCTCCCAAGGGCTGCTCACACCCGAAATTTATCACAGGGCTGTGCCTTTAGGATCCCTCTCTCTCTTTCCCTCTGTCTCTCTCCGCCAGCAGGAAGCTCAAGCCTATCTCTGAGAGTTATCTCCACACAGGAATTACACCTCTCAAAAGGCAGAGGAAGAACAATACTAGCCATAAAACATCGTTTTCCTTCACTGACATTCTTAGCATTCCCAGCTGCAAGGTCAGTTTGAGAGAAGCTATTCCATTCTCTTTGCCAAATCTTCTGGTTTTAACTCTTTCCTCCCAACAGTGACACATACACTGAGCTGGAGGGTGGAAGGTCTTAATGACCTATCAGAACCATTAAGAGAATTGGAGAGGTGGAACCAGTGTGTCAGAGCACAATGATACATTGCTGTATGGCTCCTGAAATTGTGCATCTGCTAGTTTATTAAAGATGCAACACTCCTGCCACAGCCTGTGAATCACTTGCTAGCACTGTCCTTTTCAGGAAAATCATCAATTAATTCCTTCATTCTTGTACTCTTCTCTTAATGAATATCTTGTGTGTTTTTACATCTGGGATTCCTAATTGATCAAACACTTAAACCACCTAGAGGCAAATTGTCTTCTTTGAGAGGAGAAGACGTAATGAAAGACGAAAAGGTCCTATCGTTTTGGCTATATTTTTCTTTAAGTGTTACAGAAAAGAAAACAGAGTATAAATTGAATGCAATTTTGCTTTAATTAAGGAAAATGAAAATAATTGTATGTTCTGCTTCCTCTTGTGACTCTGTTGCATGCTTGATGTAAAATTAAATTGCAGTCAGACAATTTCAGATGTGAAATTCTTGGTGCATCTGCTGAAGAGAAGACAGCTGTCTATAATAACAATCTTCTGAGATTATTTGATTTATGATCTTTGTATCCTGTGCTTGTTCATTTCTTTTTTATTGGCTTGAATTTTTTACATATTTATCCCATTTTGAATCCTTAGTTAATATTTACCAGTTCTCTTTTTTCCTTCTTAATTTTGTCTTGCTTTCTATAGACACTTTTCCTACTTTGCCTATTTCACCTCTCTTTTTACCTGTCTCTCATGCACCCGTGAAAGGCCACTGGGGAGATCTTCTGAATAATCAGATCTGATATGATTTTCCTAACAATATTTGGATGCATTGTTAGGTGATGCTGAATAATGATTGTACCTCTTTTGCACAGCCTTGGGAAGAGATCAGGCAATGCAAAGGTTTTGACCTTGACCTTACTACCCGAATGGCAGTGATTACATATAGATATTGCTTGTTCCAAAAATCATGCAAAATAGATGTGCCAGTCTGTGTTCTCACTTGCTGTTCAGCTGTTTGGGGATAATTTATTCTTGAGATGATAGAATGCAGTTTACAAATTGTATCCTGTATGCCTAATGAGACAATTATTTCAGGAGAGTCTGAGCTATCCAGCAAAATAGACGCAGAGCAAATGGAAAGCCTGTGCTGGAAAGCATGAACATGTTTGTTTAACCTGACAGGGTCCTGGTTAAGCTGTCATTTGCTTGCATGTAACTTTCACTGGTGGAAAATGAGGTCTCACAAATTTCCCCGAAAAAATGATTCCATTTTCCCAAGTCTGTCTACAAAATATTTGGACTTTCAGAAGATACTGCTCTTCTCTGAATAAGAAGTTTGAAAGTAAGGGTGAGTAAACTGAAAATGGATGGGAGGGAGAGGGACAGATCTTTCTTTCCAATGGCATAGTGAGAGTGCTGTCTCGCAAGGAAAGGAGACAGCCAAGAGCTGAAATTCAAGTTGTAAGCAGAAATGGCTTCCAGAGCAGTGCAATAAAGTGCATATATTTAACTCATTATTTTTAGTTTACAAATGTTTGTTGACAGGAGTGACAAATATAATGTGCATATGAGACTGAGGAGCAGGAATGAAACATTCTGTCTCCACTTGAAATAGTCTCCTTGTAATCCAAACAAACACACACACCTGCAAATTCCTCACAAGTCATCCAGCTGAAGCTCAGGAGATGACTCATGTTGTGCTTGACTGGAACACTTGCTAAGGTAGGCCTGTGTGGACTCGGCGTTTCATGCCGTGGGATGTTTAATAGCTGGGAGTAGCGATGTTGCAATGCAGCAACTTTAAGCAAAGACTTTCTCATTGCAAGCAACTGAAAAAGGTCTACCAGCAGAGTTATTTAAAAAAAAAGCATTAACACAGTTCAACATGAGCTGGAGAGGAGGGAGAACCTAAACACCACTGCAGGTCTGTGATGTGTACTGCATCCACTGATCTTCTCAGGGTCTCCTCAGTAATGCCATGGGTGGGGCAGCCCTTGATTAGGCAATGTTCCTGGATGAGGCCAGCACTGGCTTTGACCATGAAACATAGGTATCATACATTAATAATATCAAACAACAGGTCTTCATGCCTTTAAACAGCCAGCTTCTGAGATGTGTCTGGCTGACATTTTTGCATGGAAGTGGGACTGGAGAAGAAACCACGATACCGTATGATACCATAAGTTGCTATTGGGTACATAACCCAATGCATGTGGAAATGTATAGCTCAAAAACATAGCAGTAAAAAATAAGAAGGTGCTCACAGTTCTATATCTTTGCCCTTTTTTTGCTATAACTCAATATAACTCAGCTTCAAAGGATAGTAATAGTAGGTAATTACTCTTTAAAATGACATCTATTTTTAGTAGGCTTGGGAACACCAGAATGGTTTGAGGACACGTTGTTCAATGAGCGGGGCATGTCAGTGCTGTGTGTCTGGGTAAGAGAGGTGTGGGAGCTGCCTTTGCTGTCACTGTGCGAAATGCAGAGCTGAACCAGGACAGGTGGGCACAGAGCCAGAACAGCAGTATGTCCCTCATGCTGGCCATGAAACCCTGATCATCATGAGTTCTAGTCCTCTGACTAACAGTTCTGGCTGGCTGGCCAGTAGTCATGAAGTACTTATGTCAAGTGTCAATGTTGAAGAGAGTGTTGAAACTGCATTTCACATGAAAAGAAAAATGTTTAAATCAATGCTAATTTTTGCATTGACTCAATGAAGACTAGGATATTACC
>VRYO01001463.1:12655790-12679224 GCA_009812075.1 Sialia sialis | reverse complement strand
GAGAGCTGCCACGGAGCTGCGGCCGGGTGGATGGGGAGCGGGCTTTGCCGAGCAGGGCGGGTGTGCCGGCGGCAGGGCCGCCGAGGAGCCAGGTGGGCTGGTGGCGTGGCCACCAGGGAGCGAGACGGGCGGGCCGGCCGGTGGTGGGTTTGCCGAGGAGAGGGACAGGCGGCGGGGGCGGGAGTGCCGGGGCCCGCAGTACTGGGAGGGCTCCTGGGGCTGCGTTTAAAGGCACATGAGGTGCAGCCTGTGCAGCCGAGTGCTCAGTGCCAGTGCCCGGCGCCCCTGCTCTATGGGCGCTCCCCTCTTCCTCCTCCTCCCGCTGCCACCGCTCATCCTCCTCTGGGCCGGGCTCAGGGCAAGCAGCACTGCGCCATCCCCAAGCCCCCCACCAGCTGTGGCCCCGAGTGGCGGGGGCAGCGCCTGCAGGCGGCCCGCGGCCCCAAGCTGTGTGGTGGGCAGCAGTTCTGGCGGCACGGCATGCTGGGCCCGGAGCCGCCGGCGCCGCCCGCATCGCCCACCCCTGTCCGTGTTGCTGCCCGTGTCCCTGCCCGGCTGTGCCGCTCACATCCCGCAGTACCATGCTTCGCCCAACACCAACACCGACCGAGCTCCGCCGCGACTCTGCCGGGCTCGGACCCCGGGACTCTGGCAGGGAGAGCGCTGCGGGATCCCCGCCCTAGCCCCAGCCCGCGCCCGCTCGCCCGCCCCACGCTGCCATCGCTGAGCACTCTGCTGTTTGCATAAGGCAGCCCAGCTCTGGCTGCAGCCACGGCTTCAGTGCTGGCTCACCGTTTCTCTACCATGTTTGCGTGAAACAGCCCAGCTACGGCTGAGGCTACAGCTCCTGCTGGGCTTGCGGTTCCTCTAGCGCATTTGTGTAAAGCTCGGGACCGGTGAAGAGCACCGGGGCCTGCGGCATTACTTTGTTGCACATGTACCCTGCCAAACTAAGGTGCGGGTTATATTCAGGAGGGTGGGTTATATATGGACAATTTCTGTGGTCTTCTCGGCTACCCGGAAGTGCGGGTTATAATCAGGTGCGGCTTAAAATTGTGAAATTACTGTACTTATGTCACATGTCAATGTTGAAGAGAGTGTTGAAACTGCATTTCACATGAAAAGAAAAATATTTAAATCAATGCTAATTTTTGCATTGACTCAATGAAGACTAGGATATTACCACGCTTTTTATCAGAATGACACTAGGTAGACCAGGACATAGCCATTACTTTCTCAAATAATGTCCTTTGATTTCTTTGGAGATTTAATGTTCATTAAAGAAAGAGAAGAAGGAAGATGGTTGTCTGTAGTGCTTTTTGCTAGAAATGAGCTTAAACCTAGAATGAATTTTAGAACTGATGCTCTACTTAGTTCTTCTTTTTCTTTGGAAGCATACAGTAGAGTAGAAAATAGATTTTCCTTTGTTTTTCTGATGTTTAATTTTGATCCCATAGGAACAAGTACTTTGCAAATATCTTAAGGACATGCTCTGTGCTGTAAGGAGAAATCCAGAGACACCCAGGCAGGCTTGAGAGGTGGGCCTGTGTGAACCTCAGGAAGTTCAACTAGTCCAAGTACAAGGTCCTGCACTGGGGTCAGGGCAATCCCAAGCACAAACACAGGCTGGGAAGAGAGTGTATTGAGAGCAGCCCTGAAGAGAAGGACTTGGAGATGTTGGTGAATAAGAAGGTCATAGTGATGTGCACTTGCAGCCTGGAAAGCCAATTGTGTCCCCAGCTGCATGAAAAGGAGTTTGACCAGCAGGACAAGAGAAGGGATTCTGCCCCTCTACTCCACTCTGGTGAGTCCCCACCTGGAGTACTCATCCATTTCCAGGGCTCCCAACATAAGAAGGATTAGTACCTGTGGAAATAAGTCCAGAGGAGGGCTGCAAGGATGATCAAAGGGCTAGAGCACCTCTGCTGTGAAGGCAGGCTCATAAAATTTGGGCTGTCCAGCCTGGAGAAGAGAAGGTTCTGGGAGAACTTACAGCATCTTTCAGTGCTTCTAGTACATCAAGAGGGTACAAGAAAGCTGGAGAGGGACATTTTATGAGGAACAAGTTGTCCAGAGAAGTGATGGATGCCCCATCCCTTGAAATGTTCAAGGCCAGGTTGGATGGGCCTCTGAGTAACCTGGTCTAGTGGAAGGTACATCTGCCTATGTCAGGGATGTTGGAAGTAGATGATCTTTAAGGTTCCTTCCAACTCAAACCATCCTATGACTATATTTCATAAATCCTTTCAACACACAGAAGATTCCGAAAGGAGTCCTGCTCTTTTTGTCCCTTCTGCACCAACAAAATATGTACCTCAGAAATTGATTCCAAGATTTTAAAGAATATATACATGTCAATCTTAATTGCATTTTCTGTGTCATCTTCTCTGAATGGTGGGAAAAAAGATAATCAAAGAAAAACAAAAAAAGCTAACATGCTAGCAAAAAACAGAGAAACCTAATCTCATTTCCCTAAATGGAATCATATTACATCTGTATTTTGAAACTGAAATAAAAATGTTATCATCCACTTCTGTTTCTGCAACAAGGTTGGAAAAGAAAGCGGGACAAAAAGCAGATTCGCTCCAGTTGCCTAATTGGACAGAAGTAGTTGCTGAATGCCAGCCTGACCTAAATGGAACTGAAGGATTTTCACCAACCTTTCATCCTTTTGTGTTTTCTAAGGTTAATCTTCTTTTATTTTGACTCCTTCACTAGGCTACAGCTGGGAGAACAAGAGGTACTGCTGAACTCAGAGCATCTTTCCATGCCTAGCTGATAAGAAAGTGGTTTGCTTGAGGCAAGAGCTAAATGACCTGTTCATAATCAATGTTTTTCAATTAATTTAATCTTTTCTCTTGCACATCATGTCATGAAGAGACCAGATTATATAAATACACTCCTCATCTAACGACATTTGATGAATGCTTCAAGAGAAAACAAAGTAGCTGCCTTTGTATTGATAAAAACTGTCACTTCAATGCAATTTGCCACTCGTTATGGCATCTCTGCTGCAAGTACAGCTAAGCACATGGGCTTGTCAGGACAACTCTGAGGTTGTCTCCTGGACAGGACAAAACAACAGGTAGCATCTATGTTGGAAGTAAGCTTTTGAGTTTCAGTCACTGCTAACCAGCTGAGTTGGTTCAAATTATCTCTACAATTCTAAATTAGGGATGTACCCAGCCTGTTGCATTTTTCATGTATATAGTAGCATGAAATAAAGCTAGAGCAAAAGTTACAGCAGGGCTGCATTTTGCCTCTCCCTTTGCCCTGAGATGGCCATCCTCCCTTTTCCTAATAAAGCACAAAAGTAGAGTTGTTGAAGGTGTGAGTTGCAGAGATAAAATGCTATAGATTATATTCAGCCTACGAGTGCAATGAAGTCTGCTGCAGAGACGAATTGTCAGAAGATGAGGAATCTCAGGATCCTCAACCCCCATGCAAGACAGTCATGTGGTATGTGAAGCTCTGATGGAGGGAGCTGCAGCTTTCACAAAATATTCAGATTATCATTTAGCAGCAGATTTGTGTGCTATAGATATTTAATACCAGTTAAGCAGCAGTAATACCCAATAGCATCAGGAAAGCAGAATGCCTGAAAACACAATGCAGCTGCTGTTGGTTTGCTGTGCTGCTCCACAGATTTCCTGTTGCCTGCTGAGCTGTGCAGGCAAAGGGTTTAGCTGCTTCCTCCCAGTGGCCACTCAGATTAAAACCCTGAGCTCTGTGACATATGGCTACTCCAGTTGCACTGGATCTCTCAGCTTGCTCCCAACATGCTATAACTTCAATTCACCAGAATGACACTTATAGATGTCCAATTAAAATGTTCCATTTTAGTGGGGAAAATGCTTTCCCAATGGTGCTGTATGCCATTGAATAGAATTCAAAAATCATTTTGCTTTTTATGACTTTTATTTTCATAAAGAATGCAAACATGAAATACTTAATGTGATGTCCTAATTAATGCAAATATGCCAAACCCCTTTGTTTTCCAGAGAAAATTATATTGTACTGTTACATTTCCCAATTTCATGGCTGCATATTTTATATATTGTAACCATGGTTACTATGTCATTAAAGTCTATTCAGAGAGAGTTGGGCATAGCATCAAGCTATCGCAGAGAATGATTGCTTTTGTAAATTTAAAAGAAGCTCTGCAGCTAATTATTGTGAATTTGTGTAAATTGGACCAATGGAGAGCATGAAATTTGGAACAAATTATTGTAGAATCGGAAGCAAATGAAGAACATTTTTATTTGATTTAGGAACTTGCCTTCTATATCACAAGCCTCTTAAACTTTTAATTGTGTAAAACTCAAACTATACACTGGCACATTGCTGATATAGGAACACAGACGGCCCTGGCTGAACTGGGATGTGAATGGTCTTAGGAATTACTGGCAATGGGCAGAAAGCTGGGGAAAGGACAGAGCATGCCTAAGCTTTTCTGATTTTGCATTGTTTGGAAATTTTAGAAGGAAATTTAGTTTCTTGGAAATCTTTTGGGTTGACTCTTATCTGCCAATTAAGTATATCCTTCTTCCACGGGTTGCATTATGTATTTGGATAGAGTGGGGCTCTCTCCTCTCCTTAGCTGCCCAGAATTGTAGTAGCTGATGTAAAGTAGGATCTTGCCATTGTGTTTCCTTAATATTTTTGAAAATAGTGATATCCTTATCAGAAAACAACATATCCGTGGCCATGCAGGTGCCTAGCAGCCTTTGAACTGTATGGAAAGCTGAATCTAACAGTTAAACATCCTCGTACTCTGTATGCTACTAGTCACTTTTGCAGCTTGCCACCCCCAACTTTTCAAAAGTTGCACGATTTGTGGCATCCTGATATGTTAGTAAGAATGTTCTGTTCCTCCCTGTATCTCTGTGCTTGTCAAATACTTTGGGCTCTTTTTGTTGCACCAGTCTTTGAAACATTTGCATGGAACACTGCCACAGTGAGTGCAGTAAGTGACTGCACAGAAGTGAGGGTATGTGGAGTCATGGCTCCCATCAGTGGAGCGGCTGATGGCTTATCCTTGTCATGTCTCTGTCCCTCCACACACCCTCCATCTGCTAACAGCCAGGAGCAGTGAATTTTCTGAGCTTCAGCTCTTATAATATTTTGCAGATACTGATAACTAAGCTTACTGCTCCTAATAGACTCAGGGAACCTTGTAGTGTTCTAATCCAAGCTGATGTTTACTTTGTATTGTGTTGCTTGTGTAACACTGGGTTACAGCAGACATTTTTCCTTCTCACAGATCTCAGTGAACAAGCAGAAAATCAACAGCACCTTCTCCAGATGACAGTGAACATAAACTGTGCAAGGCTTCATAAAAACCTCCTGTCCCAATCACTCATCTTCCCCATACTTTGAATTCTAACTAAGGAGCTGTGGAAGGAGCCACATTGTCTCCATCAGCCTTGGGGAACACACCTCCACAGATGAATGGGGAAAAAACCTAATATAAATCTTGAGCAGTCACCAACAATCTCTGCTTATTCACCATTATCCAGTTTTATCCCTAAAAGCAGCTCTGCACAGCCTGGCTGTCAGTATCCAGAATTACAGATTTGGCCAGAGAAGATGCAAAATCTGAGTTTCCCATTGACCAGTGCCGGTGTGGCCAGTCATAAGCTGCTGCAAGCAGTCGTCTAAAACAGCTGCTAAAGTAGGGATGAAAAAATCCTAACAGTGCTAAAAAACACTGAGTCTCACATAGCCTTTTTGTAAGAAATAATTAGGCTGTTTTGAATAAATAATATCAGTAGTAATAAATAATATTAGTAGTATCAGTATCAGTAGTAATAAATAATATCAGTAGTAATATGACTTGTGTATGTGAGTCCGTTGTCCCTAACCTCATCACCAACAGAGTTGCAACTTTGAGGCTCAGGCTCTGTGTCAACCTTTTCTCCACTAAGTGGTCCTTTGGTTCTTCCTTCTTTTTTTTTTCCCCCCCTGCATCTGTTCACTTATCAAATTTATCAGCAGGATGCCTGAGCCCTTACCCAGGATAATACCCTGTCAGGAGGCAGATAATACCATGGTGTGGTATGACATTGGTGTGTAGCTATGAAGCAATGAAATATCCAGGGGGTATGTCAAGAACATTGTATTTATCTTTCTGTGGTATTTTTGCATCATTTTGGAAAAGGCCAAGTATGCCTGTGATGATGTAGTGTCACCAGAGAACATTTCAAATCCTATTTTGCACTCAGAGGGTTAACAATGGGAGAGACAAGCAACACTTCAACATCACCAGCAGCAGGTGATCCTGCACCTCCTCATTTGCAATAGTTCAGCAAAACCAGCCTCCAGCCCTGTTTGGAAAGTGTGGCCATCACCAGAATGCTCACAGCTCTGTTTTCCTCTCTTGTAGAGTATAAACCACTCACTGATAATGCAGGGTGGAAACACACTCCATCTCAGTTAAAAGCCTTAGAAGCATACATGAGACACACATTTGTGTGGGGACACAGAGAAAAACTGCCCTCCTGGCAAATGTGGTAAGCGCATAATCCTGCACGTGACAGGGGCTTGCAGAAAGTACAATGCCACAGAAGTCCAGAGCATTCCACTTGATACCTCAGTCTGCTCCTTTTTTCATGGCTTCTGCTAAACCCACATTACATTTCCCATTAAGTTAGTAAATGCTCATTTCAGAGAAACCCTGTCACTTTTTTTAATATTTCCAAAAATAAAGCATAACCAAAGGGTTCCTGTTACGTAACATAAATATTTTATTATCTTCCACATTACTCACTTGCAGAAAAATAATCTAGACATAGATTTGGCCTCTTTCATTATATAGCCTTGAAAAATATGATGCCATGTTGCGCAGGTTGCCCTTCTACATAACCTTGGAATACTGCATTATGTATACCTAACCCTTTGCCAAGCTGATTCTTGAAAAGACAAGAATAATGAAAGTCAACTTCTTACACCAACTCCTAATGCCTTTTATCCAAAAATGATTGTGCTTGACAATGTATTCTTTTTGCTTCATAGATATTATTTTTTTGATTTTTCAACAACACAAAATTGTAATTTCTGCTAGATTCATCATTCCATACCACAGAGCTGTAAAAATTAAATTAAAGATCCTGCAGGTCTTAGTCTTCCCAGGCTAAGAGCTGTGCCACAGAGAGCTCTGCTGAGGTTTGCCAGGTTGCTGCACAGATGTCACTGCTTGTATGTTGGAGCATAAGCAATAAGCCACAGCGCCACAGTCTCAGCACCTACTAACAAAGGGGCATGTCCATGCTTTTATTAGTTTGAGGGTTCTCAGTTCCAGACTGTTCTGGTTTTGGCAGGGATAGAGTTGATTTTCTTCATAGTAGCTAGTATGAGGCTATGCTTTGGATTTGTGCTGAAAACAGCGCTGATAGTTCAGGGATAGTTCAGTGTTTATTACTGCAGAGCAGAGCTTACAGAGCATAAGCCCTTATCCCACCCCACCAGGGAGGAGGCTGAGGGTGCAAAAAGGGAGGGGACACAGCCCAGACAGCTGATCCCAGCTGACCCAAGGGACATTTGAAATCACATAACATCCTGCTCAGCATCTAAAGCTGGAGGAAGAAGGAGGAAGGGGAAGACATTCAGAGTAGTGCTGCTTGTCTTCCCAAGTCATTATTACATGTGATGGAGCCTCATTCCTGAGGATGGCCAAACACCTGCTTGTCCATAGGAAGTGGTGGATCACCTTCTTGTATTGCTTTGCTTCTTCACGTGGCTTTGGCTTCACTAAATTGAGCTATCTTAATCTCAACCCACAAATTTTCTCCTTTTGCCCTTCTGCAGGGCTGAGGGGAGGACAAAGATGAGGAACCTTGGAAGACACAGTACCTTAGCATGCACTCAAACCCTTATTCGTGTAGTTAAGGCAGATTTGGGGCTGATGAGGCTGATACATATCACAACCCAGGCTGCCAGCAATCATCAGATTTCCTGTTCTTCCTTCCTCCCCACTGACAGGGATCTTTGGGAAGCAACCTTCAAGCAGTGTTTTGCAACTTGTTCTTAAGCTCAGACTAGAGAAATGGCCTGTGCATTAATGGGCCAAATGGCATCTTTGCAAACATTCCAGGCTTAATCAATACAAGTGAAGGTAGCAAGCACGACATCCTTACTTGGCTGCAAGAAACATGTTTTCCAGGAATCAGGAATAAGGCTATTGGGTAGTCAGCCTCCTCCAGAATCATCTTTCTCAATTCTTCTCCACACATAATTTGGCAACTGCTCTATTTCTACCGGATTTCCAATTTAAATTCTTCCCTGAATGTCTGGGCCTCTTCCCGTGCATGAAGCAGTTGCACAAAGTGCTCATGGAAACACTGGACATGTCCATCAAGGGCCACTGCACACCCAGAAATCCTCAGTGCATCCGCGGTATCAGCATTCAATGAATGTGCTGCTGTGCTGACCTTCTCTGAAGGGCACATGTGCTTTTTAGTCTTATGCAAAATACTCAAGATGTCTCCAACATCAAGGACCAGAAAACCTAACTAGGCTATGCAGCAGTCCAGCCTGGGGCTTGCTGCAGAAGGAGCCAGGGGGGAGGGGGTTATCACTGCAGAGCCAGCCCCATCAAAGGCAAGGTACCAAGTTGTCTAAAAAAACATTAAACACTTCATGTACCTACCAGGAATCACCCAACATAGTCCTTATTATTCAAGTACTACTTGAGGCCATGTCAGCCTGGCATAACGAAGCTCTCCATTTAGTAGATATCAGGACTATTTAAGGTTTGTTAACATTTACAGTTGACTTCATTTTTACTTGAATTATATGCCAGAGATACCAGTAATATTTTGGTATTCTTACCAAAGAAAACTTTTAATATTTACAAACTTTGAACATGCCAGCTGGCTGATGCTAAGAGTTTGAGTTCTCTTCAAAACAAAATTATTGGAGCCATTTACTTAAGTCTCACTGACAGTTTACTTTAGTTTTCATTTCCAAGATGTCAACATTAGCATCTATGGTTTGTTTTGCAGTTTTCTTTTGGGAAAAGGAAAGCTCTCACCTCTGTATTCATATTAACATTTATATGAATCAGCCAGTAATCTCTTGGACCTAAGAGCTGCGTGTCATGTTTTAAACAAATGCAGTTGAACTCCCAGGCGCACAATCAGTAGATTGGGCCATCCAGGAAATGTACATGATAGGCCACCAACTGCAAGCCAATCCTCCAAAAAGTTTTGGTCCATGGATTAGGCAATGCCATGAAATATTCTCATTTGGCAAATTTGATCTTAGAACCCTGCTTCTTTTCTCAAAAGGATTAAATGAAACAGCATAACGTGTCTTCTTGTGCTCCTTTTTTGCTAGTTTTTTGCCCCAAATCTTGGTCCTTCTTTAAGCCTTTCAGAAACCCAAGGATTTAACCCTGACTCTGTACTTGTACTTCCTTATGTATACTGTAGCACTTTGAGATTTTTTTCTCCTAGACCTCACTTTACTCAGATATTTCTATTTCAGGATCACCAATGCACATGTTCCTATTTTGAGTGTCCCTCAGTTTTGAATGGTGGCATAAGTTTGTGCTGATGCTGGTTAAAAGCACCTGTCCACTATTTAAGATAACTCTAAGAGAGGAAGCTGCTGGTTTGCTTTGCCTGCAATACTGTCTGTTTAACACAGTTGTCACAGATTACAATGAAAGAATGATTTATTTGCTTGCAAACTACTGTGTATGATACTGCTTTCAGAAGGGAGTCATGGGCAGGCAGGAGGAAGGTGGCTGTTCTTTGTGCATGACAGCTGCCCAGAGAGAAGCCAACCCTCCATGATGGGGAGATGGTCCTTCCTCAGGGAATGATAAATATGGCCCAGTGGGAAGGAGCCTCCACATCACATGGATTTTGGTGTATTGCTTCCTCTGGATGTTCATGGTGCTCTACATGACAACTTCCTGCTGCAATTCAGCAGCAGGACTGTATGTTTTGCTCAGCAAAGGTCATGAGGCCCAGCCAACTTTACAGGAGTTTCCCAAACACTCACTGGACCCAGCCAGGGCCCCATTCATGCTGTCAGCTTTCAGCAGAGCCTGTGCTTGCAAGGGTGGGTCTGATCTAGTAGACCTTCAGAGCCCAGAATGGGGAGAAATCCCTCAATCACCACAGTTGAGAGATACTCATGTCTTTAGTGATGGGAAGGGCATTGTTGGACGAAGTAGTACAAGGAGAAAGGAACAGATGCACCAGGCATGTCCAGAGACAGTGGCAGAACAAGTCTTAGGAGAGCTTCACATCTCAGAGCCTACAGCCTACCCAACCCCACTGATGACCACCTCCAATGGATACAGGACAGTCTCAGATCTGGTATCAAAAGCAGATTATTTTGTCCCCCTGATGCTTGCAGACAGTTTTGAGCTACAAATATTTTCTGGACAGCCATACCACAGTGGAGTTCTAGATGACATTTTCCTTCCTTATCTTCCTCAGAAAACAAAGTGAGTCTCAAGATCCTTTGTATGCCCACATAGACAGCTATGAGGGCTGTTGAAATTCTGATGACAATTTTAGGACCTTCCCTACAAAGAGAACTTTTTATCTATCTTGCTGAAATTTCAACACACTATATACTTTAGTAGCAAAGCTGCAAGATCAGATCTCTTCAAATACCAAGGCATTAAATTATATTTCTTTTTTCTAGTTTGTGCTGGCAACTCTTAAAAATAAAAAAAAGCTGGTTGAATCCTGACTTAGTAAGTGAAGAAAAATAGTCATATTCCTGTAGCATCAAAAAAGTCTTTCGAATATGTGTCTAGAATGGCTTGTAAAAACTCTAAATAGGGTTTCTTTGCCACGTAGTAACTACTATTGCCAATGTCTTGGGGAAATTTCTGGAAATCATATTAAAGGAAGTACAGAGAAGGTGGAGAAGGAAGCTGCTTGTGAAAACATTCTTTCCCTGATCCATATCTGAATGTTCCCAGTCAACAAGCTCTCATCTTCACTTGAACTGTGCATCAAAAGAAGCAGCCAATGTGTATTCTCTTGTCAAGCTCATTTCAAACTGATGCATAACAGCTGTGTACTAGCCAAGGTCATTTCAAAGGTGTTTACTTCGACCACAAACTAAATCTGTCTCTCTTCACTTAGATATAAAGTCAGTAATATTTGTAAGCCAAACATTGTAAGGCAAAGGTCTGACTTGAAGCTGATGCTCACACTGGAGCTGGGAGCATGAAACAGTGATATTTCACTGTATAACAGTGATAGTTCCCTGGAAAGGCTGACATGACTATACAATGGAGACCAATTCATAGGCAAGGCGTTGGGAAATGTCTCTGGGGCAAGCTAATGATACCTTCCAGGGCAATACTAGAGCCTCTTCAAGGGCTGCCCTGCCTGCCCATGGGTGACACCCAGTCCTGGCCCGACACCTTCACGCATTTCTTCTGGCCTGGCTTCATGTCACTGTCCTTCAGCAGACACAGGAATGGCCCCCTCCTAGAAGAGAGAGCCCTGTCACACTCTGCTGCCAAGGCTAATGAAATCTGAAGCAGCCTGAAAACAGTCTTGAGCATACGCTTTCTTTAGCTGGACTTGAGATTGCCTTCAGCTTTGGCAGCCCCTGGGAGCAGCCAGTTTCAGGTACAGCAGGTCTCATCTGGAGCGCCCCATAATCTCATGAGGTGCATACTTGTGTCTGACACAGCATTTGCAAAAGGTGTCTCAGAAACCATAGCATCTATTAGGTGGCCAAAGGACATGTACCATGTCCCTGCAAGACTGTGCAGACACTGGCACAGGCAGCTGTCTAGACAGACCTGCTTCTGCCATCACCAGTGCATCTTAAGCAACTAATCAGGGGCAAACAAAACACTGATGTGTTTTCTGAACCTGACTTGCTTCCATGTATTTGGTTTATTTTCTTTTGTTCTTGTGTGCCACATAATATGAATTTTATTTTGTTCAACCTTCTGGAATTTTAGCATCCATTTACAGTGTTGCCAGGATGGTTTGCATGGCTCCTTTAGCTTGAACTCTCATTTGCTGTTTCTGTTCTGACAGTGATAATGAATTAAGAACAGAATGTACTCCCTATGTAAATAGGGATGGTCATCTTCAAATCCCCCCATGTGTTTCACTTTATGACATTTTTATGTTTTGCAACATGAAAACAAAACAGTACCAAATTTACTTTAATGCTGCTAATGGAAGACAAAATGAGTTCTTTGTAGATAACTACTAGGTTCTTGACATTTCTGACTAAGTACAGTATAGGGCTACATTTCCACTGTGGTAGTGCAGCTGCAAGCATTCACCAGTGTTTAATCAAGCAAGAAGTTAACCATGAATACCAAACACAAAATCTATAAACTAAAATCTAGAACTAACTTGATTCCCTGAAGGTCTTAAGTAGATTTAAATAGAATGGGGCAAATCCATCTGAAAATGAAACATTCTGCATTATTCCACATCCAGAGCCTTATGTCTTTGATATGGGATTTTCAGACTGCTTATTAACCCTTTTAAAAAGTTTTTAAGTAGTAGTAGTTTGAGTCAGATCTGTCCATGCATATTCAGGGTTTACTCAAGCCAAGACAGCACCCCAGGGCAAGGATGTCATTGGGCCTTTGCAGCCAGGAAGAAGGAAGGGAGTCTTTCCTGCTTCCTTGTATGAGCACAGAGGTTAATGTAATTTAATTCCTTGTGCTCCATTAACTGGCAAAGCAGATGCAGAAAAAGTGTGGCTCTGCAGCATGGGACAGTGAGAGCAGATTCCCCTTGACCAAAGGGGGCACAGAGGCCCAGATCATTGCATGGATGGAATGTCATGCTCACTGGGTTTGCTCCATGCCTATGGGAAGAGCTCACCTTCCCACTCTGCCCACAGCACTCGCAGCCACAGTACATCATCCCATGAACAGCAGAGGAAATTCTGACTGAGAAAACTCTGCCAGCTCAGGTCTTCGGAGATTCACAGGATAAGATTCAAAGGATATATTTAGCAGCTCTGTAATTTCTTTTTCCAGAACCTCATTTACAGACCAAATATTTACAGTTCCTTTTCACAAAAATGTGAGGACATTTGAGATCCTGCACTCTGGTTTGCAAGGATTTGCTCTGTTACCATCATATATCCTCTAATCACTGAGCAGTTAACACTCAACCACAGATAACACATTACAGGTTCCAGTTGCATCTCTAGACAATGACATTTGCCTCTAAATTTAGATGTCTGAGCTCCTGTTTCAGTCAATGGAGCTCAGGGCTCAGTTTGGGTGCCTGAACATCAGGCACCCGATTTTAAGGGGCCTTCAATGAAGCACCTGAGATGTCTGCATGGAGCTGGTGGATGTGACCCAAATCCTGCACACCCTGAAGAGACAGATGTGTTTTGTTTGAACATGAGACTGGATGGCACTGGACACTGCAGCAAGCCCACACTCCCTGCCCCCCACCTTTCTTAGGGGCAGTGCTGAAGGTTTCAGAGAAAAGCAGTCTTTGGTGAGCAGCTGCTTCATTCTTCCACCTTGTCTCTGCTGAATGGGAAAGAGAGATTTCTCTCTTAACCCACTTAGCAACCAATTTAGCACCCTCCCATATAAAGAGCTGTGGCCCTCTGAATGTTCTCCTCTGAGCTGTAGCTGCTGACCTTGCTTTTATTCTCACATGGAATGTCTCATCCTTCAATGAAGCCTTTTGCACTGCTTGTCACAGTTTCTTCTCCCAGGCAGCTCCACAGTGAGCCTCAGTGAGCTAAAACAACAAACCCTGGGATTTATTATAATGCTGTTTTCATAGGGGCAATATGAAACTGGAATGTGAGTAAATTAGAGGCATGATAGGATCCTGGGCATCAAAGAGGAGTTGTATTCAAGTGAGAAGTCAATGGATCAAGAGTAACAAATGAGACCAGGTCTCTGACTGATTTGATGCCTCCTGCTCAGCATGTTCTTTTGTTTGTAGTCTTCATTACTAGTCCCACTACCTGGCAGCATAACTGTGCACAGAGCTGAAGGCAATATTTTGCTGGAATTTTCCATATTTTGGTTTCCAGAAGAAGATGCTTTTAAAGAAAGCACTGTTTTATGTATCATCAGTGTTCTCTGCTCCCTCTGTCATTCTTTGTTGGAGTCTACCTTTGCACAATGCTTTCTGTATTTAAAATTTCACAGATAATTGCTTTAATTTTTTTTCCCATAGAAAGAATGTTTTATGATGATCTGAAGCACAACATTGCCTTTTCAGATGACCTCAAATTTCTTATGGGTGTCAGTGGAAGAAGCCAAAGAACAATTTATCTGTGTGTGTATGTCACTTCAGAGACCTGACTACTCTGTCTCTCTTTCTGTGATGGCCCCCTTGTACAGGCAAGATCCTTTGCACTCTTTATCCCATGCCCTACCAGTGGTTACCCATCTTGTTTGGCCCTTTTTAGAATAAAATGTCAAATTTTCAGACACAACAGGCAATACAAGAACTGAAGGTAATTACCTGGTCATGCTTGAGACAGTGTTCTTCTCTTACAGTCACAATAATTTTGATGGGCTCTTCTTTAGATGAAGTCCTCTCAAGTACGTGGGGACCTGGGCATGCACTGGTGTTTTGCTGGTGTGATCATTGTCTCAGGGAGTTTGTTCTTGGCAGAGGGAAGGGCATCAGGAATCTCTATGGTGAACACTCACAGGATAACCTACCAAGAGGAATATTTATCTTAATATTAATTAGGAGATGTCTGTGCCTGCATCAGGGAGCTTGTATTACCTGAACTTTTTTCCACCCCATTTGAGTTAGTATTATCCTTGTAAGATATAATCTTTCTTTTAATGCCGTTAAACTCTTGACCTCAATATTTTGTAAAAATGAGTGTCACAGTTTAATTATACGTTGTGAAAGATAAGACATTAATTATTAATCATTTTCTTTTGGTTAAGAGTATTCTTTGCTGGTCACAGTATGCACAAACATTAGAAAATAATCTCTTGTGCAACTTTTTCTCAAAAGATATTCCAACACTTGTTACTTGATATTCTTTAAATTTTACCTGTGTGCTCATTAGGAAGTGTTCAGACACTGCAATATTGCAACAAAGACATTGTACCACCTCCCCATGTAGCATCACTTTGCACCTGCTAAGATTTTTGAAATTGTACTTTAGCCAACCACAACTGAAGTATTAATTGCTCAGACCCTGACTTCCTCAAATCTAGTTAAACTTATTCTTCCTCTAACCTTCCCACAGCTATTGTAATATTTAGTCAAATATTTTAAAAGATGTTAGAGAAAAGATAAGAGAATAAACCAATCCAAAAAATGGAATTGACAAATTGGTTGTCAGTGACACTTTCTATGCTTCACCATCGAAGTTCCCTGTGGTTTGTGGCATAAACAAATTTTAATTGAGTGACAGATTGTTATTTCCATACTGAAAAATCCTCTCACAATTTGGGAGAGAAAATGGTCTGATAATTCTTATTAAAATCAGTCTACCAATCATCAAGGCCAGAGGCTTTTTTTTATTGCATTTTGACAATAGCCATCTGGACTTCCTCTGGAGACTTGCTTGAGTCTGGTCTCCATTTTTTACAGTAACTTTGCAGAAGCACACCCTGTCAAAAAAATCCAAGACCTCAGGTGCAGCTGAGCTAATGAATTGCATGCAGTGATGTGCTTTGAGGGGTCTCTGAGGAAATCCTTGCTAAAATTCTACCACCAACCCAGAGGCAGGAGGGATAATATTTCTCCTCTACTGAGGTCCACCAGATTCCTGTTAAATCAGCAGTGCCAGAGTTGACTTATCCTTTGTGCTCTTAAAAATCATCTAAAGGACAAATTGCTTTCCTCTGTAATTACTTGTTCTACTTAGGCTGGAGCTTAGAAAAGGCACATATAATTTATTTATTTTGTGATGTCTGTTATTGACCTGTATTGACAGCACAGTGCTAGCAGAGTGCAAGTGTGCAGAAGAAATTAAGTGATATCAATCACCTTAGCACTGGAAGCAGTCTCCCATCCCAGTGATTTCACATTTGCAATAAGAAGATATTAAGTATTTTGGCAAGGGGATAATTAGACAGAAAGTGGCTTCTTTTGTCGCTGCAGGACTGATCCTGAGGACCAGTCACATTAAGGGAAAAGTTCCCACTGAGTCTAGAAGGCATGGACAAGGTGCTTGTAGACTCTCTGAAACACAACCATGAAAATGGTGAACCATGGGGTGGTGCACTCCATGTCATCCTCATCACAGCAGCTGTGTGTGCATTTCAACTCACCACAAATGCATAGCCACTGGAATTAGGTCAGCCTCAGAGCAGAGGGTTAAACCAGATTAAATTTTACACATTTGCTGCAGGCTGAAAATTCTTGTGCTGACAGTAGTTGTGTATATGAGATATTATTTTGGCAACAGAGACTTTATGTGAGCACAGAAAGACCTTCAGAAATCTCTAATGTCTTTCTAAGATGGAGACTCTCCAGCTAATTAAAGCAGTGTACATCCTAAAGACCAACAGGCCTCCCCGTTGAAAGTGTCTTGTCATTTTGGAAGTTGGAAAGTTAAAGCTGTAGATTTTTAGATGTTCATGCCCTGGTTTCAAAGTCAGTTTGAAACTGATTATTCTCTCACTACTGTTTTTCCATCTTTTTCTCCTCTGTATTTTCAAGAGATATTCTGTTCTCCGGTCTTTCCCGCTGTCAGCTCTCTCTTTAAAAGTCTTCTGTTCTGGAAGTTCTGACACACTGAATCCCAGCCTCAGTTACCTAGGATGAGTGTTGCCAGCTAGACTACCTTCAGTGTGCAGTGATGACCTGGAAGAAGACATGGGCATACAGGGGATGAAGCTCTCCAATGGCACAAAGATGGGTGCAGGATTAGTCAACAGAATGAGGAAATAACTATGCCCAGAAGGCACTGAATAGAGCACCAGCCAAGGAAAGAGGAGAAGTGCAAGCAGGAAATTGAGCAAGAGAAAAAATGTTAGATTAAAACCTGGGGTAAGTAAACAGAATTGATAGATCAGGGGATTTGGCTGCAAACTGGCAAGGAAAGCCCATTCACCGGGAGGAATTCAGAAAGCCAAGGGTGTTGCTTGAGCACTTGGGCTGGGAAGAGCCCAAAATCCCAGAATAGGATTGACAGCATGGGACAGAGGAGGGAGGTGGAGAGACCACAAGCTAGACAACAGGAACAACAGTGAGAACATCATGTTCAACACTGTGCTTCCTCTGTGGAATTAAAAACCTCCCTTCTGCTCTGGGACAGAGTTCTGGAATCCATGACTAGAACTGCTGCTTGCATGTTGGCAGCTGTGAGTCCTGGGCATGGATGCTGGAACATGCTGCTGGTTAACAAAACAATTTTATGCAAGCAAACCTGAAACCAAATACTTCATTTTAATTTTTGCTCAGTAGAAAAACAATTCTATTTTTTCATGAAGTTGTTATTTTTACCATAAAATGCTTTATTTTGCCAAGAAAATATTTGTTACTAAATAGTTTCAACTGGAAGTTACCACTCTGTTAGGTTGTCATTACAAACAATTGTTATTACAAACTTCTATCTGGCAAGTTATAGGTTTGTTAGGTCACAGCTACAAATATATACAGACTTCAAACCTGTATTTTTTCTTGAGAAACAAATCTCCTAACATAGTCCTTTCTTGCAGTCTTTCACAATGAATGATTTTCAGGCAGAAGATGAGAACGAATATTAGCTCTTGCTTGTACAGCAGATACTTAATTTTGAGAACATAGTTAACCCAGACTAGGATGGACAACAAAGTACAATAATCTGTCGGGTTTTGCATTCCTTGAGTGTCCAAGTGTGTTATCTGTTGAGACATTAGGATTTTCCCAGTCTCTATTACCAGTTCTTCCCTGCGTTAAATCCATCTTGACTTAAAGCATATCCAAGTGGGGTCAGTAGGTTTTGTATGCTTGACTGGAAAAAATTAATGGCTAAGACCAACAAAGGCGAGAGCCTGGATTCAGCGGGAAGTGAAGGGTGGGCATGAGGAACAGACTCATGGATGTCAGGCATGTTTCAAGAAAGCTATATCCCAATTTTCATAACACTAATGGAACATTTTTTCTAGTTGCATGAGTCTTTGCATTAAAATGTTGCAAATAACCTGCAGGTCTCAGTTATTTTCCAAGTCTGTAGGATAATATTGTGTTGTACAGCTTTTGGGGATCTGTGCACTTTACAGTTCACCCTGTTTCCTGGGACTTAGTTGCTGCTGGTTTTAATCAGTACCTCCAATTCTTGGCTGTCACACTCTATAAATACTGATTTAAAGCTATGTCATATCAAATAAAGTAAAAATAACTTGTTCAAGATCATATTTAATCAAATGAAAGAAATTAGCTATAGGTTGGCTATTTTAGACAGCAATAATATCACTGATTTTTTTTTCCTTCACCATGGACATTGAAAGAAATACTATTTTTAAAGACTTTCCTCAAAACTGCTGCATTCATTATTGATTTTCTTTCTACAGTTGTTTAAACATCAATATCTAACCAACCACTTAATGAAAATGCAGTTTGCTAGAAATTATTTTTATCTCACTATTCTTAAGTAATTTTTTTTATATCTCAGTTATAAAGAAAGGTAAGAGTTCAAGGAGGTAAAAAAATATTAAATCTCTGTGTTCTTGAATGTCTAATCTTAAGCATTAGAATTAGTCAAAATGTCTTTTACCTTCCTCTTTTGCTTTCCCTTCTCCATTGGTATGAACAACAGAGACTCAGATGTACTGCAGGTTATTTTGAAATTAACAAATAACAAGTGTTTATTCAAGAAGGGACAATGTCCAAAATTCATTCTGCAACAGATAAATGTTACCAAATATATTTTTTAAATGGTTGTTTCCTGCCTTTCCATTGGCTTCAGACTAACCTTTTACAGAAATGTTTTGCTGCGTGTTCTTCTGTACAGGAAAGAAATCATTGCTGAAGAGCTTTTTCCTCTGTACCTTGCAGTTACATATTGGCATTTAGACTTACAAGTCCTAATTAGCACAACTGATTTTCCTCTGGGAGTTAATATAAATTATAGGAGAAAGAAAAAGTGCTGCTGCATCTTAGCATTGCAGTCACTCTATCAAAGACCTATCTTAGTAAATCCTTTAATTATGGACAAGCTGTCAGGTTGCTTAATGCTTCCAAGTAGTCAAAAATGCAGGGCATTCATCAGGATGGCTCCTTCCTCCCAGATCATTCCTTGCCCTGGTAGGAGTTACCACCCAGTCACCCCTGTCAAGTCCAGGCATGGTCCACAATAGCTTGTGGTCTTTTTTATCAAAAAATGTTGAAAGATGCACTACATCCAGTTTAGACTAAAGTCTTTGGGTCATTGTGTGTTCTGTGTGCATGCAGGGAGTCCTGGGCACCAGGTTTAAGACAATTAGAAAAGTTCCTTGAACAGTACTACTTACAGCAATTCACAGTAAACTTGGTAGACTACCTCAACACACACACAAAAGGGAAGAAAGGGGAAGAGAAGGAAGAGACAGATAAATTATTCCTTGAGGAAAAGTGCAAACAGGATGTAAAGCAGAAGTATCCTTCTCCCCACAAGACAATATTAAATTTTTCTAAGCAATGAAGAGATTTGAATTAGTTGATTGCACCAATGTTGAGGAGACACAATTTCATAGATATTAGCGGCAGGTTTTTTTACTTTCCTGCATAGAGTAGGGTTTTATCTCCAAAACTAGGCTTACAAATAGTTGTAGAGAGTCTCCTTGTACCTAGTTAGGAGAGTGCACTCAACAGAATCAGGCAGTGCATTGCTGCCCCTACACTCACCTATGCCCATAGCCTTGGGCTAAATGTAGCAAAGTTGATAAAACCACCAAAACTAACAAATGTAAGGAAACATTCTATTCCTAACGAGAAGTAAGTGACTCTATCCAAAGACAAAGTCTAGGTTAATTCACCCTTTTTATCATTTGGATAATGCCTTTCATATAAGATTTCAGAAGGACATGTTTTGAAAGAGAAGAATAAACTTTTGGTTTCAATCTTTTTTACATCCATTTGAAAGATTTCCCACTTTCATATTTCTAGGTGTGCCGATTCGCTGAAGGTAGGGATGTTACTGATAGGACCCAGAGTGCAGGCAGTTCAAACTGCATTACTGACCTTGGAAACGGGCAGACCCAGAGCAAGCAGTAACAGTTGTCATACTCTGCCAACCCTAACCCCTTACTGTGGTAGCTGCAGCAATAATGGCTATTTTGTTATTTAAAACCAAAAAAAGCAGAGCAAAACAGAAGAAGACCAGATTTTACCTGCCAACTTTAATTTCTATTACTGGGAAGGAAAGTCCCACCAAGGTGAGCACCAGTTTTTTTTCTTTGACTCAAGCTCTCAGTTTCATCTCTGCTGTCTTGTTTTATTTACAAGTTATTTGCAACACACTTTTATCTCAAAGTATGGTGGAAGGATATATCTGGGGACTCTGATGAAGAGCAAGATCCTTACAAATTATCTGAAACCAACATTCATATATTTTCCCAAAGGAACATTAATAAAAGAGGATTGCAAGTGGAGGTTTGGATACTTGTCTTCTGTATGGGGAAGGATCTGAAGGGTAAGGTTTCAGAAGTGAGCTGTTAAATAGTTTTAAGAAAACAGTTAATCATTGGTAAGAGTCTTTAAAATCTCAGTGGGAGATTTTAGCACTTGCCAACTTCTTTTTTTTTTTTTTTTTGGTACAGCTTTAATTTAGTCTGAAATCAACCTAGTTAAAAGAGTGCAAATCCCAGGACTGTGCACCATTATTTCAATAAAGTGAATTTCCTCTGCTGGCATAATTTTACATACCTCTCTTGAAAATAGTTGAACTTTTCCACAAATGTTAAGTGTAAATAAGCGAAGAAAACTGGCAGGAAAAGCAGAAGGAACCTTTGTGGATAGCATAAATCTGAAGAGGGAGATCCCAGACCACAACACATATATTGCCTCTGCTGAGATAACAGAAATTATGGGCAGATCTGACCAAAACAATGTCCAAAGAGACAGATGTAAACAATTAACTTCTTTTGGAATGCAGATGTGGATGTTTTTCAAATCTTCTTTTAAATACATTTTCTCTTAAATTTTTGATAACTACTGTACTATTAGGTATTTCACGTTTGCAGTTTGTGTTTGCAGAGAAAATATAGTCCTGGAGACATGCTAATGGAAGAACGTCTGAGATCGCATCCCTAACTCAGGACTCAGACAAGTAGGTGACTTCTCATGGATCAAGGAATTGCACGATGACTTCCCAGAGTTTTAGAAATACACATGCAAAGTGATGTTCATTCTTCTGCCGAGGCTTTACTTCATGTTTGTTATGGTCTAAGGGCATGCATACAGCTACTCATCAAAGCCCATCATGGCACAAATTGTTAGACCACTTCTGTGCCTCAGCCTCTGACAATGAGGACAAAAACTGTGCTCATGCCTACCTGAAATGTGCACATATTGACTCCATGCACTACCACAACAAAGCTCATAAAGAAGCTGTCACTGCAAATTACCATCAAATGGGGTCCGTCTTGTGGTAAAGGAGTAATGTTTATAGAAGAAGAACAACAAAAAGATAATTTCTTAAGCCATGCCTTTTCAAATCAATTGACTTTTATTAAAATCAAGTGAAAGTAGAGTGTCAAGAAATAAAACTGTAGGCAATGGTTGCAGAAAAACCAGCGAGAGTGCTAGAAAGCAGAAGAGAAAAGTATAAGCTTCAGTGTGAATCCTTAATAGAGCTTGCATGGTCATAGATATGTCTAGATATGTCAACATAGGACCCATGGGAATTGGGATTTTCTTCTGTCAGTGGTCTTCCTGACTGGACTGAAACTGTAGTATATTTGTACAAATGATGACTTCACTTTTCAGAGTGGATATTGAAGAACTGGAGGAAGTACTGCAAAGAATAAAAATTGCCAGACCCCTAGAGAATTTACTTACAATGGTAACTGTAATATGCCTAGCCAATTTAGCTAATAAAAAACCCGCCAAACAACTGAGAAAATATGGGGTTGTGTTTCTACCAACTATTAGAAATAGAGGGGGGAGGGGGCAAAGCAGAACTGCAGATAAAGCCAGAGAGATGCAAATTAGAAATTAGTAATTAAAATTTAACTGAGAGGGCAGTTAGTCCTTGAATCAAATTGCCAAGGGAAGCAATGGATCCTTCACCTCTTGACCTATCTTGAAGGGCATCTTTTTCTCAAAGAACTCAACATGACAATAATGGTGAAATCCATCAGAAAATTATCTGAATCTTTTTCCCCTGAAACTTTATGAACATGTGGTAGAAAGGAGTTGAAAGTGTGAGCCAAAGACAAGCGTTTGCAGCAAAGCAGGTCACACCAGGCCACTGGCAATTAAATGGCAATATTATTTCTCCAACAGTTTTCCAATCTGAATGAACAGCTGAGATCATCTCATTTTCTCCATCCCTTCAGACAATGCACTCTCACCTTGGCCAGCCACTTGAGTCCCAGATGCTGATTACTGCAGAAGGGAATATTTATGCCCTACAGAGACAGCTTGGTGGGGCTAGCAGGCTGTGTGTTCTCAGCAGGATGCATGTTCAAGGATTGCTGAAGGATTGTTTTGGGAAGATGAGCCCTCTCACTGCTGCTGGAAAGGAGGCTTAGGCATTTGGAAGAGCTTATTTTCCTGCCAAAGCTAGCCCCATCAAAGAGCAAGGGATGCTTTCCACAGGGAGAAGCTCAATGCAATTCACTGTGGATATCTTGGCCAAGTCTAAATTACTGTAGCTAAAGATGCTACAGGTTTGCAGGTAAAGCTCTGGAATCAATTTAAAGCCACCTGCAAGAGATAACAAGAGCCAAGAGCTGAGTAGCACAAACCCCTGGCACACCAGTAGGTATAAAGCTGACACTGAGCACAGCCTGAGGGCACTGGCAGAGGGATCAGGGTGAAGTGCAACAGGAAAGGCTCATGGCCCTCTTCTTCAGTACCCACTTGTCTCAGAACCTCTCAGTGGGATGCTGGATGTTTAGATGCTGGCTGTGCTGGCTCAAGGTGAGACCTCCACCACCATTGCACCTCTGGTTAATGTGCCATATGCTTTGTGCACAGGGACAGAGGTGCCTGCTGCCCTGTCACCCACAGACCATGCTGATCATGGCCAGCCACCCTCACAACTGGGTGGGATGGATCTGCTGCCCACACACCCTGCGGCAGGCATGGGGCAATGGCAGGATGTAGTGGGTGCTCGCAGCTGGCAGCAGGCCAGATACAGGCGGTGGTGGGCATATGTTACAGGGCAGGGCAGGAATGTTAAAGGGCAGTGTTGGGTGCATGTTACACGGTGGTGTCAGGTGTATGTTACAGGGCAGTGTCAGGCAGTGACAGAAGGTGTTGGGCACACCTTATGGGGCGTGGAAGGAGGTGTCAGGCACATGCTCTGGGACACGGGAGGAGGTGTCAGGCACGTGTTATGG
>VRYO01001463.1:12590939-12654790 GCA_009812075.1 Sialia sialis | reverse complement strand
ATTATGGGGCGGTGTCAGTAGGTGTCAGGCCCATGTTATGGTCCGCTGTTGGGCCTTTGTTACGGGGCAGTGACAGCGCGGAGCCCCGCGCGCCGTCCCCCCGCCCAGCAGATGGCGCTCGCGCCGCGCGCTTCCGCCTCAGTCCCCGTCCCGTCCCGCAGGATCCTCACACGGTGCCCTTCGGTCCCATCCCGCAGGATCCTCCCTGTGCTGCCCTCGGTCTCGTCCCGCAGGATCCTCACACGGTACCCCTCGGTCCCGTGCCGCAGGATCGTCCCCGATCTCCTTTCGGCTCCCCCTTTGCTGCCTGCCGGTCCGGGGTGCTCCCGTTGGCCCGAGGGCCGCGGCCGCTCGCAGACCCCACACGGCGTCTCTGCCGGCCCAACATCCGCGCCCCGACTCCGGCCCCGGGCTCCGCGGCAGCCCCGCTGAACGGCATCGCTTAGCATGGTGGAGAGTTTCAGGCTTCGGAGTCAAGGTGACAAGGTCACTTCTATCCCAAAAACGCCCACTTTAATTAGAGCTATAGATAAATATATAGATAAAATATAGATAAATTTTACCTCCAAACAGTCTCCCTTGGGGGACAAAGAAATAGGATATTCAGGATCCTTCCAATGCACACAAGAGTGAAGCAGACAGTTCCCCCACAAGAAGGTGAAAAGAAAGAGTCCTTAAGTCGTACAGTTCGCTCTAGTCCCAGGGATACTCACATGTGGAAATCCCATAAATTAGGATGACTCCTTGGGTGCCATCCTTGATGAGTTTGTTTTCCAGTCCCCTGTCCCTCCAGCTACTGGCCCTTTCTTACTGCTGGATGTCACTGTCACACAGGTTTGCAGAAGGACTGGTTACTTTCACTTAAAATTCCTCCATGCTTTTTCCTATCCTGGCCCCACACCTCTGTAAGTAACTGCAGAACTACCTCATTGTCCTCTGACCAAACCTCACTTTCTTTAAAGGCTCTTATTTTTCCAAATACCTGTAAGTAGGCAATATACAGACAAATGGTACCGTAGGATGATTTGCCAATCACACTGAATAGGATTTTCTTCTTGTTTTCCTGCACTCTCCATGTCTCTAGATCGATTTGTGTTCTGTTCTCTAAAATTTGGGTTTTTAAATGTTTGGAAAGACAGTATTGCAGACACATCCCTGTTCCATGTTTGCATGAATTTTACACATTGGAGCCGTGGTCCCTGAGCAGCATTTTTGGGGCTACAGTAGTACAAATTGTTGTTATCCATACTATGCTCCCCAGTACTGCAAATTTGTTCAATGCTTTTAATTATAAATTCCTATTCTGGTTATTTATAACTTTGTAAATTTCTATGCTGGGTGTCTGCCTGTGTTTCGATTTTTTTTGGAAAGTTGCAGCAAAAATGGTTATACTATTTCCCAGAAAAAAGATTATGAAAAAAAGACATTGTTTTGCCAATGTTAATGAATTGGTTGTAAGAATTCTTTTTTGGAAACACTAGCTACTCCAGGCTTTGACTTGGAGGTTGGCAGGCTGGAGGCCTCCTAGTGCCAGACACATAAGCATTTGCCCATATTTGGCTGAGTTCTAAACCCTATTCTTTAGTAATATGGTAGAGTTTGGCAAATAAATTGTTCAAAATTTCTGTCTGTCCTGAGCACGTGCTACCTTTTTCAGGCCAACTGCATTATCTCCATAAAGTAATTTATGCCTTCTACATTCTTACCAACCCAGGACTTCTTTGCAGATGCTTTTAAAAGTTGCAGCAAGATGGCTTGTGACTGGTGTCTCCTGTGCCCACATACTGGCAGGTCCACAGAGAGCAAGAAGCCATCTTCTCTTCAGTCCAGGTGAGAAAAGGCCAAGATCTCAGATATATGTCCAGGGAGGACCAAGTGCTTAAGCTGGAAAAGCATGGGAACTGGTGGGTTTTATCAAAATGAAAATAAAAGGATAAATTTGTTGGATAAGGAAATCATAATCTAAAATCAGTAAGAAAGAATGGGCCATATGAAAAACTGGGAAGACTGGCAATATCAGAACAGAACAGAGGGATGAAGAAACTTCTGCTGGCCACTTGAAAAGCCATAAAGAAGGATGAGTGCAAAGTCATAGGTCACCTTTAGACACTGTAGGAATGAAGAGCCAGTTACAAAAGAAAGCAGAGCAGATGAGAAGTCAGTCTGGATGAGAAGTCAGTCTGGGAGAGATGACTGAGCAGCCTAAGAAGAGGGTTAGGAATGGCAGTTTGTGAGAACTGGTTAGAGGAAAGGAAAGATTGAAACAAGAACCCCAGGTGATGAGAAAAGTGTGTGGAAAGTAGATTCACTAGATACAGAACTAATTTGGAGAGGCTGGGTATAGAGCCAGCATCATGTACTCAGAAGAAAAGAATAATGAAATTGGAAGAAAAAGCAGAAACAGGACACTGTGGATGGGAACAGAAAGCTAGTGTTATGCTGAATAATGTTTGAGTCTGGGACTTGCCATGCAGACAGGAAAAAGAAGCTTTGTGATAAGAAAGGAGATTAGAGGAAATAAAGCAAAAAAGGTCATGAGTGTGTCAAGAGAGAAAAGAAAAACAAGAAAGGAAAGCCTTGTACAATGGTACACATGATCTGTGACCAGTTACACCCAGTTGCTGAGACTTGCTCTGTCTTAATTTAAAAAGCATTTGTGAAGTTCATTTTCAGCCTGCCTCTCATGCTCCCTTAGAAAGCTGGCCCACCCAGAAGGTGACTACCTGGTCTTACTTTCTCTGGGTAGAAATTTCAGCCCTACCAATGGTCCATCCATGCTGTCAGTAAGATTCCACATAGAGAAATAGAGGAGAAAATTTTGCTGGCTTTTCAAAGAAGCTTAAAAATTGCAAACACTTCCCCCGTCTTCATATAAAGAAAGCTTGCAGCCTATTAGATGCTAAGAAGCATTAAAATTACAGATACCAACTATAATCTTAATTTAATGTGCTTCTATGTAGCTGCATGCAGAATGGCTCTACTTGGAATTCACTTTCCTGCTTTCATTTCCTACACTTCCAGCCAGATACAGATATGTACATAGAAGTCACAAGGAACTTTGCACTGCAGATAATTAAAAAGGGAATAAGCAAAGAATCGTAGAATATGCTAAGCTGGAAGGCACCCATTAGGATCATTGAGTTCAGTTCCTGGTCCTGCACAGAGCACCCCAAGAATTCACTTCTTGAAATCTAGCAGGCTCAATGCTGTGAACAGCCTGTTTCAGTGCTCACCCACTCTCTGGATGAAAAACCTTCTAATATCTAACTTAAACCTCCCTATGAAACAACTTCATGCCATTCCCTTGGGTCCTGTCATTGGTCATGAGAGTGAAGACATCAGTACCTGACCTTCACCTGGTGAGGATGTTGAAGATCACATCTCCCCTCAGTCTCCTCCAGGCTGAACAAAGTGACCTCAGCTGTCTCTGATAAGGCTTCCCCTCAAGAGCCTTTACCACCCTTGTGGCCCTTCTCAGAATGCTCAATAGTTTAATGTCTTTTTAATAATGTGCTGCCCAAAACTGCACCCAGGACTCAAGGTGAGGCCGCCCCAATGCAGAGCAGAGCAGGACAATCCCTTCCTTGCCCAGTTGGACACAGCCCAGATGCTGTGTCTGATGGCAGAACAATCTTAGTAAGCGTTAGTTTATACCGTCCATTATAGTGTGTGGCATTGTACCTGTGTTTGGAAGCTCACACAGAGCTACTGTGACTATCTGTAAACATAATGAAATCTTAGGAAAGTACAGTAATTTCACGAATATAAGCCACACCTTTTTCATTGAAGAATCCAGTCTACCCCAGTAGTGTGGCTTATATTCAGGTGCGGCTTATCTATGGACAAATCCCAGTGAAATGCCAACCTGGAAGTGAGAGCCAGCTGGGGAGGGTGCCTGGTGCTGCCTTTGAAGGCTTTGCTGGTCTATGAAAACTGTTGCAATTTGAGCACCTGACACCAAACCCAGCTGGCAGCAATTCTGTTACTAATTTGTTACTTTGTTACACATGGATCCTCGCTTTAAAAAAAAAAAAAAAAAAAAAAAGTGCGGCTTATATTCAGGTGTGGCTTATATATGGACTAATCCCGTGGTCTACCCAGCTACCAGGAGGTGTGGCTTATAATCAGGTGTGGCTTATGATTGTGAAATTACTGTACCTGTGATAATAGTCTGCAGCTCCAGTCTTTATTTTGGGAGAGGAGATTAACTGGGATCTATTAATTTGTATTCCCCAATTAACTTATATCCCCTTGTATCTGGCTTAGTGTTTGTGTGAAGACATTTGTATGAAGGATTAGGAAGGAATATTGACTTTGGTGTATCCAATTCACTGATGACTTTCAGTTCCTACATCACTGTCATTGCTGACATGGATGATGAGTGACAGACCACTTTGAGGAGCATAAGCTTTGGCTGAAATCTCACTACTCATGCCAGATAGAAGGAATTTAATAGGGAAGGCAGCCAGAAGCATTCCTCCTTGAGAAAGCATAACTGACTCTTGTAGCATGGTGAAATACAGCATTCAGCATATTCCAGCTGCAGACCTGGACTCTCCAGAAGTAATTTAGTCCAGAACCAATTTTTATGGTCATGTCAAGGCACATATGACTTTTTCTGCCAGATGCAAACCTGTAACAATCATCAACATTTTGGCCACCCTAAAGGAGGTTGCTGTAATACTCCTCTGATGAGGAGTCATAAATATACTGAAGCCTCTGAAGACTGCTGAGGCTTGAAAGGAGCTGTATATTAAAGGTTTATGAACTAACTGTGAACCAAGAGTGTAGGTCCACCCTTAACTGTGTTTCTCTGTACTCAGCAGTTTTCTTGCTTTTCCTTTGTACGTCTTCCGTTTACAAACTTTTTGCATGACCCTCCCAAGCCAAGGGACCTTACAGATTCATGGCTGTGGACATGCAAATGGATCTGCTTGCTTCTGAGATTAAAGGACATGGAATTTTTTTAATATTCTGATGTTTCATTTGTGCCTTATAGACACATTTATTCACCTGCTGTTTGTGGACTAAAGATCCCAAAAGAGATATTTTTGAATGGGAAAAAAAGAACTATCTAGCCCAGGCCTTTCCATTAGCAAAGTTATCACATTTTTCATTTTGATGTAGGAAGAAATGCATCTGGCTCCTTACTGGATGTGAAAGCAAAGCACAGAGTCTTATCTTGCTATGACTGACCTTCCTGAATGAGGATTCCTGGCCTAAAAGAGGCTGAAGTGATCTGTGCTGTAGGGAGATAAGCTTTGTAAGCAACTGTGTGACAATGGGAAATTTAAGAAGCTATAACTGTAATGTAGGAAAGCGGTGGACGTGCAGACTAAGGGTTTCAAGTGCTGTATGGAAACATGAACTGCAAACTCAGTTTGCTCAGCAAAAACTGAGCTTACTTTCGCTTTGCCATATGGACCAGGTTAAATGGCTATTAGAGCTTCAGCAAATCTCTCCAGTTTCTTGTCTTTAAGTGTTCACAGTTACTCCCCATGCTGGATACAGGGGATACCACCAAAACACAGGCTCCATGCATGTCGCAGCAGGGATAATGGCAGGAACCTGGCAGAAATGTTCAGAACAGTAGGCTCAAAAGATACTGGAGATGGGCAGCACTGCCACCACCTCAGTGCTCCCTACATGCCTCCACATGCTGCTCAATGACCCTTGACCAACAAGGGTTGCTGACTACTGGAAGAGGATGCAGCTCCCTATCTCATATCAGGAAAAATTTATTCACTGAAATTATTCATCCCAGGGAGGTGGTGGAGTCACCATTGCTGGATGTGTTTAAAAAAAGACTGGACATGGCACTCAGTGCCATGGTTTAGTTGATGAGGAGGTGTTAGGTTATAGGTTGATGATCTCAAAGGCTTTTTCCAGCCTAGTTTATTCTGTGATTTTGCGATCTGTCTGCTGCATCTCCAGCAGCATGTGAGGCTGGATTTGCGTCTTGGCCTGGAGTCAATTTTCAAATGCAATCCAGTGACAAACTCATTACTTTGGTCCCAGAATGAAAACCTTTCAGGAGAATGTAGGTAAAAGAACTAATTCTGCTCAGAGTGTTTTACAACATAGAAGAAAAATGAAAATTTGGTATTTTTGGTGGTGCAACAAGATGTTACAAATAGAATGGTGATAGGAAGTGTAGTTGAGGTGCTTGTTCTCTTGACCTGCTTGAGATGTGGTGATTGCTTGGATCCCAGCCCCATAAGTTATATGGCAGCAACCTCATCCTCGCTAACATTTTTTTTTATTCCACCATAAAATGATGATTGATTGTTCACTTTACATGTGGGACTTATAATAATGATCTGTATTTTTCCTCAGAAAGCTGAATTACTGGCCTGAGATTTTTCTATGAATTCTTTAGGACCACATTGAAAGACCCCTATACTTCTTTGAGAGAGCATGGGATATCTTACAGGTTGCAAAATAGGCCAGAGTATGGTCCTTAAGACTGCAGTGGGTATAGGAGAAGAACCAGAAGCATCTGGACAGTTTTGGACCCTCAGAAATTAAAACAAATATTAAAAGGTGGTTTAGCTAATGAAAACTACCCCGTCATAAAATCTCTTTTCCTGTATTTGAGTGACGAATAATGTCATCAGATCACAGGAAATAAGATGATTTAAAATGCAAGAGTAAAAGCCAGGTACAATGGACAAAAGGCTCATGTTTACATACAAGACAGTGCACCATGGATATTGAGATAACTCTGTTATAAATGCAGTAGGCTAGGGGACCTGTGTTATTTTATGGGAGGGTTCAGACCTATTTGTTATGCAACTTAGACCTAGGAAGTGGTATGGTTGGTTTTGGCTTCTTTGACATGGTTTTGGATAAGAATTTGGTATGTGGACTTAAAGAGAGCTCAGATTGCAAACTTCACGAATTCATCATTTTTAGTGGCTTGCAAAAGTCGTCCAAAACCGAAATCCTGTGGGAGAACTGATGTTTGAAGAAATGCCGCAATTAAAAATGAAATAGGGAACATGAAGTAGCTATTGGAAAATGTGGTTCATTTTATAATGTGATTGAATAATAGAACAAACACTTATGAATCCGCAACTAAGCCTGAAAGTGTGGGACCAGGTTTTAGATAGAAATAATATGCAGCCAACTATTTCAGAAATAAGTGAAATGTTGTAATTGGTGAGGTCCTGAAATGCATGTGCTGTCAGGTTTTAGATGCACTGCACAAACTTGAATATGTATTTGTTTTGACTCAGTCCCCTGAAATAAATTTGGATCAGATATTTAAAATCCAATTATGCTATCTACCATATTTCAAATGCTAAAATAAACCCCCCAAAAGGAAATAAGGTCTCCTTACTGCTTTCAAGTGGGTATTAGTGCTGGAAACAACTGAAGAACACTATCATCTTGGTATCCTCTTGGTTAACACAATGGTTTAATTTCACATTTGATTCCCACTAAAGCAATGGGATTTTGGAAAAAAAACACAGGAACTTCTTTCTCCCCAGTAAAAATATACTCTATGCTCATTAAAACCCAAACAGGTTTCCAGTGTACCCACATGCTTTATGGTTTGTGTTTTCTGAGTGAAAACTTCTCAAGCATTTGAAATTGAAAAAACTAATTCCAATATGTTTTTATTTTATTAGTGGAACTCAAGAAAAAACAAAGAGTTGGGACAAATTTTTCCACAGTAATTCCATTGTCCCCTAGCTTCAAGTAGAACAAAATTCATCATTTATATTACTTCTTCTTTGGAACAAATTATTCTCACATATTTTGAGATTATTGGAAATAGAAAAACACAGAAAAACAGAAGGCAGGTGTTTCATCCCTTTCCTCTTTTTCTTTTTGCTTTGTTCTCAATGGAATTCAGTGGTGGTCTTCAGGAGCTTTTGACTGTAGGTGTGAAATTGACAATAAGGAATGCACTCTAAAACTTGCCAGACAGACACCAAAGTGCAACTCTCAGAGAAAAATGACATCTATTGCACTCTGCTAGTGTGACAGGGAGGCCTGGAAGAGCTCTGTGAGCTCAGACAATAAGCAATTCTGTTTAGCCTTCCTAGTGTAGTTGGGAGTATTTTGCTACCATGTGAACATTTACCTCATGTACAAATCTTATATGAAAAACCATTTTCCTTGTAATTTAAAAATATTGGTGGCTATACAGTGTATGAATTGTAGAGCTTTCATTCACACTAAGAGGAACTCTTGATACTGTACTGCATTGGATTGATTACTTCAGCTTTCCGTGATTACTGTGAATGGAAGAAAGGATTTTTAAAAATTTTAATTGCTATTTTCTTTAACTTAGGCTCAGCAAGAGTTTCATGTCATAGCAGCAGTTTGCCTGTTCTCACAATCATCTCTGTAACTGCTTTGTTAAAAGTCCAGAAAAAATGTGGGGTGTCTCTGGATTTAAGCAGTTTTATCAGATTTAGACCTGTCTGGCCTCAGTTTGGCTGCTTTCACTACTTGATTTTGTTGCAATCTTGCTGTGGATGGAGCCTCAGGTTAAAGGCACCCTGCTTGGTTGAGGTCCTACCACACCTTCTTGGTAAATAATGGTCTCGCCACAAGTCTCCTATGATTTATTTTCGCAGGGGTGAAATTCTCCCACCTTTTTTTGACTGACAACCTGAAATGTTTTCTTTCATGTATCCCTTTGCACTGACAAATTTGTCCTTAGCTCCTGCATTCTACCTGGTCCAGTCTGGCCTGTGTCCACTAGTCATTCTCTGTGTCTGGGCTCAGACACTTCCTTTCCTGGTATTTCTAATAAGGTACTACCTCAGCTCCAAGAAATCCACTCACTGTGTCCCAGGCTTGAAGAGACCCGTGGCATCACCTTCCCTTTGTCTACCAATCTTGCTGCTGCAACTCTTTCTACTTTTCTCTTTCTTTTTTGTTCCTATGACATGTGGCGCTTTTAAGGGGTCAGGGCTTTAAATGTCAGTGAAGAGAGCACTGATAGTATTATTTTAGACCTAAACATCATCATACTTTTTATTTGCCTTTTTCTGGATGCTGTGTACTGTACCACAGAGAACAAATACTTTTCATAGTGTATTTCTAAAGGCTGAAATAAGCAATGAAAACAACATTGGAAATGTTGTCACTGTCTTCCAGAATTTCCACTCTAGAAAGATGACTTTTTTCCTTGTGCTTGTTCCATAAGAAATCTTGGCTGAGATTTTTTTGAAACCTTCTTCCAGCATCTTGCAATCAAATTCTTGAACATTTGTCACCTAAGATCTGAGCCACTCACTTCTCTATCCCAGCTACCCCTAATAGTGCTTTCATGTAATCTCCATTCTTCTACCAGCATTTTTTCTCCTAAAGAATTTATTCTGTGAATTCAGTGTTAGGTCCCTGAAAGCCAGTGATTCCAGAAGTATGTTTATTCGAACCTTTTGTATGTGCATAAGGACCAACCTTATGAAAAGTTAACTATATTTTTAGTTATGGATAGATAGGCAATGAAACCACTTCACCAGTGCTGGCAGCCTGTAATCCCAGATAGTCCCCTTTACGTTACCACTTCCTTTCTGGTTTTGTCATTGTTGGACACAAGTACAAGGAGTGCATTGTTTCGTTGTTTGACCTTCCACATCTCCTGGTGACAGTAATTTTCATCTGTCCCACATCTAAGTATGTGGGTTGGCATCCAGCTAGATTGATCAAATTGTACATTAACATAATGCAATCAATAATTCTTTCTGATATTGATCCATTTCTGACAATTTTACTAAGCAACAGTAAGACTCAGTTAGGTGGCTACTACACTCAGATATTTTGAAGTGATACTTAACCTCTTATGTGTTAAAACATTTTATGAATGGTGAAGGAATTGTCTGCACTGACTTGACCAGGCTTATCTACCTGAATGGTTGAGTGAACATGCCTGGTTTTAAAGGAAGGGAAAAGTACCTATGCCATACATATATTTCATACCTCCTTATTTTTTTAACTTACTTTACTTCAGATTTACTAGAAGTGTCAATTCTCATGTTTCCAAACTTATTTTAATATTGATACTATTTTTACCCAAATAAAAGTGAAAGCTCTTTCTGATCATTAAGAGGAATAAAAAATACTGGCACACATATAATGCCCCAGGAGCTTTCAAGTAGCGTTAAATCACACCTTTAATAAACTTGAGATTTCTCCCAGCTGACTTCATTATCTGAAGACTGCCTTACCTGAGCAACTAACCAGAAGCATTATTTAAAAAATCAGAGTTTCTGTACTTCTTGCTTAACTTTTTCTGGAGTTCATAGGATATGCCAAAAAAGTGAACTTTCACAACTTTATCACATCATCACCTGGTGTTTTACTGCTTCCATTTCACATAAGGGCACTGACATGGGCAAAATAGAAGTGACTTGCCTGGTAACAGTGAATTTTTTTGGGCAGGGGTTGAGGGGTGTTGGTATGAGTACAATTAATTCAGTCCATTGTCAGTAAAAGAATTTTAATGGCATTCTTTATCTAAAGTCATTGCTGACTTTAAAAGACTATTTTTACCTTTGCACTTAAATAGCTACCTGAGTGAGCAAGATCAGACTTCTACACTCTAAATCCCTTCAGAAGAAGGTCCTATAGTGCTCCTGCCTTGCACATGCTTGGCATGGCAGAAATCAAAACTGGGCTCCAGCCAAAGGCTTGTGACTTCCCATTTTTGGCTGTGTGTTTCGGTTGCACACACAGCCAAAAATTCATGGCCTTTCCACAGAGGCCATGAATGCTATGGGAGTGAGCATGCTGTCGGGAATGCTGCATGTCATAAACATGGCTAGTGCTCCAGCAGGGCTTGTGGCCCTCATTCTAGGGATTGAAACAAAATATTTCTTCATCACTTTTGAATTTTAGAGCAAATACAGAACAAGCCCATGGTCTCTCCAAACCTCAAGCAATTTACTTTGGCTACCAATACACCCACAGAAAGAGTTTTGCGATTTATATATTTATCGTTTCCTTACTTAGTATTGATTCTAAATAAAGAAGAAACCATGCTTGACGGGAAACCTATGAATAAGGACATATGAATTAAAGAGTTTGTTTTATCTACCCACTTTCCTTCTACTGTTGCCAAAGAAAGTTTTCTTCTTTGTAGTAAAAGTAATGGTACTCTGCATAATCAGTATGATTATGGAGCAAGTAGAAGCTTCTTTTTCAGATACTTAGTACTGAGAAACTATCAAATTATTATTCTACTCCATTATTCACATTTCATGAATCTTTATCAAATCTACCCAACAGGAAAATGCACTGACAAGCATTCAAAACTATTCACCTCTCCTATTTGCCTATCACTATAATCCATCATTTTATACATCTAATTTATTTATTTTAGGTTTAGTTTGACAGATCTTATGTCTGCAGCAGAAGCAAAAAGGAGATACTTCTGTGACAGCAAGTGTCACGGATAATATTAATCTGAATAGACAACACTATTATGTTTCTAAAGTACCAATGATTTTATTTTACATTCATATGCTTTTATCAGTGGTAAAATGCAGCCATTTTTCCTCAATGGATAAGTTTAAAATAATATTTTTGTTATGTCTGTGGAGAACTATAATAACCTTGAACCAGCACTCCAGATGCAGGTTGCACTATATAATTAGGTACCCTAGATAAACATTACTGTAGAAGTTAGAACTGAATGAACTTTTAAGGAATGGAAAGAAAGAGAATTATGATCCAGTGGTAAGAATACACTTTGGGCAATGGTCATGTAACAGTGTTTTCCTGATGACAGTTTTATCCATTTGTTTTAGTAAATAAGCAAATGGGCTTGGAAAAAGAATTAGGTTTTCTTTTATTTATTTTTTTTTAAATGTATGCTTACTCCTTGTATTTGAATTTCAATGGGATACATATTACTCCATGATGGGATGAAAAAGCAGTTCAGCCCTAAGCACTTGCATGCACACTTCTCAGCTTCCTTTGAAATTGCAATTTGGTTTCATTGATATAATTCCAACATTTGCCACTACTGCACTTCACAGAAATGGCCACGAGGCACATGTTGGACCCAGTGATATGATTAACAGCAAGAAAAATAAAAATATTCCATAGAGAAAACAAATCACCAGAGGAAGATAGTTGTGGGATGCAAAACCAATGGTACTTTTAAACATGCCAGGTTCTCTCTTCTCTGTCCAGTAGTAGCAAATAGTGGGTGATTCTCTGCTGCTGTGGCTTTGGACTCCAGGTGATGAACTCATTGGCTAATATCATGTGATGTAGCTCCATGCAAGTAAAATGGGCACACTTGGGTTGAGGCCAAAAACAGAGCTAAAGTCAATTCCACAAATTTCTAGATGTTTTGGAGGAAGCCTAAAAGTTAAACAATGCTCTGTGAGAGACCTGTACTACCAGATGAATGGTACTTCCATGTGACTGGCCCAAATGAAGAGGCAATTTTTTAACTCCCTATGTTAGTCTATAAAGTCGAAACTCAATTTAAGAACTTACTGATTGTTTCCTCCTAGGCCAAAATAAAGCTGCCTTAATTGTAGCTCTGAATTGGCTTGTCATGGTGATAATAAAAGCTTCCCTTGTAGTAATGGAGAGCATCTACTCCTCACCAGTGCTCACACTCTGCATGCCATTTTCCTTACTCATGCCTTCATTTCAGTTCTGGGAAAGTGGCCCATACCTAAATTGAACATGAAGGAAATGGGTGCTGGCAACCAAAATAAGACTGTAAAAGGAGAGAAACTTGAAAGTTAAAAAAAAGAAAGGGAGAGAGAGGGAAAGACAATGCTTAGAGAGGGTCAGAAGCAAACGTGAGCAGCACATATAAGCAGGATTTGTGAAGAATATATGAAACTGCCAGCTTAACTTCTGTAAACTGTCTTGGGAGAGCTGCTCTGTGGCAAAAATCTAGGAGTGACAGATAGTTCTGTTTTGGTGGGTGTTTAGGGATGAATGTTTTAATCAGTTGACTTTAGTGTTGCAACATGTACTAGTTTAATCAAGACATGGAATGGCCTATAAACTACTTCAGGTCCCTAAAATAATTAAATAAAAGCTGTGTGTTTATGGTTGAGTGTAATTTCAAGATCTTTTCCCAGAAAAGCATTGAAGTTAAGGGCATAGCACACAGCTGGGAGCGATCACCTGCCTTTCACAAAAACTTGAATAACTTACACAGCCAGCATCATAGACACACGCAAAAGCACATACTTCAGTTATAGAAAAGACTACAGACTCACCAAAGTGAAGTTTTTGCCTTTACTTTTATGTACAGGAGGTAGCCAGGGTGATCTAACATCTCCCAGGTACCACACAGTGCTGGCTTTCTTGTTTTCTTTTTTTTACTGTTTTTTTTCCTCTTAGTCAGACTACTTGGAAGTGGACCCCTGAATCCTGATGTATGTGGTCCTTGCTTGATTCTATATAAAGGCTTTCTGAAATAATCTCTGGTTTTTTTTGTTGGAGCTGCAATTGTCATCCATCAGGGCCCAAATTTGCTTTCAATCCTATCACACTACTGCCAGGAGAAACAGCAAAAAAATTAATAGGTTTCCAGTGTCTTGTTGCAGTGACAAGAGCCTTTAATGTTCATTCCACCCTTAGCCCTGTGCCTCTCTGCATCATGATTCCTTTTAAAGGAGGTGATAAAAAGAAAGTATAGAAATTGCCTTTAGATCAAAAAAAGGAGAATCTTTGGTTTTCCTCTGGGAAATCCCTTATTTTTCAAGACAGGCTTATCTGTCAAAATAAACTATGTTGACATTTAAATACTCTTCCTTAGTAATTATATTTTGCTTTGCAGTTTTGTAATTAGTTGTTATTTCTAATACACAGTGGCTGCAAAACTCTGCAGGTTCATAATTCACACCTGAGTTCTTAAAACTAGACATTTCTTCATGTGGAGGGGAATCAGAAGTGCTTTTTCCTTTCTAAGTCACAGGTTTTGTAAGGGGAGAAACAGCAGTTTTTCAGTGACTGGAATAGTACAGCCTGAAGGCAAGTCACAGAAAAGTTGATCTGGGAAATACAATCTAAATACATTAGTGTTAAATAAAGACCCTTCATAATTTTTTAATAGGCACTCCAAATGTCCACAGTAGACATGACCATAGCATAAATAACCACAGGGCAAGAAACCCTTGGCAAAGGCTTGGAAATGGTTAAACAGTAGGAGCCTGGTCCTCGGCTCAGAAAAGAAACGAATCATGGTGTAAAGCCAGGGATTGTTCCTGGGACTGGGGTACCTCAGGCATGGATGACCTGCAGGAGGAGGCAGGCAGCCAGCTAATTAAAGTCTGCAGATGACGAAGTTGTTTTCAGTAATAAAAACTACAGAGGCTTGTGAGATGCTAAATGATTTGTACACATTGGAAATTTCCCGCATGATTAACTTGCTGTTGATGTACTTTAAACAGAAAAACCTTCTTCTGTGTATACAGGACCTAGAAATGCCAAAAATTTTTTGAAAAAGCTCAAGGACATGGTAACATCCTCCTTTGATTATTTGAAGAGGAGACTTGTGTCTTTACAGCTGCAGATCAAAACCCAGGACAAGTGTCTGAAAGACCAGGATCACACCTGGGTCTCTTGCACAAGAGTACATTCCCAGCCACAGAGCTGGAAGGAAATGCCTGGTGTGGCAGAGGGATACCCTGTGCTGCTGTCATGCACAGTACCACCCAGGCTTACCCACGGCATCCCCACAGTGGCACCAAAAGCATAAATGTTGTGGCAAACAGAGAAACCCAGAGAGCCACAGTGTTTGACTGCAACTCCACTGCACAAGTTGTGACACCACAGAAAGGTCAAGCACATTGGATGTCCATTTGGCTGCCTGCCTACTCACTCAGGTAGAGACCCCTCAGCCTCAGACTTCAATGCCACATTTAGCTAGTGTCAACAGGAAACAGCCTGTGATGGTGAGGTGTCATTGCAGAAGGAGGCTATATATAGGCGAATACTCAGAAATGGTGTGTACTTTCAGAGGCTGAGTTCAAGGAACCAGGATAAAAGTTTCCACCAAGCTGGGAGGAAATGGGGAAGCCTTCGAACTAGTCTGAGTCAGGCCTTCGGGGAAACCTCGGGGAAGCAGCCCGTCTGGATTCTCACCTCACTTTCCTCACTGCTTTGATGTTGTCAGAAGAAGGTTTTTTTTGCTCAAGGGGTGGCCTCGGAGCAAACAGCTCTGCCCTAGCTCTGGCAGGGCCACTGAAGCAGCAGGGCCCAGGGCAGCCACAGGCTGTGCTGCCCATGGTGTCCTGCAAGTGCATCCTGCTCCCAGTGCCTCTCCTTTCCCCACAGCCTTTTGACTACCAGCACTTTTGGTGTGACCACCTATCTCCTTTTCATCGCTTGATGATCTATTTCACAGGAGTTTCCATTTCACAGATTCCCAATTTGTATTCTGTCACTCATCCCTGGAGTTTCACTCAACTGGCAGTTCAGGCCACTTATTAAAGAAATCTTTGCTAACTCCTTCCCTGCCATTCCTCTGAAAAATAGCAGAATGTGGGATATAAACCCCTGTTTAGGCTTCATAAGTATAAGGTTTAAGCAGTAATAAAGCATCAAGAACATCTGAAATCACTGAAGAAGCTAAATAAAACAGACAGGACTTGTTTTCTTTCATAGGTACCAATGCATTTTCATTTGCTTCTTTCTATTAACTGGGTTTCCTTGACTGTGTCTACAGCCATCTCAATTGTAATTATGTAGCAGTTAACCTGTTCCTCATGCCTAACACAACCCATAATTAGTTGTCTTGTGTCCACAGTTTATGACTCAACTCTATGTGGTTTTTATATATCAAAGGCTTGGTTACCAGATTTTTTTTTCCCTACCACAGTACTTGTGCCTGCACTGGAGGAGGGCAGCAAAACCTGAGCACATCTGTTTTGTTTGAGGACAAAACCACCAGAAAACCAGACAGTTTTATGGAGATCTTACTTGGGTGCTGTCCAAATAGTACACAGTCTTGTAGGACAAACTGTTTTCTTGAGGAATGACCCTTATATTTATATAGTCAAGTCATCATTTGGATATAGATGGAAACCTTCTCAAAACAAATACTATCTTCGTGCCTTATCTGGAGATAGAGGGAGAAATACATCTCCTAGGATGGAGATGAGCCATTCTTCAATGACAGGCAAGAATTTTAAACCATGAATTAATCAACCTCTACATTAATTATTTTTCATTATCTCTTAGAGTTCCTCATGTGGACAGATAAGATCATTTCACATGAGAAAACAGATTATTTGATAAATAGATTTGCTGAACAAGAATGAACATTTTAATAAATGTTTACGCAGGTTTTCCATTTGATTAATTTTGCAGTGGCACATGGGGAGAAGAAATGTACAAAAATAAACATGTCCTTTAGACTGATACAAGAAAACAGCCAACCACTATTGGAGAATGTTTAGATATGAACAAATAAAGGAACTCATGTAACTATTAGCTCCATGGCCTTTGTATGAAGGCAAGCCTGACCATCCTGAATGCTGCATGCTCGGCTCAGTGCTGCGTCAGAGAAGTGGTTGCAGCAGAGAGGCAGTATCATAGGCACTGAGTTATGTCCTCTCCACCAGACTGGAACAGAAACCGCTGGGAAAGCTTCACTTTGTTTATCTTTACAGGAGGGATGTATTTGCCCTCCTTAAATCACAGCTGGAGACATTATCTCAAAGCTGTGATGTAGCCATTGCTGAGTAGTCCTCATTAACGAGGCTTGTGGTTAAAGGAACACAGCAGTTGTAAAGCTCCAGTATCAGATAAGAAAGAAAAGTACCCTGGGAAGGACTTGTTCTTTCCCAAATGAATTGGCAGTTTATATGAGCTTTGTTTGTTGAAGTCTCTCATTTGACCATCAAGCTTGTGTGTTTTTGTTCAAGGACATGATAAGCAAAGTCTGATGCATGTCTTCAATGCTTTTACAGAATGGGCAGTCTGTCTTTCCCTGATTTTCTGTTTTTTCAGTACAGTTCTTCTGGCAACACAGCAATGAATACAAAGTCCCTTGTATAATTTTCCTGGCAGCAAGGAATAAATGATGTACTAATGCTTTGGCTCTTGAAGGATTATTAATTAACATGTATGAATAACTTAATTGTAGTTCAGTAGAAGGGGAAAATACCATGGCTGATGATTCAGTTAATGTGGCCCAAATTATCTTGCCCCAAAATATTTATAAAAAATTGAACCCTGATGAATTTTTGTGCATTTGACCAGATCAGAGCTATGGTCAGAGAGATCTAGGACTTCCAGCTTCTAGTAGGACCCACTCAGAGCAGTGTTCCAGATAGAAGGAGTTGTTGAAGTCCAAAATCTACTGCACATTTCAGATTCCTGTGAAGTGAGGGAGGGAGTGAGATAACAAGCTGACCAGTCTAGCATCAGTATTTAACCAGGACAGACCCTTTGAGCTTGAATTAAGGCCAGGTTTTTGACATAAACCTAGAGGGGAACAGCTGAGAGCTGTACTTAACAGAATGAGCAGCAGTAAAATCAGCCATGATGCTAATTTCCCTTGAAGAAGCTAGTGCTGTTTTTCAGTTGCTTTTAATATATTTTTTAAGAATACCACATAGTTGCTTTTATGTTTAAAACCTGAAATAAAGGACCGATGCTTCAGTTTTTCCTTTCTCAGCAGAAAGGGATGTTTGTTGTCATACTCTCTGGATAACAATACAAGGCATACATTTATCCATAAAGGTGTACCTTTTCACAACTAAAAATAGAAAGGGGATTTAATGCAGAAATTTAACAACTGAGGCATTTAAAGAAATATGGAGTGCTGTCTGTTTCCTGGTTAGCAAACCTTAAAGTAGGACTTTCCATTAAAGAAGTGACAGCAGGAATCAAGTGTCATTATAATATGATTCTAGATCTGCCTCTAATATCTGCTGCATTGATTCCTATTGGCTAAAATAAATGTTATTTATATCAAGGGGAAAACCTATGGCAAATCAGACATGACTTTTGGAATTTCTTTCCAATTAACATTTTTTTAAAGTTTTCTGTTTGTTAGATCATCAGATATTTTACAAACAAAACAAAACCAAACAAAAACAAAGACTCATAATTTTTCAGTTGGAAAGACTAAAAAATCAAACCAGCCAAGAAATAGTAAGAAAACATTTCAGACCTAAGGGTAACCAAATGGTCTACATTACTGGTAGTTCATGGATTTTACTTAAAGTAGAGGGACATGAACAAGGCTAATAAACTACAAATTAAAAAGACATATTAACATGAGAGATTGTGGGTTTTTGAGCTTAGACTCTAGAAGGTATTTTCTCAGTAAATTTGCTGTGAGTTTGGGAGATTATTTGCTGTGTTTTAAGTCTTTTGCAGATAGCATTTGACTACAGGTTTGGACTTCGCTCCTTTGCAGTCCTGAAAATAAATGACAAGATTGCACTTGAGTTTGTAAGTATGCATTGCATATCTAACCTAAGTAATTTTGTCCCTTTTCTGGGGATCAATTTTCTTATGGGGAAATACTTGCTTTCTTCATAGGAGTGGGGTTGATCTTTATGTATAGAAACACCTTTAGGTCTCTGTATGGGAGGCACCCCAGAATGAAAGTGCACATGAAAAACATTCATAAATTGAATCCAGGTCACCTAACTTAGGCAACTAACTAGTGGCTAAACTTTGGAATCTGATACATTTCATAGAACAACATTCTGTGTACCATAAATGGAGAGAAGCAAGTTGTTGAAGACTCCCTGGATGGAGGTTTTCTTTGCAGTAGAAAGAAGAATTTTGTTCTGAAAGTCTTCTGAGGCATTTCCTTTACTTCATGGAAAACTTAGGCACTTAAGAATTACTTTTTTAGGTTGCAAAATTATAGCACAATTTCCAAGGCTCCTGCTTGTGCAGGATGGATCCTACCTAGTGTTTTCACACTTACAAAGAGAACCGCTACCTGTTTGAATATTTGGGTTAAACACAGCAGTGAAATAACAAGCACTACCACCTGAGGTATTTTTTTTACCAAAATATTGAAGTGAAAACTTTTAATTTGAATATTCAAAAAGAAGCCTGAAAAATAGATCAGGCTGTTTTATTTGATCATCGAACTCTCCATTTCATAGATGGCTGCTGCAATAAGCAACCTCTCCCTGTAATTGTGGTAGTACACAGTCATTGCTCTCTCAAGTTGGTTGGCTTATTTGAGATGGGAGTCAAAGTATGCTGCCTGTTTTAGCATTTAATCCCAACAGTTTAGAACGACCACAGTTTTATAAGCATATAATTCATCTCAGTTTCTTATGAAAGTTTAAAGGGTTTTCATGGTCATCCAAGTTTTCAAAGATTAACTTCACAGCTCACCAGAAGCTTATCTGAACACCCCTTTGTACATTTCCTCTCCATATTTTCCCCTTCCCAGATTAGATACTTTCTGCTGTATGGCATGTTGTAGAGGTCAATACCATCCAACTTCTCACGTAGCCCTCCATTTAGAGGTCTGTGTTGGCCAGTCTGGTTTTCAGCAGTGTATTTCAGCTTTATTATAATAATAATGCATTTTAATTTATGGGCATCCACGCCTGAAGCATCTTAAGAAAAACAACGAAAATCTAAATGGCAATAAACAAAGGCAAAAAAGAGCTTGGAAGCCAAGAGCTTAAAATCCCTGCAAAACAAAACATGAAAGGAAATGAGAAAGTCAGAAGCCTTGACTAAAGAAGTGTTCTGGCATAAGCAAGAGACATTGTGTTCCTGAGGCAAGGGAGGAGACCATGTCTTTTGACCTTCCAACGGACAGTGACCAACACCATCAGTTTGAATTACAGAGAAAGGGCACAGATGTACAGGAGGTGGGTTTCTCTTACTCTAGAATAAGGAACTTCATTGGAAAAGCCATGAAGTTATGTTGTCCAATTTGCTTCCCTGAAAAGATTCACTGCAAATCTGTCTTCCCCTCTAGGTTTTGTTTCATTTGTTTGAAGACGTAGCAACAGATCTCTCAAAAGGCTGTGATGATCCTGCAGCATTTGAGCTTAAATTGGATAATTTTGAGAATAGCTAACTATACAGTGTATGCTCGCATATATAACTATACTACACATACATAGCTAACTACACTGTATATAAACTAACTACATCAGAACCCAAAGGATTAGTATGTTTAAGAAAAACAGAGAAGGTGTGTTATCATAGCTTTTTTATGTCTCTTCAACACCATTTTTAGAATAATTCTTATTATTTCTGTGCCTCCAGTGTCTGCTCTGTGAAGTGAGAATACTTATCTGGTATGATGGAAAATACCATTGACTTGGCAAATCTCCTTCACCTAATTCTGTCTGCAACAAATCCTAGCCTTGGCTTGGAGCTCTGCCTTGTGGCACACTAAGCTCCTCTGATCTGCCAGAGTCCCCTCCAGCACCTTTCCTAGGTCAATTCAAATTTTAACAAAGCCCTTGACTGAAGGTTTCGTCCCTTCTTTGGAGGAGCTAATACCAATTTTTAAAAAATCCTCTGAAACAACTTTAAAAAATGAGGCTTTTGGGTTTTCAGCCTCTAATTACAGCATCAGTTCCCTTTTATGCTTCTAAATTACAGAGAAGCAAACTGTTCTGTGTTCTGATGTTTTGGTTTTTTTTAAATTACTCAGTGGCTTTGTGGGGAAAGAGTAACTGAATATTTTTGGTGGTGTTATATAGGCAACGCCTTCCCCATTAGCTCTTAGGGACTGATTCTTCCTCACTCCCTAAGGTTCACTTCAGGGGGAATGGAAATTAATCTGCTTAAAGAGAAGTGGTAATAAAGAATGTCCCCTTTTCATGGTTTAGCCAGCCATGGTTTAAACTCTTAAAAATGTGCACATCATTTTTAACAGAGGCTTTGCGTTAACGAGGATTAAGCAGGCTCTGTTCTTGCTTCAAAGAATAATTTTCCGTGTAGCCTTGCAGCATGGTTGGCATGGGCCTTGGCGCAAAGAATGAAATGGCGCCTTCGTGCCAGACAGCCAGAAATGTCACCCCACCTACCCCTACCAGTTTGTCCCAGCTTGGCACTCACATGCCCCTGCACATGGGCCTTGCTCCAGCTGCATCACTTGTGCAGGCGCTGGCGGCTTTGCTGGATCCAGCTGTAGCCTGAAGAAACACATTAAGATGTTTTTAGAGGTTGTAGGAACTATTGATCCATCTTCAACAACAGTCGGCTATGTTTCAACTTTCCATGGAGGTCTTGCCTTTTGCTGTTATTTTTTTTCCCCTGTCTCTCCAATTTCAGAGTTTCTGTCTTTCAGGTTTTCCCCTTTACATAAAGCACCTGGCTTTCAGCTGATTGTCATGACAGTTTATGCCAGCAGCTGTCCCCCCCAAAACTGCAAAATGACAGCAAGGGCTGCGTGGCAGAAGCTGGGTTGGCAAGGAAAGAGTGAAAAAAAAATTGCAACACCTTCATGTTTAAGTACTTAAATCACTACATCCAGAAAATGTCTTAGCTGAGGAATTGCATGCTGCTGGTAGAACGCACAGCAGGTTCATCCATCCCACCAGTTCACCAGACTGTGTAGAATAAAATGGAATAAAAAAGAATAGAATAGAATAGAATAGAATAGAATAGAATAGAATAGAATAGAATAGAATAGAATAGAATAGAATCAATCATTTAGTCTAATTGCCCGAACAATTCAGCATCAACCAAGTTAACGCTTGTTACTAAGGACATTGTCAAAATGCCTCTCAAACACTCAGAGGCTTGGGGCATTGGCTATCTCTCTAGGAAGCCTACTTCAGTGTTTAAACACCTCTCGCTAAAGAAGTACTTTCTAATGTCAAGTCCAAACCTCCCCTGTTGCACTTTGAACTATTTCCACATGTTCCATCACTGGATACTAGGGAGAAAAGATGATCACCTCCCTCTTTGTTTCCTTTCCTGAGGAAGGCACTCCTCTCCCACTTAATTCTTATGCTTGGCATTACTTCATCCTAAGCGCAGAGTCCAATATTTAATTTTTATCCCATTAACCATAGCTCAAAGCTTCAATGTATCTAGATCCCTCTGCCAGGCATCTTGCCTCTGAAGTGACTCAATAACACCTCCCACTTTGCTTTTATTGACAAAATTTCTAATGGTGCACACAGCTGACAGTGTATAGAGCTGAGCATTAAATCCACTCAAACACGTTTGTGTGGTCTGTCCATCTCATGGAACCACTGATCTTTGCCATGCCTTTCCTAACTTTTAAGGCCAGTTTGTACAGAGCTTTACAACCAGCAGGTCGTATATGACATTGCTGAAATGTAGTCATGGGCCCATAGCCATGAAATTGTGCCTATTCATGATGTTTTTTCCAGCATGGGAAATGAGCAGCATAGACTTGTCAAGTAAAGAGCTGTCTGAATTTACTGCTTGGTTCAAAGAAAACATGAAGCATTTCAGAGATTCTAATTTCTAAAGCATTTCTCCAATAATTCATGGATTTAGATTTATTTATGGATTAGTAACTGGTTTGATTCATTTCTGATGTTTTTTGCTGAGGCTGTTCTGTTGTACCTGGACGATGATCCAGCCAGACCATTGACTTTAATAAAGTCTAGGACTGTCTTTGGACCTCAGATTTGCCAGATGGCAAAAAACTTTCCACCACTGTTAGATTTTAATTTTCCTATTCTATGGCAGACATTTGAATTTATAAAAATTACTAACTCTCTGATTTACAGTCAAGCCTCCTTATTCTTTTAATATTATTTTTATTCTAAATTTAGTTTTCTTTAGTTTATTGTACTCAGTTTGCACATACTCCTAAGTCCTGCTTCCTCCCAGAATTAACTTAATATTGTTTTATGTCAGCCTCATGGAAACAAGGCTGGATGAAAACTAATCCCATGGTTGTTACAACAAGTCAGGAAAATCTTATAGGCTGTGGAATTCCATTTTTTCTGGTATTATTAAAATTGTATTATAAGTGATATTGCACTGTGGTGAATCATATATTATTTGTAATGTGCTTTTGATTGCCTTTGTATGACTAGATATGTGGTTGGGTTTTATGTATTTTGTCATTGCAGAGTGGAGCAATAAAACGAGAAAGAAGTAATCATTCTCAGTGGTATCTTTAACAAAATCTGATTTTTCCTTTGAGAACCTCCAGTAAAAACCACTATTCTCTCTCTGTCTTGCTATAGCAAAAAAAAAAAAGCCAAGTCCACAATATCCTCAGTTGTTATGGTTCATTGTTGTAACACTGGGATTAAATTTTGATCCAAACAGCAATTGTTCGGTCCCATGTAGAGCACAGGAAACAAGAGAGAGCTTTCACAACTTAAGGTAGGAGCACCATTTGAATTTTGGCCTGCAAATTTGCAGAGGTGAGATTTTCCACAAAGGGTTCAGTGCTTCCACAGCCACTGCTTGGCAGAAAGGGGTGAATTTGGCTGCCCAGCCCAAATGTCCATTCAGGCTGTGCCTGTGCTCACCCCAATAACATGTTCACACACTCAGACACATCCCTGAGATGGCTGTGCTGGGACAGAGACCTGCTGTAGCTGGGAAGGGCTGACATGAGCAAGGCCAAGCAGCAGCCCTGGCCTGTGGCAGCCCCACCCAGCATGCTGCTCACCGAGCACCTCGGGGCTATTGTGGATCAATTGAGAAATAAATGTTGAAAAGGCTGTTTGCTTCTGTGGTGCTTGGCCACTCATCCTCATGCCAGTCCCAGGAGAGTCTGCAGGGGTGGACAGGGTCTGGAGTGGTGGTGCAGAGGGCATCCTTCTCTCTGGTGCAGGGAAATGGACAGCAGGAGAGAGGAGGCAGCTGGGAGACAAGTATCATGGAAAGACAGAACTGGGAGGGGGTAATTTGTGTTAGTTCACCTGATTCGTCACTATTACCTCAAACTCAGATTAGTTTATTCAGATTGTTGAGCCTAAGGATTTGGTTGTCAACTAATGTATGAGAGGGAGAAGTGAAATGTGGGCATTGTGAGATGGAGGAGCTGGAGGACTTACACTGCAGTGACATTCCTGGGTTACAGGCCAGGGAGGAACAGACAATAATGTGTGGCTGGGAGGGCTAAATGGAGACGTGTAGGGGAAGGCAAAAGGCCTTCCTTAGTCTAATCAAGGCACCAGAGACACAGAGTACCCTCAGGCTGCTTGGGAAATCCATAGAGCTTGGACACCAGTATGTGGTTGTTCCCAGTGCTTGTGGCATCCCCAGCATGGGGACAGTCAGGGCCAGCTGGTATTTGCATGGTTTAGAGGCCACCACTGCCAGACACCACATCAGTATGGAACCAGGGCATGTCCAAACATATGCCTAAGTGGGACAAGGACGTCGTATTTCAGGATATACAATGAAAGAGGGCATTTAGCCATGTTTGGAGGATGCAGCTTTGAGGAATATCATTCAGTCTTGCAAAATGATCCTCAGTAATAGGTGAGTTTGATGTGTCAGTAAAAAAAACAGTGTTACTCTCCGTTATAGTTCTGAAATACAATTTAAATTTATCGTATTTGGATTAGAGTTTCATTGATGATGGGACCCACAGAGTGGAAGAAATTGTGATCTGGTGCCAGAATCGTCTCTTGATTCCAATGTGGTCCAAGTGTTCCTGGAGAGATATGCTTTCTGTATCTTTTCAAAGAGAATATTTGGGCATGATATGAGATCAAGAGATAAATACATACTTTCTTCCTAGAAGAAAGGAGATTTGTTTTGTAGAATGCCCAAACCATGACTTTGTCATCAGACCTTCGTGCAACAGTGACTGGCATAGTCTGTATAGACTGTGCTCACCACTTTCGACTGTCAAGAGGACAAAGAAGTGTGTGGATAGCTTGATTTTTCCAGATGCACAGGAGTCTCAGAGCTGTGAGCATCTTGCAAAATAGTTTCCTTCTTGCTGTAGAAATTCTGGTATTTCAAAGAGCCAAATTGGATGAGATAACCAGAAGTGTCAAAGGGAGGGTAAGACAGGAGTAAAAGCAGAAAATTGCAAAAGGCTCCAAGCCACTTTTCTGACTCTTCTTGGAAAATAAATCTCGATGCCTACCTTCAGCTTAATGATTAGCTGCAGGACTCACTTGCTTTTCTAAGCATTCAGGTATAGATAATTTATTGAGATGTTGGAGTGAAAAATATGATGCAGTCAACAGATTGTGTAACCCTTCATGTTAAAGGAAAATTTTATGATGATGAGTAGAAGGATTATCATTTGCTTGTGAGAGAGATTTAATAGACTTCTGGTTTACTGTTCGAATAAATGACTCTGCAACAAGCTTGGGTCTATTTGCAGGCCTGTGGTGCTTTGACAACAGTAGCCAGTACCTTACTGGGAGCTGAGTCCAACAGCAAAAACATGAGAGACAGCATCATGGCGTCTAGATGATTTGGTTGTTGGAAGATCTGATTGGATTTTATCTTGGAAGGACATGAGAAACATGCAGACACATACAGCTTAGACTGAGATGGGCACAATAAATTAAGCCATGTTACATTTCTTGAGGGCATCTCAGTAAAAACTAAATAAACATCACTATTAATTGGGAACTATACTTTTAAGTTCAAACCAGTTTTAAGTTTAAAGCAGTTCTTTGTGAAACAGTTTAAGGACTTCTGAAGTCAAAAGATTATGTTAGTAACATCAAGGCTAACATAAAAGTTTTGTTATCACAAATGCATCTTCTGTGTCTCAGCATATCCTGTTTCTGAAGTCTTGCCTTCTTAGGCAGGAAGAATTTCAACTGTAGTCTGTTTTGTTGCTCATTTGGGTTCTGTTCTTGGATAGAAGAGACAAAAGATCCCAAAGTGGTAGTGTATGGTGAGCACCATCAAGAAATATTGGGGAAAGTTATACAGGTATGTAGAGACATGTAAATATCATCATGTTGCACAGCTGTGCCATTATTTTGTATGCTAGTTCATGTCCATGGAGGTCAGTTAATCAAAAATTATAGAGGATATCTTTTCAATGTTCTTTACTGAAATTGATTACTATAATTCAACACCTTGGAGCTTAGGAAATACGCACAAAATGTGTCAGCCTTGAAGTCTGTACTTTGTATTCAGTCCCTGGACTTGAAGATTGTTCTTCCCCACTGTAAGTGCCTTCACACCCCATTATTGTCTTTCTTTGGTTAACACTCTCTCACACTATTTTGTTTATAGCACCAGTGGTATCTTTCCTGGAGCCAAGGACTTGACTTCAGATCTCTCACACCCCAAATATGTGCCTTAAAAAACAGCCTGTTATGGAGACTGAGCAGCCTGTTTTCACTGGAAATTCCAGGTAGACACTGCAAAATTCTTCCCAAGAAAGCTGGCATGCAAGCTCTCATTGAAATGGGTTGCTTTTGACAAATACACACTTTCTAACAAAATGGAAAATTCCATGCTGGTCCTGTACTTGCAGAGGTGCTGATTTAAGTGCACTTTGCCTGAGTGGACAGTGCAGTAGTTCCTAGCACCTTAAGAAAATGAAAAGAAAAAAAACACAACCTCAAAAATCAAGAGAAAAGTTAAATGTGAACCCATCATTTATAACATGCCAAGAACATTGTGGTCAGCCAGCAAGACAAGGCGGTAAGTCACACTTCTCTCTAAGCTTCATGCTCACTTCTGATGAACAAAACAACATGAAGGGTTGGTCTGTTTCCACCTTTATTTGTCTGGAGTCCCTTTGCGACTGATGATCAGATCCTTAGATCTTGCTTCATCAGACAGGCCAACAGATCTTTCTCACCTCTCTTTCTGTTTTCAAAATTTTCTGAATTGTTTCCAATTTTCTTTGTTCTGCTTCCCTGTCCCACTCACCAAAAGCTACCTGCCACTCATTTGGGGGACCTGCATGCATTGACACCCAGAAACAAATTTGATGTCAAAAGAACATAATAAGAAAGAGTTTCAATGGACATTCATAGCCCTCCTATACTCAGCTCCTTCATACTTTGCTTTCTCCTGTCCATTTTCCTCCTCTCTTGCCTAACACTACTGCTCTAATTTGCAGATTACCTTCATGGGCTATGCAAAGCACTACACCAAAGAACAAATAACCACAGGACTGTTTAAATTGGAAACAAATCAGAATGGACAGCCAGGTAAAGGACACCTTATTTGCTTTCCTTGCAATGAAAAGGAGATACTTAGTCATTTTTAAAGCACTGCAGTGTGAATCTTTCCAAAGGCAAATGATCTTATATTATGCAGAAGCACTAATGCACAACCACAGGATTTAAGTAAAGCCAAGGTCAATAGCAATAATGAGGGGAATTCAACATTTGTATAACTAATAAGACTGTAAAATTATGTCTGATGGGAATCTGTTGGGGTTTTTTTAAAGAAATATTAAAACACCATGTTTTTTAAAACCATCTGGGAGTGTTACTGAACAAAACTCATAAAGAGAGCTGATGAGAAATGGAGGACAGACCAGTACACAGAGGGGAAGAGGGAATGATATAACTCTCTTCCAATGTCTAAACCTGTAGACAGAATAGCAGAGAGTTCCAGACTCCTGGTCTGTCCGTGGCAAACAAAAAGCTGACATGAGCAGTGTGGACATTCAGCACTCTCTTAGCCATTGTAGAGTGCCTCAGTCCAGTCAAAGTCACACTTGCTACAGCTGGTTAAGTGGAACAAATCTCTACTGCCCAGTCTCTGGAGAGCTTGAGATTCAGGGTCAGGCAAATGGATTTATCATATCTTACTAAATAGAAATTTCAACAGAAGCTCTGCTGCATTGCTTTCAGCAGAATCTTGCAGAGCTGTTTCACTTGAATTCTGAAACCGTCTTAATTCTTGTATTTCATTTGTTCTCCATGTAAACAGATTGGCAAGACTTAGCTGTCTAATGAGGTAGAATCCCTTCATCTTAAATCTCTGGAAGCTTCTACTGTTGAGAAAAAAGGCTTTTGTGAGAAATAATTTAGTTCTTAATTCGTTTTTATCACTACTTTATCTTAATCAGAAAAAGAAAACATGAAAGAAGTTTAAAGACATTTACTTTAGCTTGTTTTACATAAGTAAATGAGGGATTTTCTTGTAAACTGTGTTCACTAAAACTGAGAATTTAAGGATTATTTAATAGCAAAATGAAGATAAACAATAGTGCAATTCTGAATATACCCAGTGTCTATTTCTGAATGTTGAGCTGAACATATCAGATCAGCATCAGAATTTCAGCATTTGAACTGAAGAATTAGGGACGCAAAATTTAGCAATCACTCCAACCAAGCTGAAATGTCACATTAGTAAAGAAATGAAAAGCTTAAAATAAAGCCAGGCTGTATTCATCCATCTGCTTTAAAGCAACTTTTGTTCATGTGTTAAGAAAGTGGACAGTGCCTTCAGAATAACAATCCTTGTGAGTACTGGGTGTGTAACAGGAAGGATTTTTTTTTTTTTTTTAATGTTCAATGGAGAAAATAGAAAGATTTTCCCACCCTGATGCTAAAAATACAGAATAATTATCATCTGAGGCAGGTGCACTTCTGACCTAAGCATACATGCTCACCATGTATTTTCAGGTCCTCTTTGTTAGAATAACAGATGAATTTTTCCTCAAGTACAGACTTTTAAAGCAGATGAAAGTGGCTTTCCTAGGGATGGAAAAACAGTCCCAAAGAGGCAGAGGAAAATGGAGTCTTTATGTGTTTGACACCTTGCTGCTCTGTTACTTCCCCAGCAGGACAGTGACTGTGAAACATGTGCCACAACCCCTCTGGAGATGGTGCCAGGTGACCCCGACCTCGGTGACATAGGTTTACACCATGTGTGGCCTCTGCTCCTTTTGGTCAAGGTCCAAAATAGCATGTGGCATTCACAGAATCACAGAATCATGGGATGGTTGGGGACAGAAAGAACCTCTGGAGGTCAACTGGTATAACCTCCCTGTTCAAACAGGGCCACCTAGAGCCAGTTGTCCTGGACTGCATCCAGAAATGTTTTAAATATTTCCAAGGATGGAGACTCCATAACCTCCCTGGGTCTCCTCTCCCAGAGTTCAGTCATCCTCACAGAAAAAAAGAGTTGTTCAATTTATTGTTTTTTTTCATGTTCATAGGGGAACATGGCTAAAACCCCTCATGTTCATAAGAGATCTCCCATTGGGATAGTCTGTCTGGTGTTTTGCTATTGTGAAATCTTTCAGTAACCTCTGCAATTAAAGGAATTTGATTCCTGATTTTTGACACACTGTAGGTCAATAGACAGCTTTTCCAATTTCCTGAGTGGATGCTAAATCTTCAGAAAACCAGGAGTCATATAATAAATGAGTACATGTACAGTCAATGCACATTCAGCCTGCGTATTTTTGGTGAAAGAAGGTGAAATTTGCTGCTTTCTTCATTCTGGTTGGATTCCGGTTCAGTTTGTCAGTCTGTTTCACTTCTACTGACCTCCTTTCCTTCTCAGAGTGCAGTTGTGGTCTTTACCTCTAAGCATGCAGGTCACCAACAGCCCCTTCTGGAACAGCTCTTTTATGACCAAGAGGGTATCTAACACACATGAGATGTTCCTTGTGAGAGCTACAACACAACATCTTATTCCAAACTGCTCCTTTAATTATACAGACTCCTATTTTATCCTTACTCCTTCACTATTGTCTACTCTACTGTTTACTCTTTTTGCAGTCCTAGTCCCCTGCATTTCCTTCAGACCTCTTTTTCTTCTCAGTTTTTTGTAATAGAAGATTATTTAGCCATGGAACTGCTGTTCAGCATGGACAATTGGATGAACTGACTGCAGAAGACTCATTTCAGACTTCTTCTCCATGTCCATGAAGCCAGTAAGGCTTTGGACTGGAAACAGGTTTTTTTTCTTTCCATCTCACTGAGGAGTGCATGGCTGGGAGAAAAAAAGATGGGAGAGGGTTTGGTGTACTTGGTCATAGACACCAGGGCAGAGCTGAAAGCCTGGACTCTAATCACAGTTGTGCCACAATTGAAAGGTGGCTCAGATCCAGGATATAGGTCTGGGCTCAAATATCTTCAGTGTGTCAGATCTTCTGAAACATTTCATCATTACATCCTTCCTCATCATCTATTTCAGGGCCCCAGGAAGAAGGACAAGTTACACTCCACAAGTGTAAAGGCCTGTTTTGATTCAGGGCTGTGTGAATGCACATAGGCTGCTAAAGCAGAAACATCAGCAGTTATTAAAAAATGAAGGGCCTTTCTTCCAGAAAGGGCTAAATAACTGACTTCCTTAATGCATGATCTTTCCAGAATTATTCATTTATGTAATATAAAACAGCTACACTTTTGAGAAAGAGACAGTCTTACACAATGGCAAATAAAAGCCGCTTTCACTGTTTGTTGAACATGAATTTTGTCTGAAATAAAAAGTAATTAATAACCCAGGTAAAAAAATAGCCATGTATGAATGTCTGTACTTCCATATTTGAGCTGTTTTGGAGGTAATCAACACTCAGTTTTTGCTCTCACTTGGTAAGAAAAGGTCCTTTAATACTTTCTGCCAACTCTCTTAAAGTTTGGCTTCTTTTATGAAGAGATGCAGGAGTGCAGGCAAAATCCTTCTTACTTTGCAACTTTGGGACTTATTTGTTTTGGATATGATGGTTAGTAGGTTTGATTCACTAATCTGACTTTATTAAGAGGCTGTACAAGGCATCCCACAAAGAACAGCCTGCAGAGAAAAACAGGGATACACCAGGGACACACCAGGGACAAGGGACCTATACAAACTGAATATACCATAATGGAACAAAATCAGAGCTTAAAAAACAATTGGATCTAAGCCAAGGGTAAATGAGTTCATTTTGCTCTTCATAGTCCTCTCAGGCAGAAGGTGAAGGCAACTGGTAGAAGAGACTTGCTACAGTCAGAAACCTAGGGATGCCTTCAATCCTCATTTTCTCTAGTCCTTCATTATAGGCAGTTTTAGGCCAGTACTTTTAGTCCTTTTTGCACAGAGCAACAAAGTAGTTCTGTCTATGTCCCACAAATTGTATGTGACAGTGCCTGCTAAAGGAAACCTGTTCTGCATCCATTTCAACTAAGAAAATAGATCCACAGTATATTTACACTGTGTAAGATAACACTTTTGTTTTGGTCCCCCTGGCTTCTAAGCAAACAGATCTAACCATTTTTTCTGTAGCCATAAGCACACACAATTAACACACAATGTAATTATTTCTGAAGTTTTAAATAAATTTCCCCCCTAATTTTACAGGTATATACAGCTTTTGTGTGAATGGTAACCATTCCACTTATTACTGCAGTCAAATGGGGTTGACATCCATTTTATGTCAGCTCAGCTCATCTCTTTTATCCTTAGAAAATAAAAACAGGATTATGAAAACAATTGATGCTTTTCCTCTTTTTTGTTAATTTAAAACACTTTAAGTCAAACACACTACATTTGCTTTTGTTTGACTTGGTGGAGGGGAGACAGAATTGCCTGTTTAACTTCAAATAAGTAAGTCTTTTCAGAAGGAAAAGCTTAATTTAGCCTTGCTTTGAATTTAAGAGTGCTTTCAAATTTTCCTATGTGAATGGTCTAAACTCTCTGACTTTTGCAGCTGGGGTTTCCTCAACCCCTGGTGGCAGAGGAAGGGGAAATTTCACATCAGATTAAATCCTTGCACCCCTCTGGGCTCTGCCTATCTGTGGTTGCAGTGGGCTGTGTGGGTGAGGTGGCTCTGTGGCCGTGGGGAAGAACAGAGCAGAGTGCCAGACAGATGCACTTAGTGATCATCCAAGCCAAAACTCCCTCTCTGGCCATATTCAAACAAACCTTGGTGCCAAATCTTTCTGAGCACAAAGCCATTGGACTGAGCAGAGAAATGCGAATTGTTCACTGCAGTTGACATAGACAATGTGAAATATTTTGCTTCTCCACTTGTAGCATATTGATATTTAATCAAGCATTTAAAAGGAAACCAAACTCTGACTCAGAGTGAGCTGGTGAAATGACCCATGGACTTAAGCTGAGATTACATTTTTTCTCAGTGCCTGCAGATAGCAGGCACTAACCCTTTCTTTGAGCTCCTGCTGCTTCCAGAAGCAAGTCAGCTATGGTAACAGGAGTTCCCAGAGGCTGCTCCTTAGTGGTAACTCCTGATTTGTCCTCTAGCTGGAAATGCATCTCCAGGAATTAGACAGTTCATTCCTTATTCTTTCATATTATCTGGGGCCCCTTTCTGCTGGTGGAGCACCAGCAGCAGGACAGCAAGGTTGATGTGGGGCAGGCTGCAGAGCTTGGTCATTCACTTGCATTGTCAGTAAATGAAAAAAGCTACAAATCAAGATACAGAGCTGTGCAAGAACAGAATCAGGCATCCACTGAAATTTCTGTTCACAGAGAAATTCATAAGAAAAGAGGAACTGAATCAGGGTTCGCAGAAAATTTACAGACTGAAACCAGACACATTAGCATAACCCAGAAAGTTTTTGGATAATCAGGTGTCTGTCTCTGTGGACTCAAAATTCCCCTCTGGCACAACCAGCAAATGTTTGCTTGGGAGGTAGAAGTGAAAAGCCAGCAGATGTGAAACCTGAGCTTCCACAAGAATTTCTCTGGCCGGTGCTCAGCGCTGCCTTGGGGGATGAGCAGGCTGGGAGGCAGGATGTCGGCTGGGAGCTGACTCCCAGTGCCTGCGGTTATTGCTCGGGTAATCCCGCAGGCTAGAGCTGCGCTAAAACTAAGTTGTATCCATTTCTTCTCAGCCCATCTTTCCAGAAGCAAGGAGATTTTCTTACTCTGAATAAACAAGAAATTGTATTTTTTCCTTATAATTCTTTGTCTGAACACTGTAGCTGAAAATATTTCCTTTTGTAGCAATGACTATCTATGCTGGCAATTACTGTGCTGGCAGTGGTGCAGATTGGCTCTATTTTACTTGCCTGTGGCAATTTGATTTTTCAGTAGTTCTTTCCTTTAAAACATTTACAAATCCCACAGAAATAAGTAAGCCTGAGACGTGAAAAATTCCAGGCATAAACCTTAAATCATCATTTAAAAAGAAATATAAAAAATAAGACACGTCTTTTCATGCCTGACATGGGCCTGAAGATTGCCTTTTACTTTAAGAATAAGCTGTTCACCCAAAGCCATGATAAATCACATATAAATAAAACCATACCAAATTCAGATGCCCTCCCACAAAGGGCAGTTCTACAATGTTCATCTAAAGAAGTGTTTTCTCATCCATCTCAGGTTTTACTCAGAGAATGGAGTACTATGGCATGTTCAGAGTCTGGTGGAGGGAAAGGAGAGGAAGATGTTTTTAATGGCTTGGAATAAAAGCAGAATTAGATGTCCTACAATATAAAATTCAACACTGAAATTGTATTCCCTAGGCACAACACAGTGAACCTGAATAAAACAAATTCATGAAGATCAGCTAAAGCCATGTGTGACAGTTGAGTCTAACCTCACTCTTCTTACAATATGACATAAACATAAAACTGTTTTTCTTCATTCTTGCTTTCTCATTTCTATTGCTTTCTTCTTCCTGCCTGAATAATCCAATTGTCCTAACTCTTCATATCAGAGCTCAGTATTGAGCCATCAATACCAGTGAGTCAGCATCCTTTCCCACAAGATTCAGTACTTGGGATTTTTCAGGGAAACACTGCCAGCTTGTTATGTCTCAATGGGAATTTTTTTGGAAAACACCTTACATTTAGAACATTAAAAACAACCATTGAGCATTATGTAGATGAGGGCCAAGGACCCATTATCTTCCCAAAGGATCCCTTACCAAGAGGGTAGTAAACTGCCCAGGAGGTGGGAAAATTACTCCAAGCCTTCCTCCAGTGTTGGCAAGCAGTTCCCTTCAGGCATCTCAGGATTGAACATTAACTTACTCTAGAGAGAGTGAAAAAGATCTCCAGGGCAGAATTTGAAACTCAGCGCTCTCCCACAGAAAAAGAATAGAAATTACTATTAAAGAACTGCAGTTTTTTATTCTTATTATTGTAATTATTTTGATTACATGTATAAATAGCCAGCTCTGGAAATATACACTTATTTCTACAGTTAAACTTTCTGTGGGAATGGTATCTCTGGGGCATGAGAGCAAACCCAGGGAACAGCTGATTAAATACTGTACTGAATGTGTTTGTAGGTATTTTAACCTTAAAGAAGGCTACCCAGGCAACAGGACTGATGCATTTTTTGTGTGTGTCAGAGTTATTGTTGCTTCAGCAAAACTGGAGCATGTGTCTTATAATACCTGCTCTGTGGGAGCAATGATGATTCTTCACAGGGCTGTATATTCCTAGCATAAGGATTTTCCTAGTCATTACCCTACATATAATCTGAGCTTTTTGTTTGTCAGAGTCCTTTTGCTCTGTATTATGTGGGTGTTTGAGTTTGTCCCATGCCCTTCAGGATCACATTTTGGGATGTTGCAATAACCACCCTCTTATCATCTTATGAGAAGGAGCAGGAACATTTCTGTGGGAATAGGTGCAATTTCTACACTTCCAAAGCAGCTTGTAAATACAGCTTAGCACAGAGCAATAGCACAGTGCTCTGCCATCCCAATCACTGCTGATGGAACTTTTGTAGTACCAAAATATTTTTTGTAGGGTTCTTTATTTAAAGTGCAGTGGCTCTGTGGTTAATTGCTGCTCCTTGCATCCTCAGTATGTACCTTGCAGATTTTCTGCATGGTGACATGAGGATGACAGCATGGCTGAATGGGAGAGGGATAAAATGCAATGTAAGAACAGAGCTGTTCTCTCTGCCAGAACAGAGGAAGGAATTGTATCAACAAACTATGAGCAGCATGAAAGCAGAAAGAGCTGTAATAGGGTTGTTGTGTGATTAGAATGGTTTTAAGGGAGAGAGGAAGATGGGACATGAACAGTCAGACCTGTGTGTTTCACCCAGTACTGTTCCTTTTGAAATTCATTTATTTGTGCATGTAGAAATACTCTACAATCAGTTTAACTGAACAGAGCACTAAATTAAACAATAGTTAACTCTGAGTTCATAGAGCTGTACAAAGAGGTTTTGATACTTCCCTGGTTGTGGCTTCAGGACATCACTTTTTGTCTGAGCAGGCACTTTTTTGCTATCCCTGTTTAATGCAAATGCAGTTCCTGCCTGCCCATTTTTCTATGACTGTTAAATACACACTCAGCCACTGGTGTGGCTCCATTCCAGGATGGAGGCTGGTGTGTCCTGCCCTGTCTCCAGGCTGTCAGAGCCCCTTCCCAGCAGCGGTGGGTAGGATTCCCTGAGGCTGGGGAGGAAGAAGTTCACTCCTGTTGCCACCTCCCTACTGTGTGTGCTGATGGACAAGAAGAGGTGGACAGCAGCAGCTCCAGGTGCGGCAGGAAAGTGAAGCAATTATCTGCACCCAAAGGAATCACTTGGTTGGATTGCATGCCAAGGGAGAGCTGGGCTGTAAGATCTTGTTTCACTAAGAAAGTGATGGGTTGGGAAAGGTGGGACCCAAGTTTAGCACACAGACCTTTGCAGCAACTCCCTTGTGACGGCAGTGGAAGAGACAGGGTCTTCATGATTTGCTTGCAAGGAGCTGTGAAGCCGTTTATTGAGCCACAAAGCAAGGTTTATATACTTTTTCTATTGTTACTAAAAATAGTGCCAATAATATTTATGTAATTAAGGTGTATTGCTAAATTGTAACTAGATAACATTGCTCAATCTAGGCCTCGTTTAAGCTAGCCAGGTAGATACAATATTTCTCACAAATCCCCACAGAAACTGCATGCTAAGCACTCTGTACCAAGCACCTTCTTATCTCTTACATTTCTTCTCCAAAATCCTGCTTGCTTCTGCCAAGGCTTGGGCCTACTCACTCCTGCCAGGGGTTGTGCCTACTTCAGCTAAGAGATCCACATCGCTTGGGACAAGCTGAGCAGTACTAGCAGTTCTGCTCTCCAGTTGGATTCCCACACCTTGTGCTGCATTTAAATTGTCAAGTCCACGGAGGGTACAGGGAGAGCCTGGGAGCATCACTGGGTCCTCACTTCTACAGGAGGGCATTAAACTGCTTTGATGTTGCCATTGGTTGCCTGTGAGCATCCTCTGTCAACACAACATCACCCAAATGCTGCTATGGGGGCTTCGTCAATAACTGTCAAAGAAATCTCTTGTGTTCTGAGTACTTGGCCTTTGTGATTGTTTCAAGAGACAAAGTCTGGTTTTGAGGCACCAAGTGCAAAAGTTTTCTGCATCATTCCTCTGTCTTTTTGAGGTTTCAACATGTCAGTCTTCTCAGACTTTCAAAAACACTTCTCAACAACAGTAACTACCCATTCCTTGTAGCCGCGTGTTGGGTCCCAACCCACGCGGTGTCAAACCAAGCTGCTTCTCTCTAGCTCCAGAGACGGGAATAGCCCAGTTTCCCAACGGCTCCACCAGCCTGCCAGCTACTTTCAGTTTGTTTTGCTGCAATCCCAAAAACACACCCTACTTTGAGCATTGACACATCTCCCAAGTGTGGACACCCTTCCCAAAAATGTGAGCCTATGTTAGTCTTCCCTAACTGCGGCCAGGAGAAAGAGGCTTCTGCAAAACTTCTGGTGTTTGTTAAGCACCTCGGTGTTTGACATCTCAGTCTCTCTCCTTCAAAGAATGCGAAGACCTGATCTATCTCTTACTGGCACTGAATTTCCATTGTATTAAATGGGATTAATCATCCTTTAGGATGATTTAGATGTCGTGTCACTCATCTAAAGTGCCATAGGCAAAACTGTAGTACAGCCCAAATACCAAACCACTGATACTGTCAATAGACAGAAATTTTGTTTTGTCTTCTGACGAAGTTCTGCATGTGCAGAATGATATATATCCTACTTGCCAGAAAAACTATTTATTTATTTAAAAGAGAATGAAGACTTTCCTTCTAAGATAAAGAAATAAAGGAGAAAAATATTCTCCAGAATGTTCTGTCTTCACCATTATTGAACCACACCCTGTCTTCTTCATATAAGAAATATTGCCAAAGCCACAGTCTTTCATCATGTGGTTCCTTTTAAATAACCTCCTAGGTACTAAAGGTCAGGATGATTTTAAAAAAATAGCCTGGTAGTATAAAATAACTTTTTTTAAATGCAAAAAGACAAACAGAGGAATCCTACGCAAACTTGCCATAAATACAAGGGATGAAGATGATGATGAGTGGGATAAACTATGTTCACATTGTGTTCATCTGCTTTACTTCATCTCAGGTTTTGTTCAGTTCAAAAGTCTAATATAAAAATAGAATTATTCAACTAATTGCAATTTTGCATCCATTCTTATTGTCATTTCCCATAGATTTGTCCTTGAAATCTACCACAGCCTTAGCTTTGTATATATATTTTTTGTCTCCTCACTACTGAGCTTATTGCCAATATTGCTTTTTCATCTAATTAAGGTAAAGGAAGAAAAATGCAAAACCCTTTTTTTTCCCAGTTATTTTTGTCCAAATTTTGTTTTTCCACGTTATTTCCACAAAGAAATATTTTGAAAGGTGGGCCTTTCCCATATTTGACACTTGTCCAAAACTGAATAGTTTCCGATAGTCTGCAAAAATTACGGGTACCTTATGCTATAAATATTTACTTATTTCTGAGCCACAGTTCTGAATTATTTTAAGGCTGAAAATTTGGGCACTTTGAAGGTGATTCACGAGCAAATCAAGACACCTCTGCCTTGGATGTGACAATGCTGACCCATATCAGGTGTCTGAGGGTGCTGAAGAGCTTGGTTGAGTTGCAGTCCCCACCCCAGCCTGTGGAAGCCCCAGGATAAGTTGTGTCCCTGGTGTAAGGTGTGTGTGAGTGTGTGTGTGCTACTCAGTTTCAGTTTTGTGCATATTGTCAACCATCACTTTGAAATGTCATTATCTGGTTCTCTACACTTTTTAAAAGCTAACTAATACCAGGTGGCTCTGTTTCTAAAACATTCAGTCTATAGCAGACTATACTATTGATTTTTACGCTGAGAACATTCCTGGGCTATGGTCAGGGACCAGGTCAGGGTCTGTTGTGCTTGCTGATGTGCACAGCATAAAAAAATATTATTACAAAGCTTAGTGTCTAGTTTCTTCATTAATTTCCCCCATACTCCAAAGTATTTTCTGAGACTCAAGAGACTGCCTTGATGGAGGACAAGTGCATATAAAAAACATTTAAAAAGCAGGGTTGTAAAGGATTTTGGAATCATAAGGTTGTGCTTTAAACCCATGATAATTTTTGATAGCTCAGGAGAGTACAATTTGAGAGCAGAGCTGGGCAGACAACAGGCAAAGAGCCTGCCTTAAAACCCATCTCAGTGTCCCTCAAACCTTCCCAAAACTGTTTTTCCATTCCCTCAGTGAAGGGACGATCTCTGCCCCTGGCTGGGCTGCAGAGGCAGCACACTCCTCTTGCTTCTCTGTTCCTCTACTCCTTTCCACCCCAAGGCAAGGCTGGCCTCACCTCTGGCCAGAGGATGGCAAAATATTTTCTTCCTGAATCTGGTCTGCAGCCAGGCTGGGAGGAGAGCAGGCACTGTTACCCTGGCAGGTCAGGGCACCCTGAGCATAAAATCCTTCTTCAAGTCACCGCCAAGGCCCAGCTTGTTTGTCCCCTCTCACCTCACATCTTCCTCCCCACAGCAGCATTTCCTGCAAACCAGGGACACAGGGACCCCTCTCCTACCTGCTGCCCATTGCGCATCTTCTTCCTCCTGCAGCCTTCCTTATAAAACAAGCTACCACCCCCAAACCCACAATTTTTCCAAGCATTCCTCCCACTTTCTGTTTGCCTCACCCTCTCCCTCATTATCCTGGGTCTTGCTTTTGTTTGTCTTGGCTATTTTGAGCTGGAGGCTCTTTGGGGAAGGGAATACAGTTTAAATGTCGCCTGCTCAGGATGTGTTCAAGTCATTCCAGCTGAGTGAAGCTGAATTGACAAATGAGGCACAAACTGGCTAAGAATTGTCTACCTGAGCATGGGCAACTGATTAACTGAATCAGCTTTAAGAGGTATAATTCATGAAGCACATATAACTTTGAATTTAGGGGAGGAAAAATCTTGTTTTGAAAGGCACACACTATAGCTCAATGCTACATTTTCCCAGGAAATCCAGTCCAGGTCATACTCTACTGTACGGAAGCATAACATGTTTACATGGTAGTTACAGCTTGAAACTGTAGTCTCTGGCTCCAAGCACCTTCTTCACTATCGCCATTCCTGAAGGACCACAAACACTGCATGGTTTACAATGAGAATTACATATAACTACTTGAATAACGGAAGTATAAATGCATAAATTAAAATCCATGTACTAAGAAACAATTGTGCTTTTCTCCATCTCTGTTTAATTTTTTAAATTATAGTGCTATTTGATACTAAAACTATATTCTCAATTACAAAATTCTTGTATATGTAGAGAGGATTAAGATGATATTGTTTACATGATGTGTGTGATCTCAATTTTGTTGCCAGTAAGATCATTATTCTCACTTTAACACCTAGAACATCCCAAACCTCCACACCTGTCAGAGTCATAGAAACATCTGGTATCTATTTTGCAAATTTGAGTCTGTTGTTATAATCTTTTGATTACATGTTAAACCAATTTCTGTTGTAGAAGTATGCAAATTATCCCAAATGAATCAACACAAAACTAGGAATTTTTTTCATGTTCAGCACCATTTCTCAGCTACACCAATAAATGAGATGCTAATAGTATGTGAAATTTAAAAGTGAGTTTATTCTTTTTGATAAAAATGTGATATGAGAATTCAGTGAAAAATGAATCCCAAGTATTTTAAATCATTTTCTCCCATCTGTATTTGATATATGGAGAGCAATTCTGATGAGCACCTATCTCATCAACCAGAAATCTCTGTCTCGTTCTTTGCTAAAGGTCCTCTCATCTGTAATAGAAGAATATTTGTCATACAAGGCTAAATGCTTATGGATTTCCTTTCCTTACACAATGGAAAAGAATATGTTGCATATTCAAGCTCTGTTCACATGGTTTAAAGGAAAAACCCCAGAGTATAGTCTTTCTCTGAAGCCATCAAGGCTTTTGGCTTGCATTGTGAATGACCACTGGTCCTTAAAATTGCGAGCTTTTGATAATGGCACTCTCCACTCTCTGTTCTGTTTTTATGGGGCTCAGGGCTTTGTAGGTGCCTCATTCTGTAGCTGAGGGAAATGACAAATGGCTGTTTTTTATATGACCTCTCTATGCTCCCTTCTTTTAAACACAGTGGCAATATGTGAGGCTTTCCAAGCCTGTCAGGCCCATGCATCATCTTTCCTCCATGAAATTACAAGCTGTGGTTAGGGCAAAGGTTGTGAGCTCTCCAAGAATGTCACTGGGCCAAGAGTGTTGCTGGGCCAAATGTGTCTATGGAGTTCTAGTTGGTCATATCACAACCACCTGGGCCTTTTAGGCTGGCACAATTACAACTTTTTAATTTCTTCTACACCTTTGCAGTGACCATAAAAATTCAGTGCTGCTCAATATTTACGTGGTTCACATATCAACTACTAGACCAGACAGGGATTAGCAGAGACCCAAGACCAAGGCAAAGTGCAAAAATCTACATAGTCTGTCTTTGTAATTAGTTCCTACTTTAGAGTAAAGAGTAAAACACCAGTCAAAAAGTAAACTGAAAAATTTAATTGCTTTATAAAATAAGATTATGAAATTCTATATAAAAATCCAGCTTCTTAAATATGGTACATTCACTTCCTCACAGAATATTTAAATATTCAGGTCACTTGAGCTATATTTTCACCATATTTGAGTTAAAATCATTGGATAAATTAAAACATCCTTACCAAAAGATACCACAACTTATACAAATAATACTAAGCAATAATACATTTTTTTAAATACAAAATGTAAAGAAATTAATAACTCTTAGGGGCATGCTACAAAATTTTGCCAGAAAAATATATGGAATCATTTTTGTTTAACTAGAAAATATACAGTCTGCTTTCCAATTCTCTTCCTAAAATTCAGTCTCATACAATTTCCATTTAACTTAATAAATATGTACAACACAAAGGTTTATTCCTTGAAGAATATAAATAGCAAATACTGGAGTAGAGCCTGGTCTGGCATTCCTTTCTCCTCTAGTGACTATAGTGGGACTTTTCGACTCCAAATGTGCAAAAATGCAGAATCAGGCTCTTAGTGTTACCATTGGGTTAACAGCTTTTACAAAAGTCATATTTATTAAAGAAAAAAAACAAAAAAACAAAAAAAAACCTAGCAAAAAACACCTTCAAAACCATGGCAGGAGAATTAGAACTATTCCAGTCAGGCATTTCTATAAATAGTAAATCAAAATGGGGTGAAATAACGTTCCAGTTTAATTACTGCTGGCAGCAATTAGGGAAAAATAGTCAGTGGAGAAAGAAAAATATCTTGAGTTAGACACATCTTACTTTCACAGATTTAAGTTGGTTCCCTACCATTTCTAAAAAGAGTTTCTGGTATAATCTATACATTGTAAATCTGTGAAGAAACTTAATCACCTTCTTCAGGCTCTGGATGGTTCGTTTTGGAAAGTGGTACATTTTCAAGTGCTTCAGTCCATACATTAAACCTTTAAGGGTGTCTTGGTCACCATTCTTTATTCTCCACAGATTAAGAAGCTTCAAAACTTGCTCTGTGGGTTGACATAGTTTCATTGTGCGCTCAACATCTTCTTTTCCCACTTTCTTTCCTGGTAAGCTTGCCATCAGCATGTTGAGATGTTCAAAGGTGAGGTTCAGGTGGCCAACATGCTTTAAGACACTGCTTTCACAAAGATCGATATCTACAGAAAGCAAAAAGAGAACAGACGTAAGTACAGCACATTACAACTTTATTGTAGCCTGCAAAAAACCTTCCAAAATTCCAAGGTGAATTTGCTTTCCAAATTTCTTTCCTTCAAGTAATTCTTTCATCTTTGCTTTTTTGGGCCCATCTATCCTGTAAAATGTGTGTATGTGATAGGACACCTATTATTTGGTTCTAGTGAACTTCCTTTTCAGAAATGCCTAGGCATTTCTCATTCAATTACTCTTTGTTAAAAGAGTAATTTTGAATTTTGAAGTACTCTAGACACTTCACAGACTGACATAAGCATACATACTAAATAGCAGAGGGGTAAAAAAATTCTGCAGTATTTTTCAAATCTATTCTGAGTGGACAAAATGTCATTCAGATGTGGTGGTTTTGATGGTGGCTTACATGAAAAGAGTTGACCTGACTGTCACAAAAAAACCTTGATATGAATACTGCAGCACTATTTAATCTTTAAAATGTGTCTTGGTAAATTCAGTACGAAGCAATGAATCAGCATGAGAAAGAGGTATCAGAAGAGAAAAAGAAGGGAGAGCTGACGATGTATTGCTCACTCCCATGTGCTCCCACCCCGTGGATAAATGTCCCAGGCCAAAATATCAACCTCTACTTTGCAGAAGACAAATTGCATTCTCAGCTGCAGGGAACCAGCTCCCTCTAACCTTGGTTGCTCAGATATTAAACTGGGAAATACTCCTCATTTGATCAAATTTCTTTGTATGTTATGCAGTCTCAAAAGGGGGCCTTGGTCATGGCACAACACACTCTCCAAAGAGGCTACAAGTCTGGGAAGAATACAGTCCTTGACTGATCTGGAGAAGTGGAATTCTGTTGCTGCTTCCCCTGGACTTCTCTATGTTTACTGCATGGATGTATCTCAGTGAAAGCCTGCAGGCCTTCGCCAAGCACAACACATCCCCAGGGAGTATTTGATCCCAGCAATTTTTAAAATGCCATTCAGAAGCCTGTTTATAATGCACATGCTATCACAGTGAGATACCTTGGATAATCTTCTTGACCATATCCTGTTCTTTGTTTTGCTGCTTCCATAGTTTCAAAAGCTGGAAGGTCTGCTCTTGAAGGCTGTGCCTTTGTTTAATCCTTTCGATATTTTCTGTGCTAACCTTTATCCCAGGCAAGCTGTCTGCTAGTACGTTCAGCCAGTTAGGTGTGAGATGAGTAGGAACAGCAAACCTGAACATAGCCTCCTCACACAGGGTTACATCTGAAATGAGAAAGAGAAGATGTCAATTGTCCTGAGCTCTTACCTTGCCTGTCTCAGAAAAAAAACAACAAAAAACAACCAAGTAGCAAGAATGATAAGAAAAAGTGTTTAAAAAACAGGCTAAGAACTTGTCTTTATAGTGCTATTTCTTATTGTGCTTGCATTATTTTTGGTCTGGGCCACAATAATTAAAATTCTACTATGGCCATCACCTTAGCAGGCAAAGAGCTAACCAGCTAGGTATTTTTATCCTGGATTTTGGTACATTAATTTTAACAATAACTAAAGGTATGTTTTCAGAGCACTCTTCCTTAATGTGATACACACCTATTCCACATTTTTGGGGTGTCGTATCTGCATTTTCCTGACAGATGTTGTCACGAACCTCATTTCCTTTCAAAGCTATTTTGAAACCCAGGGCACTACAGTTTGTGTGCTTAAGACAGGCTGCTTTGGAGGAGGTTTCATTTGAGAAAAATCCCTCTGGACATCTCTCACATACAGTGTCACTCTCAGGGGTACCTATGGAAAAACAAAAACAATGCATCCAATTACATATAACCTCAGCTGTGGAAAAAAAATTTAAAAGAATACAGAAAGCAAGGAAAATATTCCTCTCTAAACTGCCATGCTTCTGCTTTTCATGTTTGTGATCACTTAGAAAAAAAGAGACAGAAGATGCTTTAGGAGAAGGATGTTCCTTCTGATGTAATACAGTAAATATGCTTGTTACCAAGTTTAAAATCAGTGATTACTGATTGGATCAGTAATTTAGTAAAGTAATATATTTTAAACCTTGATTATTTGAGTCTATTCAGACATTACACTATGTCTGATTTTCATCCTAAAACTATACAAATATTCTGTAATTAAGTGGCAAAAAATTTCACTCAGCAATAACTGCCCCCAACCTTACTTGAATGGTTACTTCAGCTCTAGATAAAAATACAATTCACCTAAATATCAACTAAAGACAAAAATTTTGAAATTTCTTTTGGGGCTTGAATAAAGTGTTATTAAAAGCAAAGAAAGCAGTGTCCAATATAAAAAAAAATAAATAGACATACATGTTTCGCTTGGTGATTTATAATGCATAGTTTTACTTCAGAACTAAATATATGATACAACAACAGAATGACAACAAATGGTTCTAGCACACTTACAAAGAGTAAGAAAACAAATCCATGAAATCTGAAACCATGCAGTCTAACCATCAGTGGCAGGCAAGTAACAGCATCAATAACTGCTGTATATTCTCTCCTAATTCATCCTTATTCATCCAACATTTAACAAGTGCCTGAAGTCTGGTATCTAATACCGCATTAATGAACATGAACTTAAGCACATGCTTAACATTTATTTCAAAAAACTGGAAACTGTATTTGAATAAGAAAATACCTCCATCTAGTGCATTTTTAAAGTATTTACATATGGATGCTTACTTTAACGTTAGCTTTTTAATAAGCTTTTATTTATTTTGGGAAACCCTTAGAGAAAAAGAGTATGCATCTCAAGTTTTCAATCATCTGTGAAATCAAGAATAGTGCTTGCATACAACCTGACCTAGCACATCATCAGAAAGAGTGAAAACAACGGAGATTATAGTTGCCAGATATCCTGTATGTGCCAACCCCCTCCCAAATCCTGTGCTTTCTGCAGCCACAGCACTGCTCTTGTGCACTGCCTGCAGCTCTGGCTGGACAAAGCTCCAGCAAAGCACCTGCACCTCATGGTGAGCAGTCAGCTGTCCTGAGACAGCTGCATTTTAGCAACCTTCCCTGCTACAGACAGGTGCTGCTGTGTCCTGGCAGCAAGGAAGTGGAAGAAAGGAGTATTCTTGCTCATGGTGCATCGTTCTGCTCAGAGCTTGCTGCATCATCTTTGCAGCAAAGGGAGGAATATCCCGGGTAATCCATCAGTGTTCTCAGGGCTGAGCATGAAACCAACCCTCCAGCTCTGACAGCTTCTTCACTATTTATTTTGCCGCTCTTGTTTGGGGCATGAATTGCCGCTGTCTGTCTGCCCTTCTGCCACTCCCTCCAACTCTCCTGGAATCCCCCATTTTTCCCGGGGAAACGGCAGCCACCAGCGGGGAGGCAGAGCCTTGCAGCAGTGCCGCTTTCCCAGTACAATGCTGCTATAAACCCTGCCTCGTACAGGGCCGGCCGTGGCACAAGGGAACAAAGCCTCATCTGCACTCACAAAAAGGGACTACAAAAGCAAGGTGATATCCCAGTGTAATCATGAGCACTGGGCACTGGGGAAACAGATTTCTAATGGTTTAAGCCTTAAATGAGGCACGCACTACACCATCTCTCAGTGTGGGAGTGGGATCATATTTTTCTGCTCGTAGGTTTTATTTCACCTGAATTTGCATCATTACAAGGTTCAAGGCTATCATATGGCAAAAAGCAGTAACACAGTGCAGTACATTCTTATTAAATGCTTAGTTGTTGCCTCACCTCAAAAGCTGACTATTGACACAGGGGGATGCAATTATTTTTACAATGTCTTCATTCTTTTCTGAGGTCTGCTTGGGTTTAGCTGCTTCAATCTGATGGTTTTTCAGAAACCGACTTTCAAGATAGTACAAAATCCAACATTTTATCTGCTTTAAAAGTTTGCTTCATTCTGGACTGAGGGATTGAAATTTGTCTGCCATGTTTCACCATGCTCATAGGAATGCAGCAGGCTGGTTGCTCAGACAATTTATACTTTTTTCACCTCCCAAAGTCCTTCTGAGGACTTTGTTACTGGCCCCTTTTGACGTGCTGCCGAGATACAGTGGAACCTCATTAACCCAAGCCCCTGGGTATAATGGTTTAGGTTAATGAAGGTTTACAATATGGAAATGTGGTAGCTGCCAGTGGAAATGCTTAACAGTGGAAGGGCATCAGGGTAAAGCTTCATCAACCAATTACTCAAGGACTAGTGAGCAGCTACAGCAGCGATATTTCTCCTTACGTCAAATTTGCTCTCCAGTGGGAGGTTCATAACCCAGTAAAGGACTCCCAGTCTGGCATTCAGATCAGCTCTAAAATGTACAGGCCAGCCCTAATGTTTCTCACTGCAGGTATGTCATTCCTAGGGAAATCATTCTGTAGTCTGATTGCCTGCAGGTGTCTGAGACACTTTGATTTTCTGCATTTCCTTCCTCGGTGCTCTTCCCCATGCAGTTATCAAGCTCTGGTACAATGATGGTTTACAATCCTTTTGGGCTGGGTTAAACGCTGGAGCTATACTGGGCCATGGCATTTGCCAAACAATAAATGATGTATTTTGTTTTGAGAAAAGAACAAATTATTGGCTTAACAATTTATGTTGTTTTAAATGAAGAATACACTGCACTGAAAAGTGCTGCTTTGCTGTATATCCCCACCAGACTTTCAGCACTATGCCAGCCTGCTTGACAAAGAAATGGTTGTTTGCTTGATAATAGTAACAGTTTCCCCAAGAATTCCACTTAGGATGCTGATAATTAATTATTTCTACATATTGCAGTCTCGCTAGAGCTATATTAATGTTGTTATAATTATATACTTGGTGTGAACCATGTAGTGCTCCTGGTGTTTGTCAAGATATACAGTTATTTGAAACAGCAGATTTCAAAATGAAAAACATTATTATTTATCACACGCACAAAAACTACATTCCAGATAATGTTCCTTTAAAAGAGGCAATCCATCATGTTTCTCATTAGAGTGCAATTTGCTACATTTGCTACTGCCATTAAGTTATATATTACAGCAGGAGCAGGGCATTCCGCTGAGAAGCCTTCCTTTGGCTACAGTCCAAAAGATGCAGATTAGAACAGGTTCAATTGGCTTTACAATTTACTGTCCTGCAATTTCATCTGGACAAGCCTCTTTCCTAATCTTGTAATTGCCTCCACGAGTCGTGGACGTGCGGCAGAGCTCTGATTACTCCTGTGCGTAAGGAGGGAGGAGCGGGACCCACCTGCCTGGGCAACACCGAAGCCGGGCGGACACTCCGTGTGCCTCAAGCAGAACTCGAGCTCCAGGTACCTGCCCGGGATGCACTCGCAGACGCGGTTCTGCGTGCTGGAGCACTCCTGCCTGACGAACTGCAGCTCCTTGCAGACAGTGCTGCAGTACTGGCACTCCTCGTTGCTGTTCCACTCGTCGGCGTAGTACTGAGCCGGGCACGGAGCGCACTGCGTGGGGCTGCTGGCGCTGCAGTGCTGCTTCACGTAGCTGCCGGGAGGACACTGGTCACACAGCAGCTGCCGAGATGTCCCAGGGTCGTAGTGGAGATACTTGGGGGGAGAGTCATTCTGGATGGACCACTTGACAGAAATGTCCAAAAGCTAGCAACAGGAAAATAAAACATCACTTCCTTTTAGTTCTGGGGAGCATCGTGATCACAAGGAAACCTACACTTTAATGAGTTTATGAGTCTACTCATGTCACTGTCTTCAAACAAATATTTGCATTAGAAATTTCTGAGATACTGACCAGCTTCCAGACTCTCCCATGTCTATCTTACAATGGGAAAGTTTTAGGATCTCATCTAGCAAATCTTCCCGACCTAAGTGATTCCTTCCATAGATGTACATCGTATTCGTCTTTGATTTACACCCTTTTAATATCACTGGGCAATGACCTTTTACTGCCTGGCACCAGAGAATTTGTCCAATGCACAGCAAAGGCGGGGAGTATGCACCTTTATGTTCCTAAGTATTGAGTACTTCAGATGCAAAAGAAATTATGCCTGAGCATATGAATCTGACCAGTGTACTGCACCCTCACCACAGATACCTTTAAAGGTGTTTCCTTACACTATTTCTCTTACACTATTTTCTACCAGAAATTAATGGCTAGAACAATAGGGGTTTCTTTTTAATTGCCTTCCATTTAATTTTGCACTGATACACAGAAGCTCTTGGGATGTAATGTGGCAGCTACATCAAAGGTGAAGACACAGCTAGAGACAGAGGTGAAGAACGATGCAGGTTGTGAAGGGCTCATTAAGAACTTAATTTCATGACCTGGAAGAGACCAGGCCAATGCTTTCATTTCCTACCTAAAACCACAGGCTCATAGCTGTGGTGAAAAGCTGGTTCAGTACTGGCACATGCCGTGACAGCTAGTCCTCCTGCTTCCTACAGCAGTCTGCTTTGCTGGTGTGATTGGGGACCTGGTGGCCTGAGACACCCTGCCCTGCTGCACAGACAACCTCCACATCTCTTTGTTTTGGCCTTATAATTGAAAATTTGGTTCTGTTATTCCACCAGTCTACCACAAAAACAAATCCTGAGAACCACCCTGATCTCCACAGGGTCTGCCAACACCTCAGTCCCCCCACTGATAACCCTGCTCTGTCCCAGCCCTGCATGCATGTCTGCAAGTGCCACTTCTCTTCCAAAACTTGTACATTTTATAACGATGAAGTGAACTGGGTCTGACTTTTTTTCTGTGTATGCAGTGAAATTATAGATCTAACTGACTTGTCTTCATTGCCATTTTAACCCTCATTGGCTAATACAGTTGCCAATCCAATTTGAAAAAGGTATTTCCTCTTTTCCATATGTCTCCAAAGTATCAGTGGAATTAACTTTTTTTTTCCCTTGAGATGCTTCATTTAACAGCCTCACTTCTGCCACATCATGGCACTTCTAAAGCCATAGTCTTATTAAGTTTGGAAAGGACAATTTAGAACTTCAGCTGCATTAACACAGTTCACAGTAAACAACAAGTGATATGAGATGCTTAATTTAGGAATTTTGACTGCTTAAGGAAAATCTCTTAAATGCATTCTCCTGTTACATGTCTGTGAGTCCACTTTTCATACAGCTATACTTAGGCTGAGGAATGAAATGCAGATAGTATGGATATTCTCTACAGCCTCTTGTAGCTACCCTTGACTAAGTCTGATAACTTATCTGATTTCTAGAGATGGACATCTCACTTTTCTTGTGGTGTCAATGCACAATACCTTTCATTGTGAGAAATTCCTTATTAGTCTCTGAAGTTTGATGAACAACTCCACTTTCCTTAAATGACTGGATCTGTTTCATGTGATCTATTTAACAAAGAGGGCGTAGCACATTTTTTAATAGTGAGTGGCTTTACATTGAGGAAAAATGCCCTCACCCTTGGTAAATCTACAGCTATGACTAGTAATAAGGAAATCCTGGTAATCTCATTAATTGTTCATGTGAACAGTAAAGTTTTCTTCTATGGTTTTAATTCAGACAATACAGCATCCCAATGTCCAAGACTTGCATGGACACAAGCATTCCCTTCACAGAACAGATGTGACTACAACATGTGGCACAGGCCAAAGACAAGCCTCAACCCACACTTCACACAGATGTCTGTGAAAACCCAAGACAATTCCCAACAGAGGTGAAAATCTGACACTGAAAATTATTAGGGACAGCAACCAGTTATATGTCCTCATGGAGAAACACCAGTAATCCTGTTCTGCATTGCACACTCCCCACAAATCCAGAGCTGACACTGCAGTAGAATCTGCTCCTCTGGGTTGTGCCTCTGCCCTTGGTGACACATTTTCACGTAATGAACAGGTAGGTGAATCATTTCATAACTGTTTACTCTGCAACATGTAGGAGCAAGAATAACAAGATTTTATCTATTTTCCTTACTCAACTATTTACATTGGAAACCATGTATGAGACAAGTAAAGAGTTTTGCTGCAGGGGATGATTCAGCATTAAAATTAATTGGATTTCAATATCAGGATATGAAGGCATGGGGGTTTTTAGGGAAAAATGGAGGCACTTACTTCCTGAAGAACCTACAGCTGTGGGAAACAAGACAGTAAAAACTGAAAATATTTCAACATGGTTTGAGAGGAATTGATTTTAAAAATTGAGCATAACAATACTTGAACCATATGCGTGTAAGACATAAAGAGTTTTGTCCTTGGAAGAACCAGTAACTATGAACTAACAATGGCAACCAGAATATTATTAATCTAAATGAGCATAACCAAACCCCATAATAGTAGGATTAATAAATCAGCATGACAAAAAGAACAGTCCTCCCAGTTGATTTTTTTCTTCATGCTTTTAAAAGAGAAGTACATCACACTTGTTTCCCATTTTTCCCCAGAAACACACATTACACAGCTGCATTGATCAGTGGCTAAGCCACGTGGATACGGGATCCAGCTATTTTATTTAGTAAAATATTATGACAAAAAAGATTCTTCAGTCAAATTAAAGATATAAATGCAATGAATATCTCAGAATTTTACCAGAGTATTTTATACATTTCTTTCAACACAGAGCTAGATTACCATTACTCCTGTTTGACTACTATGAGCCTTTCAGCACAGTGAGCTGTGCAACTCACTGCCATGGCATATTGCAAACAGTCGAGGTCAGGATGCTACCTAACATAGTAATGGATGAAAATAATAAAGGACTATTAAACAAAAACAGCAACTTTTGATCAAGAAATCCCAAATCAAAAAATGAATTCACAAAAATAGTTATCTTTTCTGTTCTTTTCTGCCATCTCTTCTATGCATCAGATATCAACCACTGCCATAGAGAGCACATGGGTCTTTTTAGGGCAATTTTTTCTGGATTTTTTTAGACCAAATATAGCCATTAGTATGTTGCCAAGTACATTTCTAGACCTCAGTCCCCAATACCACACTTCATAAGACTACTGTAGGTTACTTGACAATACTTAAGAAAAAAGATCTGCAAAATTGTCTTCTATGCAGGCTGAAAACACATAGGACACCTAAGTATTCTGAATATTGATATGCAACCTGCAAGTCAGAAGTTATCTTTAAATCTACATCAAGTGCCAAAGTAAAGTCAATCTATTTTTCAGATGTGTTGCAAGAATTCAGTAGTAGTGGTGGAAGATAAAGAAATTTAATTTTCACTAGTTTTACTGCAGCAACAGAATGAAAAGACTCTTCGTCCCCCAGTTCACAGAGTGAGCTGGAGGGGAACATGACTAAATTGTCCTTTCTCCTGGCCTAACACACACTGAGTTTGTGCTTACATTAGGAATTTGCATCACCTGTTACAGCAGATTTGCAGAGCAAAACAGATGGTGCCGAGCACCTGACATCCACATTATGTATTATTCTGAGGGGATATTTTGGACTGACTTCAATCTGCTCTCATGGACAAGCATGCATTAGTGGTTACAGTGCATCTGGTGTGTCTCTGGGGTCCATCTCTAGATTTACTTTCATCAGTTCAGTTTATTTTGGTAAATCCACTTTGTGCACTCCAGGGCTGCTCTGATGTGGAAACTAAAATACAGTAAATAAGGATGATCAGGAGAAGCCCTTCAAAAGCATATTCCTAAGACAAATTAAAATGGTATTTAAATGCATTTTATGTTGTTCCTGACATTTTCTCTTCTAAATTATGCTATGACAAACTTGGTAGCAGTTTCTTAGCTACACAAAACATCTGATTGATCTGAATGTCCATATTTAAAGGTGGTCTACGTAATAAGCACCTGAATGTCTTCTGTAAGAAACACCACTATTTGAGCACAGTGATCAGAACTTAATAGTTCTGAACAGTGGTCTCCCCAAAAGATTCGTAGAAAGCAAGATTTCTTCCACAATCATGCTGGCACTGGCCTGTTGTATCTTGCTGGAAAAGATGTCATGTGCTAATTTGAAAGAAGGAAGAAATTGCAAGTCCAGCTTCAGTCCTGGAATCAGAAGTAGGGACAACGAATATGTTCATCCTACAACACTTAAGAAACCAAAACTGCCATCCATTAGTTCTGCACATGACCAAATTAATGGATTCATTCAGAAGATTGTGTAAAGTTCTGCTCATCCTTGTTTGGAATAGGTTAATTCCTTAGGAAGTACTACAGAGAAGGTTTAGAAGGAAATTGAGAGATTCTTTTTGGAGAGGATTTGGACTTTTTCAATAGCTTGGCAAGTTGCAAAAGAAGCTATGGATCCAGTACAGATAGACAGTGAACTCAGAAAGAACTTTCTCCATTAAAGGATAATGCTGGTAAATGAAAAAGGGATTCTCTTGTCAGTGGAAGATTGGGAACAACCTTTCACTGAGAAGCAGGTGTAAGAAACCCATGTGTCTTAAATATAGCTCTCAATGCCCTTCTGAAAGCAAATACGACATTGGGTTTCATGGAAGAGATGGTAAATGGACTGAAGAGATCCAGGCAGTTTCTTTCCATTTTAAACCCTCAGCCAATTCTTCATATGCCAGCACTAAGGGAAGAAAATAATGCTCAGTATCATTTCATCTCGACAAATTAATTGTTAGTGTGATTCATTTGTAAAGAGTTTTTCTAGAGTTAGTGAAATACAAGGCTCAATTGAAAAAAAAGCTCCCAAATGTTAGGGGTTTTTTTGTTCTATGAGTATGAAATGCCGTCAAGAACAAAACTGTTACAGCAAAAGAAAACCAGAACAAAACCTAATATCATTAACTACATCCAACAACCTATTGGGTGAAACTGTTCTAGTGTCATGGGCTCACTTCTAAAAAGAACTCAATCTTCCTCCACCTCCCTGGGGAAAATCCCCACTGTCAGGATGGCTGTCTCAGTATGAGGAATTGGGATGAACTGAAGTATTGAAATATAAATTTAGTGTAAGTCAGTGTGATGCAAGTAAATACTGAGAACTTCTTCAAGATGAATTACCCAAGGTTAGACAGCAGTTCTTTCATTGTGCCACTCAGCACATTAGGCCTGAAGCTATATTTCTCCATTACCATCCTTACGTCAGCATATACAATGCTAACATAAAAGGCCTGTGTAGTCCATTTGTTTGATTCCTTAGAAGATGCTTTTGAAAGAGAAATAATGTGATTGTAAAATTTCATTTCAGATCTTAGGCATAAAAAATACATGCCCTTTTCTTTCATCTTTAAATGTAAGGCAAAGAGCTGCTTGATTTCTTGTTTTGAATTAAAATGAACTAGAAGACAAAGCACATGAAGTAAAAATCCTTCAAGCATCATCCCTTTAAATCACTGCTTTGTGGCAGAAAAGAGAGTGGCTTTTCAGCATATGAAAATATTATTATGTAGCTTGGCTTTGTGGTTTTGGGTTGTAGACCAAAGGGGAATATTTAATTTGCTGAGAAAGATAAATCTGTTTCTGTTTTGCATTCCATAAGTATTCCAAAGCATATTTTCTTGTGTGATAAATAATCGTTCAAGACATCTGTCAGATTGCTCCCAGTGTTTGCATTGGGTTCAAAGTAAAACCTCACAACTCTCCTACTTTGCCTTCTATACAAGGTATTTGGACAAAGCAAAGGCAGGAGGCCTTCACATGTCTTCAGCCATTAGGTAGAATTCCTCACTGAAATCATGCACAGGCCCAGAGAAACCCCACTGGCAATATACAGCACTGGATGATATTATCAAGGTCAACCTCACCAGTAATGTGTATCTCAGATTCAGTATGTGATAATGCCATGCTGGATCAGATCCACATCCATGTATGGAAAATGATCATTGTGAAATACTTGTCATCCTGGGAGGAATTACTCCCATCCAGCTCTCATCTTTCTCATCTTGCTGCTCTGGAGCCCATGCAATCACTCGATTTAACCTCTTTGTGCTCTGCAGCAGTGCTGACCCCTGGGCTGCTGCAGGCTTCTGAGAGCACTGCCCAGACTAAGGACCTTCCTACAGACCACGGCCAAGTGCCAGGTACACAATGAAATCTAACATGGAGTCATCTTCACTGGTTTGAGTAGCTTACAAAGCTATCCCCCCACCATTCTACCAACTGCTTTACTGTAATCCACCCACTTTGGACATAACAGGACCTACTTTTGTTTGGAAGACACTATAAAGTTGAGGCTGTTGTTTTATATAAGGAGTTCAACTGGTGACTCTCCTGAGTGACCCGTATTCAAAACCAAGGCTATGAAACACTGTCTTCATTTCCCTGTCAGTAAAGCAATATGTCAAAAAGTAGAGACTTGTTTTATAGAGACTTTTTGAGGCACCATTAGCTGACTCACAAAGCAATTTAGGGGTCTAAACTACTGTTTCATTTTCAGTGGTAGGAAAATGAAATTCAGCTAAGAGCAGTTTTAGATGTTATCAAAGAAGTGTTAAATTGAAAGTCTTCATTTATATGAGTTACATTTGCCTTGAAACTTTTAGAGGCAGAAAGCAGGGAAAACTAGCTAGATACTCTCCAAAATATGTGTCTTGCATTTTGGAATGTTATTCACCAGAGTGACAGCAAGACTTAGAGCTAACCTAAACCTGGGGTGTTCCCACTGTAACTACAGTCTGCCTTTGCACTGACAGAATTACTAACAGCTGACTGCTAGCTAGAAAATGTATGTCCAGTGCAAACACAGAAGGAACAAAATTAAGTTTTCCATGAGATTTGAACAGTGGGTGTTGCTTCAAATGTGACAATATCTTTTAAAATTTCTTCTGGTAACCTTAGTGTTTTATTTTTAACCAAGACACATGCAGACAGACAGAAAGAAAGTCAGACAGAAAGATAACTCCTACCCTCATGGGCTGCAAAGCCACTGCTGCCTACGCACAGCAAACCCAAAAGGCAGGCCAGAAAAAGAATGTCACATGTGCCCAGAGATCCAAAATAGAGAAAGGTCAAGTATAAGGGTCAAGATAGTTACGTGACAAGTAATGAGATTCAGCTCTGGGGAATTTCTTTCCATTCAGTCCAATTTCATAATGTTTGTAAGCAGCTTTAGAGTTCCAAGCAAACAACACAAACGTAAGTGCACCACCACAGCAGGTATAACCTTTCTGAAACTTTAGCAAACAGGCCAAGATTGAAAGTGCATCACGCCCCAAAAGTCTTTATAGATACAATGTCTCCAAACTAGGTTCCCAGGTACTTGAGCCAAACACACAGAATTTTGAACTATAGTTGTGCCTCCTATAAGGGTTGTTATAAAACAGGCACTAAAGGTACTTTTATGAGCTCTAGCACATCTGACAGGACTTAAACTCCATTAATTTTACTTAAATTTCACAGTAATTTTAAATAAATTGAATAAAAATAATAAGGCAATAGTTGAATTATTATCTCTTTAGTATGTACTGTCACCAATGTATTTCAGCTCCAAGATTCATCTACCAGAGGATTATCCTGAACTTCACCAAACGCTATTAATTTGTGGGAGAACACAGACAGGCACATTGCATTTAATCAAAATCAAAATCCTGATGTGATAATTTTATGACAGCCACAGATGAGAAGCCAGGTTAATAACCAGATATTGCTGAAATTCCCAGATTAAAATTCCTGTGATTTCATATTGACAAAGCAGGCACATCAGACATAGGATGAAAAAGTTGTCCTGCGTTTCAATCTCCCGAGCACAACCCTGACAAATTTTGCTTCCCTTGCACCAATAATTACTTTGGGCTTGTTTCTCAAAAAGCTCTTTCAGAAAGCTGTACAGAGAGTAATAAACATGCATTACTCATCAGATCCTGGAAATCTCGTTGCATTTATAAAAAGCTTTCAGAATAAATGGATCTCAGTTCTAATGCTCTGCCACAACATTAATGCCGTTGTACTCACCAAAACAACCCAGGAGCAAGTTACTGTGCTGGCAGAAGCAAACGCCTGCTCTGAATATTATTTTTTAATGTTTTTCTTTGAAAGTTTCCTTATGCAAAAGATTAAGAGCCCCCCCCAAATAAATGTTACACAGGATCTGTCTGTAGGCAGGTTTTAATTAAACTGAACTCATATACAATTCCATATGACTAAATGGATTAAATAACATTTTGAAAGATTTACTGCACTGGTAACATCTCTAAATTTGCATCTGGAAGTATCTTACTAAATCTCTAAGTAAACAAAAACTTATTAAAGCAGGGGCTTATACCAGATTTAATAACCCTACTTCTTCTGTAATAGCTACTGACACAGCTACTAATTCATCACTTTCTTGAATATGAAGCTGAATTTTCTAAGCCAAGACAAGAAGCACACACTTGTGGGGATTTTTCTGCGGAGTTCACAATGGTTTTCCTGGCTAAGAAAGCCAGTCCAGTACCTGAGATACCAAGAGTGCCACTGCAGCAGAGATTAGAGGCAGGCAGAGAGGGAGCCTGTAAATCAGAAACAAATATTCCAGCCTAAATTCATTACTTGATACAGTGTTTTGCTTCAGACCAGGATGATGAGGCCTTACAAAAGGAGGGAGGAAGTCAGGAAAAAAAGGGGGGAGGGAAAGCAAAATAAAAGCAAATCATGCCACTACCTTGAGAATGGGATGAAAATCCCTGCTGTCTCCCTGGAGCTGGACGTGTCCATCACATTCCAAACTCACCAGGAAAGTTTGGAGAGATGAAACAAAAAGGGTTTACCAAGAAAACGGAGAGAAGACAAAGCAACCCACAAACAAACAAACAGACGATCCCCCCAAAAACCCCAAACGCAAAACAAAAACCCCAGAAGAAAAGCCGTGTGTCTCTCCAGCCTGATGTCTGAAGCTGCAATGCACCCAGAGCCTATCTACCTCTGCGAAGGGACTCACCACAAGCGTGCAGCACAGGAACTTGTTCATTGTGGTCGGTGGAAGAAACCTCAGCGTGCTGGGAATCAGGCAGAGAGTCAGCGCCAGGCTCCAGCAGCTGCTTACATTCCCAACATTAAAGACACGATATATATATAGTCCTGGTGTAACAGGAAGCTTGGGCTCAGCTTTGATCACACATTCCCTGCCATGACCAAACTTTTCTCTCGCGCACTCCCCCTCACCTTCCCCCCTCCCCCCCTTTTTTTTTTTAAGGAACCTGTAAAACTTAGTGACTTAATGGAACCCTTTGAGAGCCGTAACCACAGACTGGAAAATGCGGGAGGGAGTGTCAGGGGCTGGCCAGGGGAGGGTTTAATTGCTGTCTGGATGTCTGGCTGTGCTGCCCTGCGCTCCGCTCTGCAGCGGGGCCGGAGGGGAGGCTCCGCTCCCTTGGCTCGGCTCCCCGGGGGCTCCCAGCACGGGGCTGCCGGGGAGCGAAGGCCAGGGCAGGGCAGCTGAGGAGAAGGAGGGTCGCTGTTCGCTGCCGTTCCTTGCCGAGGCAGGAATGCAGGGCACGGAGCCCTCCTCTGGCCCAGGCTGCGGGCACCGCCGGCCTGCAGCGGCCTGAGGGGCTCGGCCCGGGGAAAGGCCCTGGCGAGCAGCTACGCGGGGATCGTGCTGTGATTTTCCAGCCAAAGTCGTGGCTTCAACGTGCTCCTGCCCACAGGAGAAGCCCCACTCAGGGGGTTATTCTTCCCTCCCCCCAAGTTTAAGTTAGAAAAGGGCATTTTTCGAAAGCCATAAGGATCAAACCCTGCTGTTTGTGCTTCCCGGGATTGCTGCGGGGGCTCCATGGAAGCCACTGCGTGTGCCAGGTGTGGAACAGAGGAAGAGTGCAGGGAAAGGATTTATTTTCCCAAGCTGCAGATAGCTATAAAGGATTATGGGAGCCCATGGGATCCTAGGGTAGAAGCCAAGCCTGATGTGCCTCCAGATTTCACAGATGGTTTCCTCTCCCTTTTCACAGGCCAGACCAAAACCTCAGCTCTGGATATACCAGCTCTTGAAGCATTTGAAACTGGGGCCCCTGTTTGCACTGGGCTGTGCTGTTTTGCCCCTGAGCAGGATTGGCAAGAGTTAGGTGGAAAAAGCCTGCATATTATTTCATAAAAATTCAGCTACACTGTCTGGAAACCATCATCTTCAAGGACAGCCGCACACGTGCCTCCTTACAAATCCATAGCCATTTGAACATGCATTGGACATAACATAAGATTGAAACAGATGTTGGTTACACTTGTCAGGATGATAAAAATTCAAGATACTTGATTTAGTGATAAGTTCTCTGTTAGAAGTGATGTGAAAACTGGCACAGAAAGCCTGCCATTCGAGGGAGCATTGCAGGTGTTTGATGGGTAGTAGTCACCACTTGATTGGTATTGTGTCTGGAACGAATGATGCAAATTTTCCTGTAATCTTTTCAGAACTTTTTAGTGCTTTAGCTTTTATTCTTAAAGATATTTATGAACACATTGCCCAGAGAAAAGCACAGTAATGCCAATAGACAAATATTACCAGTACATTCCCACATTTTCGTTGTGGGGCAGTGGGAACAATTGTTCCTGACATGGACATCTTTGAGCATGTCAGGATAGCTATGTGTGAGTGTGGTATTCTCCATACAGGGACCAACTTCAAGTGTCAACCATAAAGCTACAGCAATTCCATCAGCAGAAGTTATCAAGTTCATAAGCAGAAGTTTAAACTAAACTACTCTTATTTTCTCAAAGGCCAAGAGCTGGACATGGCAATGTGTCTCTTCTGAATGGAAGCAGCTCCAGTGTCAAGTCAGGGGATCCTGGGAGGTAGGTGAGGCTGATTGCTTTCATCTCAGATACAGCAGAAAGAAAAGCAGCCAATGCATAGCAAGCTCCCTGTGGTTAATTAACACTGTTAGCTGAATTTCAATGGGGTTTGGATGGGGCTACGTCTTCTCATTGCTGGTACTAATCATAAATGCCCAACAGCTGGCTCTGTGGGGAAATACAACAGCTCATAAGCCTATTTAAACAGGTTAATAGATATGGACAATAGTGTTAATATTAGAATTTTCTAGAGATGGAAATATTTTATGTAATTAACGAGACCAGAAAACAAATTAGAAAGCCATTAAAATTCTTCAGCTGAAAATGGTACTGTTGTTAAGAAGTGGGATCTTCTTCAACACAACTATTTTGTGTATGTTTTTGTTCGGAATTAGATATGCTGACTTTTGATGAAAGACGTTTTTCTTCCTTAAGCGGTGAAAAAACTGACAGCAGTTAATGAGAAGAGCACAGATCCTCCTCAAGCTCATTTAGCTAAATGGAAGGGGGGCAAGGTGTATCTGTTTCAATGACAGTGTGTTGGGACAGCTGCTAAGGAGACCATCATCTTAACCATACGTGAACATGAAAGTTTCAACTATCTAATCTCATTGGAGTCTGTAGAGCTGGCTGTGGATGTCAGGAGAGAACTGTAGGCTTGTACTTGGCATGTTTGATCCTGAAATCACATATACACAATAAATACAGGATCCCACACTGCCATTTTCTGTGTCACTTTCCGAAGAAGAACTGCACTTTAACAAGGTTTAAACTGCAGTTTGAATGTTTTCACAAGTGTTTTACAGTGTTGCCACTTTGCCTTTGGGAATTAGTTAAGATGTGCTTTTGCAGAGCGTAGAATCATAGGACAAGGCAGTAAACCCTGTAATAAACACTTGTCCATGCTACAACGAAGTTGTTCTCAGCAGTGTTTAAAAGAATCATGTTTGTGACTACATGCCATAACAGAGAAGGGACACAGCCTGAAATTATTTTTTAAAAGTTAAGTGCCTTAAAGTATTCATTATTCATAGTACAGTTTACAAACTGTCATAGGAAAAGAAACTGAAAAAATGAGGTTTTCTCCTTTCACTAACAAATCTGAAATGTTGAGTATTACAGGTGTTAAGTACTCCGTTCCATTCCATTCCATTCCATTCCATTCCATTCCATTCCATTCCATTCCATTCCATGTTACAGGAATACAACTAGCTTATTTTAACAGTTAAAGGTGATACAGAAACTGCCCTCTAGTTAACAGAAATGGTTCACTGCAACTTGTAACAGTACATAAGACTGGAAAAAAGGACAGCTTGCATTGGGCAGACTGAAGGTTGCCAACACTGTGTTGCTTTCAGTCTGCAGTGATGTGCTTTTGCTAGGACATCAACTTATTGATTCACTAGTAGTCATATTTCCAGACAGGTATTTATCTTTCCCTGGTTTTTATCCTCACTATTTGTATTGCTGTCTTGGATGTTATTATTGTTGTAAACTATTTTTGTTCCCATGCATCATTATAATCATCAGGTCTATAAATGGCTTTGCTCTTCCAGCCTGTCTGATATCTGGAAAAATTCACAAGTCCCGACCAGTGAGTCGGTGCTGGCAGGTGAACACTGCCTCACTGAGTCATCTCAATATATCAGTATGATGTTTACTGAGCCCGAGCAACAAACAGTGGGAAGACTGTGGCTTCAGGCTTGGGACTTAGAGTTCACCACATGTTGCATTTAGAGAACACTCAGAGACTCGTCATTAAGAGATTGATGTCAAACTAAGGGAAAGAGGAATCTCAAAAAGATCGATTGGCTCTGAAAGCAAACATATTAGTAGTTGCAAGAAGGCAACAATCTGGCATTCTACCATGCTATTACAGCTGTCCCTTAGAAATTAATCTCTCTCTTTCAAATGTAAGAGCTGATGATCTGAATTGAGAACAGCTTGAAAATGGAGGCTTAAAGAAAACTGTTAATCTGCAGGCAGTGTGGTGGTGCAGGTAGCAGGAAAGTATGTCTCAGATTTGACCAAAGTAGGAGAAAAACCTTCTGCAGCTATTGCGCCATCCTTTTTCTCTCATATAACTCAGAAACCTTGGGGTAAAGATTTCATGCCAGTATATACTGAAGAAAGGAAAAGGTATTTAGCTAATAATGTTGTTAAGAGAAAGCTTATACCCACATGATTATCTGTGTTTTAACTGTATGGCTTGTTTTATCTTGTAAGTGGATTTGCTTCTTTTTTTTTTTTTTTTTTGGTGGAGACTTTGGCTTGTTTTGTAATCTGAGGCATATACATGGGGCTGATATACAAAAAGGAAAATCCCACTTGTCAAACTGCATCCAGAGAAGGAAACATGGAGCTTTTCCTATCAAAACAGAACTTGATTTGGATTATAGGACTTGAAGGTTGCAATGAAGGAAGTGGAAAATTAGGTCACAAAAGATATATAGCATTATCAGCTATGAAAAGAAAAAATTAAATAGACACATCTACATTTTCAGCATGAAGAAGGACATATATTCTTTGCTGTTTGGGCTTGTCTACCTAAGAAATTAAGTCAGCTTGTGAATTTGAAGAGTGCTGGTTCCCTGCGTGGACACCCTTTGCTGGTAGATGTTATCTTCTCTCGTTCCCTTTTGAAGTGGATTGACACCATGTAATTCAGCTGAATTTGAGAATGTTTCATGTTGTATGAACAATTTGAACTGGGTAAGGTCAGATTCCTAACTTTCAGATGACTGTAATTTAGGGTAAGCCCCTCTTATGTATAGGGGCCCAAACTGCTGCCCTGTGAATTTACATCCCAGCCTGCTTCACAGTCACTCCAACCTACAGGCAAACCAGCATGAGCATAAGGAATGCTGAAGTGCCGTGAACTGAGAAATGACAATTTTGTTTAGCCATTCCTTCTCTTGCCATTTTTGGCCTTGAGTTTTTTCCTGACTCGATCTCTGTGACATCGGCAGGCTTGAGGCAATGATTCAGATCCTTCAAGTGCTCAGAAACCTTTGAAGTTTTCTGAAAAACTCAGTTGTAAACCCCATTTGATAAGAAGGAATGCATTGTTCCCAGAATCAACATTTCCAGTTAACACCAGTATTCCGAAAGAGACAGTACATATTTTACTGAAAGCTGTGGAAACTGGAACTGAAACAAGAAAAGCTTTAGCCAGTAAGATTTTCTGGCTAACAGGTTTTTCTTTTTTGTCTCTACTAATTTGCTTGCTCTATAATTGAAGGTCACTGGTTAAGGAAAATGGTCCTCTTAGCTCATGAGGAGTGTCTGTAATTTCACCGCTTTCAGTCTGACTTCATTGTGTATATTTGGGCAGTATTAACATGGCACCAAGTTTCCCTCCTTCTGGTTTTCCACATACTCAGGATTGTCAGGCCAGAAATGATGCCACTTTCGGCCTTCAATGAATTTTGCATGGGGATCTGATGTTTTTTTGCTACATGTTCTGAATTGAAATCTCTCAGATACTGGGCTCATTCAGCTGTGAACCTGCTATTGGCTTGTGCAGCTTGATGGACAGCCTGTATAATTTACATCCAAATGGTTTCACCACCTGTGGATTGCTAGGCTCTACCCTTTCAACCAGGGAAGTAGTTTAAGGCAGTTGTCATCTGTGAGGAGAAGCTGGCTGCTCCTGGACACAGGACCATGGCTGCTTCTTGTGATAGTAAACATCTACAGTACAGCAGGGGCTTTCAGTGCTGAACAATCTGAAATACAGGTGAGGTAAGAGACTGGAACCTCAAGTGTAGACTTTGCTGAGGTTGGACAGAAAAGCCACTGTGAGAGAGAATGCAGTCTTTTAAAGAAATCAAACAAAATAAGAATATTTGGTAGAAAAGCAGTATCTTTCAGCTGCAAATAACAAGCAATCTGCATGACAATTCTAAGATAACATTTACATGTAAATACAGTGACCGCTGCTTTTCTCCTTATTTACAGAAAGTTCCTGGCTTTGCTGTCTGTGTATCAATGCCATGCTGTTTTGAATTTCTCCAACAGCCTTTCCTTTTCCCGCTGAGTTAAAGCATTTTGTCCCTACCTTTGGGAGTGACATTGTCCTTTCCCTTATTAACTATCTTTATGTCTCTTTTAATGTGGCTCCTATTTCCTTTCCCATGCCACTGAGGCCAGCCTCAGCCTTGCCCATTTTCCCCCACCTCCACGTCTTCATCCTTCATAGATCACCCTTCTTACATGAATATTGAAGATTCTTTACTTACTACTCTACCCACCCTCTCTGGCTGGGAATAATGACTGTTGGGCAGGTGTAAGTGTATGCAGTATATATGTAATAAATGTGTGTATACATATTACAAAAAATATGTGTACTTCTCTGCCTTCTACTTGCTGTACTTTTAAAAACGTTCTAAAATTTCTTATGTATGCTGCCTTCCTCAGGCGGGTTGTACAGCACACCCACAAAAAACCCCCATTTACAACTGTACACAGAAACAATCGCAATAAAGTAACAAAATCAATGAGCACCCAAGCTTTCCTCCTCAGAACAGTCATTAGAATTTATTTTAAATTCCTTGTACAATGTCAGCTCTGCAGCTTCTGGCTTCAAAGGAACTGAGTGCAGTGGTGCAAGCCAAGAATAAAAGGAGGAACCTTTGTGAAGTAACACAGAAGGAATATGCAATTTGTGGATGATGGCAAAAGTCACTGGGAAAGCTTGCCATGTCCCTGCAGAAATAGCACATGCTCATGTACTAAATGCCCTGAAGCACCTTTTAGGTAATTTTGTTTGTGGCCAGACTTCAAGCATAATAAAGCTTTTGTCCTTTTCTTGGCAGAGAAGGTTGAAAACCAAAAACAGGAGAGGGGAGGAGATGGAAGGAATTTCAGACTCCTCAGGAGAGGCATTCCAGCTGGTGTGGACTGTGCTACATCCTTCCTGGATGCTGCAGTGCATTCCATTGTTTCCTCTGACCAGACATTTTCTTTTGTTTAGTCCATCAGTGCCCTGAAAAGTATGTGGTACATCCTCAGCAATGTGGAATGCATTGCACAGTCTTTATCTTCCAGCTCTGAAGTTTCCCCAGATTTAGCATTTTTATCACATGCTGCTCTGTACTCACTGTGTTAAAAGAGCTATTAATTATTGGTTTTAATTTCTCTTATTCAGCAGTAAGAAGTGAACTAAATTAAGCTTTGGTGGAAGCCAAACTAACTGTCAAATTTATGCATATTTATTTTCCATCACCATAAATGCAGCAGGGAGAGCAACAGCACAGATTCCACGGCTTCATCCAACTGGGTTCAGGACTTTTAAAGAGATTGCCCCAGAGTTAGGGGTTATTGTCCATAAAGGAAGACACTGATTTAAAGATTTTCCATCTACCATACTGTGCCTCAGTTAGCACTGGGAGTTTGCTGTGTCATGCAGTGTGAATTTTAAACATTGGACTTGTGTGTGTGTGTGTGTAAGATGCACCTCTTCCCTGAATTCACTTGTATTCATCCCTCCAAAAATGTATAAACATCCCTGTCAACCTTCTTCTAAGCTTGTCCTCTCCCAGTGGGATTTCTAGCCTTGG
>VRYO01001463.1:12559895-12590861 GCA_009812075.1 Sialia sialis | reverse complement strand
GAGTAGGCAATACAACTTTATATTGTAACACAATTTTGCTCATTACCATGCTCCTTTTGAATCAGGATTCATGAATATCACTACTAGGACAAATTTTGAAGGAGCCTGGAGTCAGTGGTGATAGGCCATGATCAAGGCTCCTTTCAGTGAACAAGAAATTAAAGGTTCCTCCCAAGCTTTTAGTAAGAAGCCAGTTTTTGCACAAGAGTAAAGCAGGACTTGCTTCATAAATCCATGTGTTGCAGGTGATGGTGCCCACTTGATCTTCAGTGAAATTTCCCAGTAAGTGTTCCTGCAGCTGTGAGTTCAACTCCAGGAGATGAAAGCATGGCTCCTTGGTAGTCTGCTCTTGGACTGGCTTATGACTCAGGAAGCTTGAGAAGCAGAAAATAAAATTAGAGGAAGTGAGTGTTCACCCTGTTAAAAAGTATTAACACAGAAGAGACAAATATACTTTTTCCTGTGTACAAACATATTTTGCAAACAAAGAATAGTAAAAATAATAACAACAACTTTAAAGTGCCCTTTCAGTTAAAGAATTCAGTGTTGCTGCTTTGAATTGTTGATGCTGACTGCACAAGGAAAGCTAACAGCATTCTGATTTATTGTGAGAACTTCTCCCTAAAATGTAAAAGCCTTTCTTATCAGACAAAGCATTTCCCTTCTCTGCTTCTGCCATCTTTTTCATATTACTATAAAAAGGCTAACGGTAAATTTCAATGAAAATGAAGGCAATGTGGAAATACATAGAAACTGCTGCTCTGGTATTTTGTTGTTTTTTTTCTCTGTGAATTCTTTTAAATAATTTTGATCTACATCCATAGCAGTTTACAGAGGCACAAAATAGTGCATGTGGAACAGCAGGCAAGAATGTGGAATGAATACTAATGCACTCAAATACCCTCCCCCAAGCTCTCTAAGCCTGAAAAATCCTTCTGCAGCATAACTACTGGTTCCTGTGGAGTTTGCTTATATCCTCATGGAGGAAAGTCCTTTAGTATTTAATACAAAATTATTATCTTTTCATACAATTTTTGAGCTGTTAGAATTTAATACAAATTTTCATCTTTTCCATAGTAGCTTGAGAAAAAAAACCTCTATAGACTGTCATGAATAAATTCTAAGTTATTTTTAGGGGAGGTTTTTTAGCCAATAAAACTTTTTTATAGGACCTGTGTGAATACTCCTTGATAAATAAAATGTGATTTTTTTTCACAACAGTGGAAACTTGAACTAAATATATTTTACAGGTAAATTTACCAGGGCAAATTTTGACTCTTCAGTGTAAGAGGAGACCAAAAAAGGACCACCTGTGAAAAACAGAAGAAAATTAAAAGAATAAAAAAAAAATCACTGTTTTTTTCCCTGAAAAATATATTATCATTTCTGGAAGGCTAAATACCTAAATTATTTGAACCTTTTTGGCACAAAATGCCAAAAAAAAAGGCCTTTCTTTATCTTCTAGTTTCAGAGTTTTAATTACAATCTGACATATCACTCGGAGATGCCAGCTGAAGTCAGCAAAGTACACAGCACAGAGTTTGGGGCCAGACTGGTATCAGAGCATACTTTTTCCCTAAACCATTAATTCTGTGAAAGGGGCCATGTGATGTCTGGCTTGCAATAGCAGAAAACTGCAGTCAGTGGCTTTCCTTTTTCTACTCCCTCTGCTTCCCATTTCTTATAAATTGGGCGTTCATTTTTCCTCCCAATCTGCCTATATAATGACTTTACATGTTCAGAGTGTAAATATACTTAGGTAACCACTCAGAAGGGCATATGTAAAATTTTAGTCTGAAACGGCATTGGATACCTCTGTTTCATATAGACTCCAGGAACTCCAAGGACAAAGTGGCTGCTGTTCCTGCTTATATGCAGAGTTTGAAGCTGCAAACAGACAAAAAGCATTACAAGCCCATAACTAAAGACAGAAAATTTATTTATAAACCTTGTGTGACATGGGCTGTTTGCAGATGTTTACTTCCCGAAGGCCATTTCTCCACAAAAAGAGCAGAGTGGCTCAATGTAAGGCTTTTGAACGAGCTGAATTCAGTTCTTTTCTGGGGCATCACCTAACCCATGCACTCCCAGCCAAACATTGACAGTGCTCTCCAAGTTATTTTGGCTCTGCAAGAAGAGATGGGATCTGACAATCTTGCAAAATGGAGCCTGTCATTTATTTTTTGCCTTTTAAAAATTCTTTTTGGGTAAAATCTCATAAACTGGTATTGCTAACAGCTGGATTCTGCAATGAGAAGAGCTGTATGATTACCTTGGGTAGGTAACTAAGAAGTGGTGCTGACAGGCCTTGGCATTTAGCATGCTGACTGTGACAATGGAAAGATTTATTCAAAACTACTGCATCAATTAGAGTCCGTATTTTATTTCACTGCAATGTGCTTCTTGGTGTTTTGCTTTGTAGCTTATTTAGCAAAATAAGCTCCCTGTTGAATATATCAGCTGACTGTTAAAATGAGTGAAAATCCATGGCCTTCCACAGCAGCACTGTGCAGAAAAGAGAAAACCAAATTAAATCCAGACATGCTGATGAGAAGGGTGAAGGAGATTTGTCAGACACTCTGGCAACAGCAAATGCCAGACAGTGATGGTTATCTCTCCATTTCCCTTCTCCCTGCCTCCTGGTGGTTGGAGCTGATTCAACAACTGGGGAGTTCAGAACCCAATTTAATGATCTCTTTAATGGAATCTCATTGTCCCACAGTGAAGAGTTGTTTCTTCCATCCCCTTATCTCCATTTATGTTCAGGCAGCCTTGCCATCTTTCCCTTATTTCACCTCTCCCTCCCCACCATACTCCACCATCTATGCAAAAAGGAAGACACATAAAGCTAAGATGTTTTTTGCTGCTAGTGCCATATTCACTTTCCTTGCAAGTTGTGACATCTCTCTTGGGACCTGTCTTGAATGTTTGCATTTCATATTTCCCTGTTTTACTTTCATTACAACAGGATTGTGATCACTTGAATGTTTTCCAAATAAATAAGGTCTAGGTAAGGTCAAGCATGAGTCAGTGGCACCCCACCCATGAAGAGCAGTGTCAGGCACTGCTTCAAACATCAAATCACAACTCCAGTGTATGGAGTGTACTCCACTCCCTCACCCTTTTTCTACTTAAGCAGAAGTCACCAGTAGTGATCAGAATGGCTGCAGAGAGAGAGATAACAACACAACAGCTAAGGGCTATAAGGATTGCTCAGCAGCCAAGGGCTAGTTGAGCACATACCAGCCAAAATATGGCTGGTATGCAGATATCACTATGAAATAACCAAATTATCCCATAACTAGTGGAAAACCCAGGATTTGTTGAGCTCTCCTGCATAGCTGCAGAGTTGTGTTCCAGGATCTCCCCTTGAGTGGGGATCTTCTCAAGGTTATTCCTTGAGGCAGAGAGAATCCTTATCACATCAGGTACCCAGTAGGTGAACTGGGAATAGGAGTACTGAAACTTTTAAATCTTAGCTAAGTTATATAAAAGCTTTATTTTTTATCTATGAACATACAGACATAACCTATTGACCAAGTGTGGGACTAAGCCTGAATCCAGCCACACCTGAAAATCCCTGCTGGGAAGGAGTTTAGAATGCCAAGGGGATCATCTCTGAACCTCACTACTCAAGGGAGGATCTCCTGACAGTTTTGCCTCACACTGTCCCCTATGCACCATATACCTTGCCATGGAACCTTGTTAAGCCACTGTCCCATTTGCCATTGAACTTGGGTAACTCACTGTCCCCTATGCCAACTAAATGTATTGTTGTTTCTACCTTGTGAGCAAAATGCACAACTCCATCTGAGATGAGGTGAGACTCAAATGCTGAGACAGTCCCTCATACTCCAGCTGCTCTCATTGTATGCCAATGCCTCATTCCTGAGATATGCAAGTACATGTACATCTCTAAGGGTGTTAGTGGCCCACTGCTTTGAGTAGGATTACTCACACTATGAAGTACCTTCCTGAAATGGAGTTTCAGTGCTAAGTTGAATAACAGAGAAAAATGCTTTTGAGATTCATTGAAAAAGTGCTAATTCAAACCCCATGTAAAATGTAGGCTAGTCTGAACAGCTATGTTATTTCTCTAAAAAAATATACAGCCATCTTGGCAGAGCTCATTTGTTATTGAATTCATTTTTATATGACAAGTTACGGGAAATTTAATAATACCTCATATTTTTCTTTTTTATGGAAACTATGTGAAAAGACTTGAAGTTAACAAATGCTAAAAACTTTCAGTAGTCTTCAAAGCATAACTAGAAAATTAACATTTTTCTTATGATGGTCCTGTTTAAAAATCACAGATAGACACAACTTCTTTCCCTCTGAAAAAATGGGCAATCTTTTTAAGTAGCTCATATCAATTAAAGAAAATGCAAGTAGATATAGATCAAATAACACCAATATGAAAATAGTTCTAAATAAAAAAATTTTTGTTTTACTGCCAACCCCTGTGGAGATCCTTTGTTTTCTCACATGAAGAATAAGTTGCTCAGGGCAAACTTTGGGAATTGTGTGCGTTTGCCCACCACTGTGTTTGTCTCAATGTCTTTCCTGTGAACCCACAGTTTGTGGTACCTCCTAAGGGTATTGACAGCGAAAACTTTGTGCATCATTTTAGGGGTGTTGAAATTACTGAAATGCTGTGGGTAAGAGACATACAGGAATTTCCTTTACCAGCAAGAGATGAAGTAAACAAGTAAGAAAATTCAATTTCATCATAAACCCGTTGGGGGCTGGGGTTGGGTCACCATGTCAAGCCATATAGAAAGAATAGCTTGGTTTCCACGTTCATTAAATAGTATTTATCTCTGATGAAACTGCTAGCAAGAATGCAAATGAATGCTTGCCACTCTCCATTGGACTGATGCTGTGAGATGTCTAAACATTCATCTGAGTAAAGAACTGTAGTTTCTTGTGACCTAACATTTCTAAACAGTTATTTAGAAGCAAAAAATTCTGCATTCCTTTTTCAAATCCTCTCTCTCCATCTTAAGCTGTTCTAATTTTGCAAAAAATGCACAATTAATGCTTCCATAACCCCCAATTGCTTATAGTTACAATACTGTATTGATGTCACTCAAAGGATAACATAACAGCTGTAACATTTTGCACTGAAACTATTGGCTAGATTAATGATATTGGCCTCATTAATGAACTCCAGAGCTGGAGAGATAATTTTGTTTAGCAAACCTGATTGCTCATACAGCATAAATGACATAAATGCTTTGTGATCACTTACGGAAGATCACAGAATCATGAAATAGTTTGTGTCAGAATGGACCTTTAAAGGTTATCTAGTTCTACTCCCCACATGAGGAAATCACAGAATACTGAAAGTTGGAAGGGAACACTGGAGATCATCTAGTCCAATATGCCAAGGCGGGTCACTTAGAGCAGGTGGCACAGGAACTCTTCCAAGTGGATTTTCAGTATCTCCAGAGAGGAAAACTCCATGACCTCCCTGGGCAGCCTGTGCCACCCTCAGTGTGAACAAGTTCTTCCTCATATTGAGGTGGAACTTCTTGTATTTTACTTTATGACTGTAGGTCCTTGTCCATTTTGATTGTATGATCACTCCGAAATGCTGTTCCACTCATCAATTACAAACAGGACAAAAAAAAAAGAGAGTCTATATATTACCTTGTCTGTGTACACAGAGCATCAACTTACTTTTATGCCATACAGTTCACAGAATACCACTCTGCTACCTCAGTGTTGAGTCCATCAGCTTTTGTCCATGTTTTCCAAAGAGACATCTGTGTGTATATTTAAAGACACAATGAATACACCAATATTCTTTCTATTTTGTCCTCATGATTGACTACCACCAAAATAATTTCGCTGATGCTTATTTTTGATATCTTCTGATTTAAATTATGTAGACTGTTCTTTGTGATGTCATTTTGAACAACTGAAACCTCAGTTCAACACCTATTTAAATCAAGGGAAACATTCCTATTGATTACAAAGAATATTGAACCAAGCTCTGAATTATATATAACACTTCTCTGTGGTTTATGAGATGAATGTTAAAGAAAGAGTCTCTTAATTGTCTAGCAGAAAGAGAATATGGATGATAGAGAGAATGCTGCCCTCTCATGGTTTTATGGATAAATATGATCTCACAATATATAAAAAATACAAAACCAATATTTTAGGTCACTACATGCTGATCTGTTCTCTTTTATGTATTACACTGAAAGACATACTTGCAATAAGTATCACTCCTACTCCAAATATGCTATAAAAGCTCTGAAAATGTAGCCCATTAATTGCAGACATGGAAGTAATGAAGCCCAAGAATAAGGGTGATTCAAGATGCAAGTTAATATCACTTTCTTCCAATCAGTTTATTAAGCTTTAAGTTTGTTACTCTATTACCCAGATAAACTGTTCCATACACTGTGTTTTCCCTGCTGGAGAAGTCCTGGATGCCACTGAGCAAGAGGTACAGAAAGTATTTTTCTAGTTTAGGGGCAAGTCAGTTCCAAATTATTGGGATCTTTTTCCTCTCCAAATGAGTAATTGCCTGAGCATGCATAAAGGAATAGAAACAGGTACAAAATGTCTGAGAGTAAATCACATCCTACACATCCTTGGTAGATATTGAACAATATGGAACACATCCAGCACACCCAAAATACCCAGTGCATGCAGTTCCCAGGGCAACTGCTGAACAAACTGCAAGATCAGAGCTGGTGTTGATCTTCTGTGCCCTCCATGCACATTCTCTGCCCAGTTGATAATGACCTTTATTGTCTCCATGACCAGTTGGAAATTCACAATGAAAAGCATGGCATTACATGAGAAGAGCCTGTGTGATGATTTCCCTGGAAAAGGACTCCTGCAGGCTGTTCAAAGTAGCTTTGTATTTTTTTGTGAGAGCTGCATATCATAACCTCAGACCATGAGCTCAATCACATCTCACATTTTGTGGAATCCTTCTGTGCAAAACCATGAAAGAAGCCACATCAAGAGGTGCAGACCACTGAAATCTTCAAATAAAAATTACCAACATTTCTCGATCACTCCTGTACTAGGAATAACCAGATTCCATCTTAACTAACTGCTAAACTATGTTGAATTGAAAAAAGCAGCATGAAATAACTAGTTGTATTTAAACAAATCATAGGCCAGAATAGACCATTAGGTCATGTAGTCTTGTCTCCTGCATAACAAGAATTTCCCTTAATTACTGTCAATAAGTTGTGTTCAACTGTAACAAAACACTCCAGGAAAGCCCTGGTGTGAAAATGTCAAGAAAGATAATTTTCTTCCTTTGTCAGTTTGTGAAGGTTAAATCTCTGTCATTCTTAGGAGTCTGAATATTTCTCCTTCAATTCTCACTGAAAGGTATCTATCTGTCTTTCAGTCATCATTTTATAGCTTCATTGACAAAGTATATCTTAATTTAATAGATAGCTCTTCCAAACAGTTATTACTCCAAGGATTTTTTAAAAGATTTAAAAAAAAAAAAAGGCTTTGTCTCCACAATTATATTTTTAGTAGTTTTGGGTGTAGCCATGAAAATATAATGTAAAATAAACTTTTATTCCCACATAGGATGGTAAACCCAGAAGTTATGCACTGAAAGGGGAGATTCATCCTGGGAATAATATGGCTTACCCATTTTTTCAAAATTGGACTGGGATGTTTTGGACTGGCCATACTAAGGCTAAAAAGTTACTTGGATACCAAATGTGAATATTCAACACATTTTAAATCACTTTGGTTTTAGTCATGTTATAATGCTGTAATAGGGTGAATGGCAGCAGAGTAATTCTGGTTTCCCGTTGGTCTCAGGGAGGAAAACTATTATATCTACCACAGTGAACCAGATAAATCCCTCTGAGCACAGACTGGATTTTACTTCTCTTGAGTGGCCTAGGGAAAGTCAGTGGCCAGGCTTCCCCAGTTACTCATATCTGTTTCAGTGTTGCCTGTCATGAAAACAATTTTAAAATGTCAGAATAAAGGCAGGGTAAAAACGTAACTGTAAATATTTGTTGCTCTTCCATTTCTTGGTAGCAGATTTCTGAGCTTCAAGAGTCAGCTTAGACATAGAATAATTTTAAAAATCACTTGGACATATACCTCTGCCTCTTCTCAAAGTGATTGCATCAGAAAAACACACAGGAGAAGAAAACCGTATGACGATTAATATTGCCATATGGACCAAATAAAAGGGTACATATCTGCTTGGTACATGCTTACACAAGAGGGCAATTCAGACAACTAAGCAAGCATACCTTTTCAATTCATCTGAAAAGACTCAAGCGGAGTAAGTGTCTGGCAAAGTTATCTGATAAGATCCACTGTGGGAACTATCACAAACATCAAATTTCCATTTCACTAAGAGATCTGATGCTGGCAAAGAGAAACTGTGCCTGTAGCAAATCCACAGATCCAAAATGAAATACTCAGATATTTGCATCCTCTCTGGTTTGTATGATGGTAAGAGGCTTGTGTCTTCATAATTCAGATACATATCTTGCTATCAAGTCTATGCTATTACCCATGTACTCTGGGCTAAAATCATTAATGTTTCTCTAATAGAGGGCTACACTGAAATATGACAACATTGCATTTATCATACTCCATTGAAAACGCATATAAGCAATGATGCAATTTACATATAATTTGTCAAAAACTATCCTGGCATTTTGATTCATCCAATCTGCTGGTAAATGTTCTTTCTTCCTCTCTGCAGCTATGCTGAATACAGCATGGCATATTTTAAATATTCAGGATTGGAAAGCATTTAATTAATTACATCATACATCTTCAGAATCTTAACCAGAAATATACCTTACCAAATATGTATATTTACCAGTGGCTAAACCTAATGTTACAGAAAACAGCTTCAGAAGGCTGTGCAATCCAAGCAAATGATAAGCAAACTCTGTAGCCTGAAGCTTTGGAGAAGTAGCTTATGGACAATGCTACAGACTTTCCAGCTTTCAGGATTAGGTGTAGCCAGGCATGACAGCCATTACCATAGCCCAAGCTGATAAGGAAAATAAATGATCTTGCTCCAGAGGTATTTTCACTCTGTATTGTCACAGACCAGTAAAGTTTTGGGTGTGTTGCTCCACTGGAAACAGAGCTCCGCCTGAAGGAGCTGAAGGGTACAAGCTACAGAGCCATCTACCACTGCACATGAATGAAAGATCTGAGATAAAAGGCATGAAGAATAGGAAATGGCATTTTCTCATAGTTGTCTTTGGGTCCACTGAGTCCAAATTTTCCCTCACTGTTGAGCATGATCAAGTGCCAGAGGGAGTTACAGAATCACAGAATCATTTAGGTTAGAAATGACCTCCAAGATTATTGAGTTCAACCTTTGACTGATCACCACCTTGTTAACTAGACCATGGCACTGAGTGCCACATCTAATCATTTATTTTAACACCTCCAGGGATAATGATCCACCACCTCCCTGGGCAGTCCATTCCAATGTTTAAGACGTTTTTCTGCTAAGAAATTTTCCTGATTGAGGTGCTCTCATTGCATTTCAGAATTGCTGCTTTTTTCTGTGGAAATCTGCTTTTTGAAATAGCTGTACAGCAAAACCAGCTCCAGACCTACAAAACAGAGACCTTCTGCTTTATACACGTTTTGCATTATCTGTGCCTTGGGGTTGTTTTTTCACCCATACCTCATCTTGCCTTGTTAGTATGGATAAAAGGAGCTGATGACTATAGAGATTACAAGGTTTTTATTCAGAATCCCCCAAGGGGCATTTTGAGTATTTTTGTAGCTATTTATCTACCCAAAACAAAAAGCAAATGGACAAATGAAAGAGAGGGGAATTGTTATGCAAAAAAAGAACTGAAAGAACTAGGATGACTTAGTCTGAAGAAAGGGACCTACTAAAAAAGCAGCAGCAAAATTAGCCATTTTCTACCATTAAGTACAGAAGAGAAAGACAAAGTTAAAAGACAGCAGGAGAGCTGTAGTCTGCACCCTGGAAATACCTCCTGGTTGGAAAACTTAAATACTGGGAGAGGTTGTGTAAAAAGCTATGGCTTCAGTGTCACTAGGATTGTGTAAGTAGAGGTTATAGAAAGCTTTGTCAGCTACAAATGATTTTGTCTGGAGATCAGTAGAAGGTCTTCACTGGCTTCTCATATTCCTTTCTGGGGACCAGCCACAGTCCTGCATAAACCCTTCAACTTCTCCTCTTTTACTGACACTGAAATAACAAGAGCTGCAAGTTATGAAAGCTTTGGGAAGGAACCAGGCAACATTTCTGAAAGGTTTAGGGAGAGGCTTTCCAAGTATCCCTGAAGACTTTAGGCCCATGACGCTCACTATCACCACAGAGAAAGAGTGCTAGCAGAGGTGAAGGGATGAAGCCATGTGCTTAGGGGGCATTTTTTGTTGGGTATTTACATGAGTAGACAGGAAACCAAATTAACAAATTCTTGGCAGAGCTATGAGGCAAGAGCTTTGTATTTATTGTTCATAAGAAGGTATTGCTCTTTTCTACCACTAAGCCTGTGTGCCTTTTCCTCTGATTGCAGTTCCAGAAATCTCCTATAAATGATTGGACCTCATGGCAAGTGTTGAGTATTTCGGGCACTTCAGGAGGCCACACAGTCTGACAGAGGGCTCGAGCTGGGGATTTTGGTTTCAAAAGAAGATCTGCCCACGACCTATCCAAACCTATCCTTTTTTTTTTTTTGCCAGGAACACTAACAAGAAGGCTTACAGACAGAAAATCACTTTCTCCTAATACTGGCCAGAGGTCCTTTTTCAGGAAATAGAAAAATAAGGTGTCTCCTAGAAGAGCTACATTTCTTACCTCCATAGTGGTCCTTAACTACCAGGTCTAAGAAGAAGCAAGTAGGTGTAGAATGAATCTGAAATGTTTGCTTAAGTGTAGGGGAAGTAGCAAAGCTCAAATTTTCAAGGAGCTAAAGGGCTGATTTTGGGATCTATTCTATACAAGAAAGTGGGGTAGGTATTCACAACAAACAGCTGAGGAGACACAGGGAGATACACCTGTGGACTCCTAGCACCATAAAATGACTGTGCTTAAATCCTCTGAGCAGCTTTGCAATGGCAGGGGAGAATCTTCTAATAAGACCCTCTAATCAGGGGAGGCCTTGAGAGAAACCCAGATGCACATCTGAAACAACAATCTTCCCCCTGGCTACACCATTCCCTCCTGGGGAGTCAGAAAGCAAGTTTCAAGATGGCTGAGGCTTTTAAATACATCACAGTAGTTTTATCTAAGCAAGGCATGTCCTCTGCCCATCCCACAGGTACTCTCAGGTACCAAGTTTCCTGGAAGTCATGTAGTGTCAGTCATTCTTAGTACCCAGTCAATTTTTCTAGTGAGCCTTTTCCAGGCACTTTAAAACAAGAGTCAGCCTTTTGTTGCAGTCTGACATATTTTCCAACCATTTCTAGGATTTATCTGATGTGCTTCAGACGTGCTGTAGGCTCTGCTCCAAATCATGTTTCAAGGACCATTTGTTTTAGTCATTTTTGGGTTAGTCTGTACCTCCCAGCACAGCCTGGTCCAGGCACTTGCTCTCCCAACACAAAAGTGACTCAATCTGCCAAGACCCTGTCTTCTCTACCCCTTCTCTCTTGGGTGACCTCACTGTCCCCAAATAATTTAATCTTCCCATTTGGCTGTAGCTGCCTCTTCCAATGAAACTAAAGCCACTGGCAATCAAATCTTCATTCCTGAGAGAAACACCAAGAACAGTCCATCGGTCTGTTTCTTCATCTTTTGAGGCTGTTTCTTCCAGTCAGACGCTGAAGATAGAAGGAAATGTGTTCTTCAGTCACAGGAAATTCTGGAGGCAGGCTTGAGCAAAAGAGAAGTAGCTCCATAAGAGGAACAATAAAATAAAAATATGAAATAAAATTAAAATTAAATAAAATTAAATTAATTAAATTAAAGTAAAGTAAAATAAAGGAAATATTTAGTGTCAGAATCTGAGTGGCATTTATGGCTATACTGGACAATATGAGCCTCTATGTGGTCTCAATGTTTTTTGAGAGCAATAAAGCGAACATGGATCTAATCCAATCTCTAAAATTCTGCCACAGTGTGTTATTGCTAATGCTTGAAGATTAAAGCAGCCTCTGGCTCTCCCTCAGTGGCCCAATAAGTATTGAAGGCTGCCAAAAAATAAACAAGCTGTATTAATTGCCCTCTGTGGTGGTGTTTCTTCCAAGAATGGTTGGCACTGTCTCTGTAGCCATTGCAAGATCTTGCCAAAGGCCACAACTAAGAAGTGGATGTGTAATTGTGGCCCCTTTTTTCGAGTTTCCTATATTCACCACAGATATATCACACCACAGTGGATTTGGTATTAAAGATATTGACACTGCATAATATCAAAAGTTTCTCTTCAGGCATTCATTATCGGCAAGAAAATTATTGAAGAAATTATTCCAAGGTTAAATTTTGCTAGTAAATGGTGTGGATTTAAATTCATTTAACAGAGGAATTCACACTTGAATCACAGCAGCATTTTCCTTTCCTAGGGAAAGTTTTGACTGCTGACAGGGTTTTCCAGTAAAGAAACTCAAGGGACCTTCAGTCATTCCAGTTGAAGACTCTTAATTGTGAATCTTAGAGCTGTGTTCCATGGAACTAAGAAACTGGAGAGAAAAAATAAACACAAACAATGCATTCCACTCTGTTTTAAGAAGTCTGTCTTTTCTTCCTCTCTTTTTTTTTTTTTTTTTTTTTTTTTTTTTTTAATCAGTGCAGATATTAGCTCAGATGCACATTCTCAGCTTTCCCAATGTTCTCCATAACACATCTCTTACAGGAAAACTCTAATGAGGTCTTAGATTCAGACTGTTATGCTTGTGCTCTGTCCAGTACTCAGGGGAAACAACACATTGCCAAAGCTCCTTCAGTGTTTATATCTTAGAGGCAATACCTGGTGTGTGAGATCACTGCACACACCCAGGCTTTTCACTTTGAGACAGTTCTTGTAAGTTATAATAAAGACAATATGTTTTGCAAAATGCATTGTTTCCAGACTACCAGTTATGACTGTTCACACTTTGGTTCATACTTTATCCATGTTTTCTCTGATCTTTGGATAAAGTGTCAAGAGGATGCATCAGGTGGTATGGAATATTGACGTAATTTTCTGGTGATGGAGGAAGAGAGGCTTGTGAATGAGATCTGACAGCTCTGAGAAATGATGTGGGTAAAAGGAAGAATACAAATCAGTGTATTAAATTTCCACTGCATTTTATTTAGAATTTAAGGAAAAGAAAAGGAACTGCTGAGACATGTAAGCTGCTAATCATTACCGACTACAGCACATGCAAACATATAAACCCACTGATTTGCATTTGATTAAAAAAAAATTTCCAGTGTAATTGATAAAGCTGGGTAAATAGCTCAGTGTACAGTACACTCAAGAAGCTGGTACTTGTTAGATTCTGTGAGAATGAGCAACATTATGCTATAATATAATCCACTTATGAGATAGCAGTATACACTGGGAAAAAGTGAATCAGGCCCTGTCCCTGGGAATTTCCATCTAACAAATATTTAATGGCTTCCTAAGAGAGTCAACATGGAACAAGAAATCTGGTCAGCTCATTTCCTGGGCCTTAGGTGCCAGTTTTGGCTGTACTAATTTCTTGTCATTAGCAGTGGACCTAGGATTTGAATGGAGGGAAATTTAGTGCTTATGAGTTACATACACTCTCCTTGCTTTTTTGTATGCATTTTTTTAATATGTCTTCCCCTGATCCATGGACTGAGACTAGTGCTCTAAGTAGAGACGAGACAAAAAGGAGGATGTCATTCCAGTCTCAGCAGGATCTGCTGCCTCATGCAAGCACAGCAAACACATACACAATGTCTAGCAGGAAAATTTTATGGTTTAAAAAGCAAAGCCTTTGAACTAAACACAAATCCTTTGCAGCAAAAGTTAGAATAATTTTTGTGTTCAGCACAGGAAATACTTTATGCGTTTTTCCTTAGTGGAAGCAGCACAAAAAATAACTCATACTGAATTAAAGTTTTGTGGTGTCTCAATTTTGTTTAAAACAAATTTGAGAGTCCAAGTCTGGTAAAAAAATCTATTTTTTCAATCATTTAGCTGCCACAGTGTGGTCTCCTTTGAAGGATGCAGAGCAGCCAGAGCAGTCAAAGAGCAATTTCCTTTAAGACAAGAGCAGTTGGATTTTTTTCTTGAAAGGCCTTATCCCTTTTTCATTGAAATACAGAACATTCTTACTCACTCAGATGAATTCTGGGCCTCAGAAGTCCTGTAAATAGTTTTGTGTTTTAATAGCTAAAGAAGGTGAATGGGTATTTCAGGAAGTGGAGGGGCAGGTACAGATCTCTTCACTCTCATGACCAGTGACAGGACCTGGAGAAATGGCCTGAAGTCAGGGAGGTTTATGTTGAGTATCAGGGAAAGATTCCTCACCCTGAGGGTGTTTGAACACTGGAACAGCTCCCCAGGGAAGTGGTCACAGCACCAAGCCTGCCAGAGTTCAAGAAGTATTTGGACAACACTCTCAGGCACTTTCAGGGTGTGAGTCTTGGAGTGTCCTGTGAGGACCAGGAGGAGCTGGGCTCGAAGATCCTGATGGATCCCTTCACACCGAGTATATTCTGTCATTCTGTGATACAACAATTCACTCATTCATTGACGAACTTCCTTTTCAATGCAAAAAGACCCCTGAAATGCAACTAAATGGATGATTTTTACTCCAAATGATGCAGGAAAACTGCATCTAGTCCAAACATGCACCTGTGACTGGATAGCACATTCAGTTACTACTGATCACAGGCCTGTTTGTCTGAGCTCAGCATTCAGAATCTGTTCTCTTTCCTAGGGCTCATTGGGATTCATACAAAAGGAAAATGCAGCCATAAATTGTTTGATAAAGTGAATGTGCTCACAAGAAAGTAGGGTGCACTGAGGCCTGAGCCACAGCCACCTTCATTTAAAGACAATGGGAAGAGGTGAGCTACAGAGTACGTAGCTCCAAGGTTATGGCATTTGCTCAAGTAGGAGAGCTGGCATATGGACCTTCTAGGATGGCAGAGCCCAAATCCACAGCTTTTTCTTCATAGGACAGAGCCTAACCATCAGGTTGGGAATAAGGAGTGCACTAGTCTTTCTCACTGAAATCAGGACACTCCATAACTTAAATTTGAGGTCCTTGAATTCAGAGAGACAGCAATAAGCAGACCTGGAGTTGGCAGCTCAGCAGTGTGTGGTCTCTGCTTCTGAGGCAAGGATTAGATTTCAGGTGTTCAGTATCAACACACTTAAGCTTTTGTTGTCTTTTGACCTTTTTCTTCACAAAAAAGAGGGAATCTTCAGTACTGCTGCTTCTTTGTAAGAGAGACCAAAGTGCACGCTGAGTGAAACTGGATTGAAAAGCCATTGCAAAGCTTTAAATGAACTCATAAAATTATTCTCTACCCTCAAAAAGTTTGCTTTCCATCTCATATCCACAAAAAGACTTACATTTCCTTTTACTTTTTGTTGGGGGAACTTACCAAACTCTCAGCAATGGCTGCAGACCACCTATGTGATTTTCCCACACTAGGTAATTTCAAAAAACCCACAGAACTAAGTCACCATGAAGCGTCTACGAACATAAACACATAAAATTCATAGAAGCATTGTTCCCTTACCATATAACATAGCCAAGCATTCCTTCCTGTTATTGCCATCTTATTACTGGGAAAAAGCCCAGTCCTGCTCATTCTTAAAACTCAGCAGGTTCTTTTAAGCCAAAAGTGTGTTTCAATGAGAGCTGGCAAATTCACTTTTAAGTTTTTATTAAATGATTTCATGTGACCTTTGCAACAAAAAACCTTTTAAAATAATTTCATATGACTATGATGATCAACGCAGAACCAAGATTTGCAGACAGTAAGTTGGTAGAAATTGCTGAAGCTAAGGTTGAAACAAAGACACTCATTCTTCCACGAGGGAAAAAAAAAATGGATAGTCCTTTGCCATCCCTCTGTTTTTGCAATAAACTTTTCCGTTTGTGCTGTGCTGTTTGTGTCTTCTGTACTGGTGATGAGTTAAATTCAACAGACAACAACAACATCCTGAAATTTAAAGCAATATTTTATTTTGGTTTAAGTCTGCTGAAGTGGATAGTATTAAAGGTGAATGGATGGAAATGGGTGTAATATGCTGAAGAATCAACTCCTTTGAAAGCAGTGAAATAAACAGAAATTGCCATTAGAGGCACTTCAGCAGCAGGCTGAAAGGAGCACTGGAGAGATGCACAGAACAAATGGAGAGCTCATTAGAGGCTGACTGCAGCAAGCCAAGAAGATAGACTGGTTGGGTATTTGCACATCCAGCTCCAGAACTTCAGTCATTCAAGTTACCAAAATAATGACTTTTTTGAGGCTGTATCTATTTTGTTAAAGTATCAGCAAGCCAAGCTAAATTAGCAGACCTTAGTCAAGTAAGTCCCCATTATAACAGCTCAGCTGAGGAACCACTTGATACAAACTCCTCAAAAATGTGATACCACTTCTGCTGTACAGCTTTGACCAGAACAATTGTAAGTACTTCATTTGACTTTGCATCAATAGTTTCTCATTGTGCCTATATTCACAGTACCACATTGCTATTTCCAACAAGACAGCAGTGGCAGACTTCTTTCTAGTTCTTGGGAATGTTTCAAAGTGGGGAGTAGTAAGGAACTGTTTCGAACTGCCAAGATAGAATGCTACTTGGGATCTTGGCAATGAGAAATAGCATACAGGTTTGGGTGACCTACAACTAAAAATTTGCTTTTTGGCATCAAGATTATTCACTTTACTGGTCATTCAGTAAAGGGTAAAGATTGAAATCACTAACCCCATCCTTCCTGTTCCTCTTTACAGAGTCTGTTTTTTCTCAGTTTACATATAAAACAAGCCTTCATGCTAGAACTGGTATGACTTATTTCAGTTTCACTCTTACATTTCCCAGGGCTGAGCAAGGGACTCCAGGGAGTCCAGCAAGAGCTCTCCTTCAGCAGTGAGAATAAGGAAAAGCTTGGCACTGAAGCATCCATCAAAACAGAATTCAGTGATGACAAACATAAAGGGTTCCATTATCTGCCTTCCTGTATATATTACAGACCTTGGACCTCCCTGGTTTTCAAGATCAGAGAGACTAAAATGTGTGGCAGGATATGAGGCTGTAAGTGCTATTCAAATTCTCCATGTAGCAATGAAGTAGGGCTGAGACAGTACTGAATTTTGTGCTGGCTTCCTGGGCAGGTGTGCTTTTCACCCTGGCTAAGGGACATAACATTTTCTTAACTCCCAACAATTGTGGAATGCATTGCTAACCTCACCACAGCCTGCCACAAGTGCAAACAGCAACCTACGGCAGCATGACAAACCTCCCTCCTTGTCCAGCTTCGAGGTGCCTTCTTCTTGCAACCTCATGCATCCTGGCAATCATTCAGTCCCTTACTGTCCCTCACCTGCTTTTTGTGAAAACAATGTAATTTCCATTACTGGCATCCAAACCCCAACGTTATAAATATAAAAATCAGACGGCTATTCCCTCTTTTTTTTATGGGATTTTCCAAGATTGTCTTGGATATATTTAGTATTCATGTGTAATGAGTCAGAGTGTCCACCTGTGGTCTCCATAAACCGATTTTGTAAATAGCATTGACTGATGTGACTCAAAAAAAAAAAAAAAAAGAGAGAGAGAGAAAAAAAAAAGGCTAGTTTCTGTTTTCCAGTTTTAGTCTGAATTCAAACACTGTTTGCAGTTCCAAGAACTCTGTGGGTTTCATGCTCTGGGTCAGTGGGTGGGGAATACTGGAAAAGGCACACTCCATCCTGTCCCCTTGTTCCGGTGGGCTGTAGGTCTGCAGAAAGATGACTTTATTTTACAGCACAGCAAACAGGCTTTTCATTTAGCAACTGTTTAATATGGAACCTGTAGAAGAGGCCTTGGCATACATATCTTCCTGTGTCCCTTCCTCAGTTGGAGGTTGCTTTCGAAAAACACTGAGCTTTTACTCAGCACAAATTAATACAGAAAATGAGCTGAGGTTTGCTGAGAAACATGGAAGGATGTAAGTCTGACTGACATTCTGCAAGGCTTTGAAGAATATAAGAGAACAACTTACCTCAGTGTTTTGTTATCTAGGCTCAATTTAGCCTCATGCTGATAGAGGAGGCCACACTGTGAATTGCACCTAAACTTCTAAGGTTGGACTGAAGTCACTTGTGTGTGTTGTGAGATCCTTTGGGGCTGGAACAGAACCACAGGGTTGTTGAGGCTGGAAATGCTCTCTACAATCATGGAGCCCAGCTGTTAACACAACCCAGTGTGTCCATTGCTAAACCCCATACCCAGGTGCCACATCCACACACCTTTTGAACACTTGTGTGGAGGAATGATGATTTCACCACTTCCCAAGGCAGTTCATTCAAATGCCTGACCACCCTTTCAGTAAAGAAATTTTTGCAAATATCCAATCTAAACCCCCTCAGTGCCACTTGAGGCCATTTCCTCTTGTCTTGTCACTTGTTGCTTTGGAGAAGGGATCGATCCCCACCTGGCTACAGCCTCCTTTTAGAGAGTTGTGGAGGACTAAAAGGTCTCCTCTGTGCCTTCTTTTCTCCAGGCTAAACACCCTCAAGTCCCTCAGTTGCTCCTCCTCAGATTTCTGCTCCAGACCCTTCACCAGTTTCATTGCTTTTCTCTGGACATGTTGCCCTTCCTTGGACAGCACTTGCTTTTAGTTTTTGAGCAGCTAAACTGTGGGCCTGAAATGCTCCTGTATGAATTGAGAGGCCTTTTTGGTGCAAGAGAGACATTTTGGATAGACAGTAAAAGACTTAACAGCAAAGAAAAGGAGGCAGCTTGTATCCTGTTAATAACAGAAAAGTTGTGCTAGTTGAAGTTTAGATTAACCTCTCTGTCAGATCAATATCTCAAGTTAAAAGAAGCATCATGCATACTATAGATAAGTATGTGTGGATTTAAAGTCAACTATAAAAGGATAACTGAAATCAGCTCTGCAATGATGGCAAGCCCCATCTCCAGGAAAGATATACCTGAAACTCAGGTTTCGATTTAAAATTTGGCATTTCTTAAGACATTCTTAAGACTTTTCTTAAGTTCTTGTATAAAAATCTTGGTCTGCTTCCTTTGTAATTGCACAAAACAAGCAACTCAACAGGTGTTCTGTAGATGCTAAAGGACACTGTAAAACCAGTTCTGACTGAGGTGTTAAAAGGACGTGTAGAAGTGCACAGGTACATGCACTAGAAGATTGTATATATTCAAAAATAACCAGGGAAATAAAGCAAAAGGTTATGCTGAGTGTTTAAACAGTGAGTTGACTTCAGTGGAAGTTTTGGCGAAAGCTAAAGGCAGGCTGACCACTTCCTAAACAATTAATAATTGATGGTTATGGCAGTATCCTCTGTGTTTCTTTTAGTTTCTGCATTAAATGCATTGTGTTTAGGGCTTAGAAATAGACTCCTAACTCTCAACATGTGTATTAAAAGGTCCATTAAGACTCATAGAGCTTTAGCTCTAAGTTGCAATCTTAATAACACTGCTTATTTTCCTTCACCAGAATTTTATGGAATTATTATTATTATGAAACTGTTAGCATGTTTTCATTCTGAAAGTCTAGAAATGTAGTACCTTGAAGGACTTTTACATTAACGCTTCACAAACACGTGAGTCTGGTGCTGAAAGGAAACTTCAATGCTTTCAAAACCACTTAGATAGGAATGTAAAATACAATGAAAAGCAATATCTGCATGACTCCTTGCTGACTGAAACCACCAAGCACCACATAGATATATTAGGACATGATTTCGCCAGGTGCTGACGTGTCTTGTGAGTCATTGTGTACTCTCAGCTCTTTGAAATCAACAGAACCAAGTCAAGGAACACCCAGGACTTACTGAGATCAGATTTCTTACAAATCAGTAAAACAGTGTTTTCTGCTATATTCTTTGAATAGAAGAACAAAAGCCAAAGCATTCATTTGCAGACATCCCTATTACTAAAATTACCAGGGAACCAGCATTTCTCACGTTGTAATGAATGCAAACCAAGCAGCTGAGCTGGCAGATAACATGAAGCATGTTAATTTGGAATTACAGAGGCATTTGATAGCAAGGCAATGGCTAAAAGTTTTATCACCATTTCTATTATAAGCCACCATGAAAACCTACTGAATCCAGATATTCGGTGTGTGCTTTCTGAGCCTCAGACTCATTCTAGTGTTTGCATTTGATGAAGTAGTTTCCACTGAAAAGAAATCAAATCAGTTGTAATAACTGTCATTCTAGAGAACAGTTCAACTGAAGTTTAGGAGAAATAATTTTATTTGTAGTTATGTTACCTAGCAAAATTTGATCTTTAACATTAATCACAATTCTTATTATTCTATAACTGTAAGAAAGAACTTTTTTATTTTATAAATAAACATGTATAAGTAGAGCGATTGCTCAGTATTTATGACTTTGTGCTAAATGTTCTTGATGTAGATATGTGTGGCTGACAATTTCATCTTAGTGTTAAGATATGCACTAGAAATAAAATATAAGAATGACTTCAGTTCCTTATTTCTTTGGTGTGGGAATGGCCTCTTCTGTCTATTGTACTTTGTGCTTTTTGATGTTTGTGATGCTGTGTCAAGATTCTTTACTGGCATAGCACAAATTTCCAATCTTCCTTAGGATAGCAGTATTCTTTCTTGCATATGAACTCCAGTAGGCTGGGCACTTTCCAAATAGGAAAGGCAGCTCAGCTTTTGTTTCAATTGTGTCACAAGCTAAAAAGGCACGACAGAAGTAGCAACTCAGCAATTAATAAAATCCAGCCAGGTCCCTTGAGCATAAGCAAAGCCAGACACCCCTAGAAACACAGCAACTGTTATGGCAATGCCAGCAATTTGGCACAGACCAAAGGGAAGGAAGTACAGAAGAAAAAAACATAGCCAATTAAAGTAACCAGAACTTTAAGGTAATTACCCAGTCTGTAATACAGACCAAACCCAGGATAAAGGCTGCTGTTCTTGTGACAGGTGTCATTCAGTACTTCACAGCCTGAAGTGGTCAGGACTCAGAGCATTAGTGCTGGGAGTCACCTGCAGGAGAGTACCCCAGCAGGGCACGAGTGACTCAGCGGGAAGAATGTCATCTTCTGAATCATGATGCCACTTCCTGTGGCATTTTGTTTTATTTCCAGGATTCCCCTGGCTGTCTGATACTAGGTAGACAGTAAGATCTTAGGAAAACTGAGGATATCTAAGGTCTTGGACTGAGTTTGTACCCACTGCAATACAGTCAGTGTTGCAAGCTTTGACTCCAGATTGAAGGTTTCTTTTAATTTCATCTAGGCCTTCTAGAGGTAAGAACAGTAGGTCTATTTTTAAAATATGCCCTTATGTTCTTTAAGTATTGCCCAGCCTTCTGGTTCTGTAGTATTTTAAAAATTACCCAGTGTTTCCATTACAAACCCCTCTTTTGGGGATTCATCATTGCAATAAAAACATTTTCGCATGACGTATATATTCACACAAGGAAGCTGAATTCAAGTGTCAAAAATTGCTGTATTAGAGCAGGATACAAGGAAAATTACAAAGAACTAGATTCTGAAATGAATGCAAAATACTTGGGTTTAAGCATCTGAGGAATTCTGTTGAGTTTCAGAGCTTTTTTTACATTGTTATTAAGCACAGGGATCAGAGTAATTAATAGTTATTAAAAACAATTAATAAACAAATTAAATAAATAGAGACCTTAAATATGCCTTGCATTCATTCAAGAAAAAGCCACATTTGTCCAGAAGGACATGGAGGAAAGCATGTAGAAGAAAGGACATAGCTCACAATCTTAGTACAGAAAACAGTGACATCTCAAACACATAATTAATTTCAGGTGTGCTTCTTACCTTGCTCTTGCCCAATTTAACTGTAAGAAACTCAACCTGTTAAAAGAGGTTTGTCTCCTACCTTCTGAAGGTTTGATAATGCAGAGAGTCATATGCATCTTCCTTCCACCTTCTCATAGTATCTATCTTGCATAGATACAATAAGAAAAATTATTATATATTACATTTATTGAAGGAAGTTTGTTGTGTGATGGAGAGAAACTGAATGATGTTTCTATAAATAACTGATTCTTCTTCTGGGGCTAGAACTCTAATCCAGCATTCCTTCTCTCTTCTTTCATCTTGTACCACACATGCCTGATGAAAGGATTAAAGATACAATTTGTAAGAGTTGCTTTGAAGGATAAGGGAAGAATCTGGGTAAAGTCACATCTTTTTCACATATTCTGCACCAAGTCCCAGGAATAGATGTATGCCCAAAACAACAGAGTGGTGCATTTATTTAGCTGAAACAAGTAAAGCAGGTGAGGAAAATCTGGTGAACAAAAACACAAAAAAACCCCAAGCCAACATCCAGAAAACCAAATCAAACCAAATCAACCTTCTTAACAATTTTCCCCATGGAGTAACTAAGCTGCTTCTTTAAAATTCAAATATATCAAAATGGTTATTTGGCTTGAAACCTTTGTCAAGTGCCATGCTGCTTCTGACAAGAAAATGTTTTACAGTAAAATCTTTTGAAACTCAAGTCAATTTTAGCCATTAGTTTATAGTTACAAACAAGTGGAATTTACATGCCTTTGGGCAATTGCCTCGAAAAGCTTTTACTGAGAAACGGTCAACACACTCAGACCCATGAAAGCACTACTGATACAGAAAACTTTGTCATATTTAGTCAGCATGTCACAATGAGGAAAAACCATCTGGGAAGGGCTTTAAACAGTTCAACCAAATTGTGTGGAAGGATAGTTGTCTTAACTGTATCTGTTCACCTCCAATGGCACCACAAAATGGAAAAGACCAGAAAAAGATCTTTTGTGAAAAAGGACAATTAATTGGTGCTGAAAATCATCTTATATTTTTGTTATTAAATTTGCCTTAGGAGTAGATATCCATATGGAGAAAAATCATAGGAAAGGGAAATTTTGCCATAAATGCCTACTTGGTAACTAAGCAAAGCACTAAATGTCTGGGTCTGCTTGTGTTTGGCAGCAAGCCAGTAACAAATGACACCCTGGAGGTGCTTAAAAGGTGTCTGAATCTGTCACTGGATGATGTGATTTAGGGTTTAGGGGTTACAGTGGCAGTGCTGGGTTCACAGTTGGACTGGATGATCTTCAAGGTCACTTCCAACCTTGGCTTTCTATGAAAGCCAAATTCAAGGAGTAGGTTTGCTAAGCCTCAGCTCAGAAGCCTGATCCAAGACTCAAAATAAAGAAGTGTTCATAACACTTAGTCTTCTTTATGGCTGAAGCTGTTTTTTAAAGCTTTTTCATAATTTGATTTGGAGGCTGGATAGGTTATTTTGCTATTGATTTTTAAGTATCTGTCAGTTTTCATACAATTCTGCTCTAGTTTTCAGTGCAAAGGCTCCATTTTTGCTTACAGCCCATTATTGGCTTTTCTCCTTTCCATGCCTTGGAGCTTATACTTGCCTTTGGTTTAGGTTCTTGAAATTTACACATGGCTGGATGATCCATTAAGTGGAGCAATGCTGTATTGGTAATCACAGTCCCTGCACATCATTGATCCTTTCAGGTTATAGGACATTTTATACGCTATGGCATTTTGTGTTCAGTTTGGGCATGACTAAATGGGGAATGGCAGGCATGCAACATTGCAAAATAAAGGATTCTTGGGAAACCTCAGGTATGGTACTTCCTTATTTCAGAGTGTTGATTTTGTTACCAGATCTAACTTCATGTGAATCAGGACCCAAGGGAAGAAAGAGTCCATGAAAACGGCAACCAAAGATTGTAGCAGGGCACAAAACTACCTGGCTGAATTCAGATTGACCAGATAAGCAAATATCTGCCAATTCCTAACTTCAGAGGACTTAATTTTACACCTTAAAAAATCTTGAATTTCATATGTATGTTGCTAATTTATTTTGTTGAAGAAAGTTCACTCTGTTCACGAGAAACCACCTCTCCATCACCAGTGGGACATTGATGCTGACTGCTTGTGATGCTGCATGTAAGCCAGCTTTCTGAGCAATCATTTCTACACTCAGCTATCAGCCACACACAGCTTATTTCCAGTGGAGAGAACTGAAGGTAAATGGGGTGGAGAGGGCTTCTAATGTGGGGCAAAGGAGGGAGCCTTTCCCAGCCCCCAGTCCCCAGAGAGCATCTCCAGCATCTCTGTAACTGGCTGAATGGAGCTACACCAGCATCAGCTTGTGGTGCTGGCAAGCTGCCACAGCTTCCCCGAGCTCTGATAGGAGAGGCAGAAACATCTCTGGAAAAACAATTTTGCAAGACAAAAGTTATGTATTTCCTTTTACAGTAAGAGCTCCTCCTTTTTGTCCTGCCACATACATGTTTGCACACTCCTCAACCACCTTTCAAGCCCTGCTGGAAGTGCCAAAGAGTTTAAAACTTCTCAGGATGAAGTAACAAGAACGTTTTATGCTGAAATGAGTCAGAGCTTCCAGGCATGCAGGTAGAACAACTGCCACCCTGATGATTAAAGCAATATAAGCTACTACAGGTTGGAGAAATATTTCCTCCTTTCCTCCATGTATAAGTCGTAAATTGGTGGTCCAGATTATCACAGTAAAAGTGCTATCACTGTTAACAGGGTGAGAGGAATCCTCAGCAGATTTCTTGTCTGGTCTTCCTGAATGAATCTGAATTTTAAATGTGCAAAATAAATGCTGAGTATCTGCCACAACTATTGCAGGAAGAAAAAAGTATAATGTCACATAATAGCTCATGTCTCAAGACACTTTGATGTCAGGAAACAAAATACGCAAGTACAGCTATTTTTCTAACTTATTTATCTTTGGGAGTTGCCAGAGGAAGGTCTTTTTTGCCTCCCAGACCACCACAAAGTTGAGACATGGGGAACAAGTGATTGTCCACATGACTCTTCTGTGAAAGTTCTGGATTTTCCAAAGGGCCGTTTACAGTTACATGTTTATTCATTTTTCCAGTCAGTGAGCATTACAAGAATAAAGGACAGAAAAACAGAGGTTATGCTAATAATTCCCAAGTGACTATCAAGAGCATGCAGTTTCAGTCTCTGATGCAGATGATAGCAGAGTTTCTCAGGAAGCTAAAGAAAGACACAGCCCAGCTTTGTGAAATTGCTTAGAACCTAGTAATTTGTAAAATTTGTATCCATAAAGTCATACCAAAAATTGTTTTTTAAGTAATTCTTTGAATTTTATTGGTAGCATTTGTCACATTCTCTGGCAGATACCAACTGTAATAGTTGTAGTTAGGTAGTCAGGAATTTTCCATCAGAGCTGAAAAGCCTGATGGTCAGCAAATACATCTATGACTTAAAAAAAAATAAACCTTTTAATTGAAGAAACAGTACCAAATTTCTGGTCTTCTGACATTCAGAAATATCATGTAGTTGAGATCTGACATTAGGACTTTTATTTTTTATTGGATTTTCTGTCTTACAAAAAAGAATTAAGTCAAATCGGAAAAATTCCATGGTCTTGACTAAATACTGAGAATATTGGCCCCATTTTGCTGCCCTCCAGCATGATTCACTGAATAATCCAATATGTTGCCTTGCCCTAGTAGAGGTGAAATAAACTATATCTTGCTTCTTCATGGGGATGTTGACAACAGATAAGCTATTAATCTGCATTAAATGTAACAAGTCTTCTTTGTGATTTCTCCTTTTTGGAAACATCAGAAACTTCTGGAGAAAACAATGCAGACTGCTAAGCCATGCCAAAACAAAAGCTGTTATGGATAAAAAGTTGTACTCTTGGGCAAAAGCACAAAATTGTCTTCAGAGACACCTTTCTGCAAAAGTCTCACTATCTTTATCATACTATTTGTCATGTGATTTCACCCTGTATTTTTGTACTTTCCAAAGTGAAAAACAATCACTTTTAATGGAAGGACCTTTGATATGTCCATTCTTATGTTATTTTACATATGCCTGTTCCCATTGTGAATGTTTATCATCCTGTTGAAATTAACCTGATGAAGAGGTAGAGTGGGCTTTTCATATTTAAACACTTCTTCTTCCATTCTATATTCACAAAGGATTTGGTACAAAACTCAGGGAAGTTAATGGGAGCTTTTAATTCATTTGTATTGACAGACATCATGGAGAATCTCATGCCAGTTCTGTAGCTTCCCTTTATTTTTTCTCTTTAGCCTATTTCTTCTTTCCACAACAAAATGGGATATTCTGTGTTGCTCCTATGTCTTTTCCATTTGCATCGTGCATCCTTCCCAACCCTTGTTAGACACCTATCAGGTATGTCAAGGTGTGTCTGAAAAAGCTACCTGTTTTTTTTATTCTCATTCATGGTGAAATTTGTTTCTCCCACATACAGGATAAAGTCAAATGCTTTCTGGAAATCTAATAGAATCAACTCTCCACTCTGGAGTTATGAGATACAGCCAAAGGAAAAATACAGGCACAATTTCTGGACATAAACTGTTCTTGGGAACAACTGCATAAGCAATAATGTGGCATTATGCCAAAACTTCTCAGCTTTGCTGGATGTAGACTGACTCACAGGTTCATCTTAGCTCTCTGTAACCACTGCAATGGTTGATCTGCAAACCAAATTGTCTTCCCCTGCATTATGGGGAATGACTCTTCCCTTTGTGAAGCAAATTGTCTGTGTCATCTGTAAGGTTATTTAGGCAAAATGTTGAGGTTTTAACCTCAGATAAAGATATTTGCAAATATCTTAACTCTGTCCCTGTTTGATGCTCTCTTTTCTTTTCAACAGAGATGAAATGGAGCATCATGTGAGAACAACCAAGGTCACTAGGAAAGCAAGGCACCCCTAATTTCCTCACCACTGTGGCCATATGAAAAGCAGAAAATGCCTTGACTCTGTGTAAGCCCTGCTCAGCAATAACAAAACCATCTCTATATTATAACCCTGTGTTGATAAGAGCAGCATCTCAGCCACCTCTCTAAATGAAAGGCAGAGGTAAGAAAAGGCTTTAGCTTACATAGTAGTGGAGTTTGTCAAGAACACTCTATGCTGCAGCAAGTTAAATCAGTGGGCCTTGGGACTATTGTCTAATGGAAGCAGACCAAGCATGGCTGTAGGCTAAAAAACTTCACTGGTAAGTGTTCAGGAAGAACGCTTCTCTCTAACTGTAGTACATCATGAGATAAAACAGCTTTTAGGAAAAAGGATGTAGAACTAGTTGGCATTTGGGCCTACAGTTGTGGGAAAGTTATAAATTTTTCAAATGCAATTGTTTATTTAAACAGGTAAATATATTAAATATACTTTACTAAATATGCATTCCAGAAGCTTCAGCAAGTTACAAAACAATGGTAACTAGCCATTAGAACAGGGTATTGGAACTTGTATTTTAACTCACTTGAAGTAGTAATATAGAGATGACATATCTCAACACCAGCAGTTCTGAGAAGGAATCATTCCATGAAATTCCCAGGCTTATGTTATGTACCTGTGATGGTTTTGGCTGGGGTCAAGATGATTTTCTTAACAGTGGCTGCTGTGGGGCTATGTTTGTGCTGAACACAAAGTTGATAATATAGAGATGCTTTGTTGTTGCTGAGCACAGCTTGCACAGAGCCAAGGCCTTTTCTGCTTTTCATATGGCCACAGTGGTGAGGAAATTGGGAGTGCCTGGGAGACTGGGAGGAAGCACAGCCAGGACAGGTGACCCAAAGTGGCCTGAGGGAAATTCCAGACCATATGACATCATGCTCAGGATGCAAAGCTGTGAGGAAGCAGGAAGAGGGGGACTTTCAGTGATTTTTTGATTTCACAAGTCAATGCTACATGTGATGGGGCCCTGCTCTCCTGGAGATGGCTGAACACCTGCCTGCCAGTGGGAAGCAGTGAATTGATCCTTGTTTTGCTTCACTTTTGTATAAAGCTTTTGCTTTCCTATTAAATTGTCTTTATCTCAACCTACAGGTGTTCTGTCTTTCACTCTGGTGATTCTCTCCCCACTCCTGCTGCTGGAAGAGTGAGTTAGGAGCTGCCTGAGGCTTAGTTGCTGGCTGGGGTTAAACCACAATAATGGGTATGCTGGTTTTGAGTGAGATAGAGGTAATTTCCTTCACAGTAGCCGATATGAGGCTGTGTTTTGGATTTGTGCTGGAAACAATGTTGATAAGAGAGGGATGTTTTAGTTACTGCTAGGCAGTGCTTACACAATATCAAGGCTTTCTCTACCTCACATCACCCCCACCACAACAGTAGGAAGCCAGCCTGTATCACCATAATGATCCCTTCTGTTTTAAAAGCTCTGAATACTATACATAATCCCTGTAATTAATCTAGCTCCATAGGCTTCTGTTTACGTGTCAGTTATTTTGGCTGTGTGTATCAGAACAAATAACTGGTTGCAGCCAGTCAGGGTTTATTGAAAGTAAGGAATTACTATTTGGAGCAAAGTCTGTTTCTAAAAAGCCTGCTGTATAAGCCTGTGCTCATTGGAAACACCGAAGTTGATCTTGATGACACATCCTATTTGCTGAAAGTTTACGGTAGATTGACTCATGCAGTTTTATGTTGTGCTCAGTTCAAAACACTTTTTTTTTTTTTTTTTTTTTTTTTTTTGGTTCAGTGGTAGCTGTTTCAGTGGTTACCTTTTGGTTTGATGGTTTGTTTTTATAGGGCAGAGAAAGTTTATCCAAATTATGAGCAGTTGCCTGCCTGAAGAAAAATGTCATCCTGACATTGATTTCTTTGGGGAATGAATCATGCAGCTATATAACTTTTAGCAGAACTGTCTGTCTAGATTTGTGATCTTTTTCTTTCTTTCAGTACGAAGTTTGTCACTTGAAACAATGTGTGATGTCTCGTCTTAAGCATATTTATAGTTTTTTCCCTGTTTACCAACAGTTCTGTTTTGTGTGTCATTCATGTCTGGCATATGCATCATCACAACTTCCATTTCAGTATAGAAACCCATAATTTCACTTTATATTTTGTCCATATGCATCATTTTTGTGGCTATGTTTTATCCATGATGGGGCATTACAAGAAGGCCTTCTTAATGACAAAAACCATAACATGTCCCAAATATAGCACAGTATGGATAATTGCAGTCAGGAGTTTAGGGGTATTTTTGGTATTGACAATTAATGACTGCCTACATGGAAGTTTTATTGAATTGCATCACATAAAAAGCCACGAACAGAAAACCAATGACACATTCCTTCGGAGATCTCCCTTGAGCTCATCTAAGCCAAAGAAAATCAAAATGGCCAAATCTTTAAATCAGCACAAACAGAAAATCTAAGTAATGAATACAACTTGATGGATTTCTTCAGGCCAGATACTCTTCACTTGAAATCTTCCGTTTACAAGGAAAAGACTGAGGAATCCCAGGAGCAGCAAAGTCAAAGCAGCTGATATTTCTGGTCTGGTTCTAATATCATGTAATCAGAAAAACAGATAAATCATAGCTTCTCACTGTCTCATCTCTGTTTTCTTTTTAAGATTGATAATTCCTTTCTTTCCTTGTTCTATTACTGTGAGTCTCTGTTACTTACTATTTATTAAGTGTTGATTAATGCACATCTTCGGAGGTATAAAGCCATAACATTTGCCCTGGTGTCCAGGGGTTCTCATAAACAAATCTCATCTCTTGCTTTTTGTTTCCTTGAAAAAGGGCAGCTCAGCATTCACTTTCTGATTCCATTGCTTGCTGGCCCTCTTATGGACAGCAGTCACTGGACACGTGCCTGTCTGTGCAGCACAGCATGACAGCAGGTACAGTCATCACATCTGAGGAAGCTGTCACTAAGCATTCAGTTACTGACTCATTCCCCACCACAAATCCTTCTTAAGGTAAAACACGTGAATATCTTCCTAGTGCTAATTGGCAGTAATTCACTTTCAGATTGATTAAGCCTAGAAATTATTTAAGTTAGTATTGAAAAGAAGCCAGTTCCAGTTGGGAAACTGGCATAGGCAGCACTGAGCAGGATACAAGTCAAAATCTATTTCCAGTGCTTATCTGTACCCTTGTGAAATTGGCTTCCCACCTCTGTGAGCAGGCACTGCGCCATCCTGCTGCATGGGTACAATGGTGGGCAGCCAAGCCATCGTGGGCACACACTGACTGTGGGCAGGAAGGGCACAAATCCAAGCCCAGGAATGTGGATGCAACAGCATGGCTGGATTGTAAGCACAGATTCAACAGTAAATGGGCCATGTCAACAGCATGAAGCTAGAATCACTTCTGATATCAGCCAAGCAGCCTCCTCCTCTGTGTGAAGTCATTTTCACTGCCAAGGGATCAAGACATATACTGCACCAGAAAAGAAAAGAGCTAAAGAAGAAGAGCAGTCAGATCTTTGTGATGTGTTGTGCATTCACATTCTCCCTGCTCTTTGCACAGCGTTTTTGCTTTTGATTAGGTTGTTGGTCTTTAGAAAGTGAACAACTGATCTGTGATGCAGCACAGTGGATGCTTTGCATGGCAAACGTCTTCTGTGCTGTAAAGCCGAGGACCAGTTAAGATGAGAGGTAATCTCTTGCCATTAACCAAACTGCTCACAAGTTCAGATTTATTCTTAACTACTTCTGGCCAGTAAGAATTTAAGGTTGTGCTTTTAACTCCCTTTGCCACAGAACAGTAGAAGAACCTGACAGGATCTACTCTTTGCTCCCAACTCATGCTGTTCTGGCCAAATTGGAAGCACCTAGCAGATTGTGGCAATTTCCTGTCCCTTAGACTGAAAATGACACTGAAACCCATAAGTAAAAAGCTAGAATCTTCAAAACACTTGGAGAAATGACAGTGCTACATAATGTTTTACTGATATTCTTGGACACAGTTTGACATTCTCTTTGTATCTGATTTAATCTTACTTATAAACTCATAAATTCTTTTGAATGCTGTCATAAAATTCCGTACATTAAAAAAAAAAAAAAAAAAAAAAAAAA
>VRYO01001463.1:12542763-12559885 GCA_009812075.1 Sialia sialis | reverse complement strand
AAAAAAAAAAAGCCCCAGATTTTCGTGATGAGAATTACTGGGCTGATTTATGAACCTTTCTTCTATATCTGTACTTATATTGCTGCAGCCAGAGAGCAGATAGATTAAAAAGCAAAGCATCCAAGTAGGTGTCACTTCCCAAATGTGGATGAGAGAAACAAAAACTTGAAGGCTAGGAGAATCCTGCCTCGGGGAAAATTGCAGAAAACTGTGGTTCTAAACAGTTTCCATCTTTGACAAGGTCACTGCTATTCAGAAATATTTTTATAAGCCTTGTAGCTCGTTTTTTTCTTTGCCAGAAGTGGCTCAGAAGTTATTCCAAGTGATGTGAATTACTCCAAACTGGTAGAAGTCACAGCAGTCCTTTTATCCAGTCTGTGCTAGTACTGTATTTTATATGTTAAACCACTATTAAACTAAAACCCAGCCATAATGACATCACATTGTACACCTAAGCAAGTATCCACAGTTTAGAGAAATGCACATGAATTGGGGAGTGGAATCCAGCCTTCCAGTTTCCAAATCACATTAGAATCTCCAGAGGTACCAGCAAGAATCATTCCTGTGTAGGAAAACCTTATAATTTTAAAATCTTTCTTCATTACATGAAATGTGAACTTGTAAAAAGATTTAATTAATTAGCAGTTTAAAAAGGAAGAAAACCAAAAAACATAACAAAACAAAGGGCTTTCTGAGTATGAACTGAGTGAAGGGATTTTATTCCTTTAGTTTTGTTTTGCTATCATGTGGAAAATAAGGCACCACCATCACCCTGCCTCCTTTATGCTAGCAAACAGTCTGGCAAACAATAACTAGGAAGATGAGACTCAAAGGGAGAATGAGGCTCAAAACTTTATTTTTCTTGCCAGAAAGACACCCACACAGATATGAAACCAATGTTACAACACATTACACAATACTGTGCGTCCCCAAACAGCAGGGAAACAACTTAGGATGTAAGACAGAGTTCACTGGGCAGGACAGACATCTTGAAACACATTTGGTAGCAGAGTTCAGGCAGTCAGCAAGGCCATGAGCCTCTGTACTTGGAGGGAAGTTTTCAAGCTTTCTCTGTTTTCCTGCTCTCTCATTTTCCTCACATCCTTGGCCTCCCTTTTAGCTGGGTCTTGCAGGGCAGGTAGCTGCCTCCTGGTTTGTTGGCGTTTCTTTTGCAAACTGCTTAAGGAAGTGCTAAAAGCTGTTTGGCTCTATCTCTCTTCAGAAGTTATGCAGCAAAGTTTGAACTGAAAAGGAAGAAAAAAGGAGAAACTAAACAATTATAAATCTAGATCTGTATAATAATAACCTATAAGGTTTAGCTATAACATGGGTAATGCATGACACATCAGATGAATTCTAGGACCAGGAGAGTAAGATCAAGTAAGACTGGTAAAGCTTGAGGTTTGAAGTTTTGTTGTTGCTCTACATGATAAAGAGGTTTCATATAAAATCCACAGATCAGCACATCACCTATGTACTACCTATGTAGTATTTTAGGGTTTTCTCCTGAACAGAAGCCTAACATCTGCCATGTCCTCCATCACACAGCTTTTTCCAGAGCACCTCACACAGTTCACCACTTCATGGTAGGATTTCAGGGCATGCTGGAAAGCAAAGCTCAGCTTTGCCCTAATCTAAGGCTTTGTACAAGGTTCTGTCAGTTTGTGTTGCAGTGTCAGCAACTTTTCTGTTCTCTTAAGTGCTAAAGAGAGCAGATCCTTTTTCAGTTTGTCATGTTTGTCATGGTGGGGAGTACATCTGTTCTCTTGGGGCAACTTGTGCACCACTTTGCCACTGATCTATACTATAAACTTAGAAAGCAATCACAAAAGACTGCACACCAGTGCTATTTCAGTTGTGTGTCCTGCTCTGTTTCTAGATAGAAATACTTTCATTAGCCATGCAATCCTCTATTTAATTGCTTACGTGATTTTTATTTTTTTAAGAAAGGAACCTCAAACCAGAATGGGAAGGATATAACTAGGCAGGACAGAAGCGTGATTCCAGGCAGAACATTATATTTGGTTCCTATTTATACAGCCTAAAATAACAACTCTCCAAAGAGCTTCAGGGATGTTCAAATTCCAGAGTCGGAAATGAGCTCCATAGCTCAAGATGTGATCTCTAGGAGGAGAGCAAAGAACTCCAAAAGACAGAAATGCCTGAGATAAGAATGTAAAAATCTGAGGCTGGGTACATGCCCATAATCTCTCATGTGTAAACAAACAGTTAAATTTATGTCAGGGAGCAGCATGTTTAGTTTTCTGAAGAAGACATGATTCCCAGAAGGAATTACATAAATATTTATGAAAATGAAGCAGGAAATATTTTCCCAGGGTAGGACACTGTTCAGCACTGCATCAGGTCAGTAGAAGCTGGGGTTTATTTTGTCAGTCTTCTTCTGGAACTGAATCATTGCCCTCTTGTTTGCAAAAATCTGTTCTGACACCGGAAGAGGCTGCACTTAGATAAACACAATTACAAGCCACACTGAGTATTTCATTTCTATCACATCTCTGAATACATATGAGAATGCCTTACATTTTTTGATAGCTTCTCAGAGTGATTGAATGGAAAACAATAGCAATAGATATCTGTCTTAAGACTCTCTGAAAGCCTGGTGCCATTACGTCAAATGTGTCTTCAGCAGAACTGAAAGCCTGCAGGCTTTCTCAATCCAAGTGTTCACAATAAAAGTGTTTATAAAACATTCACTGTGAGGCAGGACATTCTTACTAAGTGCAAAAGTTAGAAACAAAAAGTTGTAATGCAGTGCTACGTGAATGAGCAGAAGTTACACACGATTAAGGTCTGTTTACTAAATGGGCTACAGGTTTAGTATTGCACCTCATAAAACATCCAGCAGCTCTCTGAGTCTGTGGTCTGTCACCCATACTCTTTATGAGATTTCAGTGCTGAGCAGCTGTTCTGCTCCCTGGGCACCAGCTGTCTCCAAATCCCTCCTGCCTCACAGCAGATATGTACAGCTGGAACCTGTGTCAGCTTTTCTGTTTAAGGATTAAAAGCTGAGGGGAATAGGAGTGGGAAAGGAGAAATAGGAGCATCCCAAGAAGGGGTTGTAAGCTCTAGTGCAGGCCAAAGGTTCTCCCAGAGTGCCATCTCTGTGTCAGACCAGAAAAAGCTCACACCCATCCCTCAAGGTACCCAACTCAATAGAGAGCCAAACTCATCAGCAGGAAACCAGAGAGATCATAGTTGGTAGAGGAGCACAAATTTTTACACAGCTGAGGCTGATGAAGCCTCTCAAACATCCAACAAGATGTCGGATGATAATCTATAATAATTAGAGTCCTACAAGCTCTGTTTGCTAAACATATAAGCCATAAGATTCTGGACAATTTTGTCCTTAAGTCGGTTGTTTTTGTCAGCTTTTTTCTGGCATATCAAAATCTAGTCACTGTTTATATCTTAATCAGAGGAATGACAGCTGGTGGAGACTATGTTTACAGGCTCAAGTAGTCACTGTATGGTGTCAAAACCAAAAATGGCATTTTACAAAATAGTGCTAGGATTGCTTTCCTCCCTACGCATTGCAAACCACAGTACTCTGCCCTTTGTTTTCCATTTCCTCTAAGATTTGCCACCATGACTGATTTATCCAACATGACAGAATGAAACACCCCAAATCATCATGACCCCTGACACCAGAAGAGAAACCATCTAGGATCTCAAAGCAAAGAAGTAGTATACCTTTTTTTTCTTTTTTGTTCAGGTCCTCTCAAGTTTATTCAGTACAGTAAGGTAAAGAAGGGGAATATTCTCCTTAATGCTGAATTTGAGTCAGAAAGGATGCCAGCAGACTCTCAACACTTTTGTCTGAATCAGCCTATGGTTACAAGCAGGATGTATTAACCTGCAGTCCAACCACAGGATCTGTGACTCTACAAATGATGAAAATTGGCTGTAGATCTGGCCACCTTTTGAGGAAAAGTATTTCAGCATGTTGTCTGTGCCCCTGTTGATATTTAACTACTAATATCTGAAGAGTAAGCAAATGAAGGTTACGCAAATCTCCAAGGAAGTTACCTGAACCCCAAATAGGCAATACACAAAAAAGAGGTTATCTGACTAGTGGTCATCTCAAAGAGCAGAATCTTTCTGGATTTTTTTTTTTTTTCAGGGTTTCCTTGTAAAACATTCATGCCCTTGGAAATGTTTGTTTTGTGACATTTTTGTCTGGATGATGTGGCCTAGATTTTTTTTTCTTCCTTGCCTACAGTCATTTCTTTAAGCTTGATTCAATAAGAATTAACATGCACAATAGGCACTCTGCTTCATTGAATCTCCATCAACAATGAAGTTGCTTGAAGATTTTTCAGTGAAACTGGTTTGATAAATACTGATTTGCCAAAACACAAGCTTTTCATGGTAGTACATCAGTTTTGATGGATTGTCTGTTAAGGCTAGTTTTCTAGCTCCAGGACAGCATTCCTGGTCCAACACACAGGAAGACATAACTGATTAGCACACATGCTTGTAATAAAGCAATATAACCTTAGGGCTCTACTGCAAGCACTAGTTTGAACGAGTCAGAGAAATAATTAAAATCTGCATCTCCTACATTTTGAGTAAGTGTTTTCATTTAGATCAATTAAATCTAATTTCTCACAGTATTTTCAGGGGGCTTGTGGCTGTCATGAAAGGTGGGGTGGGGGTGGAAGGTGAGGGTTGGGGAAGAGTAGAGTCTTGATTTATATTCTAAAGTGGAATGAAACAATTTGTAAATGATCACACTACTGTCAGAAAAACATTTCCTGCTTAGTCCAGGATAGTAACTGAAGTAGTTAAACAAATGGTTTCCTCTCTCACTTACACTCCTCTTTAACCCTGATAAATAACAAACAAGTCACTGTGAGTCTCTCAGTACCATGGAACAGATAGCATCATTCATGTTCAGTTTGGCAACAGTTCCCAAAATGCCTCCTCCAACCCTGAGTGCACTAGCTTCCCACTCCTACGCTCTCTATTCTTGCTCTTAGATTGACCTTCTGCTCACAAAATGGAAAGTGAAGAGAAGAAAAAGTTAAATAAAACAGATTTACAGTGTACAAGAGGCACAGTGCCCAATGCAAATCACAGAAGAACGAGTTTATTTCTGGTATGACTCTACTCAAGTAAAATCCTGACTTTGTCTTTCCTCCCCCTCTAGCTAAGAGTACCAGTTATCAAGGCCACATTTGAGGGGGTAAGTTAGATGACATTCTTGGACAAAGACCACTATTTATTTCTGAAAAGCACTGTACACAGTTTAAAAAAAAACAAAAGCAAAAAACCACCGAAAACAAACAAACAAACAAATGAACAAACAAACAAGAGTTTTAGAAAGGGGGACAATCTGTGAGCAGGCTAGAAAGAAAAAGGGAGAGGAGTGTCCTGACCCTTCTTGGGACTTTGGCCAATATTTTATTATCATCTACAGATTAAAGCCTGAAGTCTGAGCCTTCCTTCAGGCTTTGAGTAGAGGTATTGACTTTTACATCAGTATTGCTACTTATGCTGTATGCCCAAAGGCTGAAATATAGGACTAGGGAACCAATACTCTTAAATGAGGAAAGCCTCTCACTACCTCTTAACACAGGAAATGCATTTTTTCCTAGAATGGAAAGTAACCACCCTCTCATACACTAGATAGCTCAAAAGCCTAGTTCAGCTTTTTGAGTTGCTGCCGTATGTGAGAAGTTAACAATTTTCCTGGAAATATCACAAATAATCATCTCCCCTTTCTTTTCTGCCAGGCTACCTTGAACATCCTCCTATCCCTGGTTACTGTGCTGTCCTTAAAAGAAAGATAGAGCAGGTAGGTAGGTATCTGTCCTAGTTCCTTCCAAAGGGAAGGATGCATGCAACTGTTCCTCCATCCAAGATGACTTCTGCACTGGTTTCAGGGTGCCAGCACCCAGCTGAACACCTGAAAGTTACCTCAGGATTTGAAACGGGTGGAATTCCCTCTGGACAACACAAAGATAATGTTCTGTTGGGATCTGTGCTACACGACTATCCTGATATATGGCCTCTCCCAGTGCACGAGAAGATATGGGAGAAATGATGCCATCATTCAAGCTCATTTTGTTCTGTGTCTTCTGCCCTGAAGTTCATCCCTTCTTTACTCTGTCTACCAACATGATCTGGTCTTGGAACTAGCATTGTGGAGCTATCTGTAAACATAAACCCATCACTTGTGGGTTTCAGGCTAGAACACCCATGGATACTTTTCATTTGTTGCTCTGGCACTGTGGGTACCTGGCAGCCAAAAGGTGAGATACAGCACTGGTCCTTTCCACCCACAGTGGACTGGCAGCTTGTCTATTGTCACTAACAATCTCTTTGGTGGAAAGCTTTTATGGAAAAGTATCTCTACATGTCATATGCAGTCTGCGTTACTCTTCCAACACACAACCAGCCAAATGTATCCTCCAACTAATATTAGTACACACTTGGATACAATACCAAAGTCTTTTGTCCCTTGAGTAAGTGAAAAGCTGGGCAGGAAGAATCAGTGCCGAGAGGATAAAAATGATGAGAGATATTCCCATATGTTAGAGAAATTTTCCATGGCAAAAGGAGCTAAATGTCTCACAGATAAGAGATAAATTGGAATAAACAGCTGTCAGTGTTAAATAAATATCCTGGATAATGTGCAGGACAGAAATAACTACAGCATCATCAAACTCCTTTCTTCACTTTATTTAGCTATTCTTGCATGTAGCTCCCAAGCTTTCCACTGCTCCAGTTAGTGAAGCATTTATTTTTGAGTCAGCTGCATTTCTTAAGACTGTAACAACGAAAGGCATTTCCTGAGAAACTGCAAGGATGAGCAGCAAGAAAGAACAACAGCTAAGGAAATATGGGACCCTTGTAGTGTTTTTGATCTTGCAAGTTCAGATTTTTGGTTTTGATGTTGATAATCGACCTACAACAGATGTCTGCTCAACACACACAATTTTACCTGGACCAAAAGGTGAGGAATTATCAGGTTGCTAATGCTGAGATCAGTACTGATAAAGGCTGATTTTTTATCAATAGAGACTTGGAGGGCTTGTGGCGTGGGCTGGGCATGAAAGAGATGAAATATTATAGACTGTACAAACATCTAAACTGTAACTGTAATGGGGGGAAATGAAGAAGCAAGGAGATTTAAATTTTCATTTCTTTAGTTTCGGTAACAGTGTCACATATTTTCATATAAGTTAGGGGTGTCTTTTTGCATCTTTCTCCAGCCACAGAAATATTGTGTCATTTCTTGTGCTTGGCACACAATGAAAACAGCTAACAGATACAAACTGAGGGACTTGTTTAAAAGTAGGCATCTATTGTGAACTGTTAATTGTCTGCTTTGCATCTCCAGATAGGGAGAGATATACAATATTTAAAATTATCAAACTGCCATCATTTTCAAATATTTACTTGTAAATCTCTGCTACATTCATCAGACCAGATCAGGTAGCTCTTGTTGAATTAAACAGGACCTTTGCTACAGACTTCAACAAGAACTAGATCAACTCTGGCATGTACAGGTCTTTTATCTTCAAAACACTTTGCAAATATCTGAAACCAAAATTTCTGCATTAACTTACTTTTTCTGTAGCACAACTAACATCAGTGGAATTGCCTGAAGGGTATCTTATTAGGTCCATGACATACAAATCTATCTTGCAGTGACAGATCTAAAATATATATTCCACACCATGGCTATGCAGTTTCAAACTATTGCTTTCTCTTTAGCAATTCATTGTGTTTTTCTATAGGCTATAGACTGAGAGAAGAAAAATGCAGCTGATTTAAATTTAAAGCAGAAAAAAAATGATCAAGTCAAGAGTACTGCTAGAGACTCATTTGTTTTTATGATGGATTATTCAAATGCATGTTGCTTAAAGGACCATTTTTAATCAGGAAATTAATTTCTTCATGATTACAATCCAAGCTTAAACTTTTGCTGCCACAGCATAAATGCAGAGAGATGTAATGATCCCCAAGGGAACTAGCGGGTGTTGGTTTAGTTAGTATCTAATTAATGGCAGGCTGGAGAACAAAGTTTGACAGAATTGTGTTTAACAAGTCACAAGGCTAATGAGGGGGTCTCATGACAGCACTAAATAGCTGGGACTCCAGCTGGCTTCTGTGGTCTGCCTTGTATAGGAAGAATTTGAAGGGTAGATATCATTTTTTGTAAGTGCAGTACTGAGAAAGTCAGGATTTAGTCATTACCAGTCCTATTCTTCTTGGCTGTCACCAAGACACAAGATGAGACTGGCAGTTTATTGGCACAGCTATATCTACAACTTTAGATCATCATCCCCAAGATCCATGATTGGTAGAAGCAGTATTGAGAATAAATCCCCTCCAAATTACTGGCTCATATCCACTGCAGGTCATTAAATCCATTTTGGAGACTATGTGACATGATCCTATAGATTAATTGCTGTTCCTACCAGAGCTGAGCTCATCCAGGACAGTCACAAATAGCCCTTAATGGCACTGGTTGTTTTAACTTCCAGTCATCTGGGCAATTAAACACCAAACAGGCTGAGTGTATGAACTACCCTGTTATTTCTCAAGCATCCCTTGCAGTCAAGGTTGAAACATGCTTACCTAATATGTCAGAAGAAAATCTGTCCTGCTGTCAGTTTTCCTGCATGCATTTTATGACTCAGAGCACATGATCCCAAGCTTTTAACCACAACCACAGGCAGAACTCTGCTGTTTAAAGTCTAACCTTGATAACAGACTGATTTTGGCTGCTGTAGTTTTTATTCCCTGTGCTACATCTCTTGTGTCCCTGTTCTCTTAAAAATGGGTTTTGACTTATCCTGAACAAGTTGTACCCCCTCACCTCCACCTGCTCAGCATCTCAGCTATGGTAAAATATGGTGGTGCTCTCAGAAGACAGAGGTGCTGATCTCACATGCTACAGGTTAGATTCCTGTTGTGACTTCCATGAAAACATGGAAGTGTCTAATGAGCCAAGGCAACCAGAAGTGTAAAGAATTAAAAGGTATTTAATAGCTGCAAGACTTCCTACACTGTCTCTCCTCACCTATCCCAGTGCAAGGCATAAATTCTCCTAGAGCTAGATCCAGTCAGTGTGCTAGAGGTGGGATGGACCCTGGTCCTGTGCAGCAGAGATAGATACTGCTGCTTCCATGACACAGTACAGTGGGGAGGAGAGTGCTGAGGGACAAGTGGGGCGTTTGGAGAGTTCAGAATTTATAACCCTTTACTGCCTGCACTATTGGAGGCTGCAAGACTCAATCCTCTAGACATTCACAGTTTCTGCAGGAGCAAACTCTCAACCTCTTCACAGGCTGACCCTGAAAATCACCTGTTCAAGAATGATTGTGAAGATAGGGCATTTACACAATCCACATATAACTTGTTCGAGTTACTTTGTGCACCCCATATTCTTCCCCTTCAAAAACATCTCTTTGTTATGCTTGTACCTGAGATGTCACAAGAGAAGTATGGGAAAAAAAAAGGGCAATTCCAGGCTGATTATCAGAAAAATCTTCAAACTGTCTGCGACAGTCCCACCAGCTCCCAGAAAGCATGAGGCAAAACCATTGTGTACAACAGTAAGAGCTAGGAAATACTCTGGAGGACTGCAGTGTCCCAGGAAGAGGAGGGATGCAGTGAATAATGCTGTCAGACTTTGCAGGTTGTGCTGCAAGGACAGCAGCGTGTCTGAGCTCCAGTGTCCAGTGGGATGAACCCCGGGGGTTCCAGCCCCACCTCTGGTGGCTCACGGTGCTCACCAGGTACTGCTGCCCCTCACCCCCAGCTGCTGGAGCAAGCAAATGAAACCTGAAGCCCGTTTGCCAAGAATTACACACAGAAATATGCTAAATGTGCACTCCAGAAAAAGAGAAAATCAAAAATAATAAAATAAGAGAGAGGCAAAAGTTGGCACTCTTCTCCATTTCCTTTTATAGGCAATACCCAGGTCTCTTCTCAAAAAGAGAGGATTATTTTCCATGAAAAGAGCTCACTGCAATGGCTGTCTTGTCCTGCCTTCCTGAAAATTGATTTGAGGTACACAGCCAGCTGGCTTACATGGCAGTTAAAAACAGAAAGGGGTGAGGCATTTTCTAGGATTCTTATTAAAATACCCTAGGAATACCCATACCCCTCTTATCCTCTCCCACCTCCCCCAAAAAAACGGTACAGATTTTCAGTGCTCCTAATTAGCGATTTTTGATGTTTGATCCCAGATGTTAGGAACAACTTGGTCCTAGCTGGGCTGTTGTGGCACAGGAGCTCTGAAAACTTACATTGGTAACACCGATTGATGGCTGAGTAACTGGGGCAATAAAGACCATGCTCTGTACTTCATGGACTTCTTGAGTCTAAAGAGAACCAAGAAATTATGCATAAATGAAACGATGAATTTTCCAGGCCAGCCAGATTCTTGGTTCTCGGATTGGCAAAAGTAGTCATGGCCCTATTGCTTATTTTCTACCCTTCCAATCCTGGAAGCAAAGCAGGCTGTCTGTTGCTGCTGAGAAAGGGCCAGGGCAGCAGCTAACAGTGAGAGCAAAGGCACCAGCTGTTGGTTGTGGCCCTGGCAGTGCCAGAAGGATCAGGCTCTGCTCCCCTGGACTCTCCCTTTGAGGGCTGTCCCAGCTCTGTCCTTTCTTCCAGCCTGCTCTCCCCTAGAGACTGCAAGCTCTGATCTGCAAGGGAAGTTTTATGTGGGCTGTTGACATAGATAAGACAGGAGTTGACCTGCTCTGAGTAATTCAATAAGCAAAAACATGAGGGTAAAAGAAGCAGAGGAGGATCCAAAACTCTGACTTCTGAACTCCCATTAAATATGTGAACAGGGGCTGGCACTGCAGAAACCGGTTTCACATGGATTTATGGGATCTCAGCACTTTCAGAAGACTAGCTCTAGCTCTCGCTATCTGTCCCTGATCCTAGTTCATTTTCTTTGAAATCCAGACACTGGAACTCTGAAAGTCTTGAATCAGATCCAGGTTGAGAAACTGGAATGAGATTAAATTTGAAGAACACTGGGAGTTTCCCATAGTAGTCTGGATGTAAAATGTTTCCTTATCATTATTTCTGACAAATTATGCTTCTAAACTCTGTGACATTGGCTGCTACCTCAGAATAGCATTTACTGTGGTCACTAGTGTAGCTGTCCATCTCACAGCTTTAATTGTGCTTACGCAGTTCCACTCCTGGAAAATCTCAAACTCTTTCAGAAACCAGATATGCTGCTATACACGTTGCCTTCCAAAAATATAAAATGTCTTACCACATCCTATAGCTGTTCAAATCTATAACTAAACTTCCCTCTTAGTGCTTCATTTTTGATCTGAAGAGTCCTTTAATTTCAACACATAGTTCTATTTTTCATGGCTTCTAGAATTCATTTTAGCACACAGTAAGTTTCTGGAGATTATCAGCCTAAGCTACCAAGCATGTATGTGTGGACTTAAATATATAAATTCAAATGATAGTGGGTCTGCACTTCTTACCAGTGGCAGTCTGATTCCTCACTGAAGCCACCATAATTCTTGGATCTCTGAGATCTTGCCAGAATGGCAGTGCAACAGGCTGGGAAAAATCAAATCAATCAGATCAAGTAAAAGGAGAATCAAGAATGGTTGAAATTATTTCTGTGTTATTAAAGAGATAATGTACATTCCATTCATGCACAAAGGCCCACACTTTCAAATAATACAAGTCAGCAGAGGTTCACTGAGCCTACTGAAGTTTTGGGTATGCCTCATGCAATGCAATAGGAGAGGAGGGTATTTCTAATGAAGTGAAATTTATACATAGAAAAGCGATCAGAGAATTCATTTTTATCTTGAAAATTCTTTTTATTTTGCAAGGGAAGGGGTTGTATTGTCTAATTTGAATCTGGATGAAGAAAGATAACCTGTGTAAGTGTGTTGCATATGTAGGAGCCCTGCATGTTCCTGCAGGACACCTGGGAAAGTGACCATGGGTGCAGTTTCACACTACAGCTGAACACACTGCTCAACTCTCAGGTTTTCTGACAAAACAAGGAAGGCCAAACATCCTCTTTTTCTTCCGCTCTGACCATGTGGTTGTCCTTGTGATGGCTCAGCTATTTCACAGAATCACAGAATATTCTGAGTTGGAAGGGACCCACAAGGAACATTGAATCCATCTGTTATGTGAGTGGCCCATCTAGGGATTGAACTCACCATCTGGGCATTGTCAGCATCAGGCTCTGGCCAAACCAGGCTCTTCACTGAGCTGCTTCATCTCACTCACTAAAAATGTGTATCTGCCTAATTGATATTCCTCTGTTTAGGAAGACAAATTTCTTCAAAATAGGGTCAAAAAGGTGCTCAACAGCAGGCAGAGGGGAGGGAGGTGTGCAGGACAGTACTGGGAACTGAGAGGAGGAGGAAGGACAGGGAAGGGAGCACCATGTCAGATAGGCAGCTGATGGCAAGAAATCCTGTCCTCACCAGCCAAATGCAGCATGCAAGCAAGAATGCACACTGTTATGGGAAATTTGCTAAGGATCTAAAAGACATTGAAAGTGAAATGAGAGGAAATTTTGAGTCTTTCCATTGACGTAACTATGACGCGCTCATACATTGGAAATACAAACGGGGCTGTGTTTGCTTATTTCTTAAAGTCTGTGACTCCCTCTGGTGACAAACCCTCTCAGTAGATATTGTGCATGCCCAAGTGCTCAGAGTCACTCAGTGTACCAGCCTACAGAGCTAATCCTGTGGCTGTCTCTAAGGTACTTCCAGGAGGGCAGTTGCTCCTCTAGGGTTCTCAAGGCTTCAGAATTATGCTTATCTCCTTATCCTCTTAGTTTAATGCCCAGGAGAGGCAGAAATCACCTGAACTCTTCACATTCAGCCTCTGGAAGTGGGGAGAGTCTGTCTGCCACCTCTGGTGGGACTAAGAGCATGAAACATAGAGCTCAGCAGAAATGTGTCACACATCTAACAAATTCCGTACAAAGCTTTTGTGGTAGGGCATTGGCTATGCCTAGGAATGATAAATGCATGTAAGGCAAGCAATGCAATCTACTTGCCTTGCTTGAGAATACCACCAAGTAAATGAAACATCCTTCCCCCATCACTGCAAATTAGTCATTAGGCACAGTGCTTTTCAAGGACTGTTTGGCTGGTAGTGAGATTTTTTCAATTTAGAGTATATGGTGTAGAAGGACAGCTGAGCAGTAGCCCAGCATAATTCATGTTTCTATCATTTGAAAGAGTGGGCATGCCCTGGATTCTGAAGGGAGACATACCTGCAAAAGAGAGGATGAGAGAGCATTAACATTTCTGCAGTATTTTTTGCTCAGGAGACAGGAACTGGAGCTGACCTAAGGCCATGGCACACTAGCACACCTGACAAAGTGGTCCCAGGGAATCTTAGCACAGCTCCAAGTGTGCTGAGAGGTACTCATATATTAGCCCAGTTCAGAGTCTCCTCCCAGCTTTAGCTTTTAGGCAGCCTGCAGACATGCTCTCAGCCTGATGCAGATAAATGTAGCTTCATAACCCCCAGGAATTATATCCAGGTTCTTCAAGAACCACGGTCAGCTCTTGGTTACAAGACTTGGAGAATCACTAAATATATATGAACAATATCTGTGAACATGAAAACGTCATCAGTTCATTAATACATACCAGATGAATTGCCTACAAAAGATTCAGTAGGGAAATCTAAGTCACTTCGAGGTCAGTAAATCCTTGCTAATTAAATTCTTATTAAAGGTAACCTCTCAACATTTAGTTATTTGGTGTTATTTAGTCAAACTCCAAAAAAGACAGAGCCCCTTTCACCTACCCAAAAATCCTGCTGGAGATTAGACTTCAGCATTTTCCTGAGCTTGTTTACAAAAGGTCTGTGGTTCCCTCTCAGTTACAATTAAAATTTTCTAATGGCTGCAAAATTTACTTACTTCTTATGGCTTCTGCTCTTCTGCCTTGCACAGTCCCAAGCTGGCGAGCCTAGTAATTTACTGCTTCAGATGTTTCTTTTAGAAATCTGGTATTTCACATCTGTGACACGGAAGAAACCAATCAACTTGAGGAAATATTAACAAGGCTGAGAAATAGTCTTACTTCAGTTAATGACTGCAAGTGCTTCTTCACCCATTGCAGTACAGTACATTATCTGACATCCTTGAGACCACAGTTTTAAAGTGACAATCTGCTAATTAGGTTAAAATTTAACCTGACATTGCCCCAAGTGAAAAGCAGGACCTCTAGGCGTAGATAACAAGCACACGAGGTCAGGGATAAGAAAACTCGTGTTGCACAAAGCACAGTGTTACAGAACTCAAAAACCCAGTCCAGAGTACTAGCAAGACAGATATTTTTCCTGGAAGATTAAAAAAAAAGGTGGCTAATGCAGTGGGATGCTTGTCCACATGTAGTCTCAGAGAAAAGGGAGGGATATTTACGGTAAACTAGAAATAAAACCAACTCAACTCCTGCCCCAAACAGTCAGCCAACCTCCCAGTCTCTCCTACCTGCTTGCAAATCATTGCAAAACCACAAGAGGGAAGCACAACCCAAGAGTTCACATTTCGTGCCAAAATTTGAGCTCGCTCACAATAGCTAAAGGAGAACACAGCATGCACTATTTCAGCAGGCACTGGGCTTAATCCAGTGTTAAATTAACAATAAAATGGTATCACTAGCTAATAATGTTTGTTTCTACCACTGTTTTGTAATACCTACCTATTCTCAGATGACAGGTGGGAGAAAAGCAGGACTACCCTCTCTTAGAGACGGACAAATTATCATTCTTCCCATTTTCCTGATAAGAAAAGTAAGACAGAGTGTGACAGGCTTCCTCACACCAAGATGAAACAGGTGATGGAACTTATTTCCCTCTCCCTCAGGCTTTTAGAGGTCTTAAGCAAAAGTTTGGATCACATAAGGTGTTAATAAAATTTGAGGCACTCTCTGACCTCTGGAAATCTCCAGAACAAACTCTGCCACACCTTTCACTCCTTTCACCTGTCAGCTCTCAGGCTGATGGTCCATACAGGACAACATAGCTTCAACTCCAGCAGCCCCAGGTGTGAAAATCTTGTTCCAAAGTCCCTCAGGAAAAGTCACTGGATCTTTCAGTGACTCAAAATGTTGAAAGTGAGATAGGAGTAAAACATCTTTAGAAAGTAATCACAGTTTCTCCACTTGCATATTTACTTTCTTTCCTGGGTTCTATTTTTAGGATAAACTGTTTCAAAAATGAGAGAAGGAAGGAAGGAAGGAAGGAAGGAAGGAAGGAAGGAAGGAAGGAAGGAAGGAAGGAAGGAAGGAAGGAAGGAAGGAAGGAAGGAAGGAAGGAAGGAAGGAAGGAAGGAAGGAAGGAAGGAAGGAAGGAAGGAAGGAAGGAAGGAAGGAAGGAAGGAAGGAAGGAAGGAAGGAAGGAAGGAAGGAAGGAAGGAAGGAAGGATCTTGCTCAGAGGTGTTCCTTCTGCAGCAAACAGTCCCTCCAGAGCCTTTAACTCTACAGAGCAGCCTGCAGAGAATGTAACTGGCTGGTTAGGTGAGGAGGACTGCCAGGATGACATATCCTGATATCCTGTTTGGAAGGTCAGCAGGAATATGGTTTGTTTTCCACAGGCCGAGCAACCTCCCTCAGCAGCTTCTATACCAGACCCAGAATTACAGCATATTTTACACAAAGGAATTAATTGCACAGGTAAAGGCTGGACATGAAAAGTCTCCCCCATCTCCCTTCTTTGGCAGAGAACATGGTCCATTTATGAAATATTGCCATGTTGCATTTCTAGTTAAGATTAATCCAGCTTTTCCAGTCTTTGAATCATGCCCTGCTTCCTTTCTGTTATCACACATATTTCCCCCTGCATGAGTTTGCAGACCATGGTGAGATCAGCTCTTAACCTGCTCCCAAAATGTCATTTCACAAGCCCTTTATCAGCCTCTGGGATATTTTCTGAGTTTCTGAACTACTGCAAAATGACTTTTGCATTTTTCACAGGGATATCACACATGGATTTAGAAAGAACAATTTCCTCTTGTTAGCATTGAGGTCAACAGCAAAATTAAGCCATACATTCTCTAGCTCTGCTGTTTTATAGTCAGTAGAATCATAATACCATGGAATGGTTTGGGTTGAAAGAACCTTAAAGATCATGTCATTCCAATCCCCCGCCATGAACAGAGACACCTTTCCACTAGATCAGGTTGCTCAGAGCCCCATTCAGCCTGGGCTTGAGCACTTCCAGGGATGGAGTATCCAGAACTTCTCTGGGGTCACCACCCTCACAGTATGGAATTTCTTTCTCATATCTAATCTAAATCTACTCTCCTTCAGTTAAACTAATTCCCCCTTGTCCTGTCACTACATGTCCTTGTAAAAAGTCTCTCCCCATCTTTCGTGTAGGCTCCCTTCATGTGCTGGAAGGCCACAGTCAGGTCACCCCAAAGCCTTTGTTTTTTTCCAGGCTGAACAAAACCAAATCTCTCAGCCTTACCTCACAGGAGAAGTGCTCCATCCCTCTAATCAACTTGGTGGCCTCCTCTGGACTTGCTCCATCAGGTCCATGTCCTTTCTCTGTCAAGAAGCCCAGAGGTGGACGCAGCACTGCAGTTGGGGGTCTCACCAGACCTCCTTGACCTGCTGCCCACTCTCCTTCTGATGCAGTCAGAACAGGTTTGGCTTTCTGGCCTGTGAGTGCATATTGCTGGGTCATGTCCAGCTTCTCATCCACCAGCACCCCAAAGTCCTTCTCGGCAGGACTGGAACCCAGCACAAGCAGGCATCCTTTCATCATCTCCTGGTCAGACCCTCAGCTTCCACTGAATATTTAAGGAGCTTGGCTTTTAGAAATACACACTAGCTTTTACAGTATTTTTAAGACTTAGCGAAAATAGAGTTGTTTATAATTTCTATTGCTGACTGCTTTTAGTCTTTTCTCTTCCTGCTTCACCTGTAGAAGCTGGTGTTAAAAACAGAACCTGAGTGAGCCAGCACACATCACATCATTTCCTCCTTGTCCATCCCTTTAGCAATTGCTTCTTCCCTTCAGTGTGAAGATCAGCCCTTTATCTTCTTCAGCTTGGGCTATTGACCTTCCCCCTGAAAGGCATCCTGACCAACAGGGTGAGTCTGCCCT
>VRYO01001463.1:12503277-12541763 GCA_009812075.1 Sialia sialis | reverse complement strand
TGGATTCTTCAATGAAAAAGGTGCGGCTTATATTCGTGAAACTACTGTAACTGGAATGGAAAGGTGCAAACAGCTAACATTACATTTTATGTGCTGCAATTAATCTCATCTACTGTTACTCCAGAGAGCAGCCCATGACTTGCTACTTCTGACTACGGAAGTAGAGGGTAAATCAGGAATAAGTGGGAAGTATCTTTCAGAAAAAAATGAGACCAATGCAATGATCGGTCTTAAGCAACCATGGGAAGGTACATTCTGCTCAGCACACTAAAAAATAATTGTGGCTATTTGCCACAAGATATTAATTATAAGGGCCAGATATAAATTGATTTAAAAGGCAGAAGGCTAATTGCTGGAGAGAAGAATCACTAGTGGCTGCTCATGAGGGGAGGGAATGCAGTGCTTGGCTCAGATAAGCACTAAACCCATTGCTGAGAGGGCTGGATGTGGCTGCCTGGGTCATAGCCACCCTCAGTACACCTCAGTTCCCTGAACACTTTCTGCTGGGTGAGACAGGTTATTGGTCTTGTCACATACTCTGTTCTGTCCTCACCTCTCTGGCTGACATTCACAGACTTCCTTCCCTTGGCTCTCCATTTACTGCACCACAGCCTTCCCCACTCCTGAGTAGCAGGCACAGACTGCCACTACCAGATCCTGGCTGAGCCAAGAGGCTGTGGCACTGCTTCCCACTGCATGGCAAGGCTTATTGCCAGCACGGGCAGGAAACAACAGGAGAGCCTCTGGAAGTCTGCCCATGTTCAGTGCAGGTTAGTTGTGTGTCTCCTCCCTACCTCTGCTGGGGGGAGAAAAAAATCTTCTTCTTAGGATTTGGCCCTAAACCAAGAAGATGAGAAAATCACCTTTAGTCGTGCCTCCAATTTCCTGCATAATGCAAAGAAATATTGTATGCTACTTGTGGAAGGAAATAACATTTCTTTCTGACTAATTGCTGCCTTGTGCCTTTAGACTATACATTGTACAACAGAGACTGTCCCTTCCAATAGTGAAAGTGTTTATACAGAGCTATACAGGAACCTGTGTAATAGGGTCTTGATCTCATTTAGAGAAATATCTGCACCACCGTAATAAACACAGTGATTTTGCCTCTTACAGATACTCTGTGTGTGACCTTTCAAAATAAAGCATTGGAGTAATTGCAAAACAAGTTTCTTGTATCAACATACAAATGCCGTCTGTCAAAAAATGAAGGCAAGAATTGTGTCATATGAAGTGCCAAGGTCTGTGTCAAGATCTGTTTCAACATATTTACATTCCTCTCATTCCAAACGCATCTGCATACCCTGAACACAGAGTCACTTGGAATGCAATCACCAGGAACAATTAATAAACACCTGTTGCCTCCCTTGGCAATTTGTCCCTGTGTGCACAGGTTTCCCAATACTGAATTATTGACTTATTTATCTGCTTTATAGCTAATAATGTTAGAAGTGTGGCAGTAGAAATTGCTGTTGTATAATTCTCATGTTGTAACAGTCTCTCTGAAAGCGAAAGGTTTTAGCTTTTCCTAATGATGGTTCCTTATCTCTTGTCTGGAAATTTATCCCATGGCTACTGTGCCTTCAATGTGAAATAAAAAGAAATCTGTAGGAAAAAAAACCCATGAACTTTTCTGTCTAAGTGTGAATAGTTGTACTTACTGCACTGAGAGAAATGTACCATGATGTTTTATTTTCTGTTTTTTGGAAGGGGATGAAGGTCAAAAGGGAGACAGAGGAGAAGTAGGCAAACAAGGAAAGGTTGGACCAAAAGGATCAAAAGGTATTTATGATGATTTGTTGGCTACCGCTGGTATATGAATATAATTATACAAAACTGTACTCATACATATGATTGGTGTTTATTGCTTTTCATTCCTGTTTCACCAGTGGATTTCACAATCTTGTCAAACATTAATTGGTGAACATAATACTTAGACAGCTTGGTTCAATTCCTACTGATACTTAAGACATAGATATGGCCGGCATGAATGTGATTCAGAAAATCATATAGATCATATACATAATCAGAAAGATTACTCTTACTGAAATTAGCCTTTAAGCATTATTGCCTAGCAATACATGAGGGTGTTCAATAAAATTTGGTTTCAGTTGTCTGTATTCTGTGGAAAAGCAAACAAAGCCATACACACAACAAAACAAAACTAAACGAAACGAAACGAAACAAAACAAAACCAAAAAAACACAAACAAACAAAACAAAACAAACAAAAAAAAAAACCAAACAAAAAAATCTGGGCAGATCATTTGGAGGCACCAGATGTGACCTAGACAGCCTTGTTTGCAAACTCTAATTTGAAAGTTTAATTTATCTTTAGAGTTTAATGATAATGCTTATCCAAGGTCTTTCTTCCTTGACTGTGGTTTAAGACTAATCAGGAAAGTTTTTACTTTTATAGAAACTTTAAAATCCCTCTGTTATTATTGTTATAATAAAATCTTTTTTCCATTTTTAAATGCATTCTTATGATTTTGCTTCTTACCTTAAAATGAGCATCAGGTAAGATACAAGGAATTCAGGGACTCAATCATTTACAAAATATCTTCTTGATGTTGCAAACTGAGATTCCCTAGACTGGCCTGTCATCATTAGACAGCTATTTCAAAACTTAGACTCTTTATTAATCAATTAAAAAGGACACCTGTTATTTTGGTGCTCTGAAGACGGGAAAACACATACAGCAAAATTAGTAGCTCCCTACTTGCAGTCCCAGTGAAGCCGCAAGGACTCAGGAAAGTGTTTTGCCTAGGGTGGAAAAAAAAAGCGGCCAGCCTGGTTTAACTGTGAAGTAAATCACTAGTAGTTTTAGTTTCTATCTTCTCTAAGACAATATCATGTTTGAATAGGCAGTTCTATTAGGGTTCTTTGCAATGTCCTACTGTTGTACCCTGCAGGAGCAGAGGTCTGGCTGTACTCTTCCAAATATCCTCAGAGCTGGGCTCATTTCATTTTGCCACACATGCAGACTGACCACACTCAGGAAAAACAGCAGCAGTTGAGACCTAAACAGTGCCTCAGAAAAGAAATTACAGCAACCATCCATACTCATTTCCTCTTCATTTCTTCTCTTAGGAAACAAAGGACCAGTGGGCGATGTTGGTGACCAGGGAATGCTTGGTAAAATTGGTCCAATTGGTGGAAAGGGTAAGCTCTGGTCTGGGAATTTTCTTGGGGCTTTTTTTCCCTCAAGGTAAATATGTGCTTTATGAGAGCTCCAGATATGGAGCAATATTAGATAATGGTGTGACCAGTGCTCTCCATAAAGATTGGTGATGAGAGCTATCTAAAATACCCTAGTTTTATTTGACACATGCAATATATCCAACTAATTTGGCTAAAATAATTTATTTTATGAGTTAAGACATCAATCCTCTTTGATGGATCTAATTGAAGGTGCTCATTGCATGTGGGTTGGACTAGATGACCTTCAAAGATCACTTCCATCCCAAACTATTCTATGATTCTGTGGTAAAAGAGGAAGGGAGAAATCCAGTTCCTGAGAAGTAAATCCTCTGAACACTCTAAGAGACAAATTCGTGCCTTTGATTTGAATGCTGAAGACCTAAGTCAATGTCCTGCTGCTGCTGAGGATGCCACACCTTGTCACCTGCACTGCTGTGGGTCACATGAGCAAGGAATGCACAGGACATCCCTGTCCTGGTAAAGGATTAATTCAGGAGTTTTAAGAAGGCACTCACATAAGCAGGGATGGTAGCTACTTGCAAGTCAAGGTAGACTCCAAATCTGCCTGGACAATAATTTCATGAAATTGTGCTCTTTTTATCTTGAGAAGAAGCTCAGGCATTCCTTTCTGATATCCCAAAAGAGCTGCTTAAGAAGGAATATTACTTCTGCCACAAGGAGACCTGCCTTGAAATTTGATCAGGGACACCACCATTGCAGGCAGAACTGTTGAGTCTCTTACCAGCACATCAGCTTGGGTATGCTGTTGAGCAGGTGGAACAGTCTCTCTGGAGAGCTGCTCAAACCACTGTTTTTAATAAACCTTTCATGGCCTCTAGCCAGCCTCAGTATCAGGAAAGAAGAAAAGATTTTGACCTGATGGATTAACTTTCAGAAGTACCTAGAAAAGTACCTCAGACAGTTATCTCCTAAACTGTCTTCAATCCCTAAAGGAGACAAAAATGAACAATCTCACAAGTTGCTTTTCTTTATCTGGAAGTAAACCAATGTTCTGAGACTTTAAATCAAGCTCTCTTTTAATCTGAATGCACAATTTATTGTCCCCTTACAGTTTTCTCTAATTTTCTTTATTTGCAAAAGCAAAGGTCACTAAGTCACTGTTTAAATCTATGAAAAACATTCAAGTTCTTAATGAAGCAATTCTGAAATGCCAGGTTGCAAGTGTGCAGTGTCAAGCACTGCTAATTAAAATGATACCAAATTCTTTAAAAAACCATAATCATATAAAGTTAAAAGTGCATAAAAACCTGGTCATCAATAAGACAGAGCAAGTATTAGTATATTTTGACCTCCGAGGGTTTTATTCATAAAAGAGCTGACATGAATTTCAGATAAAATGCAGCTGTTCCTGACCCAAATTACAACTGAGATTTTTTTAAGAGCTGGTTACCTCCATTTATATAGTAGCAGAGCATTTGGAAAAGTATATCTATCATTTTTATAATTTACAAAAGAAGTGGAAAGCAGTTGGATGCAAACAAATCATATTTCCATAAACTGAACTGAAATGCTGCTCCTTAATGATCTCCCTCTGGTGCAGGTACCAACTGGTGCCCGCACACACAATCTCTTGCATGCCTGAATTCAGTGGCTTAGAACACATCTGCTGCCTCATCTCACCATGGAGCTACTGAACCTGGGCAAGTGTCCTGTAGCCCCTGAGAGAGCCCAGATCTCACCTTTCCAAGATTTCTTGAGTGCTTTCAGCCTCTCAGGATCATTTTGCAGTTTATATTTAAAGTAAGTGGTACCAGGAACCAGCAGCACACAAGATGCCAGTGTTATCAGTGAGTTAGCTATTAAAGGGTTCTCATTTCCATGCACCAGAATTAATCGTGGCTTGTTTAACTTGGCATATCTTCCAGTACAGTCCATCAGAGCTTCCCATCAAAAGCACACTGTTCATATATTATTAAATGGGTTTTTGAATACTCTTTCCTGACACATGCACTGTCTGAGATCTGAGAATATATCTCCTCTTTATTCAGGTGACAAAGGAGCCAAAGGCTTACCGGGGGTTTCAGGAAAAAAAGGAAAAGCAGGTATGCTACACATCCTTCTGTGCAGAATGGTCAAGTCTGCTGGATCTTTGATTTTGGGGTTGGTTTGTATGAAATTCCATGAAATTTGGAGGCCCAAGGAAAAATGTAAGGAAGAGATTGAAAATGTTTTGTTGAACAAAATATAGTGTAGGGACATGACAGATTCCTATGAATACACCAGCAAACACAAAATATGAAGTCACTCAAATTCATGGGCAACATTTGGTATCATAAAAACTAACACACAGGCCAGCAATATGCATTTAAACTGGATAGTAGGAGAAAGTTACCTAATATCAAAGGAATTAAGCCCTTTAACAGTTCCCTAATAGGAGCATGGGGACAAAAAAGTAAGTGATTTTAAACAGAACATAATCTGTTGTCAAATTAATGTGATGCATGTGCTTCCAGGAGGAGAATATGATAAGCTAGAAAGCTCTTCTCAGTCCTAATAACCTTGAATGGCTACCCACTTGAACTTATACTTGTGTTTATTTTTACGAGATTTAATATAAAATGACCATTTGGTTCTTAATGGGAAACCATGAGCAACTTATTTTCTTTCTGAGAAAAACAGAAGAACAAACAAAACCTTTACCAAGTCAAACTCCAGTTAAATAAAAAAAAGATTAACTGAGACTTCAGTGCTTGAAAGCTATTGATTATTTGGGTTGGTATTAACTTGCTTAAGCCAGTTAGCAAGGGAGTGTACAGAGCGTATGGAGGAAAACATTAAACACTTAGATCAACAGAAGTACAGCCAGTGGAGTAAGGTGAGACTGGCTCTCCGTAAGTGGAGCCCACATTTTCAGAAGCTTTTGAAGTGGGCTGCAGGTGACTCTCCGTGCACACACACACACAAATGCCTCTAAATAGGTACATCCTCTGTCCTTTGTATTGCACCAGGCACGGTCTGTGACTGTGGAAGATACCGCAGATTTGTTGGACAACTGAATATCAATGTTGCTCGTCTTAACACATCCATCAAGTTTGTGAAGAATGGTAAGGATCCTTATGTATCTGATGGTATTTATTTGACTCCAGTAACAGATATCATTGCTATTCTTCTACCATTGTTGCACTATGGAGATGTCCACAGATAACCCAGAGAGAGGGTCCTCTGTTTCAGGGACTCTGAAAGCCTAAAAAGAAAGATAGTTTTACATCTGTAAGGATAAAAGGACCAGATGACTAAAAGCAAAAACAATACAGATGTTATCCACAGCACAAGAAACTGCATCATGAAAATCACAAGGAATGATTTGCTAACCACCTCCACACTGTAATTCTGCTCAGGTTTGGTGGTCAGTCAGGCAATATAAGGCAGAAGTTTGTGCCAGTCTGCTCCAGACAGGCAGGAAGAGCAATAAAAACCTCGATCTTTCTGCTGCCTGAGAAGGCTGCAGACACAGTACTCCTAATGCTCCCCTCAGTGCATGCACAATTTTCCTCAAGGATCTGGGTTATAAGAAGCCACGTTTGCAGGCAGCAACAGTGCAAACCTCCCCACTGAAAGGAAGGGAGTTTCCTGGCATAAAAGTGATTTGGAGACAGCCCTACCACTGCTTCCAGGACTAGGACTCTATCAGTAAATTAAATTAATTTGAGACTGTCACTGTGGGCATTCAGCACAGAACAACACACTTCTGTATTAAAAATACTACAAAACTGAATGATGTATTATCAAAGAGTGTCCCTCTACAAAATTCTAAGCTGTGCCTGGGGTAACTCCTGAATTGGGGAGAGTGTTAATTTTTCCAGGCCAAATTCTGCTCAAGACCATTCCAGCACTCCATTAGCAGAGATAATCAGCTTCCAGAAACTCAGGCATACTCCTTGACACTGCTTAGTTCACTAGGCTATACACTCAGTGGTTGAGAGGTCTGCCTTTTAAAGCTCCTAAGCAACCACAATTTTGTTCCTAGTCAATGTCACAGTGCTACAGCAGCTCTGAATATCAGGACATATCTAAAATGTCTTATCTTAGCAGTCACATTCATTTTCCGCTACATGGAAAGGCCTGAAAAACTATCTATACCCCTGTGTTTCTACCCCTGGGCACTCTTTCACAATCTACATTCAAGAACACACAAAGCAATATAGTGATCCAGATTGATTACTATTAGATATTCAGGGAATAAAACCGAAGCGTCACAGGAGACATGCCAATCAGGACTGAATAGCTCTTGTACTAATGTGTGCAAAGTGCTGACAATCCCATTAGTCACATCGATCTCTGATCATGTCCTCATCATTCATCATAAATACAGTGGTGGGAATACTTTTGCTCCTTCCCTTTTATTGATTCCAATGTAAAAATCATATTGGAATATTGGAATAGAATATAAGTCATATTGGAATAGAATATCCAAAGTCTTATTGGAATAGAATAACCTTCAGCATCTGTTGACATACCGTTAAGCAATTTTTCTTCTTCAAAGTTATAGCAGGTATCAGGGAGACGGATGAGAAATTCTATTACATTGTGAAAGAAGAGAAGAATTACAGAGAAGCCTTGATCCACTGCAGGGACAGGGGAGGATCACTGGCCATGCCTAAAGATGAGGCAACAAATGCCCTGATTGCTGACTACATCTCCAGCAGCGGCCTGTTCCGAGCTTTCATTGGGCTGAATGACATGGACAGAGAAGGACAGTTTGTGTATGCAGACAACAGCCCACTGCAGAACTACAGTAACTGGAAGCAAGGGGAGCCTCATGACCCAGCTGGTCACGAGGACTGTGTGGAAATGCTCAGCACAGGAGAGTGGAACGACTCGGAGTGCCAAGTCACCATCTACTTTGTCTGTGAATTCATTAAGAAGAGGAAATAAAAGTGCCAGAGAATGTGCCTGGCACCTGCTGTACATACAATAACCCATCCTCATTCATTTATGGTAGGGAGATCAAATCAGGGGGAGGAAACCAGGGACAGGGCTCAATCCAGCCTTCACATCACTGGGCTAAGTAAGAGTAACCACTGTTTAGTCATCAGTGATCGTCAAGTCAGCACAGGTCTGCAGGGGGCCTCCAGCCACTGTGAATTTTTATTTCATTTCTACATGCATTTTAGGGCTGGCATTTCTATGTGTAATTTAGGGGTAAATTTAGAGCATGCAGAAGTGAATATAATTTCACTAGTTCCAGAAATAGTAAGATCATTGGTATATGGAGTACTGATGTGATTTGCAAAGTCCACAGATAGAAAGAGCATGACCTTCATTAATCTCCGACTTGCACAGGGAGTCCCAGTAATCTCCCTAATGATTTCAGAGAAAAGATTTTGAGTATCTCTTGAAAAATTCCTTCTTTTGTTAGAACCATAATTTGAGGTAGAAGGTATCTCTGGAGGTCATTTGGTTAAATCTTGCAAGCAAAGTAGGACCAACTTCAAACTTCGAAGTTGTTATACTCTCCTTAATTTGGCTGTGCAATTATATTGCCTGATAGGCATTTATCTGGTCTTCTGTAAAGCCTTTGACACGGTCCTCTACAATAACATTCTTTTTTAATTGGATAGATGGATTCAATGGGTGGACTGTTAGGTGGATAAAGAATTGGTTAGATGGTCACATCCAGAGCATGTTGGTCAATGGCTCAGAGTCTGAAGGGACATCAGTGACAAAGGATATCCCTTAGGGATCTGTAGTGGGACCAGCACTCTTTATTATCTTCATTAATGACATAGATAAAGGCATGAAGTTCATCTTCAGCACATCTGCAGATGACATCAAGCTGGGTGGTGCAGCTGACACCTGAAGGATGAGATGCCATTCAGAGGGATCTGGATGCCATCCAGAGGGACCAGGTTTGAGAAGTGGCCCCGTAGAACTTTAGAAGGTTTAACAAAACCAAGCGCAAGGTGCTGCACTTAAGTTGCGTCAACCCCTGATATCAGGCCAGGTGAGGGATGAACTGATAGAGAGCAGCCCTGCCCAGAAGGACTTGGGGGTGCTGGTGGATGGGAGGCTGGACAATGAGCTGGGAATGTGCACGCACAGACCAGAAAGCCAAATGTGTCCTGGGCTGCATCCAAAGCCCTGTGATTCTGCCCCTCTGTTTCACTGTTAAGGCCCCACAAGCTGTGCTGTATCAGCTCTGGGGTCCCCAGCACAGAAAGGCCATGGACCTGGTGGAGCAAGGTCTAGAGGAGGCGACCAAGAGATGAGAAGGATTTAGCACCTCTCCTGTGAGGAAAGGCTGAGAGATTTGTTTTTGTTCAGCCTGGAAAAAAGAAGGCTTTGGGGTGACCTAGTTGCAGCCTTCCAGTACCTGAAGGGAGCCTACAAGGAAAATGAAGAGAGACTTTACAAGGACATGTAGTGACAGAACAAGGGAGAATGAGTTTAACTGAAAGAGAGTAGATTTAGATTGGATATGAGAAAGACATTCTCTACTGTGAGGGTGGTGAGCCCAGAGAAGCTGTGGATGGCCAATCCCTGGAAGTGTTCAAGGCCTGAGCAATCTGGTCTAGTGGAAAGAGGCCCCACTCACAGTATGGGGGTTTGAACTAGGTGATCTTTAAGGTTCCTTCCAACCCAAACCATTCAATGATTCCACATAGAGGAGATCTCGCTTATCTCTGTTTTCAACTCTATCATCTATCAGCTGGCCTGAAATCTGAGGAGTTAATAGTACATAGGCAGGCAAGCCTGCACAGCTTGTAGGCAACCTAAAAAGAAATTAAGCAGTTCTAGTGTGTGAACTCCCCAAAACATGTGATAAACATACAGAAGTCTAGCACAAAGAGAACAGTGTGAAGGAAGCAACACCATCCCTGTAGACCGTAAACAGGAACATGTAATATAAACTATACCGTGTGCGCTGCTGGTTTAACGAGTGATTCTAGGAACCTATTAACTCCCTAACTCAGAAGCCAGTGACGTTTGATGTTTAATGCTAAAATCACCCATGCCTTTGTAACACAGGAAGAAACTATAGAACAGGTTTTATCCCTCAGGAACCCAGATTCAGGTGTGGTTGAACAACTTAGCCATGCAGTTCAGAGGGACTCACAAAAAATGATGACTGACATGAAGGCTTTGCTTCACTATCTGGCTACTTAGATCTCCATGTCAGAATCCCCACAAAGAATCACATTTTCGTATATTTATGAATAGTGACAGAGCTTTGTTTTCAGACACAGTCTGAAGTCACAGTCATGATACTTAGTCATGGTTTGCCTTTCCTCACAGCAGGAGATGCTAAAAGAGACCTCAGGGCCATTGCAATGCAAGTCTGTAGGTTTTCTTTCCCACTTAACACTAAAAATTAAGGAAGGTTATGTGGAAGCTAAGGAGAATGCTAGATGCTCAGCACCACACAGCAGCATTCCCTGCAGGTCACTGAGCACCAGGTGCACACAGTCCTCCTCTGGGTATACAAAGAGCTGGACATGCCATCAGTTCATAATGCAGAGGGTCAGCTCTGAGTCTCCCTTCTACTGCTGAGTACAGCACTGCAAAGGCAACCAATCATATACATCCTCAACCTCACCCTAAAAAGGAAAATTCTCCAAATCATTTGCCTCGTTGTTTGACTCCAAGTTCACCTCTGAGCATTGACAGGTGCATCCCAGGTGACTCTGTGACTCAGAACCACTCCTGTAATCTGGTTTCTCTGACACTTGTTCCTCCAGAGGACTTCCTGTTGCTACCAGCAGTAAATTATCTGTGTTGCTACACACCCTCCAGGAAATTATTCCAATCTGTGAATAAAGGGGTGGGACCACATTTATTTTCATTGCTGACATAACTCAGCCTGAATTGTTTCCTCTCTGGGAATTGATATTCCTCAAAACTAGGCAGAATTAACTTTTTAGGATCTATTGTCACAAACTCATTGAATGAAACACTTTGGTTTTAGAAGCATTAATGGGTAATGATAAAGAATTAATGACTAATTCAAGAAAAAGCTTTTTGAGGAAAAAGAATGCGTATTAGAAGTTCAAGCCCAAGGCTGCTAGCCTCAGTCACAGCAGGTCAGTTCCTACCAGTCACGCAGAAGTGGCATAGTAATATGCCTGTGGGTAGCCACAATAACTTCTCCACACTTCATCTTTACTTCTGACCCAAAAAGCCACATTGGGCAGAGCTATGCCAGCTGAAACAAGCTGACTTGGGATGGCAGTTCCTTTGCTAGCTAGAGGGACAGCAGAGGAGCACAGCAGATGTCCAATGCTCAAGCCAGCCAGGCATAAGTATGAGCAGGTGCTTGTGCAGCCCATTCCTGCAGCACTAGCTCCAGTTAATAAATTCTGCCAAGAAACTCAACTCATAGGCGAGGCTAAATAAAAAAGCCTATACCACAGAGGAAACCTGGCAGGTAGGTGCCTGCCCCATGCCTTGTGGACACAGGCTTGAGCCTTAACTAACTCAAATATTATAGCCATAGTTTTGCAGAAAAAATGTGCTTGCTATAATAAAGAATTTGGGCTACATCAAAGGTTTACACTGCTAGCCAATGGAAATTCACTGTGGTGGGTAAAGTGTCTTAGGTTTATACACTAGCTGGATGGAGCCAGGAACATAGGAAATGGTGTCTGACTATTTACAATTTATGGTTTGTTAATGTGTGACACCTAAACCATATTACCCAATCCCAGCACAATTTTTTCACATGTTTTTCTTTCCATTATTCCCAGGCCAAATGTTCTTGTTTCAATTTATACTTGACGTTTCTTGTCCTCCCACCATTTAACTTACCACTGTGAAGAGCCTGCCTTTGTCTTCTTGAAGACACCCTCATGGGTGCTGGCAGGCTGCTATCAGATTCACCTGAAGCCACCTCTTCTCCAGGCCAAATAAATCCAGTTCCTTTAGCTCCTCCTCACATGACTCTGGAGCCAAGTTTAGCTGAGGTTCCCTAGAATGGCTGGAGTCAATTTCACACTGCCTTTCCTGGAGGGGCTCAAAAGGACACAATGCCTAGGTGTGGTCTGACAGGTGCTAAGCAGAAGCATAATCCCTCCCCCAAGCTCCTGGCTGAGCTCTCTCCAGCACAGTCAGGATGCCATTACCTTCTGTGCTGCCAGGGCACAACTCCTGATGCACAGGCAGTATGCTGTCTGCCAGGATTCTCCAGAGCCCTTGCAGTAAAGCCAGTCACCCCTAGAATGTACTGATGCAAGGGCTCAGCATTCCCAGGTGACATTTGTCCTTGCTGAATTTCATGATGTTCCTCTTCCAGCCTGCCTAGGTTCTTCTGTATGGTAGTACTTCCCACAGCATATTCACTGCTCCCTCCAATTTGGTATCATCTGCAAATCTGAGGAAAGGGGATTTTATCACCTCCTTGAAATACCTGGTAAAGATGTTCAACAAGACTGTTCCAGTCTCTAGATCCTTGAGGCACTCTACTAGGTAAACAGGAAAATGTCTGAGTAGAGAATAACTCATTTAACCATTCTCCTCTGACCCAAATCAGTGAATTTTTAGCTATACAGACCATAACATCCATCCCAGCTGGGATAGAAGAATATTGTTGGAGACAATGTCAAAAGCCTTGCTAAATTTGAGGTAAATGACAGCCACTTCTCTCCCCTCATCCACAAACCCAGTAATAGAATCATAAATACAATCAGCCAGTCAGATATGATTTACATTTGGTAGATGCATGCTGAATGTTTCTGACCACCTTCTCCTTCATATGCCCAGAAATGTGCTCCAAGAGGATACACTTATCTAAGTTCCATAGGGACCAAAGCAATGCTGATCAGTTTATAGTTCCCCAGATGGTCTTTGGCCATCCTGAAGAAATGGTGCAACATTTACCTATTTCCAGTTATTAGGAACTTCCCATGATTTCCATAACTCTTGTGATATAATAGAGTGGCCCTGCAGAAACATTTAATTTGTTCCTTTTTGCACCTTGGATGTGGTCTGTCTGCTCCCATGTTTTTTTTCTGGTCAAACTCTCTCAAGTAATCCCCAGCTAAACACTCATCTACTGCTGGTAGTTCTCTTTGGACCCTTTCCCTAAGCACAGATGCATGGGGTCGTTTGGTGGTAGAGACAACAAATAAACCTTAATACTTCCATTTTATCATTGTCTGCTGTCACTACATCATCTCCTCCATTCAGCACTGGTTCCACATATTCCTTCCTCAGCCTTTTTATACTAACAAAGCATTGGAAGCTCTTCTTGTTGTGCTTCCCATGTAACTCTCAACTGCATTTGTATCTCCCAACACTACTCCTACAAACTCAGGTAATACTTCTAAATTATTCCAATGTAGCCTGTCCCTGCTTCCATCTCCTCTATACTGCTTTTCATATTGGAGCTCCACCAGGCTCCCTGTTCAGACAGACCAGGCTCCTGACCAAGCTACTTGTAGATGTGCAGTGAAAACTAGAGTGCTGCCTAAGATAGCAAGAATAGTTCAGTGTGCTTCCTGCTCTTGGTAAACCAGAAATTTATGATCTTCTGTATTCTGAAGACTGTCACTCCATACAAGCATTATCATCCTGTTCTCCCAAGGCTTATAACATATATAAGGCACTGACATCTATGGTAAATATAATATTTTAGAGACTAACTAATAGATTTTCCTCAAGCATTTCAGTCTTACATGGGTATTTGGCTGATCCATTTCTTTCTTTCATTCTACTTTTGCTCCTATTAAAACCTTTTTTTTTAGCACCTAGAGCAATAGACTGCCACATTCTTGACCATAGCCACAAGAATATATAAGGATCTCTATATAGTTTTACATACAGCTATAAAAATACATTGCAATTGTAGTTCAGCTGGCTGAAAAGGTTATTGAGATGCAATTTGAAACCATGCATGATGACAAAAATAGTAAATGTGTCACAGAGAGAGGGATTTATAGGCTATTTGGAAACATTGTTCTAGATTGCATTGATTTAATAGATGGATACAGAAGCCATAAATTGCTATTTTCTTTCTCCTCCTTTTTTTATTTATTAAATTCATAAGTAAACTACTCAACATGGGGAAAAAGAATGAGCAAGATCAAAATAGTAGCTTAAATCTGTATTTCTTTTATGCTTTTGTGGCAAGGGACAACAGCAAATTGTAAAAGAATTTCTGCCTACCTGCTGTGTGCAGTGCACTGAGCTAAAGCTCTGGGCCCCACCCACTCCTGGCCTGGAAAGGTTGCTCCACACAGATCTTTCAACATAAGGGAGGAAAAGTTTCAACTGATTTTTAGGTGGGTGGGACCAGGAACTCACATCACTCCATTTTGCAGACAGCAGCAGCAGCCTACTGAAGCACAATAGCTGACCACCCAGAGCTGTCTGTGCCTGGGGAGCGTGTGTGAAAGTGTGCATTTTGAGTTCTGAAACCCTAAGCACCTTAGTGCTGTTCCTCAGCATCCTCAGTGCCATAGCTGTGCTTAAATCCCATGGAGGTCCTGTGCTTAATCAAGTGCAGACCTGCAGATGCTGGGGCAGTCAAGGAACTGTAGCTTCTCATTGGTATAAGGCAGTACATCATAGATGCATCTGCAGAGACACAACCTCAAATTATACAATTTCATTATATGGCTTCTTTTTTGTCCCCTTTTTCTTTACTTATGTGCTCTGCAAAACAAAAATAACTTTTAAAAACTAGCCAGATGTCATCATTACTTTGGTTTTATTGATGTGGACATAGTTAAAATCTAAAGAGTCCTAAAAAAGTATAAGTAATCTCTTTGAAAGCAGATTTCAGGGATGAGTCCCCTGTTCATTTTTTTTCTCTTATTAGATGCTGCAATTTTTTCTGCCTTGTTAACCTCAGCAGTAAATTGCCTAGGAAGGGATGCTAATTTCCCCAACTTCATACAACAGAAGTCCTTATATCAGCTTCCCACAACATTCCCAGAGTTCATGGAACACTACTGTGTGGATGGTGGGAGGAGTCACAATGATGATCAGTCAGTCAGTAGAAGATTAAGTAAAACATCGCAGAAAAATGTGAATACAGACTTGGCAGATGCTTACCATGTGTGTTAATGGATTATTTTCCACTGCTTATTTCTAGGTCTTGAAAAGGCTTTAAAGTTTGTCAGAGAAAATCTAATATGTTGTCAGTTCGCACAACAAGAAATTCTAATTCAACAGCTCAGGAATACTTTCTGTTTGCAGGAAACAGAGAACTTTCTCAGGATCTGAAGAAACAGAAATACATTTTCTGCAGAACCAAGGCAAAGCAGACACAAATAATTCCTATGATCCATACCCAGATACTTAACAAAGAATAGAACAAATTGTTAATCAAATGATGCTATTGCTTTCCTGTTTTAGTGGAGGATCTAGCCAGATAACTGGAGATGCACATAGGCACTTGATCAGCTGAATCCAGGTGATTTCTCTCTGGTTTCTTTCACTGTGCACCAGAAACCCAAAAAGACTTCATATGAGGTTTAGTATTTCTTTTTGAGTATAGCTAGATGTAGAAACACATAGATGTATGAACACATTACACCGGTACAATAAATTACATCTTCAAAGTACCCCATAAACAGTAACTACACAGCAATTAGACTATTCTATTAGAAAAGTAATGCACAGAATACTGACCTATTTATTCTTTTGCTATTATGTAAAATTAATGAGCTGTGTTTTTTGACCACTGATTCATTCTTCTTCCAAATACCTGTGGATTAAAATTTAAGCTACTTAAATAGCCTCACAAAATTACTGGTAGGCAGAAAAAGGCAAGGCTATTCAAGTATTTGAAATGCACTGCTACAGACTGTAAACACTCTGAAGGATATGTGAAGAAAGGTCTCATTCCAAATCAAATTCAGGGTAGAAAAATAACTTTTTTAAGGTGTTGGTAGTCTACTATTTAAAGTTTGTTTTGTTTTTTAATTAAAATGCCTTGTAAATAAATTACAAAACTTGTGTGGTAGCAAATTCACCATCCCTTTCTCTCCCCTCATCCAGCATGTCTGAGAACAATGTGCAAGTCCACTGTCAGGAGTTATTTACTGTATTGAATGAAAATATAGGAGAAGCATGTGCACAAGCATGTCCATCCTGAAAGATGTCAGGGAACAAAGAGCAAAGCCAGAGACTAATGAACACAAGAAATCATCAGCAACTGTGAATGAAATAAAATATTCACATGTGGAGGAAATAAAATATTAAGGTGGTTATCATATTAAAAATCATGGAAGGAAGGTGAGATAGTTTTTAACCTATTTTTCATAGTCTCAACCACATCTTAGCAGAGTTTGACTCAACATGAGGATAGCACAAACCACCTTACCTTCCTTGATGATGCATAAGCTAAACCTGCCAGCAGAACCACAGATTGTTTTCTGTCCAGAAATTGCATACATACTGTGTGTAACACTTATTTCTTCATGAAGGATGTCAGGCCAACAGGAATGCAGTTTAACTGGTTTAGGATTTAAGAAAGAAAGAAAAGAAAAAAAAAAACCAAACCTGTTTGCTTTTCTCTGAATCAAAACCTACTTGATCAAATACTTAAACTACAAAAACATTAGGAAAGACTCTGAGGTGAGGTTCAGTAGGAACTAAATAGCTGAGACAGGCATGCAGAAATATATTCACAGTAATTCCCTGAAATAAAGGTATTGTTCTCATGTGTTATGTTAATTTCTGATGTAGCTTCAGGACTTGATAGCTCAGAAAGAGTTACTGTCTGGCATCAGAACTTGGGAACTCTGGCATGAGGACTGATACTGATGATCTGAGCACATAAGCAGGCAGCATTTCTCAATCTGACACGAGAAAAATCAAGCATTAGAAGGAAGGTCCACATTCTGTAAGGGGCATCCTGGTCCTGAAAATACCTGACTGTCCTACAGGACTTTATTGCAGAGGACGGGCAAACTCAAAATCAAAAGTCCAAGGTTAGAGAACATGTATTTGTGCTTACTGTGATTTAAAAAATAAAACAAACAAACAAACAAACCAACCACCTTAAACAAGAGAAACCAGTGCTGATATGTCATGAATCATCCATGTCAATTGAAATCCTTGGAGTCCTCCAGGATATAAAATGTAAACTTCACTCAAGAAAATTACATTCCAGGTACGAAATCCCTAAAATCACCTATACATAAGAACATTAAAACAAGTCTTTATGAACAATTTAAATTTTATAATGAAATATTTATTCAGTACAAATAACTGTGATAATTTTATTTTCCCCTTTAATTAATATGGGAACAGCAACAGAATGTCTAAAGATGCAGAAGCATGGCTCACACCACCTGAAGGTTTCTAGAAGCTGCATCAGCATATCTTACCTAAAGCAAAAATCCCAATAATGCCTTTCCATCTATCATTGAAAAGATTCCATAAAGAAGCTAGAACATGGCAGTGTATCTGACTCATAAGTTTTGTGTTTATTTTTAAACTATTCTGTTAGTACTGAAATTAATTAATTTTGTGAACACCAGAGACACTTGGATGCTTGGAGATGGTTCTGAAATTATGCTCACCCAGTAAAAGGATTATAGGTTTGCCAGTGATTCAGTAGCTGAAGAAGTCCCTCTCAGCCTTATAACTCCAGTAGTTACTGTAAGTAACAACAGATGTCATTAGAATAAGACCCTGCTGTTTTAAAAACTAAAACTAACTAAAAATATAGAAGTTACTTATGATTTCCTTAACAATGCCCATACTTAGAAAGAGCTCTTTACCATCCTAGTAAGAGTCATCAGTTAAGTCCTAATTATGTGTATACATTGTAACACTGATAAATCCTTTTTATTACAAGTGAACTCTGAGAACTTTGAAATCTATAGACTTGCTCCTTTTGCAGCATTTTTTTGTACTATTTCAAACCATTACAGTGCTTCTTTATACAATCAGATTTTAATGTCTCCATGTTTCGCCTTCCTGAATTTAGTCATCACAAAATAAAGCCACCATTGTCTTTTGCCTAATTATCCTTTGCCTTCTATTGGATTTTTAGCCAGGATTTTGCTCAATAAAACAAATAGTCCCCAAAAGGCAAACAAACCACAACTGAGAAAAAAAAAGGCGACTTCCTGAAAGCACTGATAGTTCATGAAAACAATGGATACTTACTGCTGCCCAAGGAGATAAGATCAGAGGCCAACACATTATAAGCAAAGATGACTACATCAAGTCTTGAGTGCTGAAGCAGCCCATGCCACCAGCAGTACCGATGGCAGGGTCTGTGCTACATCCTGCAATGGCAGCACTTAGCACATCCTCCTTCAGTCCCTCTGCAACCTGCTGAACTGGTCCTTCATACCTGAAGCTGGAGAGAAACAGGGGAGGGGGGGAAAAAGTATTGCTGCTGTGCAATTTATCTATTGCTTTCCCTGGGCAATTCTGTCATGAACAACCAGTGCTATTTACTCATCCCTCATCTACAACAGTATTATTCTCCCAGTTTGTACCTCTCAGACTTTCACACTCTCTTCTGAGGATAATCCATGCAAACCATTTTTCCTGCTGGATCACCTATGCCAAGAGCAGAATTCTGACTTCTTGAGGCATTTTCCCACTAGGCAACTTGGCTTTGCTCTGCCACATCCCTCTCTACCTACCTCGCCTCCTGCACCATCTCAGGTAAGGATCGTCCATAGAGATGCTGTGATGAGACTCTGCATTTTTACCTTTGCTGCACCCTCACACTTGTAAAAGGAATTTCTCAAAGTAAATCAAAGGAAAATTGGCCCTTGGCATATTACATTATATTACCAGAGAACAGCAGTGCCACCAAGTCAAACAAATGAAGTGCTGGTAACCTTAGGAACATGGAAACAATGTTTTGAGAAAGGTCAGGAACCATAGCCTGATCTCCCTAACACCACTTTACTCCCCCAAGGAGGGTCCCTGGCCCCACGCCAGCCACCAGCTGTGTGCTGCCTGTGTCAAGGAACCTCAAAACACTCCTAATCAGCCAGCAGAGGATTCCCTGCTTTAAAGGGTACCCTGAGAGCCAAAGTAGCCAGGTCAATGCCTTTCATCCCACAGCTCTGGGCACAGAAGGCACTTCTGCAGGAGGAGGCCATGTCAAAAGTACCACCATAGCCTTATGAGCCAGCCAGCAATCACTGCAGCTCTGAGACTGCTGTAAGATGCTCCTGGGACTGGTTTGGTAACCAGCCATCCCTGTCACTGATGTACCAAACAGGTGGCATTTATCTTCCTCTCCTGAGCACACATCCCCAGCTCAGTTTAACTGGATGAAGTGAGAGATTTCAACAGTTGTTTTTCCCTAAGTGTAATGATGCAAGAAGGGGCAGCATGCATTCACAAGCCTGGCCCTGACTGTTAAAAAAAAACACTGTTGCACTGCCTCCCAAGAAACCTCAACAATGGTGGTATCTGCACACTAATTCATATATGCATAGGTCCAACCATGACCCTGAAGTTCTGTTACCACTGAATAAATACACTACACAAATGATGGCAAAGGCTTTCCTTATCACTCATCTTATGCAAACCAGTTTTATGCCTATTTAATTTCACTGGCTAAATGGGAACGACTCCAGAGTTTGTACCAGTATGAGATCAGAATCCTGCATGCAATTTCCAGGAGCATGTTAAATTAATTCATCCATAAACAAAAAGTCTGTTTTGCATGATCAGCTCCAGGCTTTCTATTTTTGATATGTTACTAACTATAGGATTAGGAGAGTTTGTGTTCCATATTAAGAAAGAGCAGCTTTGTGAATCTAAAAGAAACACAGATGACTTTGGGGGCAGCTTCCTCCAGAATAAGAATGTAACTGGAAGAAGGAAGCAGATACTGTCAGGAAAACCTTGCTTAGCTCCACTCTGGCTTGGAAAATCTGCTTGACCACTTTGGCAGACCACCCTTGTGCACCCTGCAACACAGGACACGAGATTACATCTCTTACTGAAGGGCTCCTGATAATATACTCAGATAAGGTGTTAACGACCATGAATTCTGAAACTGACATTACTTTCACCTATTATTCTAGTATCCTTACAAATATTCAGCTCTTCCAGAAGTATCATGCCATACAACACAAAAGGTAGTCTGAATCTTGCTGGATAGGACTGCTGTGTAAATAATTTTCATATCCCGTGCATTTTTCAAAATACAAATTTATATTTTATTACAGCTGACTACAAATTTTTGTAACTTACTACATTTTTCTAATGGTTGTTCAGCTGGGGGAGAAGAATTACAGAATTCCAAAGAATATATTTTAATTTCAATATATAATATGCAAATCACTTTATGTGGACTTAAATCATCAATTATTTTTCATAATCTAAAATTGATAGCAACTGCTATAGTGTCTGTGACAATGCCTCCTTTACATTAAATTGCCATAAGCATAAGAACACGAAGGGGAAGTTTTCACAGCCACTTAAGAGCAGTTTTTAGTCCTTGTGTTGTACAGACAGACTTTCCTACACACAGTGAATCAATACACTTCTGTCTACTTGTTGGCTCTGGTGAGTGGAAGCTGCATCATTAGTTTACATTGTAATGTGCCAAGATGCAATTAGTTACACAAAAATGCTATTAAAAAGCAGTTCAACACGAACATGTGCTTTTGTGTGGAAACTTAAAAATGCAATCCTGACACTAATCTCTTAAAAAATCCAGTTCTTTAAAGATTCAACCAGTACATGAATCAGTATAAAAGCAATCCAACACAGCATTGTAGCATATCTTGCCTGAACAAAGCAAAAATATATTAAACAGACACTTTAATTTAAATTATTAGGATTTAAGAAAAAGCACCGTGAAAAATCTACTCAGTGGATCTATACCTAGCTGTGGAAGTGAAATTTGGACTTTTTTGTTAAAACTGATTAAATTTCAAGAAAATAAGTGTTACAAGGAATATGCAGGTAAAAAGAAGTGGTATTTACAATCAAGAAACAGTGATTGCACATGGTATGTAATCATTAGTAAAATCCAGCACTGCTGGAGTTCACACAGATTAACTGTGCAGCTGGATAATAATACTGGAAATGTTTATGACCAAGATAAGGACAATCACATTTCTTGTTCTGAATCATAAACTAACCAACCCTGTTTTCCACCCACTCAGACTTCTCTCTCTGCAGGGAAGTCTTAACAGATTTAGGGCCAGACTGTGAATTCAATTAGATATATGGTCTCTAGAACACAACCCCTAGAGCAAACCCCCCACACCTAATCACTTAGGCACAAGCCTGAACCTCATTCCTTTCCAAAACACACCCAAACCGGGTCCTGTGGGCATGCACTTCCAGAGCCTGGAGTCTTTTCCTGAAGAGAAAAGGATGGGACACAAGGTTCACTTTTAAAATGTGTCTAGAAGAAAAAAATATTATTGCATTGGATAAGTGATGGAGTAAAGCACTCAGAAAAGAGGGGAGGCTGGGCTTAGTGCCTTCTTCAGCCTAATGGGGATTCAATCCCACATCTACCTAAGAGTTAAAGAGGCATCCAGCTACAAGGGGCATAGGGATGAAGACAGAGCACAAGAAAGAATGCAAACTTTTACTTCTCTCTCCTTTAGAATTCATTATTTCAAAGCCAAGCAGCTATTATTGCATTTTGAAAGCATAATAAACCTATTTATGGTAAGGCAGAAACACAGATGAGTCCAGTTTTATGGAGCTAACTGCTCTCCACCTAGGGCTTGCATTGGGGTAGGTAAGACAGGTATCACAGACTGTGGCATTTCTTGTCATCACAAAAGCATATCATGCATCTGAAAATAAAGGAATATAGTCTTCATGCCTAAGATAGTTCAACTTCCAGAGCAGCTACACACACTTGCATGAAACCTTCTTAAAATGTAATCTCTGAAGTTGCAGCTGTGTATGTGCAGGGTAAACACTGCAAGGGACAACATTGGGCGAAATTCAGTCTTAGTCATTCCAGAGGCAGGACATCCCAGCCTAAGTCACAACTTACAGGGAAGAAATAAGTGAAGTACTGCCGGACGGCAAATCCTTCACCTGGAGAAGATGCTTCCATAAATAAGCATAAGAAAAAATAGATTATAAGTGGTCTGGTGAACGTTTACCTTTCTCTACCCCAAACTTTTGCAAACATATTCTACTTCTTTTAAGAGGTGGTGCACAGCTGAGCCACACCGAACAAAAAGAAGATACAAATGAAATGTTTTCAATATTTTGAATGGATAACCTAGTAGGCTCCTTTAAAAAAACAAAAAGTGCAACCACGCAATTTCGAAGCCCAATATCCGTAACCAGAAGGTAAATAACAACATTTTGCAAGCCGGCATTAGGAAATCAAGCCCCGAGTGCGGCTGGCCTGATTCAGGACTGGTGAGTGCGGAGCGCCGCGCTGGTGGGGCAGCCGAGAGGCAGCGGCGGGACACGGCGGGACACGGCTGCCCGGCCCGGCCCGGCCCTGCCCAGCCCCGGGCACGGCGCGGCTCCAGCCCCGCTGCCCGGCCCGGCCCGGCCCCGGGCGAGGCGCGGCGGCTGCGGGGCGGTGCCGGCGCCGGGCCGGGGGAGGTGCGGACCGAACCGGCCCGCCCGCACCTGCCCGCCCTCGCCGCCGCCTCCTCGCCCACCTGGCCGCGCTCGGCACGGCAGCCGCCGCCGCAGCAACATGTTGCCCAGGGGAGCTTCGTCCATGCCGCCGCCTCCCAATCCCGCTCCCTACAGCCCTCCTGCGCGGGTCACGCTGCCCTCCGGCCTGGAGATCCTGCGCACCTTCTCGGGAGCCGTCATCTTCCTGGAGATCGTGAGTGCGAGGGGCTGGGGTGGGGAGCGGCCGGGCCTGCTCGCGCTGCTCACCTGCCATTTTGTGAGCGGGGCAGGGGTGGGGGCCGGGCCGGGCCGGGTTCTGCCGAGCGGCCCCGCGCCTTCTGGCCGGCCCGGCTCGCTCCTCTCGAGCCGGGGCCCGGCGCTGTCCCTCACACACAGATGGATTTCGCGGGGCTGTTCGAGCTGCCGAGGGCTCTGAGCCGCGCTGTCCCCCCACCCAAAAAGGCGCCACGGGGAGTTACACCAGGTGTTGTCTGTGCAGGTGTCACGCGTCCTCCGCAAACTCCTACGAGTATGTTCAATGTCGTGTGTGTGTTAGACCGCGCTGGTGTACACGGGGCTCAGGACCTTTGAGCTGAGGTTGGGTAGGACGCTCTGCAGTGCCACTGATTAGTGGGAAATAAAAACCAAAAAAGCTTGGTAGAACTCATATGACTTTATTAATTTTTTATTTTTTTTCTTATGGTCAGAGCAGACTACTGCTTGGGTCCTAGCCTGCGAGCTGGATCCCACCTCCCAAGCTGTAAAATTGTACCTAAGCGAGGAACAAGTTGAAACTCGAAACACAAGTCCGGGCACTAAATCAGGCCCAGAGGCGGTAGGGACAAAAGTTTAATTCTGTTGGCCAACCAACTGTACATCTGACAGCCAAGCTGTAGTGGACAGGTGTAGTGTGAGGGAAATAGCACAGCAGCGAATGCTGAAATTAGCATTCTCTACAGTACAGTTCTAAATTTATTTTTAAGGAAGCCTGCAAGTTTGCACATTCAAAATACTGAAAACATTTCATGTCTCTGTTTTTTATTTAACAGACACTTTCTGGTATCTTTTTTGCTTCCTCACTGCCCATCACTCTCTGGTCACCAAGTTACAGACTTGCACCTGCAGTCTTGTGAAACTAGAGAAAGTTTGGTTCTTCACAGCTAAAAAAAGGAACCCTAGAGAACAACTTGACCAGTAATAAAAACCCATGGGAACTTTGAACTGAGACTAGCAATGCATCTTTACATATGTGCTGCTTCAGTGTAACGACAGAGAGGAACCAACTAATTTTATAGCAGGCATCTTTTGAAAGGTACCTCTTATCCAACTGTGATACAGAAGAAAGCTCTCTGAATCTGAAAATGTAACCTCTGACTTCCTGGTTTGTAAATCTGTAGAATTTAAGCAGTGAAGAAGTAACTTGCGCTTGGAAATAGATTTTAGTTGACACTATGCAGCAGATTGGATTATGAAGTTCAGTCTTTCTGTAACATCTTTGGAGTGAATCATAATTGTCATCTATTTGTCCTTTTTTGTTAATGACAGGATTTGCAGGAAGAAATAGTTGTGTTCCTTTGGCCAAGAGTTGATTAAACCAGGGAAGCCTTAGAGTACATCAATTCTCCATCAGGCCATCCCTAGTACAGCATCCCTACCACTCATTTGCTGTGGGGAGTCTGCTGAAATGAAAATTGGCACTGCTGAATTGTTATCCAAGTTGTGATGATTCTGGAGAGCTCTGTATTTTTTTGGTCCATACAGCATAGTCTACAACTCACCTGATTCTGTATTCTGGTTTAATGCTTTAATGCTTTGTGTCCTCTTTCAGCTTGGTATTACAAATATAATGAAAAAATGAGTGTCTTTCTATCTCCTTTCTGTATCTCATCTGATTAGGACTACGAAGCGAGGCAGTTTGAGATTGAATTCAAAGTAGTAGAAATACTAATTTGTGTATACAAAGAAAGATATGTGTGGGCATGTGTGTGTGTAAAGCATGTTTTTCACATTTCTTCTTATTTTGCTCAAAATTACAGTAAGGGTAAAATTTTCAGCAGCAGCACAAAAGTCGCCTGGGTTTGTAAATCCCATTTTCAAAACTATTTTAAGAGCTTTTAGGAATTTCAGAGTAGCTTTCTTTTTTACCACTTTGTGCCTATCATTTCTGAGAGGAGGACTGGGGTTCTCAGAGTACTTTTGAAGTGTTCCTAAGAGTCATCTGATGATATGTAGTGTGTGATATCAGCTCTTAGGCAGAAAGAGCTAAGTAAAAGTTATCTCTCACTTCATTCTCTGTGGTCCTTTCCTTGCAGCTGTTTGGAACAATAGTGTGGATTTTGGTTGCTTCCACTGGAGTTCCACTGGCAGTGCTGCAGGGATGGGTAATGTTTGTGGCAGTGACAGCGTGGTTCCTCTCCATTGTGTTCCTCTCTGTGTTCCTCTTTGGTTATGCAAATAGAGTTGCTGTCAACTGGAACCAGGCGGTAAGATTTTTTTCTTTATTTAAGGATTCTCTTTGTTTTATAAACTGAAAATTATTTAATGAGAAGTGTTGATCTTAAGTCTTAACACCTGGCTTTCTGCTTTAGCACAAAGTGTTTCAAACAGGAATTCAAAACTGGAAAAATAAATAATAGGGTTACAGAGGTGGCAGAGTAAATCCACGTTTTATGATGGAGGTTTTGAAGCTGTTTGGAGGAGTGGACTTGTCCTCTCTGAGCACATAAAAATGTATGAGTAGCAGGAAGGGGACTAATTTAACAAGGCATGACAACAAATTTTTTTAAATGGGCAGAAATTATTGTGGACTGGAAATCAGAAAATACTTTCTGGCTATTACAGAAGTAGTAGTAATACCTTGTGAATAGTGGGGTGTTAGAAAGAAATATATAATATAAAGGAAAGAATGCATTTATGAAAGTACTATGTGATGTGGTTGTCTGAGATAGTACAGACTGGACTTCATCACCCAGAATGTCTCTTCCAGTTCCTAAGAAAGTCTACTGGTAACTTTTGGGTCAATTCTCCAAGCTAGGGCAGCAGTGATGAGTGGCTATTAGAGCTTAGGTGGCAAAAGACATACTAACCTGCACTATATCTTAGCATCTTATTAGGACACTTAACATCTTCATCTTTCTTAGAGGGAGCTTGGTGAGACTGCAGATATAAGTATTCTTTGATGAGCTTTTTCAGCTTGAAAACAGAGCCTGAATCTTGCTGTAATTGATTGTTATGGCTTGTGCCAGAAGTTCTCAAGGACTGTAGATTCCTGCTAAAAAAAGAAAGTTTTTTGTATTATTTGGTATGTGTTTTTCCCAGCCACATGGATAACTCAGGCTATTGATTGGCAATTTACATAATAGGAAATGGCATAACTGTGATCAGAATTTTTAATTTAAAAAAAATTCTTCCTAAAGGACTGCAAGTTCTAAAGTACTGAAGTATGTCTGCCTGTAACTGCTGATCACCTTCACTTTGCTCCTGGGCAGCTTAGTGTTCCTATTGACCCTGGATCATAGCTGCAGTCGCATGCTTCAGTATCAACAGCTGTGGATATTTGTCCTTTCAGGTAATTCATGGACAGGCCCTTAAAACAAAAGTTCTTTAAAGCAAGCTCTGATAAATCAAAGCCCATCAGTACTAACAGACTGGATTCTATTAAAAAAGAAACTTTAGCACTTTAATAGTGAATAAACATACATATAGCATCAGCTTTCCAGCACAATACAGGCAGTAATTAGGCTAATAATCAGTTACAATCACAGAGATCTTTACAGGGATTTATGCTGCAACATCCTCACAAATTATGATGCAACAAAGCCCTTGAGCATAACTAAAGTAAATTAATAGTGTCCTGGGTTTCATTGAAACTGTTTGCCAGTTTACAATCATGCATCTATTTAAGAGTTGCTGGGTAAGGACAAAGTCTTTTATAGATTGAAAATGCTGTACAAATTTCAACTTATAACGATTGTGTGTGTGTTACACATTGGCTATTTGATGCTGGCGGTTTGTCATATGGTTAATTTTGTCCCCTTGCATATAATAAATTGCTGGAAAATTTTCTATGTCAGCAAATCGATACATGACTTGTATAAAAACTGCATCTCTAACTTTATAAAAAAAGCTGTCATAACTCAATCAGCATCTCAAATAAATGCAGAGAGAATAATTTTATCTCTTACTTGGTAGCTGAAACCCAGCCACTTCCAGCTGTCAACAAAAATAAGAGAAGATACTTTACCACTATTTTCAGGGAACTTGTTGTACTTGTTGTAACTTTTTTGTAACTTGTTGGTACTTAACTCTTTAGCAACACTTTACGAGTTGGAGTTTTTTTACCTTCTGTTGCAATAAAATAATTAATTATTGGAAACATTAAAACTATTTTTGTTACTATAAATGCAGTCCTGGATATAGTAATACCTTATGCTGTAAATATATCTGCTCATACTAATAGAGACCTTATGGAGCTCCATCACGCAGTACATCAGTGTATTAAACCAGATGGTATGACAAGTACTGCCCTTTACAGCCTGACTCACAACACATTCGTTTACAAAATTAGATGTGAACTAACTTATGTTGCTGTGATAGTGTTTTACATTCACTTCGTGTGAGGTTTCAATGATTATACAAGTGTGGGAGTAAGGGAGAGTTAGACACTATGATAACAATTACTAAAACAGAAAAAAAGATCCCTCATAAGGTCTTGGGGTTTTTGGTCACAGAAACCATAACCATGTAAACGTGCAACCTTATTGATCCTACAGAGCTGCACTATTATTGGTGCCAGGAGAAGGAAATTAGAGGGTTTGGCAAGAGAATGAAGGAGATGAGAGTCTCTCCCTAAAAATATCTCTCCTGTATGCAGTCAGTCCTGATCTAAATGGAATGGGGAACTGTAATAGCAGCTTAAATCACAACTTATCAAAACTGACTAGGGTGGGATTTAAGTAACTTTAGCTGCAGTCAAAGATGGAACAAGGAATCAGTTTGAAAAGAAGATACTTTTCAATTAAAAGAAAATCTCACATCTAGGAAGAAAATGCATTTCTCTGGACAGGGTAGTGCAGCACATTCTCACTTTGCTCTCAGCAGGCAGCAGGTAAGGGTTGTCACACTGTAATTTCTAGTGCAGGTGAGTGCTCACTGCAGGACACACAGAGTATCCTGGGTTCTCACTCTAGGCATGCTGATAGTCCATTGCACTCAAGTGAAGTTAAAGTTCGTGAAGACCTCATCAGTTCGACTGCATATCATAGGTATCATAAAGGACACATCTACCTGCATATATTTAAAAAATTGTCCCTTTGGCTTTTGCAGACCTTCACAGGTATAGGCACAAAGTATATGTTGTGTGGATCAAGAATTGAGAGCAGTGCAAATGTCAGCTTTTCAGACTGAATAACAGAAGGAGATGTTGGAAGAATACTTTAGACATTTCAAACTGTACTGGAATATGCCTTAGATCTTGCTGCTGGAACACTGGGGTCCGTACTAGAGCCTACACAGGCACCAGACCTTTTTTATGTGTGTCAGTAATGGAACCCAGAAATCAGAGTTGAGTGTTTAAACATTGCATAGGTTTAAGTTAGCATTCATCATAGAGAAGGGAATTGCCTGGAGAGGGCCAGGAAAGAAGCATATTTGAAGTAAATCCTAAAACCTTGGACATTTTATTCCACAGTATCATGAAAAGTTGTCAGGTTATTGACTTTTGGGTAGAGCCAAGTCAGAAGGAGCTGTGGAAATGCCTCTTTTCTTTCATCTCATTGTATTGGGACACTGGACATTTCAGCTGTGTCAAAGCTGAGTTGTTTCTGGCAGATTTTAAGCATGGGGGGAAGATTTTTGAAATTTTGGTTATAGCTAAGAAGAGACTTATGGGACTGCAATATTGTATTGTACTGCTTGAATTGTGGTCAAGTTGGCCTGTATGTCTTCTTTTTTATCCATTTGAATGAGGATTTCTGTAAACTCAATTAACTTTAAGGTGATCTAAAATGTGAGCATAAGTCCATAAAGATGCGCATGTGCCTCTTAATTTGAAAAAATATAAGATTTGGGGAGAGGGAGAGCTGCCCTTTATCACTAATAATGTTAATGAGCTGCTTATAATTGCAAGAGACTGTGAAAACATGTCCAGGTTAAGCTATCAGATGGATTTAATAGTGCTCACCTCAAGTTAGTGTTATCAGCTCTTGTTTCATGTTTCAGTGTTGGATTTCATTTGTACTGAGATGACAAGAATTAGATATGTATTGGAGCCCAGACTGATTCTGTTATTTGCTTTTTAGGATTTTATTTTCCATGGGGCTACTTTTGTCTTTTATTTCGGAGCATTTCTACTGCAAGCAGCAACCACATCTCTGCATCACTTTCCCCGCAATTTCAACTCCACCACACAAGAGAGTATTCTAAGTGGTCGTGAATATAACATAAGCATAGCAGCCTCGGTAGGTGTTTCGTATATTTGTACCCGGGGAACAGAAGTCTGTAGCAAGCACTTGTAGCCAGCCATTCAACTTGGGAATTTAATAGCAAACTGGAATAGAAAGAGGAGCTGTTAGAGAAAGAATTGCCTATGATAGCGGCAAGTAGTGTCTAACAGAAACATGCAAAAATATTGGTATAAGCTAATGCTATGGGATAGCCACATACTCTTCAGCATAGTGTAGAGTTTATAATCTTCACTGTAGTGTTTTAAATATATGATCACTACAGCCTATAATTTTTAGACAAGGTATTTTGTAAAAACAATTTTGGTTATTAAAAGAAAAAGATCAGCCTTTATAAGAGGATGAGGTATGAAATGTACACCTGTGCTCAAAATTTCAGTTGCTTTTTTTATGCCATTTAAATTGTCCTGAACATGTCACGGAGATAAAAAAAATTGGACTAGGTCTTTGTGAAGCTCACAAATGTGTGTATGCATCAGGACCCTGCTATTTCTTCCTGCAATTATTAGAGTGCTTTGCTTGATACCTAAGCCCAGAATGCATTTTTTTCACTGTAGTTGCATCACCACTGAATATGTGTACTTGGTGATGCGAGTTTGCATAGCTGAATCGGGCTTTAGTTTTCATCCTGGCTGGACTCTTCAGGGATGAGTAGAGGTGTGTCAGGCTTGGCTTAAGGAACTGAAACCACTACTCTTAATTTTTTGTTCCATCCAGAGACTTTCCTACCAGGAAAACTGTATATATTAAGCTTCCAAACCTTCTGTGGTTATCTGTTGTCCTTAAAACTCTGTGCACCATAATTTTTGCACAGTATGCGCTTTCATTTAATCTTAAGATAAAAGACAGGTGAATGGAAGGTGTATGGTTCACATTCTGTCCACAAGAGCAGAATGGAAAGGAGAAGCCTGTAGCTTTGGCAATCCAGGCCCTGAAAGGTGAAGTGGGAGTGGCAGTGACCCAAGGCCAGAGTTCCTCACATCACCCACCTGCCAGTAACGCACCCGAGCACCTCTAATCCCTGGGTGGCTGTGTGGCACAAGGACAGAGGTGATGTTCCAGCTGTGCCTGAGCTAAGAGAGGTTCTGTGCACTAAGCAAATGCATTAAATGATACCCTTTAGAGTACCTCTTCAGTCCTAGTTTAGTGTGTTCAGATTCCATTGAATATATGGTCACTGCAATCATTTTGTCTGACAACAGAATACTGGGGACTCCAAGAACCCATTCCCTGCTTCCATACTAATTTTTTAAGAGAGAATTCAGTTCTTCAAGCCCCTCAAATCCCTGTGAAAATAGAGGAGGAGAAGACTGTTTTGTAACTTGTCTCAGTATCTTAATTAAGAGTACATGGAAAACAGTGAATAAGATAAATGTAGTCTTTAGGTCTTTGCATTTTTTGTGGAAGTGTATATTTAGGAAGTCAAAACATACAGAAAAAAAAGTTTGAATCTTTAAAATATTTCATTAAAATAGTCCTGTGAGCCATATGACAAAAAGAAAAAAAGGTTGCTAATATTCTGTCTTTTAAGATGACATTTTTATACCATGATTAGAAATACATATATGTTCATTTTTTACAGGTGATAGTTCCGTGGTTTAGCATTTCTTCAAAACTTTAATTAGTCAAATTAACACTTTTGTGTAAAGCAAAAGATGATTGAATTGGTACATTAAAAGTGACAGAATTCATTGTTATCACTGGACAATATGAGAAATGTTTTTTTCAGAAATTTAGTTTATCATTTCTTCTGTCCAGTGTACATTACATGTTCACTTTCATTGTGGTGTGACCTTCAGTTCAAATATATCCAGTTTAGTTCTTGAGCAGGGCTACTTCCCTGGAATTGTCTGGGAGGTTGTTCTAATGGCTGGATATGTGGTCAAGGAAGCCAGATGGGAGTTATTTCTGTGTTTCTGCAAGTAAAACAGTTCTGCTGTTGAGAGGGATGTCTTCTTTGATGTTTGCTGGGGTAAAGGCATTTAGCTGGAAACATCTGAGATTGATGTTTGATCAGTCTAGATAAGAGAACTGAAATACACAGTGTACATATGCATGTTTGTTTCACTATAACTTATGCAGAAATTCTTTCATATTCTATTTCTAAATGTTTGCTGAAGCAAGCAAGTGAAAAGTAGTAACATGAGGTAGTAATAAAATGGGGTTATTGCAAAGAAGTTTTTGAGAAAACTTCAGAGGATCCCAAACCTGTCTTTACATTATTAAGCATTTTGGTTGGGGGAGATACCTTTTGAATCACTTGTGTTCCTGTATGCATTTAGAATCGAAAAATATTATAGAACAATATGTGTGATTCACTTTTTTCTTTTTTTCTTTTTTTTTTTTTTTTCTCTGCTCTTCCTCTAGATTTTTGCCTTTGCAACAGCTATTTGTTATGGTTGCAGCACAGCCCTGGCATTACGGAGATGGAGGCTAAATAACAGCTGAAGAGAGGTTAATGCCCACGTGTTCCACTTCATATCAAATTAAGTGCTACTTGTCTGTTTTACTGTAATTTAATTAAAAAAGACTTTTTTTCCCCTGCTTAAAATCTGCTTTAAATGCAAGTAACCCCTAATCAGGATTTCTCTGACAGAAAAAGTATTTTCCATCTCTTCCTTTCTGATATTTACTTTTATTATGTACTCATTGTAAAGTATTAGAGAGGTTAGGGATGAAGAGTTATGTCATTAGCAAACAACAGAACTCCAGTGCTACACCAGAAGAGGAAGAAAATGGAAACCAAGCCAGGATGTTAACTGCACAGGCAGCTAAAAAGCTCCCCCCTTGTTAAGCCTTGGGATTAAGTGCTTTGCAGTGTTACAGTGCACTCCACACTGGTAGAGCCTTGAGGCTCCTGGTAGAGTCATGGGTGTTCTGTGTGCTGCTGTTTGCATGATCAGAGCCCAAGCTGACTTTGAAATTCCAGCTTAGTATAAATATGTTATTAACTTTATGTACAGAGAAAATATTTTTAAAAAACATTCAGTGAAATCTTTTTATACTCTCTTATAGCTATGTCTGGCTGGGGTCACTAGAGCCTTAAAGCTTACTGTGTTCCATACTAGATGAAACCTGGGACTTTCAATCAGTAGTTTATTAGTTTTAGGAATTTAGCTTAATTAGATCTATTTATACTACAAAACAAAACAGTGCATTTGTGTTGTGTATGTATATACATGGTATATTTTTGTTTAACAGGAATTTTTGCACTGTTTAACTTTGTTGGGGTACAGCTTTGTTCTTGCTTCTTCAAGTTCTGCATTTGTCAGGTATTATGTGAGTCAATGTCATTTGAATGGAATGTTACCAAATAGTGAATAATGTCTGACCTCAATTCTTGCCGTGTGTTATTTGTTGCATTCTGAAGCTGCAGTGTTGCAAAGGTGTTTTTATTTGGACAGATGCCTATGCAACATCTTGCTGAAAGCAGTGGAAGGCAAAGAGGCCCGCCCACTGTGGAGTTTGCTTTTCTCACGAATGACGTTTAATTGAGCCTCTCTTGGATATCCTGGTGCATGATCACATGCAATATTATATACAGAAAATTGGTTTAGCAAAACTAAACTATAGCTAAACTATTGTGCTCTGCTCCCTGACACTCATGTCATTTTGCACACGGTGAAGCTTTTTGTTATTTTGGTAGTGAATAATTTTTGCTTTTGTGGATAGTGCCAAGAAGATAAGCTGGGACAATGAAGGCTCCCTGTCATTTGTAAAACAACTTGTTCACTAAATCTTGCCAGCGCACCGGACTATTCTGCAGTGGTTGCTTAAGGGAAGACAGGATTTCCTTCATTCCTAGGCCTACTCACTCTCCTTGAGCCAACAAGGGTGTCTGCCCTTTATCAAACTTGTCAGGTACAAGGATCTCCAAGGGGCAGCCACCCTCAGCAGTGCCTTGCTGACCCAGGCAGGTTCTTGTGGGTGGCACAGCAGCAAGTGGCATCCTTCTGACTGTGGAACCACTTGGTCATCCTGTATTACTACAATGGGATATTGTCATATATCTGTTTTCTGAAGGTTTTTTTCTTCCGAAGATTTTTTACTCTGGCTGATTTTTTCCCCATAATTCTCTCATGGCATTGAAACTTTTTGTGAGCATTTTATCTAGAGCCATATACTTTTGAAAATGCTTCATATTGTACAAAATACATTTACACTGGAGTATATGGATGAAAGTATATAACAAAGACTTACACTAAGTGGCATTAAAGTTACTTAATATATTTATGGCAGTAGTCTGGTTGTTAATTTTGTCTTTGGAAAGTATCAAAAAATCTACCTTGCTACTGTGACTCACCTGATGCTAGCCGTACAAAGTTGAGGCTAAGATTTCATGAGAAGGAACAGTTGCATGGGGACTAGTTTTGTATATGTTTAATTAGTTTCACAGATAGTTTGCCATGTGACACTGAGTGAATATTGGTGAGAAAAGTCAGTTACAACATTTCAAACAGATGCTGATCTTTGGTTTGGTTTCTCTTGTGTCCTGCAAGGTGGCTGTGCCCTGCACACCACAGACTGCATTGCAGCTGCACTCTCTGCAGCCAGCTGAAATCATGGAGGGCAGATCATAATATTTTGCATATTTAAACTTACAGAGTATGAATTCCATATACGGAGTCAATTAAAGAGCTGTCCAAGCTTAGCTGGCATTTGTATCTAACCTCCAAGTTCAAACCTAACATGTAAAAGCCTTGATTGGTGAGTGCTATTCACTCTCTTAATCTACTTGTGGAAGTCCAAATAGCAGAGTGCAGTTAACGTAGCATGGAAACTGTTTGCACAGTGAGGAAAGACTGAACTTTCCCTCTTAAGTATGAAAGACAAACAAAGGACAGAGAAGAGATAAAGATAAAAATTACAGTACTGAACAACAACTTTTACAACTAAAATTGAGTGAAAAAATAGAAATTTTTGTGTTAGTATAGACAGAGTTTTGCTGTACTTTGAGGAAGATCTATGGACAGTCAAACTAGAATATGCAGTATTACTTCATACTGGGAGCTAAAAATGTAGGCGTGACTGGAAATGGTATGTGTGTGCTGAATGTCTGCAAATATTGATATGGGTATAATATATAATCCTTGTGATAGTTATTCCAGGGAAAATGTGCAAGCTCGTTCTAAAAAAAATCTTTCTTCCTTGTAAGGAAATTCCTCCAAGCCTATTGTGACCTTCAGGGACACAAGCTTAGACCTCATTAAAGAAAGGAAGACTTTGTGGTGGGAGAGTGGGGGGGCATAGGGAGATAATTTATCTCTGTTCATTTAAGGTGAAAGGAACAAGACCAAATAGCCATATATTTTCATCAAGCATCTCTATTTGATGTGAAGCTGCAGTGCAGCGTATCTAAGGAGCTATGCAGGTCCCTATTCTTAGAAAATATTTCATGGTATTTTGGATAGCACTGAGTGGTAGCTGCTGGTAAATAAGGAGAAGGACCATCAGAGGAGACTTTTTTTCCGAGGGTGCAGAGATAAGTAACAGTTATTCTCTTTCTAAAGAGACACGAAAATGCACAAGTTAGAAAGCTAACATTTTGTTTGAATTTTGGCAGAAAATATGCATAGCACGTACTTCACTGAAGTCCTGACTCTGCTTCTGCCTTGCTAAATGTCTAGAAATAATCCAAAGTGACATAGGTCCTGCAGGATTATTGATCTGCACGGGATCAGTCTGTTCAGATTCTCATGATTTTCTGTCTGTGTATATTGGTTTTAACTCCTGATGTGAGTAAAGTTGTGCTACTGTAAAATTGTTTCCTTAAGCTGTAAACCATAGCTTTTAAAAGAAAAAGGCAAAACCAATGACTACACAAACCTGTGCCCTTCATAAAAATAGAAGAAAAACCTCTGGATAATCACCAGATCTGTGTTGTCTCTTTCACTTCCAAAACCAGATGACAATGCTGACTCCTGTTGCACTTCCTCTAATTGTTGTAGTTTTGCATTTGTTTTCTAACTTCAAAGAATTTTGACATTCATAATTTCTCCATCTGAATTTCAAAAAAATAACAGAGCTTAAAACTCTTAAAAACTTGTTCTGTTTTTATCTAGATACTGTGAAATTGGTCCCTGAATAAAAGCATCCTGATGCATTTTATTCTCCTTTTCCAGGCTACCCAAGTTGTACAGAAAGTTTTCCCAGGTATTGTCCAAAGATAACAGTGAACCATTAATTCTCAGACTGAGATGCAAATAGAACATTGCTCTTTCAGTCTTACAAAAAGAAAAACTTGAAAGTGAGGGCATGTTGTCTTTCTTTCTTAGCTGTATTTGTACAGTTGGTCATGACACAGTAGTCTTTGTTGACTAGATAAAGAAAAGCAGAAAGAATGGAAAAAAACAGAAGGAAAAGCAAATCTTATGTACCAAAATTAGTAAACAGAAATGGAAAATTTTTTTTTTTTACAAAGCTGAATTCAGCATGACTTTCTTTTCTCCCACCTTCTTTTGCTCAGTTATGGTGTTTATCTAACACCTTCATAACCTGACCGGCTCAGAATTTACTGTATTTTATCCTCAAGGTGCTCCTGTAAAGAAGCTGTGCCCATTTCACAGGTGGAGAACCTGGACTCAGAGACACTGAAGAACTACTTGCTTGCCAGAGGCCTCTCTCAGGAGATCTGTGGAGCAGGAAGAGGAAGCCTGGTTTCTCAGTTGAGAGTTCCTTGGTGCCTTGCCCAGCAGCCTCTACTGCTGCCCACTGTGGGCTGGAAGGAAGCTCTGTAGTGTGGATTGTACTCCTGTCTCTGTCATGGTGGTGCTACTCTGGCAATTAGTTACATGGGGTTAAAAGGTGTAATGATTGTTTGTGCAGGATTATGAGTCAAAGGGACATTTAAAATGCCAAATCAACATTCCTAAATCAAACATCATAGTTTCCAGGTGTTCTAACAAATTTTGGTTATCCAGTTGTAAGTAGACATGGAGTTCCTGTTTGATGTGTTGATCTACCCTCTCCATCTTAAGAGAGAATAAAGGTCCTCAGGAATCTGTAGGTTTCAGATGCTTCCTGCTATATGGCATGTTTGAGCCCTAAATTTTTGGTGCTAGCAAAATACTACCTGCCTTGAGCCTGCCAGGACACAACACCTTTCAGTTCAGAAGCCTGAGCTAAGTTTTGGCAGCTAACTTGTCACGTTACCTTTCAAGGGAACATAATGATCAAACCATGTCTAGGTGTGGTTTTAACCTCTTTCTTGCCATTCAATAATTGCAAATGTAGACAAAGGTTCTGGAGACTGTGGACAATATATTCATATATTCAAATATATTATGTCCAGTTACTGTGCCTGGCTACAGAAAGGCTCTTAAGCAAGGACTGAACCCTATGGATCCATACAGGGCTTGATGATGACTGCGGATTTTAATCTCATCCAAACAGCATTTTGTGGTCATCTCAACAAGGTGTGGGTTCTGTCATTGGACCAGTGCTGTGATACAAGAAACAGCAGATCAGAACAAACCCGAGAAAAGCTCTGCATACCTTGAAGAGCAAAGCATCATTGAATAGTTTGGCTTTGGAAGTGATCTTAAAGGTACTGTGTTCTGCACTCATCCTGCTGTAGAGCTGGGACCTCCCACAGATGTGTTGCCCTGTACAAAGGTGCTGGGACTTCCCAGTGATCTGATTGCCTGCCTGAGCAGTTCTGCTTGCAGTGCCTGCCAATGATTGGCTTTTAACATCACTTTGTTACAAATGGTTTGGGTTCAATAAGCTTTACCAAACAAACTAAGCAGGCAAAAAGTGGTTTATTTCCATATAAAATAGAAATGTGCAAGATTTGCTGACTCATGTTTTGTCCGTGACCTTTTTTTTCAATATTACTTTGAAAAACATACCTTAGCATAATTTAATAATGTAATTAATATCTTCACAAGCTTCATGGCCTGGAAGTATTTCCAGATTCCTGGGTCTAAATGAATACCCCAGCTAGGTTGCATCTCTATGCCTCTGTAAGATCTAAAACAACATTTTCCCTCTTCCCTGCCTCTTCCCCATTTTTGGAAAGCACGAAGAGGGTTGCAGCATGATCTAGACAGGCTGGGCGACTCAAAAAACTAATGTGGTGTATTGAGTATGATTCACTCTCTGGTAGCACTTGTGGGCATAGACTGTCTTAAGGTGTTTCCACCAAGATAAAATACAAAGTTATGGCAAAATGGAAAATGGAGTGGGAGGCCTACAAGATAGAAAAGGTGCATAAGAGCTCGGTAGTTGGCTACAATTGCTTCCTGCATAAAATCTGGCATCAAATCCAGCACTTAGCTCCCAAATAGACCTGTTTTTCAAACTGTTAATACCTTGGCCTGGGATCTGAAGCCCTGGGGAACCTGTAATGCCAGCTTAGAGCTTTGGGTTGTTGGAATAAGAAGCAAGGTGAATCATCACCAGATACTTTAACTCAAAATTCAGGAGCAGAGGAGAAAGAGAATTGTTTGTAGGTCCCTTTTCCAACTTGTAACCAGCTCTAAGAGCTGAGAGAAGGGCAGAAATAGTTTTCCTCTACCTTCATTCCTTGGCTGCAATCACCATGGACTGAGAATGAGCTGCAGGACAGAAAGGATGGGGACTTGTACAGAATAATCTGAGTTCTAAGGTACACCTGACCTACTCATGGCAGTGACAGCTGTTCTTGGGCCATGTCCAAGATCCATCCCCCGACCTAAAATTAAAATAATGAAATTTTCAAACAACAAGCCCAAGTCTTAGCTGGAGCTGGTCCTAGAAAAAGATAGTTACCTCAGAGGGAAGTTTAATGGTGAACAAGAAGCCAAGTTGTTCTTTTAGTTATATCAATGCAACTTCTTTTGAGATCTAATTGCCAGTGAGGAATTTCACTAATGGAAGTAAGAGCAGAATTTCCCCTCAGCACTGAGCAGAGCTGACCTTTGAAACAAATGGAATTACGAATTCCTTGGCCTTGTGTCATTTGCTATTTCTCCTAAGGATCCTGCTGCTAGGGTGAGTTGCTGCTGGGGTGTGTTGCTGCTGCTCCTAAGAGCATGGCAAACTTAGAAAGTGTGAGGACTCCAAGATAAAAGTCCAGCACTTGTAGAATCTCATTATTTTGGAGGACCTGCCTCACAGCTTGTGAAGGGTTTAGGGTCAGCAATGCCGGGCAGGGTACGTGAGGTACAATGCCACATTAGGCTCCTAAGATGGAAAGCTTCTACCTTATCATGAAGTGACAGGCTGGCTGAAAGGACAGCAGGAGAAGAGATCCGTTCTGAGTTTACTGTATCTCTTTTTGGTGAGGGAGGGCGGCGGTGCCGGTGCCGGTGCCGGCAGGTGGAGCCGCAGCGCCGGG
>VRYO01001463.1:12461255-12499282 GCA_009812075.1 Sialia sialis | reverse complement strand
CGAAGGTCTCTTCCAACCTAGTGATTCTGTGATTCTGTGATTCCATGCAAACACACACTCACACTACCTCATCCCACTTGGTTCAGCCATTCCCTCTCCTCCATCTCTTTTTTTCTTTTAATATAGTCTCAGTCTCCTCTGTGTAGTGTTTTCAGCTCCTTGCTGATGTTCCATGCCTGCCTCTTCTTACAGTCTTTGTGTCATGTTTTAATCTTCTCTGTTGTCAGGCTTTAGCTGATTCATCACTTGTGTTAAGACACAAGATGGGGATGTCATGCTCTGAGTGACTTGAGCAAGGCCTTGGGACTTCAGGTAACCAAGGAGTTACACTCTGCTACTGGACATGCCATGAGCTCTGTGTGTTGAGTGAGGGCCTCAGAGATGGTCAGGAATCTGCTTTTCCCTTGCTTGGATGCAGCTGCTTGGTAATATGGATCCAGGGTTATTTTTTACTATAGTCAAAGCAGTTTTCCCAGTTACTCTTTTTGAAAGGATTGAGTGACTTTTCACGAAACCTTTCCCAGAGAGTTCAGCAGAAAAATAAGCAAAGAGAATGGAGAATTGGTTTAAAATCTGGGAAATCATAAGCAATTGAAAAAGCCTTTCAAAGGAATGTGTTACATTTCTTTAATGATAAACAATGCTTCCTACTCTGGCCAGAGCATCTTTAAACCCTTCACATCAACAAGTCCCATTGACACTGAAGCAACACTGTCTTTTTTGCCAAAATTCCAGCTGTATGATCATCACTTGTATTGTTATGACCAAATTTTCTCAATTACAATCTAAATGCCATTTTTTCTGAAGTAAATGAGACTGAGATTTGCTTTCCATACTGAGGGAAGTACTTTCCACTTTTAAAGTACCCCTTTTACCTGAGCATATGTCCCAGTTTCCTGGAGGTTTGAAGCTGAGGAGCTCTTCTCCTGCTGCTGTGGAGCAGCTGTCTTGGCTTGTTCACTTGTGCCAGCTCACATCCAACCTGGTTAATAAGGTTCCTTTTGAACCCTTATGCTTTGTTTTTCTTTACCTAGCAATCACCAGGATGGTGAGGAACAACTGACAATAAGACCAGTGGCTCCCTGAGAGAGATATTAGCATGTTAGGGGCAGGTGGAGAGGACAAACATCAGCACCAGTGTTTCAGAGGTTCACAATAATGCACTTCCCTCAGACAGTATTCTTTATTCAAATATCCATTAAAGGGTAGCAAGTAATCACAGGATGCCATATATTTCTGGATTATAACTCTCAGCAGAGAGGCTGCACAGCTTCCTGGATTGTCTTTAACAGGAGGCGAGGCAGACCTGGAAAGCTTTCCATTTTCCAGCCTGCTGGCTTTAGCAATAATGTCATGGAAGTCCAAAGGGAGACAAGTGACCTTCTAGCTCATGCTATTGTGCTGGTAACACACATAAACAAAGCCTGTAGCTAGAAGGGGAAGAATTTCACCAAAACCAAGGTCTAAGAAGTCCTTTCCTTTGCACCTTTTCATATCACTCTCCTGTGATTAAAGCTCTCCTAAATGACTGGTCTTTTTATCTTCCGTTCATCTAAGGGGTTTAAACTCACCCCTCCCACTGTCAAAAGAGATCCTTAAACACCACACTCTCATCAAGGCTGGAATAGCTCATAAACATACACACACATGCTTAGTTTGTATCATAGTGAATAAAGGGGTGTTGTGTTCACGTGGTGACAGCCATCAGTAAAATTCAGGTGATAATCATTTTCCCATCATACCCTTGTCATCCATTAGCAAAGGGCAGAATATCTCTGACAGGCTACAAGTTAAAATCTTAATAACTGTAGAAGATGGTCAAATCCTTGGACTCATGCCGTTTCTAGTACCCATAGCAACTATCAGCCTGGATGGATTTTGCACTCTTCTGATAGCACACAGTGTGCTGACATCTGTCCCCAAATGTGGTCTCAGGTGAGCCTGCTTCCAATGGCAGTTTTGGAGATCCCCACCCAGGCTGCTGCTGCCAGCCCAAGGATGCCACTGCATGTCCCATCCTGGGCTGCTGGCCCCAGGGGTGGGTACCTGTCCCAGAGGGAGCTGGCAGCTCTCTGTCTCCACAGACATGGGCAGGGTGTACTGAGAAGCACATCCAGCAGAAAGGGGGAAAAAACTATTTAAAATATTTCATATCTTTAACATTTGAAAAAATTTAGACTGTTCTGGTGTACTAGTGTGTCCCTTGTGGCTCACTCTACAGCTCAGCCCAGCACTCTCCTTTGATGTTCTGCCCACAGTATAATAAACTTCACCAAAGAATATAAAAACAGCTCTCTCTGTAAAAGCCACAAGCAAATGAGCTGGAAATGTGAACTGAAGCTGCACCATGTTTTTGGGGTTTTTTTTGCAGGAGAAGATTCTTTTAAATTCAGTGGCTTAAAATGATATGGTAAAATTCAGCCAAACAGTCAACATTGCTGGAATTTGCCTGAGTAAAAAATGCTGTATTTTTAGCAGTTTTGGTAAACTACTAAATTCTGCTAAGTGCCAAAAAGAAAAAAGAACTTTCTTTAGAACTGTCTTGATTTTTTTTCTCCTCTTCAGATTTCTGGTTTCGTCTTGTTAAGTATCAAAGAAAATAGGCAAAAATATGAAAAATGTGACTTCTGAGAAATAAGAACTTGTGGGAAGAGCAGAACTCAGGTCTGAGAATTGTCGTTGGAAAATAATAATTTCTCTAAGATCAAATCTCTAGAGGTCCATAAGTTTTAAAGAGAAATATTCTGTCTAATCTCTCCTGAACAAGGGGAGATTTTTTCCTCTCACTGTATTCATTTCTGTTTGTGTCATTCCTGGAAAGGGACCTCTTTTTTAGACATCTTCTAATTTTGTGGTAGGGATTGTGGATTTTGATGAAAGGCCAAAGTCTGAAGACTTTTCAACACTGAAAGTTTCTAAGAAAGAAATTATGTCAGATAGATTCTCTTACCTCATATGACACTTAGCCTGAGATTTACTGCTGCTTTTTTCTAGGATGCTGGAAGAAAGATGTGCTGCCACTTGGTGAGCAGACTGTAGTTCAGCTTTCAAGTAGTCCTTCGCAACTTTTATCCACAGAGGAACAGAAAACTTTGACAAGAAAATGTAGTGAATCAGCTGTATCAACATGCCACATGAGCTAAATTTAAAAATCATGTATAGGATATGAAAGGCTAAAAATCCCATTATCTTTTTAAATCATGAAGGGCCAAGTCCACAGAGGTCAAAATTATGACCATTCTTGCCATACATAAATATGGGTGATCAGTGCCCAATCCTAACTGGATTCAGAATGAGAAGACAGGTAAAGTGTCCCAGTGCATGGCCAGGAGACAGTGTGGTGCCCACAGCTAATTGTCACTTTGTCTTAAAGGTACAATGTGACAAAATACACTGGAAAGGGCTTCAAGAGATGAGGAAGCACCCATAAAATGTCTAAAAGGCAGCACCCTGATACCTGTGCTTCCCTTTCTATTCCTCATTTGAACAGTCCTGTGCAGTATTTCACTTTAATCTCACAGTGCTTTACCCTCATCACACTGTGCTTGCAGGCAAGAATTCTGCATAGACTGCTCTGTACAGGCACCGGTCCCACACCCACACCCAGCAGTGATGCTGAGGTGCAGCTTAGTAGGAAATACCCTATTTTGCTCTTCTTTTTGGCATCTGGTCTAGCTTTTGAATTTCATGTGGTTTCGTGCTACACTGGAAAACCTGGAGCAGAGACCAGTGCTAAGTAAGGTGAATTATTCCTTCAAGCTGTTGCAGAACTCACTGCTGAAGAATTACATCACCATGTAGGACAATCTGTGGGATGTGTCTGCAGACAGCTATTATTGGGAACAATCCTTCCAAGGTAAACAAGACCACAACTCAGAAGCTGACTGCAGTGAGTTGAAAACTTGCTGTGAGAAGTCCTGCACTAGTAAGCAAGGCACAAACTATTTATTCACCTTACTTCATTAATAAAGACTTACTGTTCCACATACTGACCTCACACATGCCTTTTGCTCTGCAGAAGGACTCTGCTGTCTCACTAGGAGTTAGACCATGAAATCCCAAAGGATTATCTTGGAGGATGTCTACATGTTCTTTTACAGCTGCAGGACCTCATGAGGATGAGAAGAAGATCTCTTCATAGAATGCTGTCCTCTACTCCCTGAAACCTCATTGCTCTTTTACAGACTCTAGCAGAAATCCCTTTGTGGTTTTTATTTGAGCAAAATTACCATTGCACAGTCAACCTTAAGACAATTTACAGGAAAATTTTAATTAGGGACAGAAATTAGATATACAAATCATTAATACATTCTGGCTTTTCCCAAGCATTTCCTCATCTAGCTTAATCAGAAGCCATGAGAAGAAAAGAGCATTAGAAAAACATATTTCCACAGGGAGTTTCTTAACAATATTTTTGCTCTAAGGCTCAGCACTTATGTGCTGGTTTTGGCTGGGGTAGAGTTAATTTTCCTCACAGTGGGGCTGTGTTTTGGATTTGTGCAGAATACTGGGTTGATAATGCAGAGATGGTTTTGTTATTGCTGAGCAGTGCTTACACAGAGCCAAGGCCTTTTGTGCTCCTCACTCCACTAGAGCGGAGGCTGGGGGGTGCACAAGCACAGTTGGGAGGGGACAAAGCTGAGACAGCTGATCCCAGCTGAATCGAGGGCTATTCCATAATTTATGGCATTATGCTTAGCATATAAAGCTGGGGGAAGAAGAAGGTGGGGGGGATTTTCAGTGATGGCATTTGTCTTCTCAAGTCACTGTTACATGGGATAGAAAGCTGCTTCCCTGGGGATGGCTGAACGCCTGCCTGCCCGTGAGAAAGAGTGAATGAATTCCTTATTTTGCTTTGCTTGTGTACACGGTTTTTGCTCTCCATATTATATTATATTATATTATATTATATTATATTATATTATATTATAGTCAACCCACGAGTGTTCTGGCTTTTACTCTTCCAATGCTCCACCCAGTCCCGCTGGTGCGGGGGGTGAGTGAGCAGCTGCCTGGGGCTTGGCTGCTGCCTGGAGCTAAACCACAGCATTTTCCATGATGGAAACCCATGCAGAATCACGTTGCTGTGGAATACCAAAAAGACATTTTTGAATATGAATTTGACTCTAGGATGCTCCAGGGCACTGAGTGTCCCAGAATGAAAAGCAGAACTGGGATGCCAATGGAGAAGGCTCCAGCACGATGTCTCAGAAGGCTACAGACACGCCTTTGTGAGGAGTCTTCCCATCAAGTGCCAAGTTCAAGTTGGCTTGGCCAGCAGGTGTGAAATTTCACCACAGAAATGTATACGGGCCTAAACTGCAAGCCTCTGGCAAGTAATTTTTGTACAATTTCCTTGCCAAGTGCTCATGCTGGGGCTTACACCAACAGCTCTGCACACAAGTCAGAGCAAAACCAACTCCCTGCTCCTGCATTATTCCATCCTCACTTGGCTTTTGCTGAAATCACCTTGTATTTCATGGCTCCTTAGCTTGGCTGAGAGGACTTAAGACTTACAGAGGCCATGTGCTCACACACCAGTCCAGTTTCACACAAACTGAGCCCGTTCTGCAGAGGAGCAGTGACTCCCAGTGCATCATCACAGCACATGTGGGTGTCCCCCTTGCTGGCTGAGTCTGACCTGGAACTGGAACAGGGCCAGGATTTGCTATTTGGTCAAGAGCAATATTCTACAGAGACAGTGGGAAAGGTGTCAGATGTGTTATACAGGGATAATGTGGCAGAGAAGCCACACCAAGTGGCTTCCAAGACAAGTGACAGAAGGAAACAGATGAAATCCTCAGCATTTGCTAATGCCTTTAGTGGATACAATGAAGAAAATCATCCAGGAAAATAGGTTTATGACAACAGGCTGTATTTTACAATTTATTTTCCAATAAGGTTTCATCCTCCATATTCATGTTCCTAAGCAGTTTACACCTTTTGTATTTTTTAATCTGAATGCTTAGCCAATATTTGAACCCACCCTCAGAAATGAGAATGAGAATTCCCTCAGAATGAGAATTCAGAATGAGAAACAGTTAATAAGGTTCAAGTATGCACTCAGAGAAAAAAGTTATATTTATTTACAATAGGGTTTTTTAAAAAGCTTTCTTTCACTAAGTTCACAATTGAAATAAAGAACAGCACAAACTATCCGCAGTCAAAATTTGTCCTCCAGCAAGCTCTGGGCTCAAAAGCCTGCACCTCTTCCTCCTTTTCCCTTCGGTTTTCAGTGTCCCAGTTGCTGCCTGTCTCCAACACACCAATTGTAATTCTACTGCCTCGAAAATACAATATCATCACAGTAAGTTCCTCTCTGCAGCGTCCAGGGACTGTTGAATGCGCTTTTGGGTGTAGATGGTAAAGGAAATCACCCACGCCTATGTGATACTGTCTCCCTTAGAGTGCTTTGCAACTCACATTATTTTCAACTTATTAATCCTCCTTTGAATACTTTTCAAGAGGTATTTCTCAAGGAGTATTTCTCTTAGGTTTTCCAGATCTATACCATTGAGGGATTTTCCTCCCTTTTTCTGTCAAGTTCAGATTTTATCACTGATGATAATACTTTTTCTCCTAATTTTTGGTCAGGTGATTTTTTTCAGGTACAGGCATTTAATCTCTTGCAGTAACTACAACACTCAGAAGCTTTATGTTAGCTGTCTAATGAAGAAGTTAAATTTACCAAAGAAAATCACTCAATGACATTCTCTATATTGCTGATATCCAGTGAGTTAGGGTAACAGAAATGTTTAATCGATTTCTTTAATCATACAGAACTCAAGGAATACCTCAGTCTTTCCACAGGCCTGGAACTTTCCATTACTTTCCACAGGCCTGGAGAACATACACAGTGCATGTAGTGTATCTTCACCACATCAATAACTCATAGAATGTTCTCCTAACACACATTTTATGTGTATATGTATATATATATATATATTTACATGCCTATATAAAAGGAGCATGATTTTATTGCCATGGCTAGGCATAAAAGCAATCATTAGGAAGCCTTACCTTGTATGTTGTGCCTACTCTAATACTGAAGTCTACAGCAAAATCCAAATCTGGAGGAATGACAAGAAGCCATTATTATTTTTTCTATGAAAATGGTATTTTTATTAAAAGCAGAAGGTGGGCTGAAGGCACCAGTCCTCTTTAAAATGGCTTGGGGTTTAGCATCAATAATGGAAATATACATACTGTGGCTGGGATATGTCTAACACCTCTCCCATCTTTTCTCACTGTCCATAAATAAGGCCAATGAATATAATAAAAGAATGATTTTAATATTTTGCTCTCAAATTCTTTCCATTTCACAGGAAGTTCAAGTTTCCTTCAGTAAATGGTTTCTACTTTTCCAAGCACACTTGCATTCTAGTAAAACCTATTATATATGCATTAAGGCTTACTTTATTTCTTGGAGAAGAACAGAAACACCACAGAAAAACCAAGACTATGATATTTTTACATTTCTTTAAAATAGTTAGCAATTTCTTTTCCCCTGCCATTTTGAATAGAGTGTTTTGGTTTCTTGTGGCATAATGCTAATTTCCTAAATGACGGCCTGGCACAGGTTTAGATTATCTGAAATGCAAGTCTAAGTTCAGAAGTGACAACAAACCTTTACAACCACAGAGTTTCCAACTGCTTTCCACAGAATTCTGGAAGGGGCAGCAAGGATTAGACCCTTGGACTAGAGCCTCTCAACTGCTCCAGGCAGGGGGACTTTACCAGCTGATGTCCTGAACAGTGGAAGTTTGGCACATTTTCGTGCCCTTTGATAGTCAAAACCTGGAGTCTCAAGAATTGAGAAATATGGTGGGAAAAATAGTCATGTCAACTGCTCCTAATGAATCTAGTGTATTACATGTAAAGAAAAACACGTTTTTGATAAAACCACGTGGTTATTTTCCTGAGAACCAATTTTCTCAAAAAATTCAACACCTCCTTGCAAGGAATACAAACTTTTGTTCATTGCACATACAGTATATCCAGCTAAAATACTGAAGGAGATAAAATTCTAAACATTCCTGCAGCAGTTAACTATAAAAAAAATGAAACACTGGAAATGTCTCCAGTATCTAGAATGAGTCCTTTATTACATATTTACATCAAACATTTGCTGGCTTTGTGATACCAGCTCTAGGAAAATCTTCCACTTGCTCTTACCCTTTTCTTTCCACTAGTCTAAAGGAAGGTTTGCTATCAGTGCTTTTTTGCCTACATTTATATTAATTCTCTACATGTCACAAATGTTTAACACTTTATCCTGGATGCTGGTTAAGCACAAGCTTCACAAGCTCCACACTGTAAGCCAGATGCTTGATGAGGCTGGAAGAGGAAACTAGTTGTGGTGGAGCCATTGCCAGCTGTCCCTGGGGTCCTGCTGAATGGTCAGAGCTGGCTAAGAGCCACTGGGAGAGCTGCCTACAAAAAAAGTGCTTAAATTTAGGTATTGCACGGATTCCCTGACCATAGACTTGCAGAGGAGACAGGAAAATAGATGTAGTTATGAGAAGGCTTTAAAAATGCAGCAGGTGTTAACACTCACTCTACATCTACATATCTATCTATATCTATATCTACATCTACATTTATATCTATATCCATCTAACCTCAAGTTATATAGCTATAGCTATAGCTAAATCTATATAAAACCTCTAGTCTGCAGAAGCCTAGTGCCAACACGTTAAGCAAGTGAATTTCCAGTAACAACAATCTGCTTTTACCCAGGATGTTTGGGAGACTGGGGAGTCCATTCAGCCTTCCACATCACCTGAAAGCTCTCCCAGTTCTGTTCCCAAGCAGGGAGGTGATCTTACCTGCACAAAGCACATCACTTCATGTTTTGCTCCTGGAAATCAGACCACGGACATGGCTTGCATCCCGTAAACCTGGGGAAGATGAGATTTTGGGGAATAAGGAGGAGTATTTTGGCATCCACTTCCGTGAATTTTCTTTAAAATTCCTCCCATTTCTTGTGAGCTGGTCTAGGCCAAGAATAAGAAAGAAATAAATGTGCTCTTTGGGAGCATTTCAGTAATACCTAGTGATAAGTTGTCTCTGGCAGAGATTATTTCAGCAGGATCCAGAGAGGATTTAAAATCCAAACAGAGACAGGAAAGCAGCCCAACACTCCATTTGAATTGGTGGTAGAATTAAACCAAGTGACACAGAAGCACATGAGAACTCTCAACAAATATCTCCAATATGGCATTTTAACAGAGGATTATATCGTGACTGCTCCTTTTGAGCGTCTGCAGGGACATAAATGAGCATAAATTACACAGACACTTTCCTGTACTGTGTCTCCAGATTCTAGCAATACACAATGAATGAGAGAGCAAGGGAGGTACAACCAGTTCTCTCAGTCCTCTCAACTCCTGCCTTGATTATAAAAGATCTGTGACAACAGGTATGATCTCAATCCTGTTTCCGGGGCTTTGGGTGATGAAGAAAGGACAGCACAAGAGCTGAAGAAGCTTGCTATGTACCCATAAGGACTAGAGGCAATGGCTCCTGTTTTGGGATCCTCAGGGAAAGAGAAGTTATGGGTCATCTCATAGCCTGCCTTAAGACAGAACCTGGATTTGCAGGATTTTCTGTCTTCATCTTCGCAGAATCTGCCTCCCATTTTCGTGTCTGGCCTCTGAACACACCAGGTAATGTGTTTTGTAATTCCATCCTGTGTGCAGTGAAAAGCAGATGAAGGAGCGGCTGTGCATGGGTACAGCTGAAGTCATGCTCTCCCCTCTGATGTGACCTCAGCACTGGGAGAACTCCTCCCAGCTGCAGCTTATCTAATTGGAGGCATGAAAAACTGAGTCTGTAATTAAGAAAGCACTGAAAGCACAGGTCTCTAGATTGGATGCTTATCAGCTACACGTCAGACTCCCTCTACCAGCAGAATCATGTTGTGAACCTATTTGTGGAACTTGATTTATGAAGATTAATAAGACAGACAAATTATGTCAGCTTATGGCAAAATCCATGTATTTTTCTTTCAGTTCAGATTCCAAAATGCTATTTTCTTTCTCAGAGGGCTATTTTTAATGGCAGAGCCCATGTGTACCCTACCCAGCCCTGTAAAGAGTGCCAGGACAGCTAATAGCAAGGAAATTATGTGGCCCACCAGAAGTTCAAGCAAAAAAATACATGGTGCTCACCAATATTTATTAGCCATTTCTACACCTGGACTGAGCCAGGGGATTACAGTGGTTTCTCCTCTTTCTTGGCACTTCGGGCAGAAATCATTGTTTCCTATTCAATCTGTGTCTTCATACCTGACTCAATGTTAGCTGGAAGATCCTTGGCTAGTCAAACAAATTCTGTTAAGACTCTGCAAATATCAGACACCACTTTATCAGTCTGCATTCTCACTGTTTCTGCTACCATTTCCTTAAATATGAAGCAGTTAATGTTGTGATTAGCCACAGACCTATCGGTTACATCTATTCTGTTGTGCAAAAGAGGCCTTAAGGGCACAGTAATTGCCCTCAGGAGTATTTCAGAGTTCTTTCTGGGATAATTCATTGGAATTGGTAAAGTGGAACAGTGCCTGGCTGTTTGCTGGGCTTTCAGCCTTTGGTGCACTCCTCCTCTATGCATCTCCCCCTGCAGTGATACTGACAGCACGCAGAAAAGTCACCCATGGAAGAGGGGAAATCTTTCTTGGAAAAACTTGACACTCAGTGCTAAAGTTTAGAGATTGCTGAAGCCTCTATTCAGGTTTTCTGTGTCTCATTAATCCAGACTAAACAAAAGCAGTGTAAATAGATATAAATGTAAATATGTATATTTATATATATACATACAGAAGTATTTGTAGCTCCTGGAAGCACAGGCTTGTTTCAAGACAGCATAGCTTAGGTATAATGTTAGCATAGGCATGGGAGGAACTACTCCAAAATAACTTTCATCTCGCCTTCTGGAAGTAGGTAGATGTTACCACAAAATCCATTTAATAGCAGACATTGGGAAAGGGAAGAACTCTAAGCTCTGTAATGTCTGTTAGTTCAAAATCCCAGAACACTCTCCAAAAGTAAAGAAACAAGACCAGTGAGCATTTATTATTTTATCTGAATATGTACCTTTCTTTTGCTAGTCAAAGTAATAATTTTGCTCAATTCATTGGTTTCTGCTATCACATTCCTCTACCAAGTTAGACATTGCTTCTGCAAATGGGTCACTCTTAGAATCTCCATTCTCAGAAGGAAGAGAAGTTCTGCATTGCACCAGCAACCACAAAGTAGAGTCCATCCTGGTTGTGCTACTTGGAGAAATTTAAAACATAAGGACTGCAACTCTATGCCAAACACAGATTAAAAAATGCCCAGGGCAAAGACAGGAGGAAAGGGAGATACAGAGAGGGCTGTGACTGACTACAAGAACCCTGCACCTGGTTATTCACTGGTAGAATGAGGGCTCAGTAATTGCAAAACTCCTGGCTTAGAAAGATTATTTACTTACTGATTTCACATGGCTTTTCAGTGACAAGTCTTGAAAACTAAGACAGTTATGGAGAAAACAAGATTAATTTTAAGCTATGGTCAAGTGTTTCTGCATTTTGGTGAAGTTTGCTTCACAAATCCTGGAATTAATTGCTAAATAAATATACATTCCTAATTTCAGAGTCTCAGAAGTACTACATTGAGATCTGCTTGCCTGGAGACTTAAAACTCTCTATTTGAAAAGCTAGAATTTACAGGCCAAAACTTGAAAATTTTGTGTGCTCATATTACTCTATCATGTGTACCACACTGTAAATTTGAGCATGAATCAGTCTCTGAAAGACTGAGCGAATTCTTCTAATATTTCTCCATATTATAATAGTTTTCCATATTCCTGATTCCCCTTCTGCCAGAAGTATTGGCTAACAAACTGTGTATACAGAAAAATACAGTAGCTAGCTATAAACTTCCAGGTTTTAAACAGTTTCAACATTAAACTTCTCTGTATCTTTCAAATTTCAATATGAGTTTCATTCCAACTTCTTTCTCACTTTGATTTTTGATATCTGATCCTACTGAAGTGAATTTGAAAGATGTCACATGGACATCTTTGACTCATTGGCATAATAGAAGAAAGAGAAATGAAAGCCTATTGTCTTGTGCAGGAAGAAGTAAAAATACTGATTTTTATTTTTTTTATTGCAGAAAATAGCTAGAGGGGGATAGACACAATTCATCAGCACTTGACTGAAATTGCTGTATCTTCATTTTCTATGTGAATCAGTACATGCTTATTCCTGTAGTATGCAGACTGTGTGCTTATCACCAAAAGCTTCAGAAATATGTGGGTGTAGTCAACATCTGTGATTGCTTTCCTGAATATTTTGGACTGTTGCAATCTTCTCATAATAGAGGCAAAAGGAAACACCTTTCACTGTTCATGTAAGGCAAAAAATGAACATTTATAATAAATTCAATTTGTGCATGTCTCATGCTTTCCATTTTTAAAATCCTGAATAAATATTATAATCCTACCAGGGTTTCCTTGAAGAAAGAAAGTAGATAGCTTTACCTCCACTACACAAATGGGAAGACTGAGGTAAAAATATAACTCATTACAAAATATGCCTCTAATTCAGAAGTCAGAAATCTGTACCACTCAATCCTGAACACTCAGCAGAGTATACTTCAGGAATCCCATAATGACTCTTCACAGAGATATAGCTGCATTTTTCATACACAGAAAATAGAAAGGAACAGAAGTACATCAGGGCTTCTTACCAATATATATTCACATTTCTGAACATTAAATGTTATATGCTGCTTCTGAAGTCCACATCAGCACTGGCTTATATAGTCAGTACCCATTTCTGATTAAATCATCCTGCAGTCCATTTTTATTACTTGACATAGAAATATTTTTGCTCCATGTGTGAGCTACCTGTGGATCAGCTAGTTTGGCCTAGATGACACATTTTCCACCAAAGAACAAAGCCTTAGAACAAGTTATGCTCAGCCTTGGGCTACTCCTTTTATCTCACTTTTTAGAAAGTTTTGGACACTGATAGAGAAGCAAGAAGTGGATTATTTTGCCCCTTACACCTCTGTTCAATACTGCTCATTATTGTTTGAGATGTGGACTTCTAAGAAAAAAGGAATTGGCTGCATAGGACAGAGGAGACTCTCTGCCCTTCACTGTGTGCCCAAGCTCTTCTGTGGTTTGTGCATCTCTGGCTGGTACCTCTGACCAGGTTATGCTGGATTATTTATGGGTCAGAACAGTGCTGCCTGTTCCAGCTGCTCTACAGCTAATTTCAAACAGAAGATATGCACAGATGATCCTCTACCAGCAGGAGAGATCTTTTAAGTACAGGGTAGGGTTTGTGAACTCATAAATTCATAAAGACCAGAAAGGAGGGTTACAATCTCTGTCTAACCCAGTCTCCTGTGTGATGCAAGGGAAGTTAACCCTTTTCCCCCACTATCTTCATTTGGCCAAGATCCACCATCCCCAGAGGACTCCACAAACATCTAACAGTGAGAGGTGTCCCCGGGCCTCCGTGAATCTTTCTGCTCCACTCAGGAATGAACCGGAGCTGGGACTTTACTTGGTCTTAGAGAAAACTGAAGATGCTGTCCCCACAGTCCCTGTAGCCTGAGCCTGGTCTCAGCCAAATTCAGGAAACCACAATGGTTACACACCCATGAACCACACATGGCTAAAATGCTGCTGGCCAGCAACCCCTGGCTAGCACTGGCTTTGAGGTGGATCAGATCTAGCCTTAATTTCTCATCACCTCTCCTATTGTCTCCTGGTCTCCTTCACCTTCCCTTAAAGCTCATCTATTCCCCTACTGGCTTCACTGCAGATGCAGAAACTGGACTGTGACAAACAATTAATTGATCATTTACTTCTTATCACACAAGTATTTTTCCTTAGAAATTGAACTCATATACATTTTGGGCAGAGAGGCTGATCTCCTACTAAAAATCCTGGGTGAAGTTTGCTAAGAGTCAAATATGCTGAGACATACCAGATTTCACCCTGGAAAGAGTGAAGAGTTTCACCCCAAAGACTGAAGTCTAGTGCTACAAATATGGTCGGAGTGGGATTTTGAAATTCTGTCATCTTCATTTCAAGCAGTTAGACCTACTGTGATTGAAATTTAAAGGTAAACTTCATGGTGACCATCCTTAAATTTGTTAGGATATCAATTTAGACATACAGTTACGCACACTTATTTTTAAGGACAAGGATATTGATCTTGGCAAGGCAATAAATTCCAGTAATATCTCTCTGTAGAATAAAGCCAAGACAATTCAAACACGATTATTTTTTGTCTTCACAACATTTTGCCAAAACTATGATATTGTTGGAAAAATAATTCTGATTTATATTCAACAAGAGTAGTAAAAAGGTTTTATAGAGGAGACAGCCAGAGTGACATTTTTCTATAAATCACAATGATTTTTACTGCCACAAGATCCCACGACTCAACTTCAAACACAACTGAGCTGTAAACTGCATGGCTGAAGCTGCATTCCTTCTGAATGAGAACCATATTTCCTTTTCTCAGTGAGTGACTCCACATTCCTATCAGTGTCTAGCAGATAATAACAATATCCAAACAAAAGCAGTTTTTAGAGCTGGTAGAGCAGTGATGGGAAAACATGTTCAAAGTGGTATCACTGTATGGCACACCATTCTTCTAAAAAAAATAAAATCAATAAAACGAGATAAGCAAGGTGCATACCAGACAGTAAGTTCCTTCTGTCATGCTTCTGTTTGTTCTATTCTGGGATAAATTTTCCTGCTGATAGAATATGGAAGAATATAACTAAACCAGAGCAGTATTTAACTACTGACCTAGAACATAGTACTCCTGAACTTTTATATAACCCACAAGTCACTTGAATCAGGTAAAGCGAACTGGAAAATACCTATATTCACTTTTTGTCCTAGCAAAGGAAAATCCATCAAGGACTGTTGAAATTAAAATAACACCAACCGCTTATATACCATTTGGCATATATATTCCCCAAGGAATGCTGACATCTCTGTTCCACAGTTCTTTCATTTTCTCACTTGAGAGCCATACTCACCAAAGCCAGGTGCATGAAGCAGGGTCAAGGGCGCAGTGTTCTGATGTGACTCTGGATTAGATTTAGGCAAAAGTCCATCTCCTAGGCTCAGAATAAGCTCTTGCTGTTCCAGTGTCTCACTGAGAGCTGAGATGAGCATGAACCCAAAACAGAACCTGAAAATTGTTTTGCTGCTGACCATCACATACCCTTTATTTCCTAATTCTAGACATCATCCCAGCTCAGGCAAGGGTTTCTGCTCCCAGATTCTCAGGACTCCAGCTCACTTGTGAGGCCTTATGTTCAACCTGGCCATGACTGTTCTGTGCCAGGATGAGGCCTGGGTACATGTTCTTAGCTCCACTTCACTTGTAGTATGTGGAAACCAAAGTTCCCACACTGCCCCTCCACACCAGGAGTCCAAGGCAGCCTCACGGCAGGGCTGCAGGCGAACACAGCTCTGTCACTGATCTCCCCTTCTTGCTTCTTTCCTTCAAGTCACAGCTTTGGGGACAGCTGGGTTCGTTGAATATTTGCTAAGTGGTATGGTCAAGTGAAAATGGAATATGAAAGACATAAATATAAGAAGGCACAGAATAAACATATTTTCTAGTGACAATACAAAAGCTACTTACATGGTTGGCGGTGTGTGGATCACGATAATTCATAATTTAAATCCAGGGAATGGCAGTCCTGAATCTCTTCTTCACAGCACACTCTTCATCTCAGCCTCCCTCCAGAGCTGTGGCAGATAAAAATGGGATTTGTGTGGGAGTGCAAGCTCAGGATCTTCTGAAAACCTCTGTGTGAATGGAAGAAAGTTCAGATTTAAATCTCTTGTCATAGACAAATTTGGGGTGGGGAGGAAATGCACTTATACCAGTACGCTAATAAAAATACATCAACTTTAAACTGCTGGCCTATGCAGAAAATTGAGCCACTTCCCTTGTGGCTCATGCCACAATTACCATCACTAAATTTTAGCAGGGATAAAAGGCTTTTTATGATTCGCACCTCACTATGAAATAATGCTCCCCTTTCTCTTTTAAAAGAATTTATTTTCCACTTCTATGACTATGAATGCATCCAAATCAGGAAAATCTTGCAGGTTAAGACACTCTTTGTGGGGCCAAGAAAAAAAAAACCCTTGTTTATCATAGAGCTATGGACAGTGGGCTTGCAGCTTCCTCAGTCAGCTGTGGGGTGTGCTCTGAGCTTTCCATGCAGCCATGATATTTCTGTTATAAATTACAGTAATTTCACAATTATAAGCCACACCCTTTTCATTGAAGAATCCAGCCTACCCCAGTAGTGCGGCTTATATTCAGGTGCGGCTTATCTATGGACAAATCCCAGTGAAATGCCAACCTGGAAGTGAGAGGCGGCCGGGACGGTGCCTGGGGCTGCCTTTAAAGGCTTTGCTGGTCTATGAAAACTGCTGCAACTTGAGCATCTGACACCAAACCCAGCTGGCAGTGATTCTGTTACTAATTTGTTACTTTGTTACACATGGATCCTCACTTTAAAAAAAAAAAAAATTTAAAAGAAGTGCGGCTTATATTCAGGTGTGGCTTAGCTATGGACAAATCCCATGGTCTACCCGGCTACCAGGAGGTGCGGCTTATAATCAGGTGTGGTTTATAATTGTGAAATTACTGTAGTAATGATGGGGGCCACAGAGGAATGTGAGAAGGTTCAGGTTCAGCTTGCCAAAGAATGGTCACCTCTCACCCCTCAGAGTGGCGCCACACTGTTCTCAGCTAGCTTTCCTCCCTCATGGCTATTCAGGAAATAAGGCCAGTAGAAAATAATTATCCTCTGCAGCTTAAAAAAGAGCAATGAAATCAGTGGACTAGACTGTCTTGCCTTCATCTCCACTTACCAAAGTCAAGCTTTCTTGATGGTCTTTGTAATTCAGAGGGCCAAATTAAGATGGCTAGAGGTGGCCTGGAGGAGTCAGTGTGTGACAGAGCCTTGTGGTGTACCCAGCCCCGTCCCTCACAGGTGAAATTTTGGGTTCCCTCAAGTCCCATTGATTTCAGAGATTTCCTTGGCTCCCTTTCCCACAATGGACTTTACAATCTGCTTGCCCTTTAAATGAGAGGTTGGCATATTGAAGGCATGTCCTCCTTTCCCATGGGCTGTGGAATGCAAGTCCAGCCCAGCAGCTTCAGCAGGTCACGGTCAGGGCTGGCCTGGACAGCTACAGAAACTCAGTGTGCTCTTCATTGCACAGAGCAGCCAATGCAATTAGTAGCTTTACCCTTGTTTAAGGGATTTTTTTTTTTTTTTTTTTTTACTTTGAAAGTAAAAATTGTGCTCTGAAGTAAGCACATTTTGGTGGCACTGCATCTTATGTTGAAACTGTCATGATAGTGTTGCTTCTACTGATTTTTTCTTAACGTCTTCAAGGGGTTCTGATTAAATTTTTGATCAAATTAATTTCCTTTCCTTCTACTCTCTACCACCTATAAAGGCAGCAAAAGTCAGGCCAGCATTAGGATACTGAACAGTGAGTTCTGGCAGCAGGATAAAGGTCCCATTAGCCCTCAGATCATCTGGAAGCAAAGCAGTGTGGTTTGGCTATTGCTGTATTTGCCATTCTCAAGGTTAGTTGATGCAGAGCAAGACTTCTATTTGAATCAGCAAACAGAGGTGCAGGTTAAAGAAAAGAAAAATGAAAATACACATTTGTACCTCTGGTAGACAGCAATCTGAACTGATTTGTCATACAAGAATGAGGAATGGGAAACAGTGTGAGTCTAAGAACTGGAAAAGAAGCATCGGTAAGGGAATGAGAGAAAATCATTAGACCAAGAATCAAGACCTGTGGTGTTCCACCTGGCACCAGATTTGCCTTTTGAAAGTTTTAGATTGTCACCTCATGAGCTGCTCTTCAACACTGGGGAAGATGGAAACAGAAATAATTTTATGAGTTTGAGATGTGTTGCATATTTTGGCAGCTCCAACACATGAGATTGGCACACTGGTGTGAGTGCAGTTGAGAGGCAGAGATGGTAAATGCAGGAGCACGTCCTTGCAGAGGTGCTGAGCTGGTTCAGCCTGGAGAAGGGAAGGATTTGTGTGGAGATCACAGCAGCCCCCTGGCAGGGCCATGAGGAGGATGTCAGACACAGGGAGCCAGGCTCTTCACTGCTCTGCCTCGTGGGTAGATCAGAGACTCTGGGCAGAAGCTGAGGGAGAGGTTTAGAGCTCTGGAGCTTTCCCCCTGACAGCAGTCAGGCACTGGAGCAGATGATCCAGAAGCTGAGTGAGTCCATCCTGGGGTGGGGGAGTCAACCCCAACAGGGTTTGCTCAAATCTTTCAATAATCTGGTCTGACCCTCCTGCTTTGAGCAGGAGGTTGGCATAGAGACATCCTAAATTCCCTTCCAACATGAGTTTTTCTATCATCCAATGATTTATTATATTTTTCCCAAATAGTACATATAACAAAGCATATAATAATTTTGCCTAATCGTTTAAAATTCTATTTCATCTAATGTGCCCAAATTCCTTCCTCTGACTGCTGAAGTTTGCTGATAAGCATGTAATTTATTATGGTGGTTTTTTATGATTTGGCGCCACTTTCCCAAAAACCATTCAAAAGTAATTTTATATCAAAGCATGCAATCATACACAGTCATTTCAAATGGAAACCACAGGTCATGATGAACTGGACAATTCTCTGATTTTTGTGAATGAGAAATGAAGATTTAAATAGTCACCGCCGAGAATTTAATCTCCACTTTCAATTAATCAGCACTTCTGTTTTTCTGTTTTATTGAGTATAGCTTACTTGTCTGTCTTAAAGAGTCTAACTTTTTTAAGACTAGTGGAAAATTTATGACTAGAAATATGGGCAAGCACACTGATGCCAAGAAATGCTCTCAAAGTATTAAGCTGTTCGGAATAATATTTCAGTACAAGTGAAGCTGCTGTTTTCATGTCCCTGAGACAGCAAAACCAGAAATATTTGGAAGCTGTTTTGACATTCTTGAACATACCACTAAGCAACAATAAAAGAGGTTGTCATAGCTGCTGTGTCATAACAGAATGAGTTTGTCTCTCTTCAAACTGGTAGTGGCATTTTGCTAGTCAGAACATCAGGAAAAATGTTAAAATCAGAGCAGGGAAAAATAAAAAGATTCACAGGACAGTATAAATCACTATTGTTTTATATTCATTCAAGACTTACTCCTTTTTTCTTTCAATCTTCTGATCCTTCTTTGAGATAAAAAGCAGGGATGTAAAGTCTAAACCGACCACGAATAGTCACACAGATAAAAGAAAATATCTGTAGTTGTTATTTCTATGCTTTGTACAGCTTGTCAAGACAAAGCAAAGCAAGGTAAAGCAAAGTTTGCTTTCAGTACTTTGCAACTGAGTTTACATCCTGTCTATTACCTGCTGTTTCCAGGCCCCACAAGAAGGAATTCACATGCACTGGCCTTAAATTGCATGTACCTTGTGCCCTAGTCTCTTTACAGATTAAGCATATCTAGATAATAAATGCCTGAACTAAAATGTAAATAGGGAATGATTTTGATTAAATTATTGATGCAATGTTGTCTAGCACTGGGTTTTTCATTAGAACTGGCTAAAAATGATCAATTGTAGTAAATTAAAAGCTGATCCCAAGAGCAAGAGTATGTCTGATTTTTAATTAGGGATATGGAAACAGCTACAAATATGCATCCTTAGCATCTTATACACTTATCTACAACACTAAGAGTTTAATTTCACTGCCATGATTTCTTTGTCATTGTCCCATAACCAAAGCAGAGTGAAACACTTTTGCAGAAGTTACTGTGCACAGAAGGCAGTACCTTTCCAGAAATAGGATTTTCAGGAAAACATCATCTGCTACTCGTAATATTCATGCACACCTATAGGTACAGCTGTTGCTAGAGAGGTTCTGACAGACAGGACAGAAATGGGTACAAGATTTATCTGTTAGTTATATCACAAGACAGGTTTAATAAATTATATGTAAAATAAGTGAGAAAATTCTAGCTAGGAGATCGATTTGAGGTATTCTTTTCAAGTTCTTAGTAATGCATAATATATAATCTATGCCCTCTCAGAGCTGTACAAGCACAAACAAAATAGTCCCCATCCTGATCACTCCTGATTGTGGATGGATCATAGGAAGCAGTGAGCAGAAACATCCTTTGAATTCAATTAGCCTGTTGATGTGGTGAGAATTCTCATAAATAAGCCCTCAAATGGGCATTGGCTCTGTCATCTGTCACAATACAGAGTACAGACAAGCCTAGCATGAAATTCTTCAAAAGAATTTGGGTTTTGATCTTTGCTTTCATCCAACACTGAGTAAGATCTACAGCATTTAGAGCATTGAGGAGGAAGTTATTCAACAGACAACAACAAAGTTATTCAACTTTGGCCAAAACTGGGGAGAGAAGCAGAGACTGCAAAAGTTGAGAGCATGGATTTGAGTCCTGAGAGAGAGGCAGCCATAGCAGCTGCAGGTGTGACAGCTGGAGGCTTGGAGCTTGGAGATAGTGTCATGTCCTCTTGAGAAAAATCAGAAAGTACAATATTTAATAATTTCATCTGATGTTTGCAAGTCTCTCTGCCACAGAGCATGTTTGAGGACGAATATCAGTTGCTTACACCTCAGTCCCAAAGGGAAAAAAAAATCTCTCTCAATTTCTTTTTACTTTTCTTGGACTCTCACTGAAGTGATGTTACAGATCCTCTTACTTTAGTCTTTGGGTGTTAAAAGTGTTAGAAAAATATGCAACAATCTAATATTTATCCTCTATTGGTTTCCTTCTATTTCCCCACTTTGTTTATTATTGTATTTCTGCACCTAACTGGCCACAACTGTTACAGAATTTATAGCAGAGAATTTTCTTCTGCGGTTACAACTTAAAAAATATGATCAAACTGTAAGGCAGGGTCTGTCTGGGCACAAGAATGAAAAGGCTGAGGAGAAAAATACCTGTTATGACTTGTTTCCAAACACCACCACTGACTGCAGTTTCACAGTTTACTCAGGCAATCTGCCCAAATACTTCACAATCATTCCTGTTAAAAGTTTATATCAATGTTAAGCAAGAACCTTTCATGCTGATTTAGGCTGATCATTTCTTGCCCTATTCACTGCAGACTCTACCTTACACTTTGAAACTAACTTTTATACATTTGGAAGGCTGTTAACCTGCCTCCATGCTCAGCCTTGTCTGTCTCCAGTTAATGAATCCCAAAAAGTTATCCTATCCATACATCTTTGTTCGTAGCCCTCTGATAATTCCTTGCTCCTGTAAACTTCTTCAGTTACCAAAACATTGCTTCAAAGGCAGAGCCCAACACCAGACACTGCCCCTTGCGAACAGAGTACCTGGATTATTGTATCTTGGGGGCCACTCTCCTATTTGTACATCTCAGTTGATGTTGCTTTCTCCCAACATTGTGACACTTTTGAGTCATAATCATTTTGAATGTCTATTTTTTTTTTTAACATCAGCCACCTATGCAATTGTTCCTAGCCTAGATTCAGACAATTAGTTTTTCCTGGTGCTAATCTGTACTGTTTCCAGTGAATTTTGAATGATTTGGGTGGTTTCGCCAATCTTTCACAATTTCTTTGAATCTTTACCTGAGGCCTTTTTTTCCTGAAGTCCCTTCCAGCTGCTTGTCTATGGCAAGCTTAATGCTACAATTCTCTGCTTTATCACTGTTATTTATTCTGGAATTGAAGATTTCACTCAACATATTGACATCTTCTCTTTGGCTTCCAATGCTGTCCTACATGTGGGCATAACAGTTTCAGCAAGATTACATCTTCCTAGCTTGCTTGTCATTAATACAATTCAAATTGTCTCAGACTTAACCTATGTTATCTTTTGCTTCACTCATCTAGACTGAGCTTTTCATTGTACAAGGAAATTTGATGAGCTTGACATGAACTTTCCTTGAAAAAACACATTGCTCATTCTCATGTTATCTTCCAAATGTCTACAGATGGTTTCTTCAATTATTGCTCTGGTCTAGAACACTTCAGCTTAACTAGAATTTTCCAGCTCTTTAAGTGCTGTATTTGCTGTTTTCATACACCCAGTGTTAAACTTGATCACTACAAATTCTCAGAGTACTTTCTTTTTTTCCTGGTCTTTCTTCATCAACTTCTTTCGGCACTTTTGTCAGAACTCCTTTAAACTTCTTACCCTTTCTCCATTCTTGGACTGATTGTGCTTGTTCCTTTGGAGTATTTTCTTTCAAGACTTCCTTTATGTCCCTAAGTCTCTTTGGATTACATATTTATGAAATCTTACCTACAAGTCCTGAGTTTATTGATTCCTGCTCTCAGGGAGCCTCTCCTTTTCCTAAGCACAGGGAAGTCACCTTGCCATGCTTGTTACCCTTCTCCTTCACATTTATAACCAGCTCCTCCCCTTTTGATTAGAATCAGAACCAGTACAACATCTCCTATTAATTTAATTTATTTATTTTATTAAGTATTTAAGCAAATACTTAAATCCTTTCTGTCATGAGAACCTATTTTGTGAAACAGTTTTTAACTCTGGATATCATAATGTTAAAATTCCTTTTAACTCTTTTCTATAAGAATGTTTGAGGGAATGTCTAGCCTGGTTATCTATATACTCCATATTATGTACTAAAATGTCAGACCTTTGTTACGGTCCTATTTTGAAGATTTCCATTAAAAATTGTATAATCTAGTTCTTCAGGCATGAGAAAGGGTTTTATTTCTGCAGTATTTGACTTTCAGAGGCCTTTTAAACATTTTGGCAATTGGAACCATCATTACAGATTGGAAGTCTGTTGAACAGATACCTTAGAGACTTTTGGCTTTACTTTGCATTCTTACAGGAAGAAATCATTCAGAGGGAGAAAAAGGAAAAGAAAAAAGGAACTTTATTGCCCTGCTGAGAGTCACTTTACCTATTTTTCCTCTGACCAGGCCTCCTATTGGAAGAGCACTGCAAGGGATACCTGGACTTCAATGTCATCTCCAGCAGAAAATGCATTTCGACATTTCTTGTCAAAGTCTTGCTTTTTTCCTTTTGCCACCTTCTGACAATATCACTACAGAAACATCCCTTGCTCAGAACAGTTGGACACACAAAGGTCTGTGAGGGGCTTTCTCATTTAATTGACCTCATCCTGCTAGGCAAAACATGGAACTGGTGCTAGGTTAACACAGAATTCCCAGTAGATTGAAACATTGAATGATCCAGAGCTCAAATCCTTGAAGCTCCAGGGCTGCCTTGGAGAGACATGGTCTGTGCAGCCCTAATAACCATGATGTCACACACCTCTGTACCACCATCCCCTCCACAAAGAGTAACTCCCTGATTTCTTACCTGGAGTTACCAAGTAACTTCTCCAGGAGCAACCATTGTCTTCATGTTTTGCTTAATCTGCTATTTCCTGTTTCCCTGGGACATCTGCCAGCATTACCCCTCACTCCTTTTCCCTCACTGACACCAGACACCTTTGGAAGGCCACCAGCTCGAACTCAGAATTGTATAATGACTAATCTGAAAGGCAATAGGGAGCAGCAGACTTCCAGTTTCCCATGCCATGTCATGGGACTGTCCTCAGGAAGAATAAAATTGTCCACAAATTTTATACCATTTTATCTGTAAGATATTAATTGGTTTTTTTGGTGAGTATCATCATTAGCATGAAAATTGTAGGACCTCAGGGTGCCAACTTTTTAAGTGATTTGCTTAAAAAGCAGTCTGGAAAAGTCAGGTTTTTTCCCCTTGGTCTAATAGTTGTGCTTCATACACATGCCTCCTACCTGTTATTAAATACCCTAGAGAACAAGCCTGCCCCAAATCTGCTGATTTTGGTGGAATTTTTCTCTATTAACATCACTGAGTATTGGATAAGACTAAGAATGGGTGTGGAGACAGGACTGCTATGAAGCAGAAAAAGCAGAAAGTTAAAGAATTTGGGAATGCATTATTTTTGAATGACATATGAAATGGATGAAATGTCAGTTTAAAAAGAGAGAAGAAAAGAAAAGAGAGAAGTAAAAATTAAGAGATGTCCTGGAGTTAATAAAAGTATTACAAAATTACTGCATTCTAAAAAGTAAAAAAACTAATGAAGAAATTTATATTCCTAATTGCCTTAAATTATTTACAGTAATTTCACGAATATAAGCCACACCTTTTTCATTGAAGAATCCAGCCTACCCCAGTGGTGCGGCTTATATTCAGATGCGGCTTATCTATGGACAAATCCCAGCGAAACGCCAACCCGGAAGTGAGAGCCAGCCAAGCAGAGTGGCAAGTGGGTGGGCCGGCCCCTGTGCCACCGGGAGCCGTTGGGAACGGGGGAGGGCTGGGAACGGGGGCTGCGCAAGGGCGGGCTGGCCCCTGCTGCTGGGAAGCCGGGCTGTGTGGGGCCGGGCTGGAGCACCCCGCCCCTCTGCCGTGTGGAGTTAAAAAAAAAAAAGAAAAAGAAAAAAAGCGCGGCTTATATTCGGGTGCGGCTTATATGTGGACAAATCCTGCGGTCTTCCCAGCTACCTGGAAGTGCGGCTTATATTCAGGGTGCGGTTTATAATCGTGAAACTACTGTAATTAAGAAATATGGCTGCAGGCTATGAACTATACTCTCCATGGTTGCTGGGAGGAGAGGCTGATTTTCTCCAGATGAATAGATGAACAGGGCTTGCCATCTGTCAGGTAAGAATGAGCATCAAAGCCCAATCCAGTCATTGCTTATAAATGTTTTGGGATGTTTTTGTTTTAATTCTATGATCTTCCTTCGGAAAATTGATTGAGTTTTGCAAAATATGTAGATCTCTATTTTGCTGACTTTTATATGGAAAACTCAGACAGCTGCATCCCAATATTTGGCATCTCCATCTCTTTCCCTCATCTACACTTCAGTGGTTTGGCTCACATCGAAGCAAGTCAGCCAAGGATATGCTCGATGGAGCCCTGAGCTGGAGTTAGTTTTCATGCTGACTCTAAGAAAGGATTTCCCAACTGCACCCACAAGTAAAACAACTGATGAACTAGGTTAATTCCCTCACTGACCTTTTTCCCCTCCTTTACTTTTAACCTCCTTACTTTCCTCTTTCACTTTCCTCTAGGCTCAAGTATTTCATTCTTTTGTTTTCAAAACGGCTTTTGTCTCCCCGAAATTCAGAGATCTCCTTGTTGATGGGGGTGACCAAGATGTTAAGTTCCACAGGTCAGGGTTATTCTGGATGTATTGGCTGACACTCACACTGAAGCTGGGAACAGGACCAGTACTGACTTCACTGGGAGAAGCATTAAATCCTGGGGACAGCTATAGAGCATTTCCATATCTAAAATTTTCCGGTGACTTTGAGACTTACAATGAGGTTTGGATAACCAAAACATTCACAGTAAGATATAATAATACTTTATCCATTCCACCCTGCCCCCTAAATTATTTGAAGTACTCTGAGAAAAATGTCATCTTGGGCAAAGTTAAAATTCAAAAAGGACAAAGAACAAATTAGGTTGTGAAAAATTTGCTTAAGAGCCTTGCAATCTGAGCACCTTAAAACCACTGGTCTTTAAAGCAGACTGTTCCGGGGTTTGGAAATAATCTGGGAAAAAATTAGAAATTAATATTATTAAAAATAAAATATTTTCCCCAATCATATTACCAAAGCAATGTCAAACATGGTTATTTATATTTTTGCTCTTGGAACTGTTAAAAACTAGCAGCTGTTATAAAACAACTTTAAAGCTAATACGATTTCAAGTCTTAGAATAATATTGTAGAATCACAGAATGGTTGGGTTGGAAGGGGTCTTAAAGATCATCTATTTCCAATACTACTGCAACAGCTTTATCAAGGTCATCCTACTTGAAATGCCAGTTCTTAATTTCACAGAAAGACTTTCTCTTTTACAAAATCAAGCCTTGGCATTTTAAAAAGCTACCAAATGTTCAAGCCATCACATACTTTGTGTGAGAAAAAAGCATATTTTCACTTGGAGAACAAAAAAGCACAAACCACAATGGTTTTGGGCTCTGCTCACTGCAGAATCAAAACTGAGCTGAGAGAATAGAACAAGGCACTGATCGTATAAGTGCACAACATCATAATAAAAAAATTCCTTCTATAAAAGAATATTTATGGGAAATAATTTTTCTTGTTCCTGGGATTACTAGGCAGCTGGGCAGCCAGGGCAGTCTCCCCTCTAGGGCAATGAAAATGCTCAGGTGGATCTTGTTCTAGATCATTGTGTAGGTTTAAGCAATACTTATTTAATTGTGTAGGTTTAAACCCATTCTTCTAGATTTGGGGAGATGCAGACAGGTTACCAATATTTCTGCCCTAAAACTTAAAGCTCAGATTTACCACTCTGGGCCTCATCTTTCATCTTATTATAACAAGGACAAGCAAAATAAGATATGAGGTTTTTATATGACATTTAAATGGAGAGAAATGATGCAAATTACAAGAGATACTAGTACACTTAGAATTGTGACACCTATCTCAATGTGGGGAGTGCTTTTATTCAATAAATTAAATGAACTTCCACACAAACCTGATATTACATTGAGTGTATGTTCTAGGACTAGAAATGTACATTCTCCAGTGCCTTCTCTTTGTCTCAAAGGGCAAGTTTGATGGAACATGGTGTGTTTACTAAATAAAAGGCATCTTTCCAGTATAGTGAACTGTTGAAATCTAGACAGGTATTTCAGGCTTTGCCTGCACTGCTTTCTTCTCTGACAGTTTTGTCTCCTCTAATTATTTCTTTGACATATTCAAAGCTTTATTTCTAGGTACGACAGACCAAGATGAATCAAGAAGGGCTATAAGTGGCAAAATCTGACCGTAAGAAAAATCTCCCCAGGTTGATCAAGAGGTGTTATAGCAGATTAACACTCCTGCTAGTGGGTTGCTCAGTTCAGCTGTGGATCTGTGAAGCCTGTGAACCTTGTCAACTTTTCACTCAGACCACAGTACAGAAACATCTGGATGAAATGGCATTGAGCTTACCCACTATAAAAATATACAGCTGAACACTTACATACCTTCTTAACCTCTCAGGGAAGCTGTTTTCCACTCCTGCTAGAGACTCTTACTGATTGATGGTGTGTTTCTCCATTCATATTTAAAATGTTCATAAATATTTTGATATCTTGTTTCCAGAGATTTTAATAAAAAGAGTATGCACAGAACACATGAGATGAGCTTCTCCACCTTCCTTAATTATAAATCATAATTGGAATGTTCCTGAAAAATCCCTGTGTCAAAGGAGCACAGAACTTTCAGTGCTGCTAAGCCTGTTCACTCAGCTCTGCCAGCTGCCCCCCTCTCCTCTGATCCCAGTTCTGCCACTGCTGGTCACACCATTTATTGTAACAGTAGCTGTGATATCAGATGATGAACCATGGATGATGAACCAAGATTTTTCTATTTCATAAAATAATGTATCTCCTGGTAATTATTATTATCGACTAAGACCACCAAACAACCAAAATTTAGTTTTGATTTACATCTGCTAATCATATATAAAAAAGGTAATGCCTATATTTTTGTCTCAAGCATTAAGAGCATATAAATGACCACACATTTTCCTTACAAATTGTTGCTCCATTAAGCCTTTTTACAAGTTATTAATTTAATTACCAAAAGACTCCTCATTTACTAAAGAAGACATTTTAGTTATTAATTTGCTTGTTAGTTTTTAAATGTGAAATTTACATAATATAGGCTACCAATTTTTATACAACCTAGCACCTTTCCACTTATTTACTGGAATTAGTGCTATCTGCAGTAAATGTTTTAGAGCTTAGTTGACCATTTTTTACCAATTTCGATGTTTTTAAGGAAAAGAATTGTCTTATAATGCTACCAGTTTCTTCTGTTCATAAGAAAGGTTTTGTAGGTTTAATATGATTCTGTATTTAAAACTGTCACTCTTACATGTATGTTAAATGTCCTGAATGATGCTAACAGGAGATGTATTTAAATTACTCAAAAGAAAACATTTTAATTCACAGAAACTGCATCAGAGTAGAAAAGAAGGAAAATACATTATGGAGGGAAGAGAGCATATTTTGTCAAAAAGAGGAAAAGAAAATAGATCATTTCTTCAACAAAGAAGTCACATTCGTTTATAAGAAGGTGATATTGCTGAGACAATGTTTGGATGAGAAGTCTTTGGATGATGAGCTAAACACATTTTTAACCTTATGCTGTGAAACCAGAGTGATGAACAGAACAGTTTAAGGATGCCTTGCCAAAAGTATTTCGCATGATCAACTTCTGGTTTCATGTTCAACTAATATGATGAAATAAGTTTCTTAATTTTATTTAGATCAAAACTATCAGGATCAGGCTTTGTATCTTTTTATGTATCTGTATTGTGCCTACCACATAGTATTCTAGGAGAACCTACAATATTATCTATTACAAAAAGTATAATTATTAGTTAATAATTATAATATATACCATATCACTGAATTACTTCTGCCAAGGGCTAAGGCTTAAAATCAGCTTTACTGAACTTATCAAGACTGCATTAACCTCTAGTTTTAATATTGCTGTTTTTGAAGATAAGATTAGAATTCCACAGCAACTGATTAAAATTTGCATTATTAATAATATACATGTCTTTTTTTCTGCTTGTATTTCTCTAGTTTCTCTTTTCCTTTTTTTCTGGTTTGTTCTGACCTCCTTTCATTGCTTTTTCCAGTTTATAAATTTTTCCTCTCTTCTTGGCAAGAGGAACAAACTTGTGGCCTGGAGACTTTAAAATATACCCTGTAGCCATGGATTTCACATACCTAGCCTCTGTCTGCACCACATTTCAACTGAAAAACTACACTGAAGGAAATATTTCTGGAAATTTTTATGAACCAAAAGAACTTTACAGCCATTTCTAATTGCCTGGCACTGGTACTGAAAGATGATGGGTGTCAGTAGGCAGGACACACCAACAAGCCTTTGCCAGCCCTGTTAACACCTGTATGAGCCGCTGCAGAGACTCAAGAGCAGAGCAATCATACAGAAAGAAACACATCAGAGCACAGCTCTGCTCTGCTTTACTATCCACCTTTTTTTTTATTATAGACTGTCAAACAGAGGGAAAGCAGCCTGAAAGAAAGTGATTTCCATTTCATTAACAAGCCAGTGAATGACCATTTGCTGACCAAAAGTTTCAGCCCTCCTCACCAGGCACAGCTTCCTTCACTCCTGCTCAGCAGGCTTCGCAGCATGCTGGTGCTACACACCAGGAGCACCCAGCAGCAGGAGCTGCAGTTGCTCCACATCATCCTTTAGTGGATGTCCACACTTCTCTAAAAGAAATCTACATTCAGGGGGATGGCCACATCTCTATGGATCAATTACAGTAATTTCACAATTATAAGCCGCACCTGATTATAACGCGCACATTCGGATAGCCGAGAAGACCATGGGATTTTTCCATATATAACCCGCACCCGAATATAACCCGCACCTTAGTTTGGCAGGGTACACTTGCAACAAAGTAATGCCACAGGCCCTGGCACTCTTCACCCGGCCTGAGCTTTATGCAAACACACTAGCAGAACCGCGAGCCCGGCAGGAGCTATAGCCTCAGCCATAGCTGGGCTGTTTCACGCAAACATGGTAGAGAAACCGTGAGCCAGCACTGAAGCCGTGGCTGCAGCCAGAGCTGGGCTGCCTTACGCAAACGGCGATGGCAGCGTGGGGTAGGCAGGCAGGCGCGGGCCGGGGGTAGCGCAAGGGTCCTGCAGCGCTCTCCCTGCCAGAGTCCCGGGGTCCGCGGGGTCGGAGCCCGGCAGAGTCGCAGTGGAGCTTGGTTGGTGTTGGTGTCGGGCGAGGCACGTTATTGCAGGATGTGAGTGGCACAGCCGGGCAGGGACATGGGCAGCGACAAGGACAGGGATGGGCAGTGCGCGCGGTGCCGGCGGCCCCGGGCCTGGCATGCCGCACTGCTGGAACTGCCACCCGCCGCGCAGCTCGGGGCCGCTGGCTGCCCGCGGGCACTGCCCTCACCACTCGTGTCTGCAGCCACCGGGATCCCGGGGATGGCGCAGCGCTGCTCGCCCTGAGCCCAGCCCGGAGGAGGACGAGCAGTGGCAGCGGGAGGAGGAGGAGGTGGAGGAGGAGGGGAGCGCCCATGGTGCAGGGGTGCCGGGCGCTGGGCTGCGTACTCAGCTGCACGGGCATGTGCCTTTAAACGCAGCCCCAGGAGCCCTCCCAGTGCCGCGAGCCCCGGCACTCCCGCCCCCACCGCCTGTCCCTCTCCTCGGCGACCCTGCCGCCGGCATGCCCATCCCACTCCTCAGCGGCCATGCCGCCGGCCGGCCCATCCTGCTCCCTGGTGGCCACACTGCCAGCCCACCTGGCTCCTTGGTGGCTCTGCCGCTGGCACGCCCGCCCCGCTCGGCAAAGCCTGCTCCCCACCCGCCCGGCCGCAGCTCCGCAGCAGCTCTCCGCCCAGCCGGCTCACACTTCTGGGCTGGCATTTTGCTGGGATTTGTCCATAAATAAGCCACACCTGATGATTAGCCGCACTGCTGGGGTAGGCTGGATTCTTCAATGAAAAAGGTGTGGCTTATAATAATGAAATTACTGTAATTGTGGCAGTGCAGTGGTAAGGAAAGCAGTCCCTGACAATCTGATTTGATATATAGGGTATGATTTTCCATTGTTAGATGTTATGACCCCCACCTACACTTTAGAATTCGTAATTTCTTCCAACAATACTGCCACAGGATGTCCAGTACAGTACTTGCCATGGATCTAAGATTTTCAACCCAATCCTGCCTATCGGAGATGTATGAAGATGCCAAATTGCTTGCTAATATTTATTTGGAGATTTCCTCCTTTCTTTGGCTTTCATATTTCATTACAATTTAGGCACTAAACAGCCTGAAATTCACAGTAAGATTCCTGTTCTGCAGGTTTTGAAGCATTGTTCACACATCACCACAGAAGCTTTAGATTTTTATATTTTAAGGACTAGTCAAGACACCTCTACAATGTGGCAAAAGGATACAATTATATTGTAAATGCCCATGAGTGCAGACATGTATGAATATTAATGCAGAGTGTTCCAGAAGCAGGAGGTAATGTTGATGTCAGCAATGAAGTCATTTACTACACAATCAGGAATGCTTTTCAATCTACTTCCTCAGCTGTGTGGACTCTCCGAAGATAATGGCTGATCACACTTCCAGCACATTACTCTATATCCACTAATAATCTATTCATATTTGCTTAGTATTTGCTTTAATTTATAGCTTTGTGCTAACTCATTAAACAAATGATGACGCCTAAATTCAGAGGAATCTTACTGCATGTTCCCCTGCAAAAATATTGAGGTTGTATTGCTCCAAATGAGAGTCTGTAGAGATATCAGTTTGTTTCAAGGCTAGAAGAAGGAGTTTAATCTCACAGACCCAGAATTACACACCAGATTGGGGCTACCACCTCTCCAGTGCTTTCACCTTGGTAAATTCCCTCCAGTGCTCTCTCCAGCTTTATCAGACACAGCAATGTGAGGTTAGAAACATTGCCCTGGATTTCTTGTCACACCACCTAATAAAACTAGCAGCTGGGTTGGATTTTTTCCCTGGTACTCACACCATCCTCTTTGCATCTGCTCCCCAGCTGAACAAGCTGCAGTGGTGTATGGTACACACTGTCAGGTTGAGTCCTGCCCAGGAATAGCTTCCCTCCCCAGTGGGGCAGGACCGCTTTTAAGCCGGGACATCCTGCATCCCTCCTAAACTCTTCTTTGAAAGAAGGCTCTAAAAACTCAAATTTTACCCATATATTTCTCTACCTTCTTTCCATACCTGCTAAATTTCACAGAGCAGGCAACTGCCATGCTAACTTCAGTGAATAGTTGCACTGAGTTTAGTTTCCACTTAGAAGTACATGTATCATATATTACCAAGGAAAATGTATGAGAGAGGGGAAAAAAGTTAGTAGAATTCATATTCATTTTCCATTTCCACAAAAGAGAAAATGGAGTCTGCCCTGGAAGCCTTTTTGAAGGAAGAAAACAAGAACATGGGAAGAGGCCATGAACTGTGTTAATGCACTCTCCATAAATAAGATCCTGAATTTGATTTAGAAAAAATGCTATGCTGGTCTAAATAGACTTTTTCTCCTATAGGGATATCAGTAGGAAAACCTGGATAGAATTTAGAGAAACACAGAAAAGGGCCTGAAGATAATTTACAAGGAATATTGAAAGTATTAAATTATTTGAGCTTGGCTAAACAACAACACAATAATATTTTCAGTTCACAAGTATTTTTAAACTTTATTTTTAAATGCTGTTTTCATGATGAAGTGAAGCTAATATGAGGACCACTCCTTTTAATACAGTATCTCCCAGGCAACCAGACCAGCAAAAACAGAAAAAGAGATTAAATGACCAATCATTCCTTCCATCTCTCATGTCTTCGATTTCTTTGCTGGATGGCTGATAAAGTGCTCGGACTCTGTGACTCCTGTGGGTGAAGCCCAATGCAGTGTTTCCTTTGGCAGCACTCTGTGTGTGCAGTTAGATGTTATGCTGTGCTGGTATCACATGGCTGAATGAGAAAAAACCTCTCTGGAGTGCCAGCAATAAAGGCTTGGCTACCACAGGGCCAAAATTGCAGTATTTCCCTATGAGTATTATTAAGCCCTAACTTGCAGAAACATCAAGGAGGTTTTGCGAAGATCAGACAGCTGGTCCAGGAGCTATGGAAGGGAACAATTCCCTGGAAGAGCATCAAGCTTGCCAGCCCAAAAAGAGTAACCCACAGCCATGCAGGAACTCAGAACAGAAGATGGAGAAAATGCAAATGTGTTACTGACTGAGAAAATGACAGATCTTCAAAATTATGTATCTGAACTGAAATGTATGGTCTTCAAAATTGCTCCAGCTAAAAGAAGGAACCTCTTCTGCCAGGCATGGCCCTGATGCAATCCTCTTTTAGTGTCACTCGGTGTCCCTGCCCTTCTTAGTCTGAGATGGGGGGCTGTCATGCACTCTCCAGATGCCTTGCAGTGTGCAGCTGCCTCTGTAGGAATGTATTGCTCTTACACTTCTCTGTCTTTTCTGGCTACTCACTTGCTCTATGAGCAGAAGCTAGTTTTAACCTTAAAAACTTCAATCATAGGAATTACTTCTGAAACTGTCTCTATACCCGCAGTGCAAAGTAACAACAGAGATTATAAAAACTGCTCAATCTAAGAGGGCCCAGTTTATTTGTATTTCATTTGTTTCCCTCACCACACATTCTCAGAAGTTTAGAGTTTCTAATTCAGAGCTCCCCTAGTTCAAAAGCCTCTGGAGCTGCTCATTCCCAGACAAGTTCTTTCTTATTCAGTTATGACCAAAAAAAAAATGACTAAAGCATATTGGAAAATGAAATGAAAACTATAAAATATGTTCTCAGTACTTATGGCCAGATTATTCAGCACTTGGCAGAGACCAATGAGGATATGGGAAATAGGCACAAAGAACAGCTCTAAATTTGGTAACAATACTTACTTGCAAGTATTTGGAACTCTCAATTAGCTGAATTAAGATCTCATTAGCCACATTTATGTCACACATGCTCTGAAAAATGGCTATGCTTTAGTGAATGAAAAAAAGATAGGGGAATCCCACTCAGCTAAACTAATTTTCTGATGGCAGAACACTCATTTTAGAACCATTAGGTTCTTCAGCTTGTCAGCATTCTTTTCCTGCCTGTGCTCACACAGATAAGTCTTATTCTCAAAAGCAATCCGCGAGGAAACTCTTTAACAGCTGTTTCATCCAGGAAACCCCACATGTTCCACATGTATCTCTTACTGAAGCTCTTGAAGGAGAAATTAGGTGACCCTTTCCTCAAGGACTTTCTTGGCACTCTGAAATTAGTTCCACTTGGTGAATAACAAAAGGAAAACTTCCCCAGTTCTGTTTATCCATTTTGATCTCATGCGGTAAAATGGGCCCATCTTAGATTCTCAGGAATGTTAATCTGGTAATTTCAGATAAAATCATAATCATAGATTTAGGTGTAATAAATTTTTAAATCAAAATAAATAAACAAATAAAGATTATTTCATTAATTTTGTAAGCAAGTATTAGTGACCTATTTCTGGCACAAATGTCATCCCTCTGGTTCCAACAGAGTAGAAATTGTCACTAACCTGTTCCTGAATATAAACACCTCCTGCCATGCTGAACAGGAGCGGGCATTCATACCAAACCAGCACCTATCCTCAGGTTCCTTGTGTAAAATCACCGTTTTGGAGGGCTGTAGCATAGCCCTTTTGTGACTTCAAGCACTTTGTTCAGTCATCCCACTCTTGCCCAAATAATAATGGTTTATGGCCATAAGGGCACAGGGAATTCCAGGGACATAAGAATCAAAAGCTAGTTAGTGTGTACAGAGTATCTGCTCTAAAGAAAGGCAATTCTAACCATTGAGGACATGTGCCATTCCTACCCTGCCGTTCACACTATCTGTTTATCTCTAACAGGACAGATGCCATGTTTCTGCTTCTTGTCCTTCTAAAAATCTCAGCCTACACTAAATCACAGCACCTGCCACCTTCTGACTAAAAGGGGAAAATTTCTTACCATGCACCATAGCATTTTGACATTAGGACCTATTATAAATAAGCAAATAATAATAGCTTTTTAAAAACATCTACATTGCCTCATACATTCCCCAAAATAATAAAAAATGTAACAAAGCCATGTGTAATAACTTCACCTGCTGACAGTGCTGAAGTATTCCCAGCAGGCTTTATAACTGAAATGGGTGTGGGGGAAGGAAACTTCTTCGGTGGAACGTGCATTTTAGAAGAAACTGGAACTTGTGAATTTCTTTTGAGCACATAGAATTGTCTGATTCAGTGATGCAACTCCCCATCCCCACAGAAGTAACTCTGGCATTTTCAAAATAATGTTTTGATTTTAAATGCAATGTTATTTCATTCCAAAATTTTCTTCAATTGTATGTAAAATATTTAAAAATAATGCTCTAAAGTATTTTACTTTCAACATTTTTCCACAAATTTCTTATCGGCTGAAGTCATTCCTTCTTTTATGGATGACACTGAAGGCATATCTCAAAAAATTAAAATCCAAGTCACTGTCAATTGCACAACTCTTACTATTGCAAAACTCACAGTATCATAGCATAACTTCAATGGAATTGTTGACCACCACACAAAATACTGTAGAAAACAAAAACTAGTAGAATTCTTCCATTGGCAAAAGGATAATACAATTTTAATCTCATCTCAAAAGCACAACCATGATTGACTCTGTGGGATTAATTCTGATAATGACATTAAAAATAATTAGAACTTAAACCCTACTGAAAATAATGGTAGAGTTAACAGAGGTAATCAATGAATAAACCAGATGCTTTCCAGGAAGCTGTGTCAGCTGAAGCAGGATGTCTGGGTTCAGCACTATGGGGAAAATCCACCAGCCTGGTTTATTCAGCAGGAGCATCCATGGCCGTGTTGGTCCCCAGTGGCAGCAGCGACTCTGCTGTCCCTGTCACAGTACACAGGACCCGTGTCCCTGGCCCATCTCTGCTGTCCTTCAGCACCAGGAGCTTGGGGAGCACAGGAAGGACTCAGGGAGGTGGGGGCAGAGGGGCTGTGTGATCCCCACATCTTCCCGCTGGATGATCACCCCAGGTGAGCTTTTACCCTTCTCATCCTTAGCTTTTCCTGCCAAAAACACACCCACACAATGGTTGGTGGTGTGCAATAAACAGTCACACACCCACACAGCGATGAAACTCTCCCTTTCTCTGTAACAAGGACAGCTCCACATGTAGCTCATGTTCAATATTAATAACGTCAACAGATGTTAGGAATTTGCAGCTGTCAGCTAGGCTGGAAAGAGATAGCTAAAAATCAAAACCTGCAACACTTTCTAGAAAAATTATGAGGTAGACTACCAGAGAGGGCATTATTTATGAGACAGTGCAGGACAAGTGTGGAATTATCCACCTTATATTTGTATCAGTAAAACATGATAGGATAAAAGAGCAGAAGGAGAAAGAGGAGGATATGATGTTTATGGCACTTTTACTCTAAAAATAGCATTGCTAGCCATACACAAAGAATGGAAGATAATTTTGTGGAGCTACATGTTGTGAAGCAATGATTGTCACAGGAAGCTGGCTTTAAAAAGAGGGACAGCACTATGAATGCTTAAATTTTTGCCATGCTTGATATATACCCTGACACACATGGATAGTTACAGGTCCACCACCAGAAAGTCTCTAATAGTTGAGCCAATTTTATTTGTAACTCTGTTTCCAGTCTTTCAGATACAGCTTCTCCCAGCATTTTGGTGGTGCAGAAAAATCTTTAGGTATATTCTTAATCCTGAGATTCTGCTGCTGGGCTCTGATCCTGAATTTACACTCTCAACACTGTTCTCCAACTGCATTTCCCTGTAGAGTGAAGAACAGAGGTTAATTTCTTTACATCTTAGGAGGGCTTACTCTTTGCAACAGCTACAGCCAAGGTGACAATCCAAATATTAACTCACTTAAGTACAGTTCTTTTAAAAAAGCAAACACAGAGAAACTAAAATATTTATTTGTACTTACTAATTTTGTATCATGAATAAATGCTATTCATTGCCAGCTGAGCCAGCATGAAACCCCTTCACTGATTATTATTTTACTCTATGAGAAGTAACAAAGGCTACTTTCATATGATAAGAACTGTATGGCACACTTTAAAAAGTTGTAAGACAAGACAAACAAGAAGACTGAGTTAGGAAAATAAAGCAGCATCCGAGAACTGGTAGTTCCATGGACTTCAAATTATGCATGGAGGAACTGAAATATCTAGGAAAGGATATTTGGTGCTATTATACCAAAATGTAGCATAGTCTCATTTTCATAAATAGTATTTAATAAACAAATAGAGTGTTCATAAAAAATTAGAGCTTTAATAAATCTATTAAACACAAGTAATAGTGTGGGTTTTTTTCAAATTAAGTATGCTGGGAAATATTTTTACATTTCTTTGAATTTTACTTTTTCTGCAGTTTTATGTGGTGAAACCTATTTTTAGGCACCAGAAGATATTAAAGAGTAGTGTGAAATAACCTCATTGAAAGGTAAGGAAACTTTCAGTGAATCGGCACTGAAAACCTCTGCAGGTTCACAAACAGAGAGATGGGCAAAAACAAGTCTTGTATGTGCCCTCTGGCTTACAGGCTTGCTTCTGGGAAAACTACAGAAACAGCTTTGCTTTTTTTCAGGAAATCTTCATGCCTGGCCAAGAGCACTGGTTATTCTGTTCACAAGCAAGGTGCTGTAAAAAGTGGCTGCACTGATTGCCCGAGTCAGAGATGAAAAAAAGAAGCAGGGGGGTAAAAAAAGGAGATAAGGAAGGCAAAAATTACCTTTTAGGCAGTGGATGACTTCAATAACCTCAAACTCATCCGCAAGCTGCTAATAATGTTTGAACAAACCAGTGTTCCCCTTGGCTGGCCATGCTATTTGTGACTGAGAAAATGAAGGACCAGTAGACATCCAGAGATTACAGGTTCCTGCACCAGTGAAGTCTGCTTTCCCCAGAACGCCAGGCTTTTCCAGAAGCCCTGCTGCTGCCATTCAGCATCAAGAAAGGAACGGTCACTTTCACCCAAACCAAAACTTCTGTCTTGCCATTTCTGGTGTTGTGCTTTGCTTTGGCATAGAGCTACAGTAGCCTTGTAAATTCATGAGTACCACTTGTGTCATGTCTTAAACTTAAAAGACATCTTGTTTTCACTAGTCTGTCGACAAGTTTTGTTTATTTTTCAAATATTTTCTCTTTAACAAGCCGTAACAGAAACAGAATCCATTGTGTATTATCTGCCTCAGACAACTAAGGATAAAGAATATCTGTATCCTAGCAAGACCCAAGAAGCCCTGCCCTAGGCAGAAAGCAACTCCTGACGAGTAAAACCCATTACCAGATTTAGTCTCCCTTAGACTTGCCCGTCCTGCA
>VRYO01001463.1:12405820-12460255 GCA_009812075.1 Sialia sialis | reverse complement strand
CTCTAGAGCAGAACTGCGCCCACGACTTGAAACTGAGGAGTTCAGTGCCCACCAAGCCCAAACCGCCTCAGCGCCGGGGCCAGGAGCAGTACAGCCCCGAGAGGCGTTCGGTTCGTGTGGTCTCCAGCGCCAAGCACTGCCCAGAGCGCGGAGCAGCGGCGCGGAGCTGCGAGGAGCACCGTGCCCGTCCGTGCGGCCCTGTGGGGATGGACGCTGCGGGCACAGGGGCGGGAAGGGCCAGGAGGGACCGGCTGAGGGCGGCAGCCCCCTCGGGGGCAGCATCGACCCGGGCAGGGGTCCTCGCTCCATGCACCGCCCCGGCAGAAGGGTCGCGCCCGGCGCCGGGCAGGGCAGGGCAGGGCAGGGCAGGGCAGGACAGCGGCTCGGCGCCGCCAGGGCAGGTGGCGGAGGCAGCGGGGGGAGCGGAGGAGCCGGCCGGGCTCACGCTGCCCCGCTCCAGCTCCCCGCCTCCGGCCCGCGCTGCCCGCCGTGCGGGGGTGGTGGCGAAGGGGGGTCCCCGAGCCTCTATAAAAGCGGCTGCAATGGCTCTGCCGGCACAGCCGAGCGGGCGGCGGGCAGGCGGCGGCAGGGACCATGGCGACGGGCGGCGGGCAGCACCTGCCCGCCCTGCTGCTGCTGCTGCTGCTGCTGCTGCTCCGGCCGTGCGAGGCAAGTGCGGGGCGCCCGGCGGGGCCGGCGGCCGGGGGGAGCCGGCGGTCGGTGCGTCCCCGTGACCCGGCCCCCGGGGCCGCTCTGTCCCCGCAGGTGAGCGGCCGGGAGCCGGCGTGTCCCCGTTCGTGCGGCGGGCGCTGCCCGGCCGAGCCGCCGCGCTGCGCCCCGGGCGTGCCCGCCGTGCTGGACGGCTGCTCCTGCTGCCTGGTGTGCGCCCGGCAGCGCGGCGAGCGCTGCTCCGCGCTGCTGCCCTGCGATGAGAGCAGCGGCCTCTACTGCGACCGCGGCCCCGAGGACGGCGCGGCCGCCGGCATCTGCATGGGTAGGTGGTGACGGGGCGGGAGGAGATCCCGCATGCTGCGGCTCTGGGGGCGGCGGAGACACCCTCCCCGGGCCGGGTCCGCTGCGCTGTCGCTGCCCGCCGCTCTCCTCCGGGGCTGCCCCTGATGCTGCGGGAGGTGCCAGTGCGAGGGGTTGGGAGGGCCGGGGAGTGCCCGATGCCCTCTGCCTCTGCGAAATGCCTCCCCTTTTCCCACTAGTGCTGGAGGGAGACAACTGCGTGTTTGACGGGATGATTTATCGCAACGGGGAGACGTTCCAGCCCAGCTGCAAGTACCAGTGCACCTGCCGGGACGGCCAGATCGGCTGCCTGCCCCGCTGTAACCTGGACCTGCTGCTCCCCGGCCCCGACTGCCCCTTCCCCAGAAAAGTCGAAGTCCCTGGAGAGTGCTGTGAGAAGTGGGTCTGCGACCCTGACGATGAAGTGATTTTGGGAGGTTTTGCTATGGCTGGTGAGGAAACTAAAATAAATTATCATAGTCATTGTAAGCAGGAGATGGTATCATGATGAAAATATCTACAGGATTGCCAGATCTAAGGCACATTGCTTGTATGGTGGGGGCGTTTTCTGACTTGAGTGACTAGTAGGTATACCAGTGGTTATGAATAAAGACAGAGCTCAACAGGTAAAAGAAATATTCAGAGGATTAATATACATAGCAGTTTTAAAAGTTAATGAAGTTAGTTCCCAATTTTAAAATTTATGTCTGTCTGGTACACATTAGTTCTGTGACCAGAAGAAAACAAGGACAAAATCCTAATCCTTCAATCATTCCCGCACCAAGGGGAAAAAAAAATTTAAAAAAAAAAAAAAAAAAAAAAAAAAGCCGCAGCCTTGCTAGCTGCTCTGCAAGAATATATTACAACATACTGCTATTTTAACAGCTTAGTCTGCAAGAGACTTTCCACCCCCTCTGAATTCTGCAGCTTTTACAAGTGGTCATCATGGTAGCTAAAATGCCAATGAATTCCATTCCATGCTAGATTCCTCATGTTTATTGATGACATTAAAAACATTAGAGTAGTTGTAGAGGCAGTGGTTATAAACGCAGTGAATGGATTTGTAAGAAAACCCTACCCATTCTAAAGTGCAGAACTCAGGCTTTTTAAAATGCTAGGTAATATTTTCCCCTTTTTCAGGTTTTCCCTATTTTCACTTATTCTACTGAATTATGTCTCCATCCCCTATAAATTATATTGTTAGCTCAACATGAAATTTCATAACTGTCTACTGAAAGTGGAAGGCACTGCATTCTCTTCCAGTCACTGCTCTTTGTGATCTTGGGCAGTTAGTTATGCCAAAACCCAGCTAATCCGTTTAAAAAACAAGTGAGAAAGGATTGAGGAAGAAAAGCTTGAGTAGCTGTTGTGTGCTATGAAGTGTCAGTTAGTAAAGCACATAAGGTATAAACAAAAGGTTTCACACTTTTCTATTACCTTTCCTTTTCTTTGATTTGTCTGATGGTGACAGGCTAATCCATAAGATGCCTATCCATGAACTGTCTGCATTCTTTTAGCAGCGGCCATCCCTCTTGGGAGGCCACTTTTTTGGATCTTTGCCATTCAAAAGGCAGGAAGGCTGTTGTAAAGGAGCTTAACAGCAAGAGCTGTGACTGAGGCTCAGTTGTATTTTCTCCTGTTTGCTGCTGTGCGAATCAGTGAACCAAAAGATGCCTTAGCAATATTTGCATAGTGCAGTCCATGGGGGCAGGACAGTGGTCAGCCTTGACCATGGCTTTAAGAACCTGTGATAGCCCCTGGCCATGGCTTCCCTCCTGCCTCCCCACCATCACCCTGGCTGTAGTCTGTCAATAATTGACAAGATGGGGTGACTTTATGACTCTCAGGAGTAAAAGGACTTTCATTCCATGCTGTCATTAGTTTAGATAAAAAATTCAGCCTCTCTCAAGTCATACTTAATAAAAATATATTTTTATGACATGGGTTTAGAACAGATTTGTGACATATTTCCATTAGAAAAGTGAGAAATAAAAATCTGTTAGAGTTCTAAAGTGGTTTAAAAGTTGGCAGTAATTCTTCCAGCTGTGGACTTGAGTGAAAAGAATGTAAATGCTTTGCTGATTACACTGACGTGCACCTTTCTGGTTAGGGCTTTTTTTTTAAGAGGTAGGAAGTTGCTACTCAGGTTCCTAAAAAGAGAGCTTTAAAAGTTCCTAAATCCTGTCAAAAGCATGGATTTTGAACCTTTTCTTGTCTCACTTGTTCCTTTCCAGATATGATAGAGCTCAATTAGGTATTGATGTTTCATGTGAGTTTTTCTTGTAATAAAGTTCTGTGGGGTTTTGTCTCTAGCCTACAGGCAAGATGCCACACTTGGGATTGATGTGTCAGATGCAAGTGCCAATTGTATTGAGCAGACAACAGAATGGAGTGCTTGTTCCAAGAGCTGTGGAATGGGCCTTTCCACCCGTGTTACCAACAGGAATCAACAGTGTGAAATGGTGAAGCAGACACGGCTTTGCATGATAAGACCTTGTGAAAATGAAGAGTCACCTGATAAGGTATGCTGCAGAGGGTGAGACAAGGCAGTAAAATCTCTTCAGCTCTAATTCCAAGGTTGCAGTATTACAGTCTACAATGGTCCAGATGCAGCTGTAGATAAATACACCTTTTAGCACAAGTGCAGCAGGCTGAGTGGTTTCGGTAAAACATTAGACTTGCCGTGTTTGCTCTGTAGCTTTGTGCTGCACATCCAGCAGGTCAAGGGAGGTGACTCTGTCCCTCTGCTCCACTCTGGTGAGACACAACCCCCCTCCCCCCACAGAGCACTGTGTCCAGCTCTGGAAAAACATGGAAACAAGGAAAATCATGGGCTTGCTGGAGTTAATCCAGAGGAGGGCCACCAAGGCTAGAGCACCTCCCCTATGAGGTAAAGCTGAGAGAGTTGGAGTTGTTCAGTTTGGAGGAGAGAAACCCTATAGCCCCTTCTAGTACTTAAAGGGGGCCTATAAGAAAGGTGGGAACAGACTTTTAGTAGGGCCTGTTATGGTAGGACAAGGACAGGTAAATTCAAACCAGATGTAAGGAAGAAATTTTGTACCATGAGGGTGGTGAGACACTGGAACAGGTTGCCCAGGGAGGTGGTTGATGCCACATTCCCAAAAATGTTCAATGTCAGACTGGACGGTGCTCTCACCAATCTGATCCAGTGGAAGATGTCCCTGTTCAGTGCAGGGGAGTTGGACTGGGTGACCTTTAAAGGTCCTTTTCAACCCAAACTGGTCTATGATTCTATGATAATTTAAGTCATCCCAAACAGATCACATGTATTGCACGAGCAGGTTGACAGTTTACACAGTCTAATGTTATTCTCCCACAAATGCAACTGTACTACCTGTACCCTGTACCTCAGAGTTTCAGTGATACAGAATGGATATATCAGCTTTCTAGTCTGTTGAGCATCTGGAACAGCAGAGAAATGTGTGAAATGTCTGCTTGATAAATTAAACCAACACTAACATTTCTGATTTAAAAAAAGTATATCTAAGGGAGAAGATTTTCTTACTTCAACACATGGAAGAGTTTCTATCAGGGAGAATAACATGTAGCTAGGTAAGAGGCTCATCAATTTATGTCATGTTCTGAGTGTTGGAAAGCATTTCTAAGGCTTTGCTGAAGAGTCTCTGAAGTTTTAAATACCATGTTTTGTAAAGGAGATTAAACATGTGGGAGGAGTTGAGGAGATTAACAAGAATGATCAGAGGTTTAGAAAACATGTTCATCTAGGGAAAACCAGATAGAGCTGAACCTCTTCTGAATGCAAGGGAAGAGAGATGTGTTCTCACAACTGTATTCAGGTATTGCAGCCTGTTTTGAGACCATGCAGGATATAACAAAAAATGATGAGTTTAGACTGCATGAAAATTAAGACATGAGTGAAAATGTTTCAGGCAGTAAGAATAGTGAACTCTTGGGGTTGTCCAGGGTAAATGTGTCATTGAAGTCTTCCAAGGACAAATTAGTCAATAATTTGTTAAAAACAGCATGGCTAGAAGTGGTTGTGTCTTGAGACACAAGAATGGGTGATGACTTTTGCAGTTCATTTTACCCCCTTTTTTCCCCCTGAATCTGGTCCTGTAACTTGCTCATTTGACTTGCTGATTCTCTGATGGAACCATACCAGCCTGAGAAGTTTTTCAGTAGAGTATAGCTTCTTAATGAATGTAGGCTTGTCTTGGATGGCGAGGGTCGATTTTAATTATTTGTCTTTCATTATTGGTCCAGGAACATGCTGGTGTCAAAGAGCAGATCTTGCAGATGTCACCTGTAAGAAACTATTGAAGCAGTTTCAGAGTCTTCTTGCTCTTGAATGAAGAAAGACAACAAATTTAAATTTTCAGAATAGGCCTATATCTTTGCATGTTAAATGCTGTCTTATGCAATGGTACATCAACTGTCTCTTCATGTTTCTCTTAGAAAGGGAAGAAATGTGTCCGAACGAGGAAGTCGGTGAGAGCTGTTCGCTACGAGTACAAGAACTGCACGAGTGTGCAGACGTACAGACCCCGTTACTGCGGCCTCTGCAGCGACGGGCGCTGCTGCACCCCACACAGCACCAAAACCATCCAGGTGGAGTTCCGCTGCCCCCAGGGCAAGCTCCTGAAAAAGCCAATGATGTTGATCAACACCTGTGTCTGTCACAACAATTGTCCTCAGAATAATGTTGTTTTCTTCCAGCCGTTAGATCCCACGTCTAGTGAAGCCAAAATATGAAAAGTGTGAATTAGGTAGCACTAAAAGTATAAGCAGTTTGTACAAAACTTGTCCCACAATCAGGTGAATGTAACAATTGCTATATATTTTTCAGAATGGTCTTTCAAACTAGGTGCTTCTTTTTCCCCCATAGTTTATTAAATACCTCATTTTACATTTCCCTCCTCCAAATGTCTTTTATTCACTCTAAGGAAATTTTGTACCTTGGACAGAGCCTTCTTTTTATCTTGATGGTGGCATAAAGATTGCAAAGCCAAAGCTAGACTTTCCCCTTAAGTTAAGGGGATCATGCAGCAAGTTTCAGTGGCTGGAGACTGGGCTTCTTGAGAGTAAATGTATTCCTTGAGAAATACTCGATACTGCATCACATAAGCTTCCAGGCTCTTAACTTCACTTTCCATACTGCATATAAACACTCCAGCACTGTTCTTTTTTCTTTTTAAGGAAACTCTGGTTTTGATGACAGTAAAAATTTTACTCATGGAAGTGTTACATTCTTGTTGGTTATAGAGTACCTTCTGTCAGTATCTCTGACTCTGAGGATTAAGACTGCACATAGCCCCTGAAGTGGCATAGGTAAAATCTCATCCTGAAGCACAGCTAGTTGGTAGCTGACTGCAATTAAATTTCTCTTTCACTAGCAGTCTAATTCAAAACCAACTAAAGTCAGTGTTGTGTAAGAATTTGGTTCTAATCCGTGTTTGGATGCAAAAATAACAGATCTGTAAATTCCTCTAAAATACTAACGGTATCATATGGTGCTTCATTTCTTAGAAAGGTGTATATGTAAATAGAAACTGTACATACTGTAATATAACTTTACTAAGTAAATAAACTTTATGTGGTTCAAAATATTTTTTCCTAAAGTTGCTTTTCTTAAACTACCAGCTTTTAACAGCTAAAAGCAAAGGGAAGAAAAAGAGTCTGCAGACTCCTAAAAACAAAAGATGATTTCTTACATTATTCTTAATATACCTCATCCAAATTGTACCTTAGAAGTCATGCAGTGCCTTGGTACAGGGAAAGATGAGTAATTTGCGAGGCACATGTTATAAAGGTGGTGTCTGTCAGAGTAAGTTACCCGGGGAGACAGGATAATGTAACAAAGATTAGTGTGCCCTGAAATATAGCAGTGGTGGTGAAGAATAATTACATGATTCAGAGTTCACATTTGGGTCTGAACGACTAACAAAGTATTTCATTGGGTCATGCAACATTTTAGCCTCATAAAATCAACCTCTGACCATGTTTTTATTAGATACTCTATGGCAATATCCTCAAGAAATAAGAGCCTGAGGGTGGCACTTTCGTGTATTTTAAATCATGTATGTAGCAGGATTGTGCCAAGAGTTCATAAGTACAATTGTGGAGACATTCAGCCGTTTTGACTTTGAGACAAAGTTTACCCAGTGTGTGTCTGCTAGCAACAGCAGAGTTGTTCCTATGCCACAACTATTCTATAACCATGTGGTAGGAAACAGCTCTGTCTTGAGAAAAAAAGGCAGAAAGCCAAATTTGGCCTACTGTTCTACTCCTCCAAAGGAGCTATCAAACTCTGGTTTGGCAACTCCTGAGATAGAAGGTGGAATTCAGCTGAAGATTAGGACTCCTCATTTTATCTGAAGAAGCCTAAGGTAAAGGCAACTATGAGCAAGCATCAACTGCTGATAAGTTTTAAGTAACTTTTACGTTATCCTTGAAATTAGCAGGCCCTGGTGCTGATTTAGTTAAGGTTTAGATACATTGGGTCCTCACCTGGGCTCTTGCATGTCTTTCTCCGATAACTGCACCAATGATGAATTTCTCTGTAGTCATTGCTATTGTTATCAACACATTTCTGCCTGCCTTATGCTTTTCAAACAGCTGGAACAAGACTCTGTTTGTGCATACGTGCAACACTCTCTACTCTTGCACAGTTTAATTCCTAATCATAGAATCATGGAATAGTTTGGGTTGGAGGGGACCTTTAAGGTCATCTGGTCCAACCCCTCTCAAAATGAGCAGTGGATGATGGCCACAGCTTCAGATTACTCAGAGTCCTGTAAACTGACATTGAATGTTTCCAGAGATGGGGATCTCTGGGCAACCTCTTCCAGTGTCTCACTACCCTCATTAAAAAAAAATTATTCCTTATATCTAGTTTGAATCCATCTCTTTTAGCTTAAATCTCCTCTCAGCCTTTCCTCAGAGGAGAAGTACTCCATCCTTCTGTACTGATTTGTGGCTCCCCTCTGAACCTAGTCCAAGAGGTCCATATCTTCTAATGTAATACCTTCTGTGCTAGGAAATGCCAAGACCTAGACAGGACATGGCCAGGACTCCTCAAAGCAGCTGAGAAGTTATTAAGGAGTAGATCAGAATCCAGGAGAGAGTGAAAAAGTTGGAGTTTTTTTAACACCACTTTCACACCACATCTCCTTCTGCTTCCACCCTCCACCCAAAAATCAGACTGGTTTGTGCAATGCTTCTCTAATATAATGCAAGCTACCAAGTATTTCTCAGGGTCATTTTGCAAATTGGTTTGCAAGAGATGCATCAACTACTGAGCAATGCAGCAATAATGTCTGGACAAATTTAAACAGTTTTTGGCCCAGCTAATACTGAGCCAGATGTAATTAGAGAGGACTGCAGCTAACTACTGACTTCCTATGAAGTAAAATTGTTCACTCACTTTATTTTGACAGCTCCTCTATTCCATCCATACACGAAGTAATTTATACCTGTGCATCAGCTTATCATTGCTGCATTGCTTCTCCTCTACCATTCTGTTTTCTCTTAATATTATCCAGATTTTTGCATCTTTCCTTGTTTTATTGGATCATACAAACAAAGCACAGGCACTAGGGAGAAGCAGTTCAATAAGCACTTTGTAGGCAAGTTAAAAGCTCACCTGGGATATGAACTCATCACCCTTTGTACATTAAGGTCATCCACTACACTTCAGTTTGCGGGTTTTCTCTCCATACAAAGGCAGAATTTTTATTTCTCATCTTTTTGAAGAGATATAAATGCAGCTTCCTGCTGGGACTCTTCTTGTGGATTGTCCATCACTTCCTTTGGAAATGGGAATATGTGCACTATGGCATATGAGTTCAAGAGCAACTTGAGTAACTCCTTTTGCCTATCCCATTTTCCCAGCACTTTAAACTACAGTTCTGCACTTCAGTAAAACAGTGCCAAAATGCCCCCATAACCTTTCTTAGTGCTGCTGTACCTGATTTCTGTGTCTTTAACCCATTCTGTGAAAAGGCAATTGCATTGTTATGAGCACTGCAACCTCCGCAAAAGAGAGGTGCTATGGTGTTCAAATCCTTGTTAGCCATCTTTATGGAACTACTGCAGTCTCAGTGTCTTCTTATGTTACTATAGCACTTCAGTAGGAAAAAATATCTTTTGGAAGAAACCACAAGTGTTTCCTTTGGACAAAAGGAGCCAAAGATCTGATCCAATTTTACTGTCTTTTAGACTATATACAAATACCAATTCAGTAGCTACATTTTTCTCAGCTCAAATGATTCAGCTTTTCATCTGCTCTCAGTTTGCATTTAGATTTGTTTTACTTTAACAGTTACCACCTTAATATTTGGGTAATTTCAGCCTTTTCCTGAAAAAGCTCCATACTGATTTAACTACAACACAATAGTGGCGTATCAAGACTGTGAAATTGATATAAGGAAACTCCAATGATAAAATCCTGAATATTTCTGGTGTAGAACTGTGATTTTCCTAAAGAAGCAAACATAAATTACTCAAGTTGAGAAAAATTAAGTTATTCAAACATCAGCAATTCATTTTCATATCTCCAAGGATTCATATCTGAGCATGTTAGGGAGCATGACTCAACATTCTGAGGGTGGGTTCATACAGCAATGTGTACTGAGTGTGTGTTGATGAAACAAGCACAAAATATGCTGGTCAAATTGTTCATCCCATGTTTTTTGAACAAATGTACCTTTCCTTTGCTACTACCAGTGAGAAGGACTGCCCCAAAAATAAGTCACTTAACTGTTTTTGGTGTTAACAGCCGGTAGGCTAAGTACACCTTCAATAACAAATGTTGGTGCAATGTTAGAATGTTGATGATAGGGTTACACCCCACAGCACGTGCAGCCTGAGATGTTTATAGCCACTTCCAGGACTCTTTCATCTCTAGAACTTCATCAAAGCAGCATACTTCTCGCATTTAATCTGCTTTGAATTTCTCTAAGGCAGCAGTCAAGACATTGAAAACATATGGTTTTTTTCCCCCTTCACCATGTAAGGTGACCAGTTGACAGCCTGCTCACTGATGCCTGACATTGGAGTGAAAACTCATAATGAATTGAATTCTACAATTGATTTCACTACTATCATGGCCTCACCCTTTCTGTTTTCCAGTATAATTCCAGGAGAATAATGTACAATAAAATCTTAAGGAAAAATAGAATATTGCTATTTTTTTTCCTTTCTAGTCCAAGCTATCCTTTTTTTCACCCTATTTTAAACAATTTCTCAGTGTATGGGAAGATGGATGGAAAAATATTTATTTCCTGTTTCTAGTCCTAATGTTTACATATTATGACAAATGTGAACTACATGAAATAACATTTTATGTCTCTCCTCTGAGAACTTACTACACTGGAATATGTTTTCCTTTTTTTATTTTTAATAATAAGATAATTATTTTGTACCAAATCTTTCAAAAATCATTCTAGTTATGTCCACCATGCTAGATTTTGCAATATGAGCTGTCTATTGATGGAACAAAATTTAGTGTGACCTGGGGGAAAATTGTGCTCTGATTTTCCCTTTATCAATCCCAGTTTATGCATTGCACCTGTTCTGCACCTGTTCTATGACCAGAGATACTACACTGATGTTAGTCAAGAGACTTACCATGCAACTACAACAGGAAGAGTTTAGTTGCAAATATCTAGCAAATACTTTTAATATTAATTTTAATCCCTGATGTTAGGGTTTTTTTAATTTCTATAAATGTGTAAAGTTAGAGCTACGTCTGTTTCTTTATCATTAAACATGTGTTTAAAATCTCATGTTGTTCATGGACTGTAGAGGGAGCCCAGCAGATTGCCTGCCAGTGATCTTGCTGGAGAATTGAAGTTAATCTCACACTAAGCCTCTCCACTCAGAGAAACAGTACTGAGTAGTCATTGCTGGTCAATTGACTTAATGATTTGTAGGTTAGCAAACAGGCAAACCACCCACCCTCCCCATTTATATCCCAAGACATAGATTCTGCCTTGGACATGCAAATGGTCATGTTGAAATAATGAAGAAAGGTACCCCACTGACCTAAAACTCCTCAGTGTTCATGGATGTTGATTTGGCTGTTGTTATTCTCAATGTCAGAATAAAGTATTTCCCCCAAAGTTCTGCAGTTCAGTTCACACAGGGACAACTGGATCTCTGGTTTCATGTTGTCTTTCCTCTTCTCTAGCCTCTTATGCTATCACCATGTGCCGAGACTGTTTTCTACCCTCTTCCATGTTCCTATGCTTGCCTTATCCTGTTCCTTATTATTCACTTCCACTGTGCCCTCAAGTGGTAAATCAAGCACGTACATACATATCCCATTGCCAGAGGCCCTCCCCATGCACCCATGCACCCATGCATCCTGCCTTCTCCCTTTCTCCATGGGACTTGCAGCCTTCAGGATACATGCTGTGTCCATTGCATTTGCTAGGAGCTAATTAGAGCTTTATTTTTAAGTATGTCAAATTTACTTTTTCTACTGGTAAAGGATAAAGGATATTTAGAAGGATATAATAAATTATTTTCTAAAGAGAGTAAAGTGTGTTTGTTCTTTTTATGTGAGGGAGATTTGCTCTCCTGTGCCTCTGGGTCTGGATTAATTAAGACCCAGGCTCAGCACTTCATGTTGTTTAATTCATAGAAATTCAGAAAGAATCTATCCATTAGGCCAAACAGAGGCTTGAGGCAACACATACCCAGGATTGTGCTCTGATCATCAGGACAGAAGAATAAGTATGTTAGATCCTGTGGGAGGGTTGCTAGTTTTGGTCCCTTTGGCTTTTTTCCCCTCTCTGTTTTTAATTAAAATTGCACATTAATATCATGTTGGGAGTTCATGCAAAGAGGCAAAACCCAGAAATCCTTACATAGATTGAGGCAGAATTAAATTCTTTGAACTGCCTTTGTATACAAGTATGATCATTTAAATGCTTGAAAATTTGGACCCTCACCACTTTGCAAAAACTGTATTTTCAGACCGTGACATGTTAGACCGTCTACCTCAGAAATAAAATGCGCCTCTTTGGGGAAGATAATCTGAATTTTAATATAATGAAAGTATTCTGCGTAAAGTATTTAGCATTCTGCAGCTTGTGTTCTCACTCTGCGGGCAGTGAGTTTGCAATTTTACATGAAACTCTGTCATTCTCATAACAGGACCATGCGAAGGGCTGCCTTTGCCACTGCTGCATTGCTCAGAGAAAAGATAGATGAGCCCATCACTTGGGGCCGGAGTATTTCACTTCACACTGACAATGAAAAAGATGTGTTTCAGCGGCCCGGCTCAATTCATGGCCAAGGGGGACACCTGGTGGCTGCGAGTCTGGGACTGCTCAGGGAGACCCCTCGGGCCTGCTGCTGAAGCTGGGAGGCATCGGGAAGGATGAGGCCAGCAATGAAAACTGCCCCTGCTTAGGGAGTCAACAACAGCGGGGGAAGCCAGGGCCTGTCTCAGGATGACTTTATGGTGCTTGTATCCCCAATGGTCTGTTCTGTTGGTGTTGAATATTGAGTTCTGCAGCTTTAAGGCTGGTTCCAGGAGTGAAGAGGGAGACAAAAGGTGCAGAGTTTGTTATCAGAAACTGCACTTGCTCCCCTACATCCTTCACACAGACTGCTGTGGACAGCAGGAGAGAGCTTTTTTTTGCTCTTGGTTAGTTTCTGGCTAGCTGAGGCAGAGAAGCTCCCTGGACTGTGTTTTTTTTCCTTTTTCTTGGAATTGTTTGAACCTGCTCTGGACTGAAAACCCAGAGGAGCACTGGGAGCTCACACCTGTGGCAAACCAGGCCTGGCCTGGGCCACAGCATTTCCCAGGCCAGAGGGACTGAGGAGAGCCTGAGTGAGGCGGGCTGCACCCACGGAAGGGACTCTTCTGAATCTGTCATCTCTTCGGAGCAGTGAGAGGTTTTGCTGTTTAGTATTGCTCATTTTTGTGCTGGGGAGTGCTTTGCCTGGTAAATAAACAGTTTTTTTCCACTTCTCTCTGAGGAAGTATTTCCCCAAACCAGCTGGGGAGGAACTGTTTGACTCTGTTTCCTAGAGGGACCCCATTCAGAGACTTCTTCCAAAATTTGCCGTGAACGAGTACAAAGCTCAATTTTTAAATGTATCGAATTTTTATTAACATTATGGCTGGGCCCAGCCTCCTCCAGGACCTTGTTTGCTTTGTGTGGATATACAATGCTGAAGGAAGTTTCTCATCCCAGACTTTCCAGCTAAGTGGGAAAGACACAAAGGATGAAGGGGAGGCCCTTTTCTCTAGTTAGCACACAAGCTAACTCAGAATATATGAGCAGCTTCCTCCTCACCACACACAATTTGTGGTAAACCCAGGAAATGAACCATTTCTCTTAAGTCACCATCTACAACCTTAACCACAAAGCTTCTCCTCCTGCTCCTCCTCCTGCTCCTCTTGGCTTTACCCTTTCAAGTCTGCTCTGCACTTCAGAGGATCATGTTGCAGAGGAAATGAAGCAATATGCTTTCTTTTCAGAGGATGGGAGGGGTCCACAAAATAGAGGCCTTTAGAGAACAGAAGGACAACGGGCCCAGGAAAAATGATGGTCTCAGGAATTATGATTATTTGCTCCACGGAGAAGTTGCTCTCTGTGTATGATGCAGATGTACTTAAGACAGTCCTACTTCATCTGATTACAAACCACCTTGTTTTGGGTTTCGGAGTGCCTGGTGAAATATGTGTTTGCATCTCTTCCTTGGGATGCTTGTGAAGGAAATAGCCATCCCTCACCTTCACTAACCATTATTCGGTGTGGCTGCCAAATCTTTCCTCTTCAAGCTGTAGTGAACATTTTAGTTTCCATATCAGAGTGTAAAATAACCACAAAGGGATCGGTATCTGCAGCCCATGCAAAGTGACAGAACTCCAGCTCCATCAGGAGACAAAGAAGAGTAGGAGCCCCAGAGCTTGGCAGTGAGTCCATGCCCTGCCTCCTATACACTTGACACACAAAAAAACAAAAGAAGAGAGGAGAAGTTTCTGCTGCAACCTTCAGGCCTGTCCGAAGTGGGAAGGGCAAGGGAATTGTTTTGAGAAGTAGGAAAAGCCTCAAGGCAGCTGCAGCTGTTAACACAAAGTTCTTTGAGGTTAATCTGTGTTCTTCTATTTAAGCTTATTTGGGCTTTTGGTTTCTGGAAAGAACTGATATGTTCTTGTTTTAATTAACATTTGTTGAGCATTTTAAAGCCTCTCCCCAGCTAAAAAAAGAAAAAAAATGTCATTAAATGCAAGTGCTGAACTTTACCCAACTTTTCACTGTTTCCATGAAAAGAGGTTTTCCAGAGGTTTTCCAGGTTTACCACAAGGGGGAGGTAGCTGAAAAATTATGAGATATCTGTTCTTAGAATTAGATTTTTATGAAAAAACACTTGGTCATCCACAAAAATAGTGCAAGTAAATCTGTTTTCAGCCTTAAGGAAAATATTAACCTTTTTATGTCTATTATCAATTCATATACTCTTAAGTAAAATTGGGTTTTTTAGACCTTTTTAACTGCAGTTATGGTAAAATTCAGCATTTCCCAGAATAAGGATATGTGCTAATGGAAATGATGCTTTTGCTTTTATGTAGAAAGTGAAATAACAGAAATTGCTTCTCCAGAACTTAAATGAACCCACAAACACATGCTGCATGATTCATATGAAGTAGATTAAAAAAATCTTTCTTAATTTCACATCTTACATTGAGTTACACAATTCACACTTGTGCTGAAAAAGCAGCTGTTTTCTCTTTCTAATAGAATATTCTACACACTCCAAATCCTCTCCTTAAACTTAATAATTTCCTGTGTGCCTCAAACTGGATTTTTAAGGACATATTTATCAAAACCTAAGAACATGAAAAGTCTTAAAGTGATAACTAAGGTCATCAAAAGCCTTCCACTGCCCACAGCACAACCAGGCAAGGCAGAGAAGAAAGCCAGATGAGGCAGAGAAAGGTCAGGTCTCCAGCAGATCAGTGGCAGATCCAAAACATAAGGGACTAGTAATGTGTCTCTTGGATTATTTTTCTTGTCAAAGTGATGAAAATAAAAGGAGGTTTCTCTCTCAGTTTCTCTGATGACTGTACTTCAACAGCCATGAAAAATTTGAAGTCCAAGGTCAAAGAGCTATGAAAAGCAGCTGGGAAACCCTTTGGGAGCACTAATTATGAGCCTATGAGAAATGGGTCTTTTCCCCTCTGTGAGACATGAATCTGTAAAGATTGGTATTCAATACCAAGCCTGCAGAATAGGCCACCTTTGAAAGCTGTAATGAATAACCTCGAAAGAAGCCCTTATAAAATCTCAAACATGCACAAGATACTAGCCAAGGGCTTAATAAAATACACAAGCCCCGTATGCAAAAAAACAGGCAAAACAAACAGAAAGCTATGGCAACTCCAAACATAACAAGATGGACCTCATAAGGAGGAATTAACAGCAAATCTCTCAATAACTTGCCTTTTGTGGCCAGAGGTCTGCTATCTCCCCAGGGTACAGAGCACAGAGAAACCAAATTAAACTGTGGTTATCTGATGTCTCTAGTGAGATTCACTTCGTCGCACGTCACAGTTCAGTGGGTAGCTGAAGTCCAGGGCTGGGAGTCAGAAAGTCTGTGTTTGGTTCCCAGCTCTGCCACAGGCTTGCCTTGTAGCACTGCTCTACTTACTCAGCCTTTGTTTGCCTCAGTTTCCATGGCATAAGGAGCCAGGGATTGCAACAGTGCTGCTGCACAGGGCAATGCTGCAAAGCCCAGAGCAGGGCTGCTGGCATACCACCACATCAAGGGGGGTAACCACTGTCAAAATGCTAGTTTCTAGATGTTCAGCATCACATATTTTTGAGTTGCTAGGATTCCTGGCAAGGAAGGATGGTTTTCAAACCGGCCTCACTCTATGGACAGTGGATTAAGTGATTGCTGGAAGATGTGGCATTTCCTAATTGCAGGAGGTTAGTGTGCCTAGATGTTGAGCAGTGTGGTGAGGGGAGACCACACAGCAGTGCCATGTCCCAGGAGCCTGAGGCCACATTGCACAGCACAGCACTAACAAGGCTGGAGAGGGGCTGTGGTCCCTCTGAACCCCACTGAGCTGCTGGACTCTGTTTTTCCAGATATTAGTGACCATGAGTTGCTCAAGCTGCAGTTGAAGGAGCAGTCTGCTGAGCCACAGAGAACTGAGACCATAAAGTATGGCAGTGATGATAGGGGACAACTGTGCAACCTTTGTAAAATGTCAGCACTGAAAAGGTGTCCTCATCCCCACGGTTACATGACCTCATCTGCATCAGTGCCAACCCCAGACAATGCACATTTTTGGCCTCCTGTGATCCCTGGTGTCTCATGGCCTGGGGCAAATTCAGTTTCACAGAAAAGAAACCTTGGAAGAAATTCTGAGACCCTGGTGCAGATCTACAGTTCCACTTGGCAAGGTCTCATCTCATCCCATCATGTGCAGTCATTTCCCATGTTACTGTTAAACAAGAATTCTGCATCCTGCCTGGTTTCTGATGGAGGTGTACCTAACCACAGAGAGAGGAATTTGCAGGAAGCCTGTGGAAAAAGAGGGCTGCAGCCAAAGGCAATGGGAATGCACTTGGCATGTGGGAACATGGGATAGCAGTGAGATAGGTCCTGGCACAACACTGGGATTTGGTCCAATGCATTTTCACTACACATGAAAGAAAGTCAACAGAGCCTCTCCAATTCCAGGAGATCAGGCAAACAGCCTGCAAAAATGACTGTCACAAACAGAAATACCTGAATTCAAAACTAAATCAATTTAGAAGATAATAATTAACATTATTTCAAATTTAATCTTTCCCAGCCTAGAAATGTCATTAATAAATCTGCCTGTGTGAGGTGTGATTCAAAAAGATTCCCTTATACCACTCACTCTTTATCTGCTTTAAGAGAATCATTATCATAATGAAAAGGTTTGTGTTAGAAGAGGCCTTAAAGATCATCTCTTTCCAACAACCTTCCATTAGAAAGTATCTTGATATCATGAATTATGAATTATATTGTTAGTCTTGTTACAATCCCCACAGAAGAAAATAACCAGGACAACACATCTTACCTGGGATCTGTGGTCAAAACAAGCAATGTGTAGCCCAAGAATCCACCTCTGAAGAGGCTGGGTACACTGGTTATAGCAGCTGGGGGAGGCTCCATGATGGCAAACCAAAACGACAGGGCCCAAGGCAGTAGGAGCTGATTTCCCCTTGCAGACAGACAGGGAACTAAAATGTATGAGCCAAACAATCTACACTAAAATAAGGTGAAATCAGCCAGGCAGGAGTGGGATGCCTGTAGTGGAGATGTGCTTCTTGACTTCAGACCAAAAATGGAAAGGTCAGTGAATGCTACAGCCAGCTTGGAGCATCAGAGGAACGCCAACCTGATTCCTCTAGGCATTTCTCTCTGCCAGATCCATAGATTGTACCTCCAATATCTTGACTTCCTACTAACTCTTAGAGGAAGGGTTAAAGGAAGATAGTGAGTAACTAACTCATTTACAAAGTTCTCCTCATCATCTTCAACACAACATCCTTGTACACGGACTTTGCCTGGTTCACTTCTAGTTTCTGCAGCTTTGAGACTTGTGTTCTCTTGTGGGAGTCTAAATTAAGGCTTGAATTTGGCCCTTTGGGAAAAAAAATGAATGAGTGAAGTAACTTCAGCCAGTTTTCTTGCATTTACATAGCCAAAATTACTTTCAATGATTAATAATAATTAAAATAGAAATGGTTAAACGGACTCTAATTCACAGAGACACAGGCAGTGAAGACCAGTCCTTCAGCCTCCAGGGCTTTCTCCAGTGTGTGCCATTGCAGGTCTCTTTTCCACTGTTTGATGTTTTTGAAATTTGTTTGAAATTTTCATCCAGAAAGTCATTACAAGAGTCAATTGTATCAAGATGTGTTTTAATAGACTTTATTTTTCCAGGCAGTCCTTCTATCCACCTCCCAAGTCCCAGAATTGTACTGAATACATAAATAAGAAACAGGGTTGTGAAATCACCTCCAGTGTGATGCAGCCCAGGCCAAGGCTCAAAAGGCTGTGTTGTTCAGCCTGACCTACATCAGAAGGAAATGTAAAACCTGATTCCTGATGCCCTCACTGTGCTGTGGCAGTGAGCCAGTCTAAGCACAACCCTGTCACTGCATCATGCAATCTATTTGCCGAGTGGTACTGCTTTTGATCTGATCCTGTAGGTCTTGAGAGCTCTGAATAAAAGCCAGTTTTACAATTATTTTTTTTTCATGTAAAAAGCTCAGTATTTTAATTGTGGTAAAGATAAACACAACAGCGTGAAAAAGACAAACCTGAGTACTCTTAAATTATCCCTGCAATACATAGCCATTGAAGGTTCCAGAGCATCTCACAGGCTGCAATAACATTGCTACCAGAAGAAAATTGCCCCTAACATGACCTTGTTGCAGACACCTCTGAAGTTTGAACAATTTTGGCTGAATTCTTCTGTTTCAGTTCTGAATTTTACTGTTTCAGATAGAGAGTCAAGAGGTATCAGATGACACACACAAAGCAGGTGCTTACCTGAAACAGAAATTGTAAGACTTAGAGCAAATAGTTCTGACTAAGAGAAAGGTTAAAAATTCCAGCATAAACTTTCTCCAGGGGTTTATAAAATACTTGTATCACCACTTGGAAAGCAACCTAATTACATGTGCCTAGCATGGTGGTGCTTGTACTTATAGCTCTGGTGCAATGCAGATCATGATGAAATATATTAATAATAGATCCAATGTGGAATTAACCTCCACATAAACAGCTAGTTCTCTTGTACCTGGGATAGCACTTGTGCCTGACAAACAGCAGCTGAGACTGTCCAGCATCTGGGAGTTTGACAATTGCAAAGCCTTTCAGACCCAGCAAGAAAGCCACTGTGTTTGGGCCAACCAAGAGCACTCTGTTTTGGGGCAAGATATTGGTGTCCATGGGAAGTCCATACAAAGTGGTTTTCATACAGCCTTGCTTTATTGTCCCTAAGTGCTAGGACATGCCACTGTTTTTCTTGCAGGAAGGTGCAGATGCTCAGTGAGCCTGGCCCTGGCTTGCATAGCAGTGGGAGAGCCTCAGACATACCAGTCCTGATCAGCCTACAGAGAGAGCAAAGAGGTACCAAGGGAGATTTGGATTGCCTGGGGACTGGAGGAGCAGAAACAGTTATATGGTATAGTATGGCATATGATGCAAAGCTATACATCTTGGGGATTAAGAGGATTTGATGGAAACATGATATTGTGATTTGAGAACAGCAGAAGAGAATGGCTGATGTATTACAGCTGCTACAGTGAGCCAGCCAGCATACACATGGCATACAGAAGGATAAACATTCCTGTGGGCACAAAATAAAACTTATATTCCAGGTTTTAATCAGTAGAGGTAAAAGATTTTTGTTTGGAGGAACAGATTTTACATGCATTTTTTCCTACAAATGCATTTTCATTAAGGTTGATTTTACAGCTACAGGAGCTATGAAGGAAACAGGCAACAGGAATGCCTGCCTTATAAGACAATATTAGAAGCATCTGTCTTAGCCTGGAGCAAACACTCATGGAGAAAAAAAACTATGATTACTCTTTGTAAACATGAAGAAATAGACAAGATCATTCAAGAGCACGTGGGCACAGGCTGGCAATGAAGTTTAGGCTGGAAGTTTACAAAAGGATTCCTAACGGACACAGCAGTATATTCCAGTAGGAAGGGAAAAAACACCAAACCAAACTTATTTCTAGGACAGTGCTTGTTGAAGACCTCTGAACCTTCTGTTTTACTGCAGTGGCAAAGGACTTGAATTTAAAGTTGGGTTACTTAATGGGCCTAGGCATTGGAGAGTCCTGGCTGTGCACAGTCTTATCAAAGAAAGCAGCTGGAGATTTCACTGACACCTGAAATTAACTAGGATGCCAGAATTTGGATTAGCACCTCCTAAACTATTTCAGAGGTACCAATTTTGGCGAGGGACCACCATACAGCAGATTCTACCACCTCTGCACACACAGTAACAATTCTGCTTTCCTTTAGGTGACAAGGGCAGGGATGCTGCTCACTCGTGTGCTGTCTCAGCAAGAAAAACATTTCTCTGGGGAGCACAATATCAGCACCTGGTGGGAGCTCATCCTGTTCCATGTTCCAGGAGTAAGTAAAGCAAGAGGAGGTCAGAAGTCTCTGGACAGATGGAACTGTCTCTGCTGTTCCTGCTCCTGTCCCTGCTGTGTAATGTTAGCAGGCATTGGATAAAATATGAGAGCAGCTCTGGAAGTAGAGAGGAGAGTGCAGGCCACTTCCTTCCCAACTAGATGCCCTCTGCCCTGAACCAAAAGGTCATGTTTGTGTTCTTCCTCTCCTGCAAGGAATGCTGATTTTTTTCCTGCAGTTTTCCCAAGAATAATGCAATTTGCACAGTCCAGAGCAGTCTAGAGATGGTCCCTAAAAAGTTGATGTTTGAGGGGAGCCATGGCTTTGAATGTTACAATGTTGTAATCACCAGGGTATGGGAGGAAAACCAGTCCTGTATCCTGCATCTGCCCAACTCCCACTTAAATTGAACAAACATGAAAAACATCCCTCTTCTTTTCCTCCCCAAATACTACAGATTTTTTTGACAAATACTTCTGATATGTGAATACAGTAGTGCATATGAAATGAGGAGCTAAATAAATCATAAACTGGGAAGACAAAACACGGAGAAACATTTGTAATACTTCATAATACTCTTATTTTTAAAACTGACAAGCCGAGCAAACAACACAGCTCCCAACACATGAAAGATGGGGACATGCTGTAACATTTAACTTCAAACAACATAACACAAATAGACTGTTGATCTGCATAATTGTTTAAGCCAGTGTTTTCAAACTTTTAGAGTAATGGGACCACCATTAATGCTAAGACCCTCTTGTGGACCACCATGCACCCTGTATCATCAAACTTGTAATTGAAAACACAACTGAAAGCTGTTAAGCTTGGTTCTGCAGCCCATCTGTGGACCACCAGTGGTCTGCAAACCACAATTTTGTAATTATCAGTCCAACTGACTCAAGATCAGGCATGTGCAAGAAAAAGCAATGGAGAGGTACTAATGCCTTTACCAAGATATTAGGTATAACTAACCATATGGATAGGGAGCTCTTTATACCACCCGCAGCTTTCCATGTGGGAACACTATTCCAGTGCCTGATTGTCTTCTTGCTAATGTCTCCCATACAGTGTACTGTTTGCAGCATATCCTGGAACTTGTTTATATGTATGAGCTTTGTGCCACAGCCAGTAGCTACAATTAAGGCATAATTATAAGTGGTAGGGAAGGGAGGAGAACCTGGCTGCCAGTAAATTTTGCAATCAATGGTTCTCCTGCTACTCATAAAAAAGTTAATTGCTCCCCTTCTTGTTTGCTTCATTGTTTAACTAGTTTTGGGCCAGGCTGGTTTTTTAAAGTCTCTGAGTCTTGTGAGTCTGTATTTAAAGTCCTGGTTCTCCTCCTCACATACAGGAGGTGGAGCAGTGCAAACCAGAGATCTCTAGCCACAAATGACTACTCCCAGTCTTGCCCAAATACAGTTTTCTTATATGTTTTGGGCATCCTTGAATTCTTGGTTTATGTTTTTAGGTTCATCCAAACTCTAATTACACACTGAATAGCAGATACTTGTTTAACCTGCTGTAATACATGTAAACACACGTACTCACATACACAGAGGGTTTATCTACAGGACACAGTGAGGTGCTGTGCAGAAATGCCTTTACTATCTATAGATGACCTTGCAGAGGACTATATGGCACTGCACAGAGCCATGCTCAGAAGCCCAGTGCACCTTAAAAACCAACATTTTCATTCAGGGTGTAGATGGATACCACAAGGTGGAGAAGCCCAAGTTGTCTCTAAACGAGTTTACTCAGTTAGTACAAATAGTGTGGCCCTGACCCCATGAAACAGTGTAGGCATATTGTAAGGGACATACTCTTTAATACTAACACACTTGAGGCTTGTGTGGTGCCTTTGCAAAGGAAAGCTCTCGTTCTGTCCTTACTCTGTCGTGGACAGGTAAATAAATGCCAGAAAGGTCTCCAAGGCAGCAACAGGCTTAGATCATGCAAAGACCAAAGAGACAAGAAAGCAGGATTCTAGCCGCCAGAAGGACTAAGTGGGCCTCTTTGGGGCTTCTTGACCGGCCCTAAGGTGAACCCTTGCAAATGCACTTAGAAGCTCAGAAGAAATGGTGTGTGAAATTCATCTCTAGCTTTTTGAAATTTGGACTAGGTAAGGCTCTTTGGACAGCATTTGTAGCTGCTTGGGAAGCAAACGATACATTATCATTTGGATACAGAAAGGTTGGGTCAGTTGCTCTAAATTGTGCAGAAAATTAGTGGCAGGGCCAAAAACCCAGGCAAGGAGTGATGATTACATGTTCTGTTCTCTTGACCTAAGCCTCCATCCCAGTGCTGCAGAGGGCAGCTCACTCTGGCAAATGCAGAGAGGGAGGGAGCAAGGAAGAGTAAGATTAAAAACTCTGGAAAAGAGATTGCAGAGAAGATGTTGCATACCACCGCTAAAAAACTAACACATGGAAACAGCAGCAGTACTCCCAGGCCAAGCCTGTGGAGACAAATTTATCTCTTGTGCAACATTAGTGAAGGAAAAAGACCAAGTTATTTCAAGAATGGATTTGAGCCAATAAACCAATGCAAAGTTGCTGTGTTGCAGCAGAAATTTTTCTTCTTTATCTTTGACCTTTTATTGGGAAAAAAATAGGGCTGGGCAAAGCTGTACTCTGGTAAGAAAAATATATCAGCAGCATGTGGCTTCATGAAATAGAGGAGCCATGGATGTGTTTTATTCAAGGAAGATCATGTAGATATACTTGGTTTACACAAACACTAAGCTGATGCTAATGCCTGCCTATGGCACTCCAGATAATGTGCTGTTCCCCCACTGCTCAGTCTGAGAAATGAATGTGACATCAAATTACACAATTCTAAGTCCCTCCAGGGGAAAAGAAAAAAATTCTCCTCTTTCACTTCCAGTGCTTCAAAGCATGTGTGAACCCAGTGATGCTCAGAGGCATTCACAGCCCTCTGCCATGCTCGGGGCTAGCCTGCAGGAGGGTGCTGGTGCAGACACTGAGCTCTGTTACACACAGGGCATGGCACAGGAGTATGTTCCTCCCCACACCCCAGCCCCCACAGCTGGGCTGGCACATCTCCACTGGTGTGCTGAAGGCAAGGCAGTTCAGCTGCCAGGGACACAATGGCTCCGTGTCCTCCTGCAGCCTTGAAGCTCTCTGAGAGGAGAGAGCCAGCTCTTATGTTTTTGACAGGGCTATGTGTGTGAACAAGCATATATACATTTTTAAAAAATATTTTGCACAGATTGTTTTTGGAGCTTATGGGTCTGAAATAGCACAGAATCTGTTTTACTCATGATACCTCAGGTCCTGCTTGGAGGAAATACAGGAAGGAGACCGGACCTAATCTCATTTTATTTCATCTTGGAAGCTCCTTGAGGAATTCAGAAAGTCTGTGAAAACCCAAAAACAAACAGAGAAAGGAAAGAGAAAAACATGCAAACAAAGAAATCCAGCTTTATTTGGGTTCCCCTGAACACATTTGTCAACTGCACAGCACTGCTCAGTGATGATATTTCCTCAGGTATCTCATGACTCACTGAGCTACATAAATTGTTTGCCAGTCTCTAGAACCCTAAGTGGCTCATATTTTGTTCAATTCTGTCCCCCTTGCATTCCTGTCCTTATTTACTCTTCCCAATTTCCTTCCATCACTGACTATGTCCATCATGACCTCTCAGATAAGCAGACTTACAAACTAGTTTTTGTGCTGTTTCAAGGCGGGTTTTGGGTGCATGTTTCTTTCTTCTAACTTGTCCAAGCAGCTGATTTTGTGTGTGGTGGGATCTCCTCACACTTTCCCCGTACACAAATGGTTCCTCTGAGGCCTGCCACGAATTTTCACAGTAGAAGCAATGGAATGAACTCCCAAGCACCACTTAGTTTTGACTCCACCAGAGATCTTAAAAGGAACTCTTATTTTCAAGTCCTTCTGTGGGACTTACTGTCCACATCATGTAGACAGGATCTTCAAATACATCTCCTGTCCCTTAACACTAGGAGGTTAAAACCTTTGCTGATGTATTGCCATGCTTACACTGAACTCCTCCTGTGTCTTAAATTGCATAAATATCCTTGAACCCACATGTCCAAGAGGTGCTGCAGCTGAAGGACCACCTCGGGGAGCCAACATCAAGGCCACCAAACAAGGCTGTGGGCAGCTGCCCCAGGGCACTGCCCCAGTCCCCTTGTGCTTGTCCTCACCTCGAGTTTGTGGCAGCCCAAGGCAGCAGGGAGGACCTTGACTCAGCATTCCACGTCTTTCCCAGAAACAGCAATGGCGGTCTGCCTCTCCATGCCAGGCAGAAAAGTTTAGCAGCCCCTGATACTGCCAAGGTGGCTTGGTCAGCAGTCAGGGACAGCTGCTGTGGTTAAACCATCTTCTTAATTACATGGGAAAATGTGCTTGAAGTCATGAGTTTCATTGGTTCAGTTCACCCTGCCTGAAACCAGAGTAAACTGGGCAAAAGGAAATCATAGTTCAGAGCCAATTTTGCCTATCTGCCCCAGCCTTATCAGGACGTGGGGACATTTGGAGACTGGGAATCAAAGGTTTTTCCTGAAATAGAGAGAGTCATAACCAAGACATATCTTAAACCACACAGATTTTTTTCATGGTTTGTTGTGGTTCATATTAGTTGGTTTTTTAGCCCACTCTCTAAGAAGCTACTGCCACTGATATGTGTGTTTAGCAGGCACTGAAGTTTTCTCTGTCATATGCACAAACTATTTTTTTTAAGTTTGTCATAGGTAGCTGTGTCCAGAAATTTAGAACCAAGACAAACTCCAAGACAGATCAACTTGCAACTATAACAATTGCCCTTGCCATGCAGTGATGTTTAAACCGTACAAAAGAATCTTTGTAATTGTAGGATACATTACTTCAGCAGCTTTTGAAGATATTGTAGACTTCTTGCTGCAAGAAGACTGAAAATTACTTTCATTATACTGTTTGGAAAAAATAGACAATCTACAAGGATTACTAATGATGTGTAAATAAACCAAAGTGAGCATTCTGGAGAGGAGAAAACAGCAGTAGTGCTTGAGATCCAGCATGGTGACCCATCTAATGACACTGATCAGTGCCTTCCCAGAGGAGGAGAAATTAGAGAGTGTAGAACTAGAGACACCATACAGTTTAAAATTAATAGGGCCCTAAGCTAAACAGAAGGAAACAACCTCATAAGGCTGTAAAGGGGCTTTTTGCTCATCCTGTGCCATGCTTCCTTTCATTGTGCAAGGCTGTTATAAACTTTCATTAGTGACTCTTTTGGCATAATATTTTTCTCCCATGAAACATGCAGATTTTTATGGACCAAATTAAGATTATTAAATAAAAATCCTGGATGCTTGGCAATGAAATATGACTGAGGAAAGAAGTCTGAAAGCACACATGAAACAATCAAGTCCCTTGACAAAAAGAATAAGCAAATAAATACTTTGTAGTTGGGTAAATATTATGTTGTGCTAGCTTGCAGGAACATCAGGCGCATAAGCTCACAACAGACACAGGAGAGCAAATTTAAATTCTCTTCTAACACAGAGGTAACCACATGGAGCTCTAGGTTGGGGTCTCATATTTTGTTTCAAAACATTTTACTGAAACATTTACTACATCTGGAACCCAAGACACATAGCCACAATTACTGAGCTGTGGAATGCTTATTGCTTCCTTTCACTGAAGGAATCATGTAGGATCCCTGCAGAGGGTACCAGCATCATCAGGAGCGCAGGAGACATCCCAGACTGGTGTGCCCAAACCATGGCAGCTGTTGTGTGTGCCTGGAGAGAGGCACAGACCTCCTCAAATGGAAGAGTGAGCTGAGTGTGTGTCTTCTCAACATCTACAGTTGTCTCCACCACCAGTTCACAGGGACAGGCTCCCATACTGACCCCTTTCCTGCCTCCTGTTGGGTCTGTCCTTCCAGACCACACTTCCTGTGGTTCTTCTTTGTGACAGATGATGAAAAAGGGGTAGGAAGAAGATCAAACCAGGTTAATGCATTAAAGCACGATGATAATAATCACTTTGCTGAGTCTCATGGCAGGCCCTGCTCTCCTGCACCAAAAGGCTGTGCGATGCTGGAGCTCTCTTATGAAAAGCAATAAGTCACAGTTTCACAATTTTTCTTCTACTTTGTCCACAATTAGGCAAGGAGAAACATTAATTTGGCTTTTAACATAGATCTTCCACTTTTCTCTCAGTACCTCATACTAGTAATGGAAAAAAGGCAGGCCACTTGGTTAAGGTAGAGACCATCAAGAAAACCTTCATCTTGAGAAGCAAGAAAGGTAATCCCCACAGACAAGAAGGAAAATACAATATGGAGGACTAGAGAGTGCACAGTTCTTACAGGAACACACCTGCAGAAACTCTTACATAAGAAATACAGACCCAACTGGAGGCAGTACCAGCACTGAGGTTGTCTTGACACTTACAAAGGAAGGAATTGGAGAAGCTGTTTTGCTTTAATTGCATGCAGACAGAATGAAATCCACAACAGCAATTCTATGTGCTTAGTGCTTTCAAGAAGTCTAATTACACAAAGCTGAAAACAATTATGAGCCATATTATTGCAGAGAAAGAATTTAAACAGGAAAAATGTGAGTGATAATTGAGAACTATTTAAATATAATTTACTAGGTGCCCCAAAAGGCAAATTCTCACATTGCACCCAAGAGGTCAAGTGGAGTTAAAAGCAAAAGCAAAGCAAAACAAAACAAAATGAAAGCACAAGCTGGCTAAGAGAGGAAATTAAATCAGCTTTTGCAAAAAACTGCATAAACAATCCCCCTTCACAATTCACCCAGCAACAAAATATTAAACAAACAAACCCCCACATATCTCATCATTAATAAGGAAGGAACTGCTGATAACAATTGTTTATCAGATACCAGTAAAGGTAGATGAAAGGAAACAATGGAATACAAAAGTGGGGGAGGGGGTTGGCCATCGAAATGATAGCAGGGAGGATCTTTTTTTCCCTAAGCATATCAGAGAAAAAAAGCCTCCTAAGGGTTGTAATTATTCACTGTTAGATAGTAAAAATGAAAGAATCATAGAGCCGTAATTCTAGGAATTTTTGGTTTTGATAAAAGTCATAATATTTTCACTGTGTTCTTAAATCTCCATAAGGAGGATTTGATTTAGAGCTGAAGAATTGGGGGAAAGTAATGCAACAGTAGAAATTCAACTTGTTGCGTGTTAAACATATTTAGAAATGCTGACCCAAAGGAACAGTGCAGTGCCTCTGAGGCAGGCAGCAGGGTCCAGGGGACAGTATAGGTCAGAGAAGGTGCTAAACTGGACCTTTCCTGGCTGCATCACAGCCCTGTCCAAACCACACACCCCAAGGCAGGCAAACAGTGCTCCCAGGGTCTCAGAGGATGCGTGTTGTCGGCTGTGCAAAGTGATGGAGGTGCTCTGTAGGAGATCCCTCTCCCACGTCACAGATTTGCCAACCTGTATGCACTATGCCCACAGCAGCACAGACTTCGTTACAAAGCACCTCTGGGCACCTCAAGAGCCCAAAAATTAACACAAGTATGACCTAACCCAGGCCATATGTGTTGAACACTGAACCCAGGCCTCTGGACTGCAGTCCTGTGCCTGGGTGGCAGTGGATCAGGCAGAGATGGACAGCATTTATGGGGACAGCACAAAGTGGCTTTCACTCTTCATGTCTGCCTCCCCAGCTTGGCAGGACCTGGGACTTTACACAGACATCCTTGGGTTTTGTAGGCTTTCTGCCAGTTCATTTAGCCTCAAATGCAGCCTGATACCCCACCCTTGGAAGACTATTGCCATCAGTGCTGATGCCCTACAAGAGGAATCTTAAAACAACTATGAAGTCCAGACTCATATGGTAACTTGATCCATTGCATTTATGATGATTTCCAAGAAGTCAGGCCATGAGAACAGTGGTTTTCAATTGCTGTGACAGATGCTATGTGCTTGGCTCACAGCTGGTTGAATGTCAATATGTTACACCCTTTTGAAAGGATTTGGCTGAACAACAGAGAGAAATGCTAACAGTTTGCCTTGTCCTGGCAAAAAAGCCCTGCTGTGCTGTGGGTCAGGCAGAGTAATTTGTGGGGAAGGCAGATGGAAGGTGACATTTTCTCTGAAAATCCTGGGGAAGGGAGAAAACTGTAGGCAGGAGCATGTGGTGAGCAAAGGCAACATCTTCCTTTGGCAAAGCAGGAGCCCTTCAACAGAGCAGAAGATGGAACATGCAGCAAGGTGCTTCTCCCACATGTCAAAAGGGGACTGGCAAGGCTGGATGCACCTGAAGAAGCTGCTACAACATGGCAAGACTAAGCCTAGGCTTGATGGAAAGGAGCTGTCCATAAGGACACAGGAAGCAGGAGTGAGATTTGTTTACAGACTTTTTAAATTTTATCCCAAATTTCCTTGAAGCTTTCTTGTAATGATTTATCTTCCAGTAAAGCATGGCCATGGAGTTCACAAGCTCTTCTGGCATCTGAATGCACTCATTTTCAGAAAAAAAGCACAGATCTTCCAAGAGCACTGCATATCACCCACTTTTCTGACAGCAAACATCACCTCAAGACAAGGCTCAAAACCAGACCAAGGCCTTTCCGCCCATTGCCACAATTCCACCCTCTCCAGACAAGTTTTTTGTATAGAATATTACTCAATGAGAAGCCTTTAAATAAAACAACAACAAAAAAATGAACAACCAAAGGATATTAAGATGCTGGCTAGAAAAGGAAGAAATGCAATCACAGAAGCATTTCTGCAAAACAGAGTTTTGCTGCCTCTTTCTGCCACACTTAAAGGACGTGCCCATGGGAAATGACCATTATCTTGGTCACAATGATCTTAAAGGTCTTTTCCAACCTAAATAATTCTATGATTGTATGACCCCACAAAGCAAAGCTGAGGCTGTAGCTGAGGCTGTATCTGCTGAAGCCCTTGCCCTGGTTCTTCACTGCCCTTGGCCAAGAATGGCCTGGAACTGTGGATTTCAAGCAGGCTGGATGTGAGATCCTTTTTTCCTTTTGTATACAGGATGTGATTTCCCAATTTTGGTAAAGCATCTGTAGAGATAATTGGCAAACACATACCCAAGCTTAGCTGGATCCAGCTCCTCCCTGCCTTACTGCCCCACTGGTCCAGGAGCTGCTTCTGCTGCTGCCACTCCAGCTCCCATGGGGACCCTTGGAAGACAGCCAGGCAAACTTCTCAGAGGGGCATATAAGCCCTGCAAACAAGAGGATCTGGGTATATAGCCCTATTTTATAAATCTCTACACAGAGAGACTGGAAAACAAGCTCACCAAGCTTTTGTTTGTAGCCGCTGTGTTCCTGGAGGAGTGATGCTTCTGGTGGGGTCCACAGCAGGGACTTCCCTGGGCCCTTGGGATTTTCTTTGCTTCTTATGACTGGTCTCTTCTGTGAGCTCTCTCATCTCAGCCTTGCAGTCTGCCAAGGTGGCTGCAACAACATTTCCCAGAGACAGACAAAGATGCGTAGGAGCAAAGCAGTTGGGCATCTCTTTGGAAACTGTTCAGCCACACTTCCAGGTTTAAGTTCCATCTAGGCATACAGTTATTTCTCACTCTAAGAATTATTTCAAGGAACATTACTAATGAAAACTGATTATTTTAAAATATACCTTGCATTGCTTAATAAAAATTTACCTGTGAGACTTTACTAAAAAGTTTAGAAAAAAATAAGGGTTTTAATGTCAATTGATCTTCTAAGGTGGGAAACAAAAGGGACTTGATTTGAGCCTCTGCACAAAATTAAAAAACCCATGAGCTGCTGCCTGCTTTTTCATATTCTGAGGTCATCTTGTTTTTCCAACACATTATGTTTACTGGTACATTTGAGCACAACAGGTCAAAAATAGACTGAGCTGTACATGTAAAATAGATTAAGACGTATATGAAAAGATGTCAGCTTAATACTTGTATCTTTGGCCCAGATGCTACTTAACATTTTGCAACTTTAATACATCTTACACACATATTTTAACTTTTACCTCATTGAAAAGAGAGATTTTAATTCAACATTTAAAGATTATTTAAGAACTCTTTTAAGTGTGAAGTGCTTAAAAATCTCCCAAGGTTCAACGTGTTAAGTTTCATTTATACTAAGAAATCAGTTGAGATGGAGGTACCACTTAAAATACAGGGTAAAACCATATTTTCTAAAGCACTTGCCAGTTAAATGTGTGGCTTTAGAAGAGATAAAGAGATTCTTTAACAATCTTTGAAACTTATGAGTTAAACCAGCACCAGCAAAAACACTGCAGGGCGGTCAATGACCCATATGAAGATAGGAATTAAAATGTCAAAATCTATTTTGCCCTTTCCCCCCCCACCTCCTTGCTTTGCAGAAACATTTTTCCCAACCTCTGGGACCTCAGACCAAGGCACTTTATCTAACCAAAATAAAAGTCTATTTTTGTATTGTTTAATAATTTGCAATACCAAACATCCTGTCAAAGAGACAATGATTGCTTGCTTTGTTAGTTTCTTGCTCAAAGCTCACTACCTGGTAGATCATGAACTACCAAGCTCTCTGAACATTAATCACTAGTACTGTGCAGGCACTCTTAGAGATCCATCTTTGTTTTCTCATTTCCTTTTATATGCTATTTTGGATAATCAGTGAATATAAGAATTTATTGCAGGTGAGCCTACATAAAGAATAAAACAAACAAGAAACCCCCTAACCCATGCATTAACTAATGGAGCAAAGGATTACTATTCCAGCAAGCAGAAGTTATACAGAAATGAAATACAAGTACATATAATTCATAGATGACAGACATAACTTACATATGAAGATCAAGGTTGTTTTTGACTGTACGTTACCATTCCTGGAAAATCAATCTACATTATTTTTAGCACACGTTAGGAACTGGAGTAATGATTAAGTGATTTGCCAAGGACGTGGTTAGACAGACTTGGAAAATGGGAAACAGTGATTTCTTTCCAAAGGGAACACGTAGTTTATAGTCACAGCTGGTATCGCTATGTAGCAGAGTTCAGTTTTATAATCTGTGGTGTAAGAGATCAAACAGATTTTAATACAAAGCCTCCTATTACCAGAGTAACAGGAATAGTCCTAGACTTCAGTCAGGTCTGGGACCTACTCTGAGCTGTGGTAGGACACAGCAGGCAACCCAAAATACATGAAAGGATTCACAGTCTGTAAGTACTGCTTCCTACACCCCAATGTACTTCTCTCCCAAAGGCAAATCCAATGCTGAAAAATACTTTGCAGCTTTAAACACATGATCAAGTGCTCTCAAAAATCAAAGGGATTGAAGTATAGAGATATGAGCTGAACACATACTTAAGTATCCTGTTGGATTACACACACACACAAACACACACACACACAAAAATTTCATATGACTGATTGAATTCACATTCCAGTTACTGGAATATGCTTAAAGCAAGGCTGTTGGTACAACATATCCATTGTACAATACCCCAGTATTTTGCTGAGGAGTAGTTCTGTAAAGGGTAACGTGTCTATAAAAAAGATTTAGGGAAAAGTGGAGATGATGAGAAGGGTTTTCTCCTTTTCTAGCGTCCGGCATTATCTTGTAAAACACTTTTTAATTCCACTATAATTAGAGCTACTTAAGGTCATATTTCCTCCTGTATTTTCAGCAGAGAAATTTGTCCAGGCAGCTTCCATACTTGTTCCCTGCTGCCCCTCAGTTCTGGCTTTCAGAGCTCTGAGGGCAGCTCAGGTCCCAGCAGATGGCAGATGTGCCATGCTCATCCCGTGACCTGGGGTGTGCTGGGGTGCTGCATGAATGGTTTTGGCATGTTCAGAGCATCCAAGGGTCACTGGGTGTGCCACATCCAGTCTGTCTCTCACTGCACCCATCTTCCCAAATGCCAGGCTAATTCCAGGAGACATTCTGGAAATTAACTGTATCAGATTAATAACATTACTGATTCTTCCTCTTGATTCAACCAATGCAGAGTTTTGGCCAGACCAGAAAGAACAAACTGTTATTTAATATGATTCAATCTGTTTTGCTGTCCCAGTCAGAGACCATCTATCCTTGCAAAAAAATTATATGTGTGACATTAAATACTCAGCTTTCCTAGAAAGATCTGGAGCACTGAAATTCCTTTTGGTTTGAAAGGAACTTCTTGGGACTGCTTTACACTTATAAATGTACTAATTTGTACAGCTTGGGTAACCAGGACAATGCCAAGTGTAAACCACAAGTAGGACCCAGTGTAAAACTAATCTTTTCCCCTCAATAAATTTGATCATAAATGGCATGACAATGTTAAAACTAGATAGGAAGAACAAAAAATAATTCACAGTGGAAAGTCATGATCTAGAGATGATTCAGCATAAGCCCAGGATAAAAGGCAGGAAGAGATTAAGCACCTTTCAAAGGGAAATACTGCACTTTACATTGCAAATAGAGGGCATCAAAGAAAACACGGATGAATCAGATAATAGCAGGAGCTTTTTCATTCAAATGTTAAAAACATTTTGAAGAAGAGATCCTGCATTCACTGACACTTGAAGTGAAGAGCTGCAAAAATGGCTGCTTGTGTTCTTTCAGCCTTGAAAATATACTCACTGAAAAAGCAAAAAAAGTGAACAGAAAAAATGGCATTTCCTTAAAATGGGCTTGTCAGGATTCAGTGAGAGGGTCTTCAGCTGGAAGTGAGGTGTAAAGCAGCAAAAATGTTTGATGCAGGAAAAAAGTTCCAAGAAGGAGGAAAGGGGAGCAAATTGCGTGTGAAGTAGTTAAACCAGCTCTTCACTTAGAGTGAAGTGAGAACAGGAGGCATTTGCAAAGGCAAGAATAAGATCCTCTAACAAGGATTTTCCATTAGAAGTGTCTGATGTGATGGAAGATGAAGAAACTGCATTTCTATCAGGCCCCCATCTCCTCAAGGCTGATTGTTTCCTTTCACAAAAGTGGCATATACAGGACTTGCAAAAGTGTACAGATGTCGAAGTATACACCCACCATTTGCAGCTTGTGCTTTCTCCTGAGTAGCCGGTCTATTGATACATCTGCGAAGGTCCTCTCCAAAAGAAAACACTGGGCAGACCATCACTTCTATTTATTGCAACTATTGGGCTCAGACTTTTACCCAATGATTATATGAGTTGAAATAAGTCGATGGAGATGAAGGTTGTTGAAGGTAGGAGACGAAATATGTGTCACTCCTGAGAAGAGTATATTTTTCACATACAGAACATTCCCAGCAGTTGCATAAAAACAAATACCTGGACTTAGGGAGCTGCTGGAACACTTTGCTGGATAGAGGTGTGGAGTGTGAGGATGTTATTTTTGGGTCTATGAGCAAGCAAGGAATCCTATTGAAGTCCAGAGAAACTAGTCAGCACCATTAAAAATCAAGCCATGGCTAATTGAGCAATTAAGCTTTGAGGCCATTGCCTTAAAATTATTATTTCAACACATGCAAAATACTCATGCTTTGGACTGAAGCTCTGTTAAGCAAGAGAGAGTTAGAAACATAGAATCATAAAATGCAGTGACCAGGAACAGAGCTTGTTAGAGCAAAGCACAGCAAAATAGAAAGTGTCTTAGCTCTGGCCCACTGCAACTGGTAACTGTAGAGAAATCCTCTACAGACACCCTCCATTTGTACTTTTCATGAGCATCAGTAGAGGTTCACTTTGTTAACACCTGGCAGCCCCTCAGCTGAGCCTCCAGTCACTGCTTATGGGAGCAGCCCCAGGGTGACATGTCAGGGGATGGGCTGAGCTCAGAAGACACTTAGGGATAAAAGATGCACTTTTGGGTGGCAATGTATTGTCTAACAGATTCAGCTGCCTCATAGCACTACAGGGCAAGCCTGCACCAATATGGGTAACTGGATTACTTTGAAGCATTAGTAAATGTGATCTAAAACCATCATGGTTCTTAGTGACCTAAGCAATAAGGGGTGTGAAGGATCATCTCACCTAATTCCATCTGTCTCACATGAAAATACCTTCAGTCCCCACTAGATCATCTCAGTTGCTCTATCATTAATTACCTCTCCTTTTTTTTTTATTTTCTAACTAGGCATATTCTGTGTTGCTTCTTAACTCATTTCCAAGTAAAATGAGCTACATCAGTAGAGCTCTTGTTTTTAAACCTTTAGTGAAATAAACTGTTCCTCCTCCTCCTAAAGTGGGTTACAGGTAAGCAGTTATTCAGGCACTGAGGAGACAATAACTCTTACCAAGAGACCAGACAATAATTTCTTCAGCCTGTTCAGTGCAGCTGAGAGTCTGAGTCCAAAGCCCAAGAATATCTACTCTGCCACACCAAAAAATTTAACATTGGGTTGGAGGTGGTGACTTATTAAACCACTGTAGGAAGACACACAAGACTATATGCTTAGGCAAAAACTAACACAAAATTATGTGGGGTTAGACTGAATGGCTGCTGAAGAATTACTATTATCTACATGCAAGCTTTATTTGCTAGTGTATGTTTAATTATGAAAATGGAAAATACAGTCCTCTCTATGGCATCCATATTACGAAACTAGAATTAAGCAAGGGCACCCAGGCCATAAATGTAGGCCTGTGTTCACGTAAATCTACATCTGTAAGATAAATACAAATATTAAATGACCTTCTTCTTCAGGAATCAGTTGCAAGCTTCTTTTCTTATTCAGAAGAGATGTGCTTGCAGATTAAACAAAAAAACCAAAACAACCCCCCTCCCCACAAAAGAAACCAAAAACCAAACCAAAAAACAACCAAGTAAAAATATTTTGGAAGGGAGTTGACAGATTGTTTAAATACCAGTGTGGAAGGGCAGCTTGTTAGGATAAGAATGATGTTGAAAGTGATAAGAAAAATAAGAAGATATAATCTGAACATGAACACATTAAGACTTACCATTTTTTATCATTACAGTTCTGGATTTTTCTTTCGCTTAGAGCAGGGAAGCCAACAGCTTAACCCCAACTGCTTGTTGCAGTTTTTACTAGAGGTTTCCTAGACTAGCTGCCTTGAGCATTCAATTGGGATGCAGTGATCTCAAAAACTCAGTACTGAAAGTATTTGTACACTCTTCTGAGTGAAATTCAGAAATGCAGCTGCTAAGACTGTGGAGTTTGAGATAGTTCTTATTCTGTCAGATAATGCTTATGATAAAAACAAAGCTCAAAAAGCCCCAACCCGTGGGACAATTACACAGTTCATATTTGATACTGAAATTTTGGGTGGGATTTTCCATGAACCTCTGTATCCTCAAATGCTGTAACAGTAGTGCAGCCTAGAAGCTTCAAATCCTTTTTAAGCCCTTGTGGTATGTGCTGTATTAGCTTACCAATGACAAGCCTTGAAGTATTCACCTCATGAATAACCAACTGCTTTTACAAATTCCAGGGCAGAGGGAAGAGCTGAGGCTCTTAGACCTTCTCTGTCCTTCTCAGTCACTCTGTGTAGCAAATCCAGCATCTCCAGTGGTATCTTCGATGCAGCCACAAGCAGCCATGGTGAGGTAGCACAGCTGGGAGGTGCTCTCATCTGTAGTTATACAGCAGGAAAGAAACACTCAGCGTTAGCCCCACTACAGGCAAAAGCAGAGGGGCTATTGCTCCTCCTGCCCTTCCTCACTTTTACTTCACCCTTTCCTACTCCCTCATAAATGTGCTCAAGATTGCTGACACTTTTACTTCTCATGCACAATGAAAGACCATTGCAAAGGAAGTAATTGCCTATGCGGAAACAGAATTTTCCTGAGGGGCGCTACAAAGGCCACAAAGTGAAGGAAATAAAAAACCTTTTCTACAACTTCAGCACAACATTAAAAATGAGCACACCAAAGCCCTCAGAATCACACTTCTCCAATGAGGAAGACAATAAACTTGGAATTTGTGATGATGACATTATTTAATGCACAGTGGGAGAGTTCTGAGACAGACTGATGATGAGAGCCTGACTAGATCAGAACAGAAATGGAGAAGTCCACAAAGGACAGCAAACAGGGAGGAGGAATATAGAGGAAAGAAAGATAAAGTAAATGGGCATATTGTCAGGCAGTACTCCAGCCTTGGAAAAGAGATATGGACAGCATCAGATAATGGCCAAGGGCAGTGAGATGTAATGAGATTGACCCATGCAAAAGCTCAGGAAACTATCAATTTTTTTTTTCTTCCTTAACTGATTGAACTTTTCTCAATGAATGCTCCAAGGATAAAGTTTAAAATGGAATTGGCTGCATCAGAAGACTAGCTCATGATTTTGACCACAGGAGGGCTCCAAGGTTTCATGAATGCATATGGAAACCTTTTGAGAAAGGTTAGAATTCGATAATGAGGCACAGAAGGTGAAAGCCACAGAGGTGCACTCTTAGTTCAGTGTGGAGGTCTACAAGCCCAGATGAGCATGCTGCAAATAATGGCTTTTTTTCTTAAACAAAGAAGAGAAGAAACTATTTTTCTGCAAACTTATTTTTTCTCTTCTGCCTTGAAAAGGATTATCATGAAAATATCAGCTGTTAGATCCTCAAACAGCACTATTTATTCTGGTGTTGCCAGTGAAGACAATCTTAGAATTTTATTTCTTTTATCACATGGGAAAAGATTGTCCCAGCTGCAGTCCATACAGATTAGATACAGCCCAGGAGTAGCTAACACATCATCTGTAACCTGCTTGCTACTGTCTTTTTCTCTAGACTCTGCAGAGGTGTATGTACTACAATCCTGAGTCTAGCAAGGGTCCTGTGGCCATGGGGAAGCAGGGACAACTGTTCATGTGGCACTACAGTGAAGGGGGAGGAGGATGTAGTTACTGTCAACCCAGAACACTGTGTCCATGCACCAAAACACATCCCAAAAGCCAACAGATACATGAAAAAGACTACAAGTATGAATGACAGAGCATCCAGCAGAGAGCAGGTGAAACTACATCAGCAATGTCCTAGAGATGCTGTTATGTGAAAATGGGCCAGCAAACAGAGGTGATCTGTCACAGTCAATGCTGAGACAGAACCTGATCTCTGGCTCATCTGGATTGGGTCTGAACTTTCTAGTCCCAGAAAAGAAAATACTGACATTACGAGTAGCTACTTTTCTCTGTTGTTAGTAATGGTCTATTCAATCATGACCTGTGTGGAGAAGTTTTGCTTGATTCTTCAGAGTTTTGTCATTCTACCCTCAGTGACATTAAATGCCTTCAGACAAAGACACGTACCTGGGTAAAGGCCACCAGATAAAATACTCTGAAGAGGGGTTTTGCAAAACTGGCCCTGGGTTTTAATTGCATTGGAAAAGAAAATGGGGATATATCAGGATCTTCTACATCCTCTCCTCTTCAGAAGTGTGTAAGACCTGACAGAACTAAGAGCTGGTAGGCTAACACTAAGGCTATTTGCAGATGATTTACAGATCAAAGCTGAAATAAAACAGGAAAGTCAGCAGAAAAAAAAAAATTGCTGTGTAAGGAGATAAGAGAAGTTTCCCACTTCAGGAAACAGCAGAGCTTGAACAGGTTGAAGGTCCAGGAGATGCTGCCAAAGGGGACTGGGTATGGATTTATTTGGTGGGTGTACAAAGTTCCTGTTCCCTCTTCATCCAGCCTCTTCAGATATATCAGTCCTCCACACAGAAAAGAAGAAATAATTCCCTACTTGCTGTACACAGCCAGGAAAAAAAAAAAAACAACTAAGGAAAATATCCCCTGAAAATCCTTTTCTGTTGACAGTTTACGACGTCAAATAATTCTACCTCTTTTCTAGTAAATTCCAGTTTTGGGGTCAATCAGTTACAGCTGTGCTAACCAAAGTTACTAACTTCTTTGCCTGCTGATGTCTCCATGGTGTAACCCGCAGATGAAAGCTGGGTGACCTCCATCTGCCTTTCCCTACCGTGTTTAGAAAACAGCAGATAAGGTAACACAATAAGGTAAGGCTCCACAACAACTGTGCACATACCATGGATGCTGTAAGCAGGGCAGGGATTTTCCTGTGTGAGGGCAGGTCTGGATAAGTTACATCCAAACTTTTGACTTGTAAAGGGAAAGAAACCAGGGGTTTTTTTACCACAGATGACTGCAGCAATGCTGCTTTTTATGTCAACATACATTTTTAGTAAATGTTAGTTTGTACTCTGTAGTGACAGACTGTTTGCAGTAACCTTGGGAATACTGCTCTTATCTTGTATTTACACAACAAGTGCAAAGAAACGAGATTAGGTATTTTTCCAGAATGTTTAAAAAAACCTTTTTTCTCCTCTCTTGAACAAGGGCTGAACTTCAAACATTTCAAACACGTTTTCCTCATTTGGAAGACATACAGTTAATGTGGTATTAATCATTTACTGGCAGGTCTATCCTGGTCAGGTTATACTTATATTTTCATGACTACACCATGTCTCTCAGGTCAAGTGCAACCGTGGTCTGAGGCCGCAGTAAGGGAAATTGAAGCTAAGCAAAAACTGACCTGGACTAGGACCCCAGACAGGATAGACAGACAAATACTGTGGCATCCCTCAGGGATACAAAAGGACTCTGTTAAGGAACCAGCCTACCAAAAGGATTTTGATGCATGGGATTGATAGAAAACTAATTCATTATTTATTGCCCCCAAAGGAAGGGAGTTTTGCTTCTCTTGCCGTGTATTTAAATTTTATTTCAGCTATATTATTCTGAAGCTTTTGCTTTGCAAAACTTACCTTGTGCTGTCCTGTCAGTGATAGCACTACCAGAAATTATTTCAAAATGTCACATATCAAGCCCTGCACAAGAGCACTGTGACCAGCTTTAGAGGATATACTATGTGCATGCCCTTAAACAGACTATCCAACCTCTCCATGCCACAGTTTCATCCATTCCTGTGGTAACAGCTGCCTCCCAGATGTGTTGTTAAGTTTCATTTATCTCTCTGTGCCAAGCCAGCAGAATAAACCTGACTGCCATAAGTGCCAAACTCATTGGAAGAGCACTGTACTGGAGCAGAGAGGATGTGGCAGCTCTGTAACACTCCCCTGCTCTGGGAAAGCCCAGTTGTATCCCTCTCTCACAAGGCAGAACAAGTGAATTTACCCCTCTGTTGGTAGGGGCTTACAGGTTTGTTTTGTTTTTTTAAATCTATAAAGGGAGAATTTCTCAATTGCACTGCAAGTGGTATCTCCTCTATCTCCTGCAGAAAGGAGCCAAGGTTATCTGCACAGAAGTGTAATACAAATTTAAAGGTAATAAAAGATGTTTGATGTGGATGTGAGACTGAAGGAAAGGATTGCTGGAGCATCAGTTCCTGCTGCTAAATTTTTTTTCTTTCAGGTCAGGTCCTGCATTCTGTCCTAATTGTCCAAGATGGACACTGCCCAAGCTCCTGCTCTTTCATGCAAGTAGCAACACCTTCAGAAGGAATCTCCTTCAGCTTTCCTGAAAAGGTTTTTGCTTCCTGGCTGTATGCGGGAATTAGGAAGTTATTTAATCTGTTGTACTTGACAGACTGATGTATAGGAAGGAACCAAATGCAAGGGAAACGGGACTTCATAAACCCACCATGCATGTGTATTTTCACTTGTAGAGCCTTAAAATCTGCACACATTCAGCTGCCCAACTGTTTGCCTATGAAGAATTGAGAAGCAAGGGATCATGGCAGGACTGCTATGGAGCATAGGAATTACACATGGCTGTTACTCACACTAAATCCATGTGAACTCTGGAAAAACCTTCACAGGTTGGCACAGACCTGACAATTAAATGTTTTCATTTTCTTGTTCATCTGGAGATGAAACTGCTTTATAACACAATGCAAACTGATCTGCTGTTACCAAAACAGAACCAATGTTCAAAAAAGTACAGAAACTGTTGAATGTTGTACCTAACCCCATAAAGAAGCTAATGGCTGGACATGGACAAGAAGGAAACAGCAAGTAGAAAGTCTCTAATTAAGCTGTGAGCTGACCAGGACAGAATATAATCATAAGTCATTAAGTACTCTGGTACTGTCAGAACAGGATGGGGACTTTTGCTATCATTTCACCATTGTACCCGTTCTGTTGGTCGGGTTACTTGATTGGCTTATTGTTCTTACCTATTAAGTATATGTGACTGTGGAAAAGGGGTTTAAAAAGTACAGTAATTTCACGATTATAAGCCACACCTTTTTCACTGAAGAATCCAGCCTACCCCAGTAGTGCAGCTTATATTCAGGTGCAGCTTATCTATGGACAAATCCCAGTGAAATGCCAACCCGGAAGTGAGAGCCGGCCGGGGAGGGTGCCTGGGGCTGCCTTTAAAGGCTTCGCTGGTCCATGAAAACTGTTGCAACTTGAGCACCTGACACCAAAAAAAAAAAAAAAAAAAGAAGTGTGGCTTATATTCAGGTGCGGCTTATATATGGACAAGTCCCGTGGTCTACCCGGCTACCGGGAGGTGCGGAGGTGCGGCTTATAATCAGGTGTGGCTTATAATTGTGAAATTACTGTAAGTTTCCAGTAGCAGGGTTACTCTAGTTGCATAACTACTTCTGAAAGATTTTTCCCAGAGCAAAAGGACTTTGCTAGGTGTGCAGGACACCATGGTTTTTGTTGTGGCAATTGCTCAACTGAGCTGCCTCCAACCCATTGAGTAAGCCTCAAATTTATATCACCAAGTGCTAACAGTAATTACCCAAATCCTCAAAAATCGTTTGCTTGACAGAAAAAATACAGTGCTTGTTCTCCTCAATGGACCTCTTGCTGAAGCCAGAGAAATATCAAGAAAAGGCAACATATAACAGAAACAAGTGGTACTTCATCTTTTCAAAATGGTCCAACAGGGTTGAAAGGCAGAAGGGTTTCTTCTCTCTACCCTAAGCCAGCATTCACCCTGAAGATTACCAAAGGCAAATTACAAGTTTCCTTTAAAATACCTGTTGTTCCTGCAGAGCTCGTGCTGCTCAGAGGAATTTACAAGGCTTTTGCTTTGCATTAGAGATTTTGTGTCTATCGATGGGAAAAGTACCCCATGCCATGCACAGCAGTCACCACAAATATTTCTCATCACAGTTATTTCTGCTTATGCAATAAAATAAAACACCAATACCATGCAAGAGCATGGAACCAAAGGCTGAAGAGAAGTAGGTAGGACAGAAATAAATTACTAGCATTTACTGTCACAGCAAGAAACTCAGTCAAAAAAATGTTTCCATATACACTAATCACCACTCTTCCATGAAACCAAGAGTTAAACTGTCTCTCCCAACCATTTTCAATCACTAATTACATTTCAGAAGCAAACTTCTCTGAACACAAGATTATTTTTCAGAGCTTAAATGTTTCTTTGGTATAAATTTCATGTTATTTGGGGAGAAAATAAAAGAATTACATAATTTGTTCAATTTGATTAAAAACCCAAACAAACAGAGCAACAGATTAATGTCAAAGCAAAACAGCAGTGGTGGTCTTTAGTTTAGTTTATGAACCACCACATTAAATCATTGCTAAATTTCATGTTGAAGGAATTAGGTCTTAAGAGAAAGCTCTTTTATATCCAAAGGAAATACCCTTTGTAGTACATGTAAGAACATAAAGTTTATCATGGCAAGAAGCCCTGCTGAAAGCTTACAGGAAAATATTTCTGCGCTACCAGACAACCACAAGAGACAATTTTTAAGTTGCAAGAATAGGATGTTTCCCATAGCTTTATGCAGTTATTAGAATTTCCATGTTAAAATTTTAGAGATATTATAAGTTATTCAAGTTTTGAGCTTTTCTAAATTAAACAGAATTTGGCACCTAGAATAATAAATTTTTGTTTGGTCACAAGAACTTTTATTATCTATGTTAACATGAATAATTCCAGTTTACTACTCTCTTAGATGGATGCTACAGGGATGCAAGTTGCTGTTGCACTAGAATAATTTTACTTAGAAGACTCTGGCTACTTGTCTGTGTACATGGCTGAGATGCTTTCCAACCTTTCCCTCTTCCCTTCAGCAGTTGCAATCCTTGAGGAGAAAATGGACAAAAACAACTTTAGTAGAGAGGGAAACCTGTGGGCCCAGATGAAAGCTTTTCAATAGTGTCATTAGTGGATTCAGCCTCAAAGGCATTCTAAACTATAATTTCTCTTTTACATCATCTAGGTGCACTAACACAAATGTTCCACAACGTATTTGGCTGCCCAAGCCAAATAAGGCCATTATCCAGATACCAGCACACAACAGTATCTATTCTACTGTCTCAGGTCTCTGCTCTCAGTGACACTTGAAGGGGCTTGCCAGGATTATGAGACTGTTACCGCAGTGAAGTAGCAATGAGAGACTTGACTCACTTGACCATGTAGGTGATGGCTCTAAACTACGTGCACTGTGCCACAAGTTATATGTGTGCAGTCAGACCTAGGGGTTTCCTTTGAGAACAAGGGCTGGCATTAAGCCTCAGACTTGGGGAACGCATCTCAGGCTCTGTCCGTTAGGACAAGATTATAAAAATCAAATTTTCTCCTCCCAGCTAAAAGCTCACTGCTGCATGTTTAGCAATGTCACCTCCTTCAACACCTGTCTTATTTCAATTTCCCCAAAAGTAAAAGCAAAGGATCATGGAGCAAGTATTCCCAGGTACCAGTCCAGAGCAGCTGTGGTAGTGACACAGCCCTACCTGTGACAACAGATGTTATCACCTTGAATTCTTTCCACAGCTCTGAGCAGGACCAAGTGGCCTCAGGGACAGGGTACCCCTGCTAGCTCACAAGAGCAAGCATCCTCCCCTCCCAGCTCTCCCCCTGTAGCAAAACCTAACCAGTAAGGTCTGCTGTGGATGTCCATTTTTTGGTGTCATTGCTGAGAACCAGGGCAGGGCACCTGGGCCCTCGGCAATTCTCTTACCAGCAAATCTAAGCTCTTGAGAAGGGCTCTACCCAGTAAGAGATCTGTCAGCACTCAGCTGCCTGCAAGTCCCTATGAACATCCCTGTGAAAGGAAATCAAAACACATTAAAAAAACTGAATGTGTGGTTTATTATATTTAAGATGCTATTTGTCTAAAGTGTTTAAATATGTCTGTCACACAGTTACCAGTAAATGAGTGTAATTTTACATGTTCAGTATTTTGATACACAGTACAGGACTACAAGTGTGGTAAAGGAGCATGAGAAATTAATATTTTCTTGATGCACGCATCAAACCTTGCAGCACCACTTAAAAGCTCAGAGTAAGGACTCAAAATGCAGTATTACAAGCACTACTAAATCACCCAAGAGACATACCTATATTAAACATTAGAGAAACAAAACAAATGACACAAAGGTTTAATGTTTAAGATTTGATACAGGATTAAAATACTAATATTTTTAATGTCCTGGCTTCAAATTAATAAATATAAAAACAATATAAAAATATACACCAGTTGATAAAAGAATGCACTGAGTAAGGTTAGAAAGCTAAATTTCACTTTCAAATGTATGCAGGTATGTCTTTAGGGAGAGGATTTCTGTGTAGCTGCGACTGGTCTTTCGGAAGAAATCCAAGCTAGTGAGATGCTCGATGTCACGAACACGTGCAGTGTGCATCTTGAGAAGGTCTTCAACCCACTTTGATTCGTCCTCTGAGCTCTGGGGGAAAAAAAAAGTTTTATAAGAAGTCTCATCATCTCCAAAAGCAATTGCAACTTGTCTACACATTTGTTCCACATTTGAAGAATCTCTGTGCCTTATTCAAAAATGAATAAGGTAAATGAGTTCCAAGAAAATAAATTTTACATTTAACATGCAAGATAAATCCTACAGTTTTATTTCAGTACCCATTTTATGATGAGGTTGACATAAAGACCATAATCATCTGGGAAAAGTTGCCTTGAGTTACAGGTGTTTCAGAAGTTGTTTTTGGATCCACTGGTCACTCCATGTTTTTTTTTATCTTACAGAAAGAACTCCATATTAATCACTTTTGAATTACCAAAGCCAAAACTCTAGGCTGTCTGGATTTGAATTCTACATCTACACATTATTCTCAATTGACCATCACATGATCTAACACAGTACTATTTTAATGTTTACATTTTACTTTTAGGGGACCTTTTCAATTCGTTACAGTTGGGACAACAGTTTATGTTGGTTCCTAAAAACTCTTGTGATTGGAACATACACCTCTTGTTTTTATCACTCTTGTGATAGAAAAAGGAATTTCACCAAGAATTTCCTGATACAAAGAAAAAAAAAATCAGGAAGGTTATGTTGCCAGAGTGGTTTAGGTCAGGTTGTATTCCCTTAGGGGATTAGCTACTGCCTCATGCCTTGTGCCAGCACCAGCACATGTTGGAGTCATCCACAAACTAAGGTAACTCGCGAACACATCAGAAAATCAGCCCTGCAAAACATGGAGTGAGTTGCTGTTTGTGGCCTCAAACAGCCCAGCAACATGTGGCACGAGCATTGCACTCAGGCCTGGATTGCACGATGGGGAGCAGACAGACGTGGGAAAAGGACAAAGCAAACAAGACTTTTCCCCCTTTGGCCCCTCTGGCTGGTGCCTCTACACCACTGGTAGGGAAGAAAGGGACAGTGGGTTGTATCTTGGGTATTCAGACTTCATCTGTGCGACTTGGAAATTTTGCTGATAAAAATCTCTTTCTGGGCCTATTCCTGGAAATCAACCCTTTCCTGACTGTCTCAGCAACGTCCTCCTACCAAATGATCCTCTCATGGATCAAGACTAACCTCCAGCAATGCCAGTGCAGTAGTTGAGCCACAGACCAGGCAGTGGGTCACCCAACAAAAGGCAGGAGGGCAAGCATGATCGTTTGCACAGAGAGGACACAAAGTCCCAGACAGATCACAGCTGGCTGCTTTAAAGCAAACATCCATGACCCAGTCAGCACTGTTGGTTCAAAGCTCTCAGCCCCAAACCAGCTTTCTGTCCATATCACTAACAAATTGAGGACCAAAACCAGGCCTGGAACAATAAAGGAAAGATGCAAATTAAGAGTGAAGACGAGGGAGTGTGTCCTGCTCACTCCCCTTTGCTTGCAGTGCCATGCTCCAGGGATGCCACCTGGCAGCATGTGGCCACGGGAAGGCCCTGCTCAGCCTTCAGTCTTGCAATCAGGAGTCTGCAAACACACCTCAACAGGGTTGTTAGTGCAAATGCAGCCACTGTGACATTTTTGCTTTCTTCAAGCCTTTCTTCTGAGCAGAAATCTGCAGAGTGCAGAGCTCAAAAGGAAGTTATGAGTGAGCTTCAAAGCTCACCTTTCAATATGAGCAGTTTGCAAAAGATCTGCAACATGAATAAATTACAGGATGGGGAGGCTTGTTTAACCTATTTCAGCAAGATAGCATTTGCATAATTCCAGAAAATCAATCAACTGATCTATTTTTTTTTTGCCAGTCCACAACTGGCCCATGAAGCCTCACGCTCAACAGCAAGGATTTGAAATACAGAGATCAACTAACATAGTATCATATTAGCACATAACAAATGAAATGTATACATTTAAAATGACCATTTTCTCCAGCTTTAGTGCTGAGTCTCACCTCAAATATAAGGAGAGTTTTAGAAGGTAAAAGTAACAATTGAAAACATGGAGATAAATAGGAATAGGTAATCAGTTAGAAGGCTAACCCAAAATCCAGGGTAAAAATACCAGATATTCTGCACAAGAATCTCTCTGAGTATCAGTTGGAAAGCTGAACATGATGCATGTGGACAGGTGGGTGAGGAATTCATGGAAAGAAATTTAAATGTTTTGCTGAAAGAGAAAACAGTGGCTTGGAGGAATTTTCTAGTAGTATCTAGGATTCCTTCAACTTTGTTCTTAGAAAGGATTTTTTGTAATGTTTTCACACTCGCTTCTTGTGCCATGGTCATTAGTTGCTAGCGAAACCCCCAACAGTTGGGAACTCCTGCCAATGCAGAGGAAGACTGGAATAGCGCAGTGGAGGATGCAGATGCAGGAGCTCCCAGGATAGCGTTAATTGGATTATCCAAACAGACTGACAGAAGAGGACCTGAGTGTACCAGTTGTGCATGAACGTGAGCCACCATTATAACGCAGTTATGGAAAAAGCAAATTATAGGCAGTATCAGAGGAGTTGTGTCCAGTGGAAAGAAAACAATTTTCTTTTTGATATCTAAGCTACGGTGCTTAATCTCATTCATGATCCAGGTGAAAAAGAAGATTGAACTGGATGAGATGCATAGGAAGTCTACCAACAGTCTCATCCTCTTTTAACAAGAGCAAAAAAGATCCTGGGTCTTTCATGAATAGAGAGGTTATTTGCCTTGAGAATCATCATAAATCATCTCTAGGGTAAATCCCAGAGAAGGGCTATTTAAGACACAGAAAAATGTTTGCACAAAAATAAATGGGCATAACCTCACCATGAATAAATACAGTTCAGAAAAAGAACAAATTCAGATGAGAAGAGTAGTGGTGCTCTTCAACAGCTATGTGAAGAGAATGTGTGTACAGCTATAGCAGAGTAGAGGGAAAGCTAATATTTCTTCAAATCTTAAAACGGTGGAGAGTTTAAGGTAAAATTCCTACGTTATCCCATACATTTCATCCATGAAGTATGATGAGGTTTTACACAATCATTTCTTTGAACAAATAAGATAGAACACCATGTGTGAAAGTAAGGCTGATGATGGATTTCAATGGCAAAAATTTGCCTGTGTTTTCATTCAAGAGCAACATCTAAATATTTTGGAGGGGTTATTTGCTACATAAAAGGCATGGACCAATATCTGCTAATGACCTTGCAGAAACACTGAAATTTCTCTCAAACTGTAAATATGTACACTGTATGTATTTACAAGTAGCACAACCTACAGAGAAAAGAAGCCTGGTTTGAAATAAAAGAAATCAAAGACTAAAAGAGACCATTATTGTAAAGAGCTCATAAAAAAGATTTCAGCAGTTTAAGACAACTGTGACACTCAATATAAGGAGGAAAAAATAAATTACTTTGTCATAAAATTACATATGGCAGAGTTACAAGGGCAGAGACACTAATAATTGCCAAAACAGTAATTTCCAGATCACTAACTGGATCTTGATTCAGAGAAAAGCAGTCCAGGGAAAAGCCACAATGCAATATATGTAGGACTTTCTGAGACTTCTGTGGAAGACATCTCTGCCCAAAAGAGTTGAGATCCAAACATGGGAATGCCAGACCTGCTCAAGATAGAGGGATATTGCTCCAAAAGCATGGGTTTAAAAAGAAGACAATGTTTGATGAATGAAAAAGAAACAATGTTAAAGGTCAATTGTTTTCCGAGTTGGAATGACTATTTCTGCTTGTAGCTGAAATAGGAGTCAACTTTTTCTGCCAATACAAAATTTATAACATTAATACATTCATTCAGGAAACGGTTGTTTGATGAGTGAGAAAGAAACAGTGTTCCAGGTAAATTGTGTACTGAGCTGGAATGACTATTTCTGCCTGTAGCTGGAATAAGAGTCTCAATTTTTCTGCCAATACAAAATTCATAACATTAATGCTTTTATTCAGGAAACAGTCTCCTGGCAGCCTATAGTGAAGTGTCTGTGTGCAGGAATCCACACAGCTGTGTAATGGGAGAACAAGTTCAGGCGGAAGGACAAGTCTAAATACAGCTGCCTGGGAGCTCTGCTGTCCTCAAGGAGTGCCAGAGCCCAGAGGGGACCCAATGCCCTCCTGCCACACAACCAGCTGCCAGGTGTGCACTTTCTGCAGAGCTGACCAGACCAAAGCCTTCATCAAGATTCTTAGAGTAGAGGATCTTGCATCATAATGGAAGATAGAAAAGAAACCCATAGGGTGTTTGGCCAGCTCCGTAATAACAAGCCAAACTTTTCCCTTGAATCAAGGTGTTCTGGAAACAGCAAGAACTGGCATTCTGCCCTTGGCAGCTTATTGCATGTGCTTTTAATACTGTGTGGGTTGGATGTAATCATGCTGACTGATGAACCCAGACTGCCATAGCAGACAGATTGCATTGTACCTGCAAATGGAAACTAACGTCCATAAAAACATCAGGCTAGCTGCCAGCACAGTACGTTTATGCATACAGCCTCCCCCCAATCTGCTCTGAAGTTACACTGACGATATGTAGAATCCTACGGGCAAAAAACAATACTGCCAAACTACTGTATGTCAGTCCTTCCAGACAATTTTAGGTGCAGTAATAGTTCCATATTTTTGCTGCTATCATGGAGGACTGCTTTTGTCTAATGAGCAATGACACTTAACAGAGGGACTACCCTGTGCTTCCCATTCAAGACATTAGTGAAAATGGTTCTAATGGTAATGGGTTTTCACATGTCCCAGGAACACATTTACCATGGGGCTGCAGTAGTGCAACTCAACTTACATTGCAGCTCTCGTCGTTGTCAGGCCGGTGGGGAAGGATGTATGAGAGAACGGAGAGGGGTCCATCACACTTGTCAGCTGGCTGAGTGAAGTCTAAGCAGCTGGTTATGATGGCATAGTAATGCGTTGGAACAGGGATTGCACTGCCTTCCACAAACCTGGGGGAATAAAGCAAATATTTATCCACAAAGGATGAACTTGTTTGGAAGAAGGTTACACAAACAACATGGTCTTTCCTCTCCTGCGTGTGAGGACACACATATTGTTGTTGAGATGTGTTTGATTCCTGAACACTATTGAAAGGGAGCATCCAATTAGCTCACACTGTGCTACAGAAATACGTCATGCAGTGCTGAAAGGCTTCTTCAGTTCAGAGACACAGAGAGAATGCATTAGTGAATTAACAAAAGACTTGAGCATGTAACTCAATAGCATAACTCTGAAGTTCTGGAGAATTTTAAAGACAAGAGACTGTGTAGAACCAAATTCAACTTTGTCTTAAGGATGAAAACAATTTCAAAGTCAAGGTGAACAGTTAACTGCTGAATTGTCATTTCCTTATTTTTACCACTGTCCTACCTACATGGGCATTCAGTCCCAATAACTTCAGAAAGAGCTAGAAAATTATGTCTCCTCACAAAAAAATAAATAGTATGTAGGTAATTGTTTAAGATAAAGTCATCATTAAGAGAAGCAACAGCAAGACAGTTTATAGACAAACTCTTACTGTTTTATTTTGTCGGGTGTATCATGTAAACCATCATAATCATAGTCAAAGATTGGTCCACTTATAACATTAACTCCATTTCGTTCAGTGGCGTATCTCTTCACCAAAACCCTTTGGAAATAGTTCCATACCTCTGTAGGAAAAAAAACAAACAAACCAAACCAACCAATCAACCAAAAGTAATAAAAAACCCAAAAACAAATAGAAAAACCCAACCAAATAAAAACCCCACAACACACCAACATTTGGATAAGTCAAAGCATGTCAAGATATTAAAATTTTTTCTTCCTGAAGATAAAAATCCAGGGGGGTATTATTCATATAACAGTAGGGAAAAATCAAAGACTGAGCATTACAGAGTTACTGCAGCTTCATTCATTTTTTTCAATAAAGGCTAGTCAGACTTCTTTGTTCTCTGTTGATTTTTTTCTCAATCCAGTGATAAAGGAAATACATGGTACCACTCCCAGGCTGGCATTGCCATAGGCCTTGCGCAGAGATTCTGCTGTTCCTTCACCAAGTTGTAGAAACAGCTATTCACAGGTTTTTGATATCTCTTTAAACACTTCTTTTGTCATTGTCATCTACTTACAGGGAACTGTGTTGAGGTGGTGTGTTTTGAGAGTTTTTATTAATCTTACAAAGGGTACAGTACTGTAATTAAAAGCTAAAACCAAATATTTTAAAAAAAAGAAAAATACAAAGATTTTATTCATTCCATTAAATTCTCTTTCGATACACAATGTTTAACTTTTAAACTAGGTGCCATCAAGGATGACCAAAGTTATGTCATTACAGCAACCTTTGGGAAGATCATGATACACTTGCTCCCACCATGTCCTCCTCAACAAGTTAAGATTCTCACAGAGATGGAACATACTGGAACTTCCAGTAATATCATTCTTTCAGTTATTTTTCCCTTTTGATTTTAACTAGCAGAAGTGTGGGTAGACAAAACTTCTCAGACTTTTAAGAGTTTAACACTTGTCTTGCCAGCTCAGACCATTAAGCCCATGGTTCTCTGTTGCTGATGGCAAAGTCAGCCTTAGAAAGCCCTCTTGTACACCCTGTTCTAAGACTGCTCCATTCACGTGCAGTTCCAGCTGGGGCAGATAGCCAGGGCTCCTCTATCAGCAGTGGTCTAACAAGAACCTCAGCCTAATCACTTGGCAATAGCACTCCTCCATCTGCTCACTCCTCCAGTGCATATGCCTTAACAATAAAAACAGCCTAAACAGGAAAGATTCCCTCTTGCCCCACTGCCTTGAGTTTTGTATCTAAATCAGATCCCAGCTCCACTTTCCACCACAACCACATACAGAGCAGCACCAGGGCGATGAGGGGCCAGCCCAGGAGTATCATTTTTGGAGCTCCAGCAGAGCAGGAGCTGCTTAAGCCAGTCTTACAATGGAAAAGGTGGATACAGAATTACTGGCTATGGGGATGGGATGGGACAGTGAATTATAAACACAAAGCAGAGGAGGAGGAGGCCAACAAAGCCAGCACAGTATAACACTGCCACCTTCAATTTAACCTGTTATAGAAAAAGATCCATATAATGAGCTTATATCTGGCTCTCAGCACTGCAACCTGCACACATGGTTTGAAATTCTCCAGGAATGACATTAGTACCAGAATTTTTTTGTAAGGAATCTTTCACCCACATGTGATGGAAAAGGCCACTAGACAAAATGAGCTGCTAGAGGTGGGTTGTTCTCCTGTGATTAGCATTTCAGCCAAATACTTAGATTAATATTAGCATTAAGAGCATTTTTATGAGGTGATTCAAGAGTGGGAAATTCCCAATAATTTTTCACTCTTTAATCAGTTAAGTGCTTTTGCTCAAATTTCCAGCAAATATCACCACTTGGTCCTACACTGAAGTTTTTCAGTTAAAAACACTCTTTTCTGGTTAAAAAGAAAAAGGCTCCCACAGGCTTTGATGTTTATCCAAACCTCTCTGGCCTGAAGTCTGAATTGGAAATCTCACAACAGGCTTTTGAGATTCTTCCAAGGCTCGTCAATCCCTGCCAAGCCAAAAATGCCACCAGAATAGCCTGACAGTTTTCCTACCTCTTGGCAAGACTAGAGAGAAAAGGGATATGCAGACAAAAGAAATGTTAGTAATATAACCCTGCAGCATTGAAAGTTTCAGACAGGTTTAAATCATCCCTCATTTTCCATAATTTGGTTTTCTCTTCTTTTTTCTTTATAGGTAATAAATATGTTCAGTCTCCCTCTAAGGGTATGGAGAGGAAAAAAAAGTGTAATCACTTGTCCCTGGACTACAAAATACCGAGAGCACACTCCTAGGCTTGTGCACACACTCAGGCTCCAGTTTGTTGCCTACGTATGTTCTGCACTAGCTTGGGCTATAGACAAGGGAATCGAATGGTCTTACAGAAAGTGAATCACAGTGGCATAAAGCACAACTGCATATTTACATCATGGCTGTGCCCTTACCTTAGCCCAGCACCTAGGAAAATAAACCTTTCTTAAAACTTGAGCATTTCTTGGTATTTTTGTGGTATTTTGCCTGCCCATACCTAGCACTATACAGGTGCCCACAGGTATCAGCTGCTGGCTACAGGTAACTGAATTTTGTGTTCTAAACTTCTTCTACCAATTCCATAATCCAACACAAACTAAAAAAACCAAACTTGCTGGTAAAGAGAAGTATAGTCATGGAAAGAGCACTTACTTTTGAAGGCAGGATACATTGGAATGATATTTGTTATTAGAAAAGCATCATATTTTGCTTCTGCAGAGGAACTTAATTCTGAAAACAGGGAAACAGAAGAAGTATTGAGATGAAAGATAAGAATTTCAGAGAATATAAAAATGTTTTGAAAATGGCATGAGATTAATCAAAGGGGATACCATAATCTAAATAGCAATCTGAATGCTGTATTCAGAAGTGCACATTATATACACAAAATTTGTCTTTAATGTGACAGCTGAACATGGAAAGAAGAATTTTATCTTTGCTTCAACCGTCAATCAGTTCAAAATGTTTTCATATAGCTTATCTATTTTTGCTGTCTTAAAAGGCGGAGAGCTCTACAGGCTTTTATAAAAGAGCCAACATTTTCTTGGGAAAGGAGTGTGGGATTATCTTCTGCAAGCCTCTGCACCACTAATTCCATTTCAGAAATCTACCATAAAATATTTCAGCCACTGAGTGAGGAAGGCAGAGCAATGAAGTTCACAACTGTGAGACATTTACTAATCCCAGAAGATCATTGATCCAATACTGAAGCAAAGTAAGTGCATCAGGAGAATTGAGGAGCTTGTTTACAAAGGTTTTCTACTGTCACTATTTCTATTGGGTGGCAGAAACTTTAACAGTATGCAAGAGTCTAATTTGGATTTATAAATTAAAAATAAATTTATCTTACTGGTGTTTGAAATCAAAATTATTCTGTTTATATCTGATGGGGTTTACCTGAAGTATGCTCACACCAAAGGTTTTCTCCTAACAAAACAAGAAAATTACAAAATCTCTAGGAACTAAAAACTATCTAAACTTACGAGGAGGGAAAAGGAATCCATAGGAGAGTTGTTTGTCGCCTCTGTAGGCAGCGCAGCTCTGGCTGTTTCCTGGAGAAATGCGGAGGTCAGGCCTCACACAGCTGGCCAGGTGCTCTGGGACTCCTGATACCTCTGCCTGCATTGAGGAACATGGACACAACAAAAAAATGCAATTTCAGCTTTTACAGATAAAAGGAAACAAGGTCATACCGTTGACAGACTACACAGAAGGCCTGGTGTTTGCAGTAAAATAAACCACTTGGCTGTAAAACCAAATCTGCTCCTGCATTGCTGCACAGCCCCTTCTTCAGGGAGCAGAAATCCCCATGGGAGATAACTCAAGTGAAGTCGCTCATAATAAAACAAACCCCCACTGAATAAAACTTAAAATTAAAACCTGAGAAGAATTACACAATCCTTCCACCTTAAAATTCTCCTCTCATAAAGGAAATAAAAGAATTTGGGCATTGTTTACAATACTTGACATAATTTCTGGTGGGGAAGGGAAATTTTAGGACTTCAAGAACACAGATATCAAAGAAATTTCCCCGAGATTTTTAAAGGACATTTCAAGAGTAGAGAGAACACTAACCTGTTTGGAAATAGTGTAGGATGTCCAGAGAGGCATCAGGAATGTTTCACTGTAGCCACTTTCAAAGTCGTGGTGATGCAAAATGTTGTATTTTGTGCGGTACAGTACTGCAGGGCGCCCATATAAAAGATGCTTCTCTAAAGATCAAAAGAAATTACATTAACATTTATTACTGAAAATATTACAGGTGAATAAAAAGGGGAGGTTGGCTTTTCATCAGATTTCATTAATGGGATACTGACCCCAAATAACTACTAAGGAAATCTTTTGACAGAGAGAGAAAAGTAACTCTTCAACTGCTCTGGCTGCAATTCCCATTCCAGGCTCACAAACACCCTTTGGGATTAAAAGTCCCTTCTACACTTGAAAGCTTGTTTGTGTGACAGGGTGGAGGGAGGGTGTTTTTCCAACAACTTGAGACTCTTACGATCTTTGTGTCCACATCTCAGTCACACATGAGGTCATAAGCACTTTCTTTTCATAGCTCTAAATCAGTCTCCAGTCTATCAGTCCTGCTACTCTTCAGTGGGGTTTCTCTCCTTCTTATGTTTTCTGTAAAGTCTGTCCCAAAAGGGAAGTAAAAGTGGTCACTCACTCAAAGAGTAGTTTTTTTCCCATTTGGCTGATGCAGATTTGTTTTGAAGACTGATGAGCTATTTTTTGTCAGTAATATCAAAGATACAAACTAAGAAAAAAAACCTTTTCCTAACTTTGGCTACAAAACGACGCCTTCAGCTCTGTAAAAACAGCCCTTCTGTCTTGGTGATATGGCTAAATGTCCTTAGATAACTCTGACAAGTTTGCTTATAAAAAGACAAAAAACACTGAAAGAGATAAAAGAAAAATAAATTTCCTTGATAATCTTGCATTGTCCTGTACAGGCCATTGAATTTAATAACCTTTTGGCAAACACACTTGGCTTGCTTTTGGAAATTAAAACATAGAAACAAGGAAAGTGGCCTAACAGTTCCCAGATAAGCATTTAACCTGAAAGAAAAGGGCATGTTTTATTAGTGCTTGAGTACAAACAGAGGATGTTTTTATAGGGCACAAGGAAAAAAATAGGAAAGGCCTAGTCTAAGGACAAAATTATAAACTTGCTTTATTCAAGAGAAGCTAAAAGTAATTTCACGATTATAAGCCGCACCTGAACATAAGCCGCACTTC
>VRYO01001463.1:12382891-12405026 GCA_009812075.1 Sialia sialis | reverse complement strand
CCGGCTTCCAAGCGGCAGGGGCCAGCCCACCCTCTTGCAGCCCCCATTGCAGGCGGTCCCCCTGCTCCAAACGGCTCCTGGTGGCACAGGGGCTGGCCTGCCCACTTGCCACTCTGCTTGGCCGGCTCTCACTTCCAGGTTGGCGTTTTGCTGGGATTTGTCCATAGATAAGCTGCACCTGAATATAAGCCGCACCACTGGGGTAGGCTGGATTCTTTAATGAAAAAGGTGCGGCTTATATTCGTGAAATTACTGTAGCCTTTTTCTTCTGCCTGTGAATAACAACATGGTTCACCACGTGGCAAAGTGCACCATGAAGTAAAACAAAACTTGCATGAAGCAGAGCTGCTTGTTTAAATAAGGACACATCATGCCATTTAACAGAGGATTGACAAATGAGCAAGTGCAATTGGTTTAAATGCTTACTTCTTAAAATACACCAAAAATACTATTTTTATATTACTACAGCGAAGAAGAATGGAAACCAGAAACCAAAATAAAGATGTTGAAATTTGAACTACAACAGTGAGGGTGTTTTCTCCTGATGCCATAAATTGCCACAGTGAGGAGTAGCTCCTCATTAATTGGGGAAATCGGTTTAACAAGGTGAAAGCTGCAGAAAGGCAATTTAATTCACAAAGAAGAGGAATAAGGTCACCTTTAGAAACTAAAGGACAGGCTGCATTGCCCATTCACAACAGAGAAACTGAAAATACCTTCATAAGGGAATTAAAACAAATCTCCTTAATCATCTGAACAATGCAATTTGAGGTACCTCAAAAATCCATGTCTAAACTGAAAGCTTCAGAATTTGTTAATTTGGACAATTGTTATGGTAAGGGAAATGCTGTGAATTGTTATGCTGAACTCGATCACCACTGTGAGAAAACTCTGCTTTCAGTCAGTAGTGCTGCTCAGAAAAGCAGTTCCTATCCCCTCTCCTCTGCTCCTATTGCTCCACTTTATCCTGGACCACGGCCCTGATGCCGCTGAAAGTGCAGCCACACAGAAGTCAGCACTGGCACACAGCAGGAACTAGTGTCCAGGAGAGCTGGGAATGCTTTCTCCTGGGAGTAACATTGACTTGAGCACTGAAGAAGAGCAGAATGTCACTGAGCAGCCTGAAATAGCAGAGCATTTGTTTCACTGTGTAACCTGCACCTCAAAAACCATGCATTAAGACTTAGGGATTGTCAAAGCAGCTATAACATCCTTTCTAGGTGAAAGTTAAGCTGGGATAACTATGGTAAAAGCCTGCAAATATACTCTGGTTTCTTCCCCATTTGCAGCCTGTAGTTGAACAGAATACTGCCTCATGCCCCCTCTCCTTTCCTCTTGTCTCTGCCTTCACATCTGAGCTTAAAACTCCTAGAGGTGATGAAATGGAAGAGTTAAAACTTGCATCGCTTTGAACAATACTTTAGTCTTGGTTCAGCAAAAGGTAATGTGTACTTTCTCAAGTGAGCAGCACTTCATCTTGCCCACAAATCTCATGTGTGTCTGTGGGCTACTTTGACAGCTACTCAAGGACAGTTTACTACACGTTAACTAAACCACACCAGGAGTTGCTCTGGTATTAATGAAGCAAAGTGATTTACAAAGGAAAATGAAATCAGGTTTCATTAACTGAAGCATCAGGCTCTTACCTTCTGTTCCCTTGACATGAAAGCGCTTGTTGAGTTCATCCAACTTGTTCTTATCAAGAATAGAAAGAAAAGGAACGAAATTAGGATCACTGGAGCACTGATATCTCATTTTGCTAGCATCTAACAAAACAAAACTAGTGCTATAAGACAGTGAGGATTTTCTTGTCTCCTCTTTTACAAAAAAAAAAAAAAAATTTCCAAGGGGACATACAGGCTTCAAAGGAGGGACCTGGGGAATTCTTACAGATCAAACCCTCTCAAAAAAATAAAATGGCTACAACTTTACCAAAACTACTGCTAATGGTGGAAACTTCCACAGATCCTAAACACCTACCTTATCATCACATGTACATCCTATATCAAAATCTGATGCAGATGGTAAAGCTACAGGATACAGTGGTTTAGCAACTTCATCTGGCACAGTTGGTTTATAAACATTGGCTCTCAGTAGGTGATTTAAACTTCCGTGGGTGCCATTATTGGGAGCAGGCTTTAATCCAAGCAGATCTATGAAACCACCAAGGAAAAATGAATGGTGGTTAGACTCCAAACATGTATTCAAGCAGCAACTCAATCCAGGCAACACATTTACTAGCAATACTGTTTACACCCACAGCAAGTTAGTGAAAGCTTTTAATGTAATAAAAACACTGATTTTTTTCTCCAAATGGTAAAATTGTAAATGCCACATGAATAATATCTTTGCCTTTATGACAAAATATTAATTTTCATCAAGACACTGGAAAAGTTTAAAAGTTTTACAAAGTTTCTTTTTTTAACTACTCCTTCAGCTTCCAGTGCACTTATGATCAGTGTGCTGACTTCACACTAAATATCTGCAACACAGTGATTTCTAAATAAGGGCTAACTACCTCTTAGATATTAAGGTATTATGTTTGGGGGGAAAAATGGTGAATTGCATCTCTGAAACACCTCAAGGTTTTATTGTGAATTACACCTTGAAAGTTTCACTGTTCTAGAAAGTCAGCACTAAAGAAAAGACCCTAATAAATATCTGTATACATCATCAGATTATTTTTCATGGCTTCAGTAGAAATTTAGGAAACATAATCATACCAGGAAATGCCTTAGAAAACTAAGTGCTCAACCTGAACTGCTGCATGAGACATGCAGATGCAGAAGCAGTCTCTGAACAGAAATTTCCTTCCTAGACAGCTGAGATGTGGACACCACACATTGTAGAGGTGTCCATTTGATCTCTGTCAAGCTGCACACATCAAAACTATAGTAACCCTCTTTATTGGGCAGCTCCAGAGCAAATGGAGACCCCCTGAGAAGTGCCTTCAGCCCTCCTGGCAAGTGCTTGGGAAAGGGGGACTAGGAAAAAAAACACAGAGGGGAAGTCAGGGCATAAACTTATGGGTACCTTAATGAAGCCCTGTTAAAACAAGTTGCTGTTTTTGCAATTTCTCAAGCAGGCAGCTTACCACACATGACGTTATAAAGTTCAATGTTTTCAAAAGGAGGCACTTTGGTCTTGTACTTGAAGGTAGGGCCATAACCTATAAAGACAGTCTGAAAAAAAAAGCAAAAAACAAAAAATGAAAGAATATGAAAGAAGAGCATTAAAATTTAAGGGGTTTTCAATGAATATTTACATTCCAGAGACCATCAATGACCCTCACAGACATTGCTCATACCTGCATGCTGTTTATCTTGTTGTCATAGCCATGGTCTCCATGAAAGAAACATTTTCCTGTTGGTTTCTTGTAAACGTCCATGGCTTTCCTAAATTAAAAAAGTATGAGAAATTTTCCTCAAAGGTGGCTGAGCTGACAATATCCTTTGGGGCAGGAAGGATAAGTTTACAGGGCTATGCATTGCTTATCTTTCACGAGTAGCAGTTGTATGGAGTTGCAGTCTTATATAGCAGCCCCAGAGTTTCTCCCTCGACTTCCCCTCTAAGAAACAACTCTCATTATTGATAAAAACCTCAGTATCTATTATTTTTTCAGATCACATAATCTCCTGCAAACTGGAGGTGTTGGACCACACTCTTCCAGTCCTCAGAAGGCCAATAGGGGCTGCTCAGAAAACTTTTGTGATGTTACAATGCTGCAATGATATAAAGTGCTTTCACCTGTTTGCCTTCAGCACAATAAGCAAGAATGGCTAGCAGAAAAAAAGTTGAATAAAGAAAGATTTTTCGTGAAGACAAACAGTTGGGATAATAAGTGCTGTACCATAGGAATGCTAATTATCAGCTTGTTGGGTTTTTTTACAAAATACGTGGAAAAATAAGTATTGTGTCATGGGAATTATAATCACTAGCTTATTTAAGAATATTCTATGCAGTTTTATAGGGCCATGTGCAGGGAATACATGCAGAGGACCACATTATCCTACAAATTAATTTTTTCATCTGCAATAAAATAATGCTCAAAGTTTGATTTTGGCCTTATAAATTACTGGAGTTACAGAAATTAGGGCTGTAATGACCATTTTTCTCTATCAATTACAGTTACATTAATGAATGAATTACTGGTGAATGAGATCTCTGAAAACTAACAAACAAGGCAAAGAGAGACATTTAATTAATAAGAAATCACTAAACGTAAATCAACCTGTGCAATCCTGTCCATTCCAGTAAAACTCTTAAAACTAAAGCTTATATAGACCTAAAGTTCACTTTGATTCTTTGAAATATACCCCAATGGGACAGCCTGCCAGCAGCTAGTGGAGTTATGCAAGAAAGCAAATGGACTTTCTCATTCATTGCTTCTGCAAAGTGATCCCTGCATGATTCATGGAAAGATAAGCACAGAGGTCAGAAGGCACTTACAACACACTATGTGTTTGCCTGGCAGCTATATGGGCAAAAAATCCTACCATAATCTAAAGCTCATTTAACAGTCTACCATGAGCCAAAAGCTGTGTCATCATCCAAGAAGCACTGAGTCAGATTCATTCAGAAAGACCCCACCATTCTCATACTGTAACACACAACATGTCAAAGTATACTCAAACAGAAAGCTGTGCACCATCCATAAACAAAAGCAACTCCCCTCTCGCTCACTCTGTATATGTATGTGCCAACTGTTTTTTCCTCATTCAATTTTTAGCTGACTAATAAACACCGCCCATATTCCATAACCAAAAATTAAGAGTCATATGGCTAAGAGCAACCCAAACCAGAGTTTTTGCCTGAGCTAAATCATCCTGGCTTTCTGTGGATGTGTTTTGAAATACAATACAACGCCAGCACAGCTCTTAAATGGCCACTCTGTCACATCCTTCCACATATTCATATTCTCAGACATTCACCCACTCTGCCAATATCTGTTTTCTTTCCATTCACCTATCAAACTCTTGTTCCCAAACGTCCCCTCACCACATAGGCCTGCCTCTTCCTCCCATATTCCCTGCTCTCCTGTTGGACTAAGCTTGCACATCATTAGAAAGATTTATCAGCTTCTACATTTGAGCTAATCAGTCAAAACTACCAAGCTGCTTCAGCAAATCAGTCTGCGTTTCTACCTTTTATGCAGCAACTGATTTTCCCACACTCGAAAATATTTTGTGTTCTCAAAACTCCTCTTGCTCATAGGATGCTAGCAGACAGGGCAATCCTAAGCATCCCATTTCCTCAGAAGACTGAAAATCAGGATGGAAGCAAATGCAAGGGTTTACCTTGCCACGTGCCATTTGCGATCCACCAGTAAATGGACATCCTCAATTCTTCGGTTGTTAGCATAGTGCAAGCGTTTAGGCAGATGCTGTTTCAGGTAAGGTTTGAAGTGCTGGTCAGGCTTTCTACACTGAAAAATAAATGGTTATAAATAGCATGCTGTCAGTTAGCTTACGATGCACGTAATACCTTTGACTACAGAAATCAAGCTGTTAAGGTCATCACTAATGGTGTCTGGAAAATGAAGTGTACACCTAGAGTATGTAGTCCAGTCATTTCTGTGCAGTATTTAAATGCAGCCAAGGCCCAGGGAACCATTCAAAGATAAATTTGGGAAGTTTCATCCTTGTGACAGTCTTTATGAAACCATCAAACAAAATATCACACATACTTAACTCACAGATGAAGAATTTTATTCTAACTGGACCGAAGCTTAAGTTCCAGCAGAAACCTGAATGCTCAAAAGTACACATCATCTGCAGAAATATTTAAAGCCATCTGGTTACAAAACTTGGGGGCTTTTGTTTTGTTCTTTTAAACACTTTTCTTCCATTAATGACAAGTGTGGAGTTTAAGACTATCAAATGCACTTTTTCAGAGTCTTTAAATTGCTAGCAAAATGTTTACCCTAAAAGATTACTTTCCAATTCTGAAGCAATGAATAAATAGACTCAATTCAGGGAGTAAAGACAGTCCAGGGATTCTGTCTCTGCACTGCCCAAAAACGTTATAAAAGCTACTAGAGCAGCAAACAGCAGAAAACGTGACAAACATTAATCTGTGCTCATGAAGGGCACCATTTAACATTCTTTGTTTATAATAATGGTTGGTTGGTTTTCCTGTCTAAAGAGTGAGAAAAGAAAGCTGAATAATGTCACAAATCAAGAAGTGAACAGGGAAGCATAGACAGATACCTCCCCGTCCTAAATACTTACTGTAAGGTTGGCAACAATCGCTTTAGGGTCATCTGTCAAGCAAAGGTAAAAAAAAATTGAAAAGATTAAAAATTTGCAAAAGAAAACACAAGGTTTGTGTAAGTATACTTCTTAATACTTCCCTGACCTTTACTGAAAGTGCTTTGTATATATCATAGAATCACAGAAACATTTGGATTGGAAAAGGCCTTTAAGATCAAGTCCAATCCTTAATCCAGCACTGCCAAGTCTATCACTAAGCATGTCCACAAGTGCCCCATCTTTTAAATACCTCCAGGGGTGGTGACTTCATCATTTCCCTGGGTGGTCTGTTCCAGTGCTTGACTATCCTTTTCATAAAGAAAATTTTCCCAATACCCAATCTGAATTTCCCCTGGTGCAATTTGAGGACTTTTTCTCTTGCCCTGTCCCTTGTTACCTGACAGTAGAGCCTGACCCCCACCTGGCTCCAGCCTCCTTTCAGAGAGTGACAAGGTCTCCTCTGAGCCTCTTTTTCTCCAGGATAAACACCCTGAGCTCCCTCAGCTGCTCCTCATCAGACTTGTGCTCCAGACCCCCAGATCTGTTGCCCTTCTCTGGACAAACCCCACCCCCCTAATGTCCTTTTCTGAGTGAGGGGCCCAAACATGAGCCCAGGATTTGAGGCCTCACCAGTGCCAAATACAGAGACACAATTCCTGCCCTGGTCCTGCTGGCCACATTGCTTCTGATCCAGAGCAGGCTACCATTGTGTCCTTATCCACCTGGGCACAAACTGGGCAGTCACTGTCACCAGCACCCTCAGGTCCTTTTCCAAGGGAAGCTTTCCAGCCACTATTCTCCATCCTGCAGGGCTGCCTGGGGTTGTTGTGACCCAAGTCACAGCTCAGATCCACCTGCAGGACCCAGCACTTGAGCTTGTTGAACCTCACACCACCGGCCTTGGACCACTGGTCCAGCCTGTCCAGATCCCTCAGCAAAGCTCTCCTACCCTCCAGCAGATCATCACTCAAGCCCAGCTTGATGTTGTCTGCAAACTGATTCAGGGTGCTCTTGATCCTCTCGTTCAGATCATCAATAAAGACATTAAACAGGACTGGCCCTGATACAACACACTGGGCCCAGCCATCCAGACAATATTTTACACACTGAAGGGCGCACCTGTCGAAGTTGCAGGCTTTCCAGTTTCTCCAAGAGAATGACGTAGGAGACAATATCAAAGACTTTACAAAAGTCCAGGCAAACGTTATTCACATCATATAAGCAGGTCACCTTGTCATAGGAGACCATGTTGGTCAAGCAGGACTTGAGTGTCCTAAACCTATTCTGGATGGGCTCACCCCCTGGCTGTCCTGTACATGCCCTGTGATGGCTTGGTGACACGTAGCTGCTTAGGTAGTGTTCTCACTGTTTTATAATCTGGGCCTTAGTGTAATACTTACTTTGTTTTCTGCAAACACATACTCTCAAGACTTTTGGCTGTTTTACTTTCAGATAAACACTTAAATGCAACAATACACTCTTCTAGAAGGAGCAAGATAAGTATGTAGCATTTTTTGATCTCTTTTAACATTTGACCGCTACTGCTGAGTAAGATAAAACCACAGTAAAATATTCTGGATTTGTCTTCAGGCTATTAAAAAGCCATGCAAGATGTAGAAAGCTCAAATCCTGTAACAGTCCATACAACTATGTTCTTCTGGGGGGATGGGGGAAACATTTTTCAGTCATGAGAGGAAAAATAGGCTAAAATAACATTTTGTGAAATGAAAATCTCTTGTTCAAATACTATTGTTTTGGTTGCTTGAATGGGCTCTATTGCATTTCAAAACACAAGCTGCAGGCTTTTGCACTGCAAAATTGTGTTTGCAATATTAAGACAATATTATGGAACAATAAAGAATAAAGAATTTGGTAATTTGCCATTTAAAGAGGTAAACCCCAGTTCCAAAGGTAAGAAACATGCTTCTTTGTTTTATGTTCAAACTGCTGATCTATAAGCAATTACAAATATTCAAACTAGGAAGTTGCAGACAGAGGACAAAAGAGGAAAATGTTATTGTGGAAAACCAGTGGTATGACTCAGAGGTCAGACAGGCTGGTCTTTTTGAAACGTATCACCATTCATTCTACAAGGAAAACTTATTTTTCTCAGCAAATTGGATTGAAAGATCTTTTAAAAAAAGACTTCTCAGAGCTGAAATCTGTTCATAGTAGACTGTAGGAATTCATTCTCATGCTAATCTACAAAATTTGAACAACATGCACTATTTTCAATAAATCTTTATGCACTCATCATATATTCCTTAAGCATAAATACCCAGGTAAAAAAGTTTAAAGTAAAATAAATGCATACACAAATCAGGATTAAGGATGTTTTACCACATTTTTATGATTTTTTGCTATTATTCTGCAGGTATTTAAACCTCAAAGATGGATCTTCCATGAAATTTCTCCTCACCCAGAATGTCTCTGAAGCGTTGTGAGGGAACACTTGGCTACCCCAGCTATCTGGTCTTCCCCTCTCAAAAGTTGTCACTCTTGTAAGCATATGGTGCAAAAAACATGGGTACTTATGGTTTATTTATGAGTTACAACAGTTTGCATAGTAGCTTAAACTGCTGGCAAAGCCTTGTATGCTGAGCCAGAGCAGTCAGGGTGGCTGGCACAAGCCCTGTCCTGCTGCCCTGGAGGCAAAAGGAAGGCAGCTGGTCTGAAATGCTTGACATTACAGAGGATTCTTGCTTGAGCCCTGAGAGTTTGTCAAAGATCAGTTTATCTCAAACATTAAATTAGGGTAAATTTCTAAAAGCATGGTTCAAAATAGCAGCAAGTATACTGGCAACATCAGCCCTGAATGTGTATTCCAATCTTCCTTACGTCCTTCAACATCTCCAGCTTGTTGCTGTTTAATAATCCACATGACTTCTCATCTATGCCAAAAATATGATAAAACTACTGAATTCAAAATTAACAAATCACTTGTTTCCTATTAGCTCATAAAATATACCAGATGCTTTTTTTATTCATATCCAAGCTGTGCAGTGCTGAGATTGCCCAAATACAGCTTTTGTTGACAGAGGAGAAAAGTGCATGAATAAACTCACAATGACATGTAAACTGGCATGTGAAAGTGGCTTGCAGTTCCCATTCCTTCTTGAAATAAAAGAGTGACATTTAACCCAGAACACTGAAGCCCTCCCCTTGACAGTTCTACCACTGTAGGGTCTGTGAAGTACAGACTGGAAAGGGAGCAAGCAGCCATCTTCAGTGGTATTCCCTCTGAAATTCCTGCCAGCACCCTGCAAATTTATACTCTTTGGACAGCATCATTTCAAGGAAGGGATAGAGTTTAGTTCTCAGCATATAAAGGGTACAAGTAAATTTACTTACATTTCAGGTTATTGCTAGACCTAGGGCGAATTCGCCCTAAAGATCCAGGAAGCAAAATGATATCATCCACATTAGTCAGATAATTGCTTAAAAATTCAGTTCTTTCACAGGTCGTGTCTTCCATCCCTGCAGAAAGAAAATGCAAAACTAATCCACCCTGAAAATAAACACATTTTCCAGAACAGTAAAAAAGGAGACACCAAACACCCTATGTATTATTATTTCCTTTTGGATGATGAATCTTGTTCTTTACAGCCATCTAATTCCAACATAATACACTGGTAGGACTCAAACTAGGAGTGCCTATGTGAGAGAAATACCAGTCTCAGCATCATAGGAACAGTCACCACAGACACCATGTATGCACTGACTCAACTCCAAATTAAACTCATGGAAAAATCAAAGTCTGTTTCTAGTTTAATGTATAACATTAGGGATTATTTCTTTTTAAACAAATGATTTTAAGAGGAATAGAATACAAAAGGTATTGTCTCTTGGTGGTCTGTTCTAAGGCAGCCACAGATAAACAATTTTCTCTTGAAGATGTTTGCGGTGGGGAGGAATGTACTGCCAGCCACAAAACTGCCACCCCTGGAAATCCTTCCTGAGCCTTACCCTTCTCTACCCACAGCCAGAAACAAGGCATATGCCATTTTATTGCAGTTCATGGGAGGCTGTCAGGAATAAAGATCTAAAGTAAGAGGGTCTTTGGTGGTACCACTAAAAAGTTATGCAAATCCAGGTTTTTCTCTAATAGAACTTTCCTTCTCTATTTATATTTGCTAATATTTACTATTTCCTATATTGCAAAGTTTATTCTAATGTTTGAAGGAATAAGACAAACCAAATAATCTCTGTGCTTTTAGGTGACTACATCTGACCATGAAATATCTTTTTACCTCCCTCCTCCATTATTTTGATGACTTTTCCATATAAGTGGGGGACAGTCTTATATTCTGTAGATATAAGAAAAATATTCCAGTCTTTCTTCTGATAGGATAACTTGACACACTAATTACCATGGAAATGCCTCAATCTAAAGTCCAACTCTTCTTATGTACAGGAGAACAAGGCTATTAAATTTTTCATTCCATAAAAACTGACAAGACAATTACTCTAGGTAAATTATTGCCCTCCAATACAAGCAAGAAGAGCTATGCTGGGATGTGATATCAGAAACACCACGACTTGAAAAACTCTGAGTCAAGAAGTACAGTAATTTCAAGCTTATAAGTCGCACCTTTTTGACTGAAGATTTCAGCTGATCCCAGAAGTGCAGCTTTTCGCCAGTGCAGCTTATACATGGACAAATTCCAGCGAAGTGCCAACCCGGAAGTGCGAGCCGGGCGGGCGGGGGGTGGGTGGGGAGCTGCCGCAGAGCTGCTGCCGGGTGGGCAGCGAGCCGGAGCCACTGGCAAGTGGGCGGCAAGGCTCAGCGCTTTCATGCAGCAACGCTTGGCGCTTTCGCGTGGTGAGGCGCTGCCACTTTTGAGCGGCACAGGGAGTCGCAGCCGAGCAGGCAGGGAGCCACAGCAGCAAGCGCAGGGGGCGGAAGTGCTGGGGCCCACAGCACAGGGAGGGCACCTGGGGCTGCGTTTAAAAGCTTTGCCAGTCTGTGAAAACTGTTTGCAAATTGAGCACCTGACAGCAAACCCAGCGTTGTGCGATTCTGTTACTAACTCGTTACTTTGTTGCACATGGATCCTCACTTAAAAAAAAAAAAGCGCAGCTTATCACCCAGTGCTTATTTATGGACAAATTCCGTGGACTTTCCAACAACCCGGAAGTGCAGCTTGTAACCAGGTGTGGCTTATAAGTATGAAATTACTGTAAATATCCAGATTATTATTATGAAAGAGAAGTGTCCCTCCATGACAATTAACAGGTGAGCTGAATGGCCAGTCCACACCAACTGGCTTATTTCGGCAGTTAAACTGCCAGAAAAAAGATCAGCCCAAAAATCCTAAATGGAACTTTGATTTAGGTTACCTATTATATTTACAGCTACATTGCTTAAACACTTATCTCCTAATAAATATTATAGTTTAAAATTTACCATGATCACCAACAAATATAACATTGACACATCGATGTAGTTTCAACTGTTTCAGTCCATCCATTAGTTGTCCTACTGTCTTGTCAATCTCTCTCAGGGGATTCACCATCATCTGTATAAATATTCAGAAGGGGAAAAAAGTTAATTCTGTCATTGCAATGTTCCTGCTTCTACAAATGGGGGTCCGTTAGCAAAACTCTAATGGAAAATCATCCAGGTCAAGAGGCAAAGCCTTGGCTGAGCTGTTACTCCTAAAATTATTGTACCATTTCCTTTTATATATCTATACCATGATTTCATTGTGAGAGAGCCCTGCTGAGATGTTGACACAAGATAGCAAAAGGTCTTTATGGCTGATCCTAGGCCTCCCATGAACATGCGTACAGTTGGTAAAACAATGTGTAGATAGCAGAAAAACACACGTGACTTTGGAGTTCAGTTTTTTCCTTACAGATAGAAAGCAGTGCCTTTAAAAGAAAACAGTATTTTACGTGAATGGTTTAATCAAACAATGAGCATGAAATGAAGCTTTAGACTTGGGATTCACATGCCAAGCCACCTAATGAAATTCACTTCAAAGGACATCTGATACCAGGATGACAATATGCACGTCACTTGAGTAGCACATGGGGCTCAGAGTGAGTGTTCTTCAGCTTCAGAGACAAGAGTTTCCAACAGCTCAAATGACAATTCTGGCAAAACTGCCAGCAGGCCCCAGTGGACACAGATACAGTACTGTGATTTCTTAATTTAAGTTTCTTTTTCATAAAAAAATCAAAACAAAACAAAAAGTCAAACAAAACAAACCACAAAATACCCCCAAAAACTAGAAAAAAGCAAGACACAGGACCATGTTTTCAGCCTTAAGAAAATGAAACATTTTTTACCAGATGGCACAGAGAGGGGAAAAGTAAGATTTTAGGCAGACGACTCATTTTGTTTTGATTTTGAGAAGAAAACATTTGTTGTCATTCTATGGCAACTTTTTCCTCAATGGTCTGTTTCAAGTATTGACAACAAAAAATCCTTCCAATGACAAACAGAATGATAACAAATTCTAGATGTGAAAAAACTAGATTTCAGCAGAATTTTCTAAAACAAACACCATGATAGCTGACCCAGAAAGAGATGGTTCAGAAATTCTCCCTCTGCCTGAGTCATTAAGGGATAGATGTTAAATGAGTGTGCTAGGTTACGAGACAGGAAATGTCAGCTCCCATGTGGCACTATAAATACACAGAGAAGGGACTTACAGGAGAAGGAGTCACAGTGGAGAACAAGATGAACAATTTCTGCAACATATGGAAGTGGTTCAGACAAAAGGTGAATTTTTGAAATCTTTTAATTCAGGAAAGCGCAAATAGTCACTTAAGTTAAAATTTTGAAACCTTCAAGTTCAGAAAAAAGAAAATTTTCTGTTTCAGCATTCTTTCACTATCCAAGAAGAAGGAATTTCTACAAATGGGAATTCTATTTTTATGGAAGTCTATTTATATTGTGTCAATCATATAAGGAAATACAACTTTTACTCAGAATCCAAAGATTATTCAAGGAAGCTGGAAATCCAGATGGATTTCCCTTTAATGTTGACTTTTGTCAGCAAGTTTGAGTCTTCTTTTAAAAATTATAATGATGATAAAAAAGATAGAGAAACAATAATTCAAGGATTTCAAGTGATAGTTCTGTTTAGCTACCCTCTTCAGCAATCTGACATCCTCTTAAAGCTCCTCCCAGATGTAACTTTCGAAGTTTTATTGGTAAACAAATAAAGTTGTTTCATAAACCTTTCTTCACCTAATGTCAAAGCTTCGGAAGACTGTACAGAACCATCTTTCAAGACACAAAAACCAGTTGAGTTCTCTCACAAGTTTTTCCATAGAAGAAGTCTGATTAGAAGGAAGAAAAAAATAATCTTACTTTTAAACTTTTTAAAAATAGTTTGTAGGATCCATGCTGCACTGCATTTCATTGCTGTTAAACAGCATCAAAAGATTAACTTGCAGATATGACAGCAATTATTGTGTAATAGTAAGGTTTTTTTTTCCTGAAATAAAGGTGTCAGATTTTTACAGTTGACTGATTAGAAAAAGTTCTTTAGGGGTAAGGTGGAAGACCTGTTCATTCAGAGAAAGGTAAAAAAAAGAGCAACATATGTTCACGTCACTGGGAATGTTGTGTCTACTCTATTTCATGTCAGAAGGGTATAGCTTGGAATGGCAATTAGTGAGTAATAGCAGTATCTCCATAGTAGTTATTAGCTCTCATCTCAGGTAAATCTTAAAATGTTAAAAGTTCTCTGGAAAATTCCTAGGGTTCTATATGTGATTTTTTTCCCATGTCGCTGTCTGCCATATTTTTACACTTAAATAATGTGACTCAAAATAACTCTTTAAAGTTGAATTGTGCAACAAATCCAAAAATATCCCCACAAAAAATCTCTTGAAAAGAATGTTTATAGCCTCTTATAGGATACTGTGGAGTGTAAAGGCTTTTGTTTCTAGCTTAGAGGAAAAATACATGGATTGTTAATGCCAGGTGGATAAGACAGTACCCTAAGGAGTACTCTTTTCATCCACTTGCCCTTTTTCCTAGTAAGTAATTTCTATTTGATGCTTTCCTTGTGAAAATAGACTTATGCACCACCTCTTGCAAATACACCATTCAGAAATCCTGCAATAAAATTCCTTACCCTCCAAAGTCACGAAATTACTTGAAAATGTGTATTTTTAAAACAAATGTTCTTTCCCTTTTAGATTTTATTAGTCACATTTTCAGGACTTTTTTACAGCCCTGATGACTAGGCACAAATCCTCAAATAATCACCATGCTCCCATGAGCTGGGAGCTACAGAGGCTACAGAACTTGTAGTAGTTCAGAAGGGTTAGCAACAGTGGTAGATTTTTCTGACATTGCCTCCAGCTGATCACTGGATTTTTAAAAATAAAGAGATTACAAAGATAACTTTTGCTAATGTAAACAGTCTGAAACAAGAAAACACAGCTCTCAGAAGGCTTAGTCTGGGTTTGGCTGCTCTCCTTTGGATCCTTCAGTACATTTATATTTTGGCTGCAAAATTCCAACCTGAAGCATGGAATTAATTCCCAAACTGAAAAAAAATAAAAACAGCGTAGTGCCTAAAAAGTGGTACTTCCATCATAAATTTTTGGAACTTACTTTCTTCCGACGAGTTTCCGTAGAATATTGATCCACTCTACGTACTTTTCTTCTTTTCTTTGGAGCTGCAACTGGTCTTTCCTGTCTCCTCTTAGGAGGAAGCTTTCTCTTAGGTCTCTTAGGCGGAGTAAGAGGGGAGCCATAACTACTCTCCTGTACTGGCAGGGAGAGATGTCTGCACTCAGAAAAAAAGCCTGGCTCAACTCACATCAGATAGTAAAGCTATCTGTGCCAGATAATCCTGAAGCATAAATGCTATGGCCTTATCAAGTATTTAGGCTTTTGGACAATTTAGGATCTACCCGTTTTTAAGGAGGAATTCACCAAATTGTACTGAAAGCAGAACAGCAGTTACATGAGCAGACAGTATAAAAGCAAATTAAATTGGTGTTTTGAAAGACAGGTGGGGCTTCTGTGTATCAAAATACGTAGTTATATGGGGGGAATTCTTTATGAAATAATAATCCTTTAATATTATTGAGGTAATTTCAATTACAGCAAAATTCATTGCACACAACTGAATGAGTGTCCATGGTAGAGTACTGGTGGAAATGGAACATTTCATGTGAATGACAGTTCAGGTATAAGTATTAGAGGCTGTCCAGTCTCAATGACTTCTGCAAGATTTCCCACACCAATGTTTTGGCTGAATTAGTGACATTAAGTACCCTCACCCATAGCGGTAGCAGGTACCACTATTGTGTACCAGACCCTGTACCTCACTGAAATCACCAGAACCCCATTTGCCACTATTTGGGGTCTGTAGATCAGAGCTATGCAGGTGAGACTCAGTTAACACAGAGCTCACACCCTTCAAATTGTCTGGGTGGGGCACATTGGTGACAGTGCATGAGAAATCTGTGCTGCTACCTGCCTTATTACCAGCTTTATGGACATTTTGAGAATTAATTTCCTAGCAGTTTCAGTGTGGCATCTCATTAGGTAATGTCATTGTTCCTAAATGCACGATTACCTAGGATAGACTAAGGGAAGGGAAAAAAACCAACCAAACAAACAAACAAAAAGCATAGAAGGAAGAAAACCCCAAGATCTAGCTAGAGTAAACTAGTATCCTATTAATTAATTTGCTCATCATTTTGAACTGTCCCACTCTTGCTGACTTTAGCACAACTTGCAGGCTCTTGGCACTGCTTGAGATGGTGTGAGAAGAACTGACAGGTAATACCTACCAGGAGATAAACAACAATCTGCAGTGGGGCATGCTGAGCGGGCTGGGGGAGAGTCAGATATTTATGATGCTATTTAAGTTATATGTACTTAGGCAGCTTCTCCCAGTTGTTGAGTTACAGAGCTCCATAAACAGGGAAGGGGAAGAAGGGGATGTTACCATCTGCCATGCTGTTTCATTGCTTCCAACGCAAGCAGCTGGAAAGGAGATTCTAGTCCAGTCTCATTCGTCTTTCTCCAGAAAGGCATTTTAATAAAGCAGCACCAGAGTTTTCTGTTTTTAAAATGCTTCAAGCTTTGTGCAGTCCTGATGAGAGGAGCAGCAGGGAAAGGAAGGATTCTTATTTTACTGTCTCAGAATTGGCTCAGACAGAGCTCCACAATGCCAGAAACACACGAGCACAGCAGACCCAGGTCTGAACACTGAAGTGACTGTCTCAAGACAGCATGTTAGAAGAGCAGCAGAAATGGCTTAGCACTGCCAGATTTCGATGTGTTTTAGAGTTTTATGGTAGTATATTTCTAGAATATTTTCTGTTTTTAAAAAAAAAGTTAGCTAGGAAAAAAAAAGCCAAGTTCTCATTAACCAGCCAATTCTTAGTCTTGCTTGAGAAGAGTCAGAACAGAGTTATAGAGGAGGGAACCGAATCCCTCCCCACTTACAGAAGGAAACTATAACATCATAAGTGTAACTAGCCAGCCAAAGCTTTGCTTCTTGACCTGGATGGACCAACCTACCAGAGTTCAACTGCAGAAGCACAGAGGGAAAGAAAAAAAAAAGGCAGAAGTAAATCAAAAGCAAGCATATATTTTATAACTCCCATAGTTGCTCCTGGAAACATAATAGAACCCACTGAAATACCTCCTAAAATGTTTTTAAAGGAAAAGAAACCAAAAAAACCCACAAAACACCCCCACCCCCCCAAAATAAACAAACCACCAAACACCAAAACCTAGACAACCAACTCATTTACACTGAAATGCATGTGAGTGGATATGCAAAGTTACATCTGGGGACACTAGCTATAATATAACTTCCATTTGTATGAAAAACACTGACAATTCACTAATAAATTTTAAGTGTTTCTAAGTCCCTTTGCTTCTTGCTTTAAGACACTTTGCACACAGGCTACTGTGCATGGCCTAGGAAGATCTCAGAGCCATCTGGATGCCATTAGACCTCTACGAGTATATATTTAAAATAAATTTAGGACATTATTTGGTATAATAAGCTCAAATAAAAATTCACTTTATTCTAATAAAGATTTGGAGGATTTCAAGGTTAAAAACTATTCCTCAAACTACTAACTGCAGTAAGAAAAATCAGCATCAAATATCCACACTTCAAAAGAAGTAAGAAGCACATTGTAAATATAACACAGAGCTGTTACAAGCCTGTTTGGTTGATCTACCTTTGCATGAAGGAAAATGGTCAGTAATATTCCAAAAGTCTAACTGCTGCCAGCTGTATACAAGAAAAAATGGATTTCACAGGGAAGTCATGCTTTTGGTATCAAGGAATTAGCTAAAAGGGATCCTTTTGAGGACTTTGTTCCAGATGATGTAAATTTCATAGCTCCTAAAAATTATATCGAAACCAGTGTCAAGAGAAACAATATAAAATACTTCCTCTAGCTTTTCTATCCCAAAACCTGGCCCCTAGCAAACCTCAGCATCTGTGTACTTACACAGCTGTATTCATTTACTTAAATTTCCATTCACGAAGTTTGGTCCACTGTTTGAACTGCAAACCCATACATGCTCTTCTGCTTAGCATCTGTTCTCAATTTACTAAAAATTGGTTTCATGGTCTTCTTGGGTTTAATACAAATGAAATAAAACTGTCTATTTCCAAAATTCTCATAAGCTATTAATTCACACTTATTAAGAGATGAAGCTTTGCATTGCAATTAGAGATCAACTTCAGATAACTTTCCACAAAAACTCCCATAGTAGAAGAGCCTTTGGGGGCTTTTTGTTTTTACAATGACTTTTCCTATTATGAACACTTTGCTACACTTCACTTTTTAGACTCTTATAACTTGAAACTAGATTGCCACATTGGATGTTAAGCAGATTTGTTAAACACCACCATTTAAAGAACATTTTCAAGGTCATCATCTTAATATTCCCCTTTTAAGTCCATGGAAAAAGCTCCACAATTCTGAAGTGGCTGTATTCAGATAAACAAAATCAGAGTTTTCAATCATAAGGCACATATAGTAATTGTAACATTTCACTAAGAGGAACGGTAAAGCATTATTAAGAAATAAATCATTAAACCAGAGAACTCTCATTGCTTGACTGAATCACACACAACTCCTGTTATGAACCAAATGACAACATGGACACATATCCATGTCTGTCAATTTAGCAAGTGTTGGCAGATCTTAACCCCTGCTTATCCAGAAAAAGGACTGCTTCTCTCCATCCAACAGGGTGCTTCAGTGCTGATTTGGAATAATTCATCACAATCACTGCTCTAGGACCATGGCTCAAACTGCTCCAACAGGGCTGCTACTCACAGCAACTTCATAACCTCTGCAAAATGTATAAATGGCCCAAATAACCATACTAAAAATATTAATGCTGCTTCTCTTTGCTCTCCTGTCAAGAACAGCCACCAGATGTTAAGCAAAAATATAAGAAACTACTACTGGATACCTGGCTGTTCAAGGAGATTGGCATTGCCTTCCAGAGGGCAGGCATCTGATACACTCCTCACTTTCTGAAGATTGGAAACACTGGTTTACCCTTTGAAAATCTTACATAAAATCTCTTGAAGCCTTGTGATGGGAAATCTGCAGGCATGAATTTGCACTGAAACTAGAGGACCTTTGCAAGATGTCACACATCATTGGAAATGTCAGATCCCAGCCACCATAAGGAGGATATTTGGGGGATAGCATTTGCTTTCCCTCCCCACAAGTGACAAGTTCTTGTCACCTGGACAGTGTTGTCAGGGGAAACAATACCCATTGTCCCAGCCAGCTATACAAACAGGTAGTTAAACTGCTGCAGCATGTTGCACATAATTTTTCATTAAAATGCCTTATGGTGCTTTAAAACTTTTTCCAATCTCAACAGTATGGTCCTGAGGGACCCATATCGGAAAAGCTTTCTGAACCCCTGTAGGGCCTATATGAAACTGGAACTAGCAGCTTTTTACATTTCCTGACAGACTGGAATTATTACTTTGGCTACTGCTGGCTGTCAGCTTTAAAGAAAGCTTTTTTGTCCTCTGCATTGTATCTCCATATTTTCTGTATTACATTTTAATTACTTTTCAGAAGGATCAACTGTTACAGGAAAGTTAAATTATGCTGTTGCACACAAATATACTCCCTTCTTTGCCAAAAAATATTTCCATTTGCATTAGCATATCATACAGAGAAACAGCCTCCTTAAAGGCAAGAAAATTCACTTCTCCCAGAAGTGAATTTTACATGATAAATCCTTTAGAGGATAACTTTGTTTTCTCTGGCACAGAGGAAGCATACTGCAGAAACAGCTGAAAACGAAGTTGCTAAAAACATTACTCCTGAGCATCAATGTTTTGGGGGAAAAGAAATAGAGACACTAGAGACACCTGCTTGTTCTGTAGGGAAAAAAAAAAAAAATCTGTGCTTACCTCTGAGTTGAAGGGACCATATCTGTGGCCAGCAGCATCTGGTTGCTCAGAGTAGAAGGCATAAACATAAGGCCTGAAAGAAAGAAAGGTCTTGTTCAGGTTAGCTTTCCTTTGACAACACCAAAAAAACACAGGCTAGCCAGGTCAAGTCAGCTTTCCAATGAGACTTAGCTCAGTGGAAAAAGAACTGTTTTTCAGCCATAGAATTCTTCAATTATTCAGCAGTTCTTTGTTTCCATGATATGATCAGTTGTTTAGCAGCTTTATTAAACCCAAGATCACATGCAAGGAGGTACATGGGGCACCTTCTGAGGATACATGCTCTTTGTAATCTGGTAGGAAAAATCACAACAGCAGCTCATCTGAGGCTTGCAGCAGCATGTGGGAACTTGTGTATTAAAACCCACTCATAATTAAAATATTAACATTTTCCTAGAGCTCTGTGCCCAGCTCTACAACTGCCATTGCCTGTAAGGTTGTTAAACCACATTAGGCTCAGTAGGAGAAGACAAATCCAAGTTAATCCATGTAACTACATGCTTTTTGATAGGAAATATATTCATATCATACATTTATTTGGAAGAATTAAACTGCTGATGGTTAAAAGCTGATATGAAAAGAAAAAAGCCAAAACCCAAACTAACCAAATAAAAAAACCACAAATCCCAAAGAACTCACACTAAATACAAAACCCAAACAAATCCTTAAATCAGTGATGGCTTGTAACATACAAAAATAAATTTCAGAATTAAAATTTTTCTTGCTCTTCGAGCTACTTATAAAGAAAAGACAAACTAGCATTTATCCAACAGCAGATGACACATGTGAATTACCTTTCATTGTCTGGAAGGGTTAACCACTGAAGTATTGTTAATATCCTGCGCTCATGGGGGATGACACTGGACCACAAAATACAAAGATATACTTCGTTACTATAGAATACAAAAAAGCATCAACAAATGCTTGCAATGAACTGAATTTAATATGAATATAATGTATCATAATATCATAATTTGCTTTTAGTAAATTGTTGCTTCATACTTATTCTTAATTTGCAAACAGAATCACATCAGACCTTCTGAATGTCTACATGCTCCAAAAGAAAGACGATTAAAAGTTCACAAATGCAGTCGAACTCAAAGCAGTAAATCTACCTCTTCTAAGCAGGAGTGAATAAAAGATCCATTCTGGAGGCTTTAACCCGATGAACCCTTTTGTATGCTGCTATTGGATAGCCAGCATGGGTAAAATCCACTATACTGCTCACATCAGTACACTCTGCTCTGGTAGCATTCCTTTTTTCTGTTTCCAGACACTGGGAAAATTTCCATTGCTTTAACAGTAGCCACTGAGCTAGGCTGGTGTGGACCAGAAGTGAGCCATCTGAAACACCAGGCCAGCAGCACAGGGACTTGAACCCTGAGAGCTTCTCTTTCTGCAGAACAGATCCATCTTAACGTCACTGTTTGTACTGTGGTTGCTATTCTCACTTGGCTGCTGAGGCCAAGTTCATGCTATGAGAATGATTAAGCTTAGAAAGAGCTGTTAAAGTTCAAAATATCTCATCTTAGGAAAGCTCTACAGGTCAGTGACCACACAGTCATTTAAATACAATAGCCCAGTCAGTCCAGAATCCATTAGATCAATAGCAGAATCCCAAGGCAGGAATCAGACACCACCATCAGTCGCCATAATGAACTGAATTCAGCTCTCTTTGGAAACATCTGACAAAGAAGTAGACATGTCAGCAGCCATTTGGAAAAAACTTAGTTTTTAATGCCTTGTAGACAAACAGTAGTTCTCAGTCTCCAACTACATGGAGAACTTTGGGTTGTAAAAAACCCTTAAGAATGAGAATTTATACTAAAAATTGCAAATAAGGCAACATTTTTAAAATGGAATAATAATTTTGGGTATTGTACAATTTTTTTATTTTTATTACTTGTGCAAAATGTAAAAAGGAAAATCCATTCTTTCAATTAACTCATTTCTGACTAAAATATTTTGAAAATGCTGTTTTCCTGAGTATGCCTGAAAATTCTTCCAAAAATATTCTGTGTACCAAATGAAATAATGCAGTTTTAAGGCATTTATATTTCAGTCACACATAAATTGGCTGCCTCACTCCCTCACTAATGCCATTCATGCAACCTGTTCTTGGCTACCTTTTCTACATTCTATATCAGCAAGCATGCATTGGCCAGGATGTTTATATAGACTATGTAGTTATAGAACTTTGATTTCTTTGGTTTGTAGAGCACCAGAGTGGAGCTCTGTTAGATTCCATCATGCAAGCCTAAACCTATTATCAGCTTGTAATCTGTTTTATTATTCCCTCTGTGTGCCTTATGATATTTAGAACATAATATGTAGTATTTCTAAAGGAATAAAAAAAAATGTCAAATCCCTTTATTACTTCAGTCTTGTAACTTAGATGTTTTCTTTGCTCCTGCAATCCTGCCAGAAGCTGTAATAGAAAGACTG
>VRYO01001463.1:12272305-12381891 GCA_009812075.1 Sialia sialis | reverse complement strand
TATTTTGGGGTGGACAAGGGAAAATAAGTTGGAATCATTAAACAAGAGAACAAACAGCAAAGATCCTCAAGGCTGTCTTAGGAAAGGGAAATTGAATATCTTGCTCAAAGTACAGACCATTTTAAAATTAGTAAATCAGATCTTTAAGTCAATTAGACTGGTGATGTCAAGTGACATAAGAGGACAATAAGAGTCTTCCATACTCAGAAGACTAAGAAACATTGCTAGCAAAAAACCCTCACTTTGGAATGACAGTAATTTTTCACACATCTTTTCTTTAGACAGGTGTTAAAAGTCAGTAGATGAATCTAAAGCAGCAAACTGTAGCACCAGCTTTAGTTACCAGAAATGTTGCACAAATGAAACAATGAGCAGCTCTATAGGTTGCAGGTAGTCTCCCACCTGCCGAATGCTTAGAGTAAGGAAAACAACTTAATAAACACTTAGATTGAATTAATTCTGAGTTATTAGTTAAAAATCTCCAGAAAACAGAAGGTACTTACATAGACCAGAAGAACGTGCCAGCTTTCACCCCTTGTTTGGCTGCAGTAATCCAAATCTAATGAGGAAAATATAAGAGGATTAGAATGTGTTCAGATCTCTAATGACTCTCTGAAATCAAAGGAAAATTTTTTCAAGACACATTCTTCTACCCTGAGCCTAGAAGTGAGAATTGCAGTTTTCAGCCTTAGCCCTAATTTGAAAACGAGGAGTGACAAACCTATGCAAATTCTATAGCAGTGAGTCAGCTGCTGAGCTGTAGATTTTCACCCCTAAATCTCTGTGTTGCTTTTAATTAAAAGCACTAAGTTTCATGGAATTCCTCCAGTATTTAATTTCATTTTCAAAACCCAGCCACTACTCATCTGACCCTTTTGGCATTCAGGTTTTGGAGGATACTCAGATAGAAAGGAACATACCTCCACACTAATCAGTATCTGCATTAATGTCCCTCTTCCCAGTATCCTACAATCAGTAGCCATCAAATGAAAATGTGTTGGAAGAGAGCACACAATAAAGGCCAAGAGAGTGATGAGGTGTTAAGTCTGCAGGGAGTGAAACATTCATACACAGATGTTTAAAAACTTCTTGAGCTCACCCAATGGGGTGATTGATAGAAATTATGGAAAAATCTCCATGAAATTTGCAAACCCTTTTTTCAATCATTCAAGTCCCTTGTATTTCTTTAGCTATAAATCAGTTTGCAGCAGAAAGTTCCACAATGTAATAGGGTACCGTTCTTATACTTCGAAACAGGTTATTAATCCTTTCTCTTCCTTCTTCTCTACAACATTCATGATATTCCCCTCTATTTGCTCCTTTTCAAATACGAGTTCTTTGATCTTTCTCTAATGAAAGTTATACTATACTCCTGGCTATCCTCATCACCCTCTTTCTGTTTTCTACCTTATGACTGTACACAAGGTAGGGGAATGAGAATGTTAGAATATCAGAAAGGTTCACAATCAACGAAAGCAAACAACGAGCTTGTAGCTCAACAGAACTAAATTTTTCTTGCAAGGAACTATCCAAAATATCTCAAAACTCATTTCAAAAGTGGCAATGGCTTAAAGGCCAGCACTGTGTATAGAGCTAGATGTCTCCTACCATTATTTACACATACTACAACGTGTACACTTCATGATTAAGACAAAATGTAGCTCATGTAATTGCAGTTTTTTGCTTACATTAAATTGACTCTTTGAAAATACATTCAAAGTCCCTGTACCTTTCTCAAACAGGCACTTAGAAACTGTCATCTGTACGTGCATCATTCAAATGTCATGCCTCAATTATTCAAAATCAGTCTTAATTGAAATTGATTTGGCACAGTAGTGAAAGATCACTTGCACAATGAGGCTGTAGTTAACAGCAATTAGATTTGGATATTGTAATGTTATTTGTGGGAAAATTTGTCATATTTGCCTTTCCGTTGCCCTGGACACAATCCCTACCTCTTACCTTCTATTCCACCAAATCTGACTAGACTCAGTCGAATTAAAATCACAGCTATAAAAGGTCCGGTTTTTTCATTTTATTTTAACTTTTTGATAATTTATCCTCTTTTCCAGTAAAAACTACATCCAGAGTAACACTATAGAAATTTACTAAATATGTGCAGCAAGACCGGGAGAAGAATTGCCACAGGTTTGGAGCCCACTCTTTGTTTTCAGGTGCTTCTCCTCATGAATTTGATTTTGGGCTTGGCTCATAACTACATACTCTCAAGCTGACATCAAACAGGGAATCCCCCAAACATCTCCCCCAGCTTCTGCAGCCCCAGCAGCCCCAGCCTTCCACCAGCACCACAGTTTGCATGGTCACAAAAATCAAATAATCACAAGGTGAAGTAGCTGCACGGTATCTTGCCAAAAAAAAAAAAAATTGCTTTGAACTTATGTAGGAATTTAGGGGTTGTAGTTGAATAATAGCAATATTGTTTTCAATCTCTCAGGCTACAGAAACTTGAATATCACAGGATACCAGCTCTGATAGGATGGGACAGAAGGACACAAGTGAACAGGAAAGATGAGGAAGCATGCCTACAACCTAGTGACCATGTCACTGAGCCCACACACTGCAGTCAGAAGTACAAGTGCTGTGTAAGGGTGCTTGTTAGTGGCACATAAGTCAGCTCAGGCAGGGTATATAACCAGCCTAGATACTGTCTAATGAAGGCCTTTATTCATTACATATTCATTAGTGCATCATGGTATTCCCAGGTGAAAAAGGGCCCACACTTGAAGTGATTTCCTTTTCCTTTGCATTGCAGATTTATGCATAGGGAAAAGCCCAGTAACAGCAGAGAAAGGAGGCCGAAGACACATTCAGCATGAAAGCTGTGTCAGCTCCCTCTGTTAGGCTCTGCCTTGCTCTTCTTGGAAAACCATTGTCCCCACAGCAGATCTATTTCTCTTTGAAAACATTTGTGTTACTGCAAATTCTAAATAATTTTGCAGATATATTTGGGAAGGTACCAACAAACTAAGTCCAGGGAATTCTGTGTTTGGATTTTAGTATCTGCAAATTCTGGTTTGACTTGCTAGTGTTTTGGCCCACACAGGCCCAAACTGTCGTCTAAATGAGACCAGCCAATTTGTACCCTCAGCAGCTGGAGATGTCCCATGCTGCTCCTGTCTTAGCACAGCTGAATTCACCTCTGACCCTGTGTATTTTAGGCGATGATTTTAAACATGAGCCAAAAGACACTCCCTCCAGGCAGGCAAATAAAACATAACTGGATCATTGCCAAGGTAGCCAGCACATTTGTGAGAAAGTGGTCACTATATTTTTATCCTCGTTGAGCATAGAGTGTGCTTCATGAGCATCACCTGAAAACAGCATGAGCACCTTTCTGCACTGGTAATGCACATAAGTGGAGATCACTCCCAGCTGTGCAGTCTTCAGAGCAGTAAGTGCAGCCTAAAGGCACCCAGGCTGGCTTCGGAGAGGGAAAAGCTGCACCTGCCAGTATTTCACCTCAGGAATGTAGCCATTTACATTGGCATTAGCTGTTTAGATGAGTACCTGTGTCTACTGCACTTGAAATAAGATGAATAACTAAGACAAGGATCTGTTGAAGGCAAAAATCAGCAAATCAAAAGGCCCCTATCTGTCTACAACATCTGAGTGAGTCTGAATGACTCCATCCTGATTTTGGCAGGTAGAGCCTGATTCAACTTAAGCTTACAACAAATCACTACTGAACCTCTGCTCTCCTTTGTTTTCTAAGGGAAAGGAAAAAGAAAAAACCCAAAACTGCCAGCCCTTTGATTTATTTAAATCCAAACTAAGAAAATTCAACACTGTCCACCCTGATACCTGAAACTGCTACTCAGCAATACCTGAAGCAGCCATATCGAGGTGGGAGAATTTCTATTTGCATTGATCAAACTCTAAATAAAATACTCAGTGTTTTACAGTTGAGACTGTGCTGATGAATCCAGCAGTAGCTGCTGCTACTAGAAATAGCCTTTGTTACCCAGGCACCTTAGTGGATAGGCAAAATTAGACAACAGAGTGGAGCAACTGATGGGAACGCACAAATTTATTTAGTACTTTGGCTATAGGATAATAACTCCAGTAGAAATGTTGGGAGCAAACTCTTACTTGCACCCTTATTTATCACCAGTGAACACCTTTCACTGTCATTGAGTTAAATTCATTGTCTTTCAAGGCAGACAAGTTGTGCAGGAGGGTGGGATAGAAAAACGTTACCAGATGTCCATACAAACCAGTTGGAATTAAGAAGCAAATTAGGGTTGTTATTGTGCAAGGTCAGTACCATTTTGAGCTTATGCCATTTTTTTGTGATACATCATTACATTGGGTTTAACTGTTAATATGTTAGAATTTTATCATCAGCTGTTTAACCATGTCAAATGTCCACTTTTGGTTTACATAGGGGACAAGCCTAATTGTATTGCAAACTATATAAAGGCTATATTTCTGAATTAATTTGAGAATGAAGGGGAATGAGAGAAGGGGAATAAATATTTGAAAAATAATAAGAGATCAACCAGTATGTTTTCATGCCATATCACAGGAAATCAACAATATCTAGCTTTTCCAATACAGAAAGACATGTTAAATTATGCACTCACAGATTCAAACCTAGTACACTGGCACGTGTCTCAGGAAATAGTTAGTATACATGCTTTCCTAGATATATATGAAACATATCCTGTAAGTTGAATTACTTCTATTTTTATATCCTCTGTGATGAATGACTACAATTCTCCTCCTTTACTTACAGATGAAAGTAGACAAGGCTAAGCAATAGATTAGGTGTCAATGCCATATGGAATATAGTTCTCCCTTCTTCTGACTGCTAGACACACTTGCAGGTGTGCAAGTGCTTCATTCGGAGTTATTCAAGACAGCTGTGGAATTTTCTTTGAAAACCTGCACAAAAAGCGGGACACCTCCCTGGTTTTTAAAGTTCTATGAATAAACAAGAGCCCACAACTTCACAAAGGCTGACAGGTATTTGATGAGTCAGATGGATCAAAGGATGACATAGAATGGGAAATCCCTTCCACATCCAGGCAAAGGCAGGAAGGAGGAATGCACGGAATTTCGTAGTAAAGAAATGTGTAAAAGACTGGTGCAGGCATGTAGAATTAATATCACTCCTGAACCATTTGCAATTTGTTCTGCCAACAAAGTAAAATATGGAGTAGCCCCTTCCACACTTCTAACACGACAAATGTTCTCCCAGACTTGGCAACTGAGCATTGCCTTCTTGCACAGACAGAAGATTTTTGATTCAAGAAGTCTATTAAATAAATAGACAGACTCAGAGTTCTATTGCTTGTTCATGGCTCAATCTGGATGAAAATAAATACTTCTAAAATAGAATTACAGACATCTCTCCTTCTGCTTCACCCACCAATCAACCAAGTTAATGCAAGACCTGTTCAGGATGGAAAGGCAGATGGCAAGCTTTCTGAAGCTCCTTCTGTAATTATTACACAGACAAAAATCAATAAAATTCCAATAATGATATTATTCTAAATACTGATTTATAAATTTGGATGAATCAGGAATATCAAGTTAAGATGCAGAGTGATAATAGCTAATGTCCACAGGCATACCTTGAAGACCACAAAGACAGCTTCACAACATGCTTTCTGTTACCTAGGAATGTCATGGCCATGTTTAAGGATTAACAACTAAAGATAGTCCTTTTTTGAGGGTTGTAGTCTTTAAAAGGTTGATAATGGATTTTAAGTTACATAAAAGGCACCCTAAACATCCATCAATACTTTGACAATTATGATATTTCTGAAGTTCTTTTGGACCCAAACTCAGATCCAAGCCAGGTTACTTTATGAAGGAGCCTCTCTGTCTCCATACACCATAGACCAGAAGTTTTATACCTTGCATCTTCTGACCTTGGAGAGGCTAATGGCTTATTTCTAAAGATCGTGAAAGGTCACTTAGGAAAAATCCCATGTATTGTCTGTAGTGTAAGTTTAAATGCACTGCATCAAATCAAGACATGGAAAACTACTGCTTAACAGAAGCCAAAGACAGCTGGGGCCTAAATTTAGTGCCTAAAATTATTTGGGATGAAAACAAGAATGTCAGTGTCATGAAAAATGGGCAGTAAACTTAGTTTCCCCCATGGGCCCTGATGCTCACCATTTCTGAGAGATGCTATTGCAGTATGAGGAGTGGTTTTATGGCTGTTTCCTATGAAACACTGTTGTTTTGGAAACAAGGTTGTTTTAAGCTTATATAATAAATCACCATTGTATACTAAATCAGGAAGTCGCATAACCAGCTACAGCACCCTGAAACACTTCCAAGCTACTTTCTCCCCTCTTCTCCCTTTCGTAATGCTATTAATTTCTCATAATTCCTGGAGTAAAAGCATTCAACTGCTCATCTGCCAAATCCCACTGATGTCCATGGTAATTTGGCTGTTTTCCAGCAAAAGACTGAGTATCAGAACAACTTAAGAAAGAAAGACCACTAAACTCCCCCACATTTTCATAGAGCCATATACAGTAGACCAGTTTCCAGGAGCAAGAAAATATTTCAGATATTATAAACATTAAATGACATTCTCTCCTAGGCAGTTTAAACCATAACATAATGCTAGGAGGGATGCTCAGACACTTTTTATGTCTTGCACAGAAAAATAGTAATTTCCAAACCTGTGCAAACCATTTCCCACTTTGCAGGTTTTGAGTACTTCAGTTTGAGACCCACGACCTGAAAAGAGCCAGCTGACTATGTGATATGAAGATGTGATACAACAGGATTCCTGGGATATGCAGACCAGATATCCCTTCCCCTTAATTGTACTGTCTTATCTTTCAACACCCAGCTATTTTGTGCAGTCTATGCCAATGACATATTTAAAGAAAATTATAAAAAGCAGTTAGAAACTGACTATATCTAATCAATACAAAGAGATAACTCCTCTTATAAAAGTCTGGAGTTCTCTTATATAATGTTTCAAATTCTTGCACATGCAGAGGGAGTATAACTGATACCATATTTCTGCAAAAGGTCTATCTCCTTCTTATCCAGCTATTGTGGCCATCAAATTTGCCCAACTTATGGGTTTCCCTCATAATATGTGTATGGGGATTGAATTACAGTCCCTCCTCCGTGCATTTGCTTCCAATTTTCCAAAGACATATCCAGTTTATTACATGATTTGTGTGTTTCCTTTTTAACAATTCTTCAGAACAACTGATTTATTTTATCATCCCTGCTTGGGTATGCTACACCCCCCCACACACACGCCCCATCCTCTGAGGATTTCACCCAGCATAAGGTCACCCACTGTTGTGTAACTTTCTTGAACTCTTCTCAGATTACATTTTTCATCCAGAAAAATCTTTTCTTCCCTGGAATAGCATAAGTGTGGGAATTAACAATGTTCCTGACACAATGCAGCAGGTGATGAAATATTCATAGATTTATATTGCACCTCTAAATATCATGGTTTAAAAGTACAAGCCCCAACAATTAGTTCTCCACTACCTCCTACCAAACCATGATTAAGGTAAGATGCAGAATTAAATTTGCAATGCATAATTAAATTTCAGCTGCTTAATGAGTTGTCACACAGCATTTGAGCCACAGGATTATCTATGAGCTCAACTCCAGCAGGCTGGAGCAGGTTTGAACTGTGGCTCTGGCTGTAACTGAGATAAAGAGGTTACACACTGCTGCTCTTTCACTGCTCCTAGTTTTGATCCTGATTCTTTGCTTCCACGTGGAAAGATAATAGATACATTCCTCACCCTCTCTTACCACCTATGCCAAAACCTAACCCAGGTCATAGCTAGCCAAGGGAGAACTTGCACTCACTGACAGATTTTACAACAGCACAAATACCTCATCCTGGCTCAGCTACAGCCAGACGCATCTGCCTGTCACACATCTGCCTCCAGCTCTAAGATGCGTTGTCACACATTTGTTGTGGACTAAACGACATGCAGATGACACACACACTTGCTAAGCCTACAACTGTCTGGGTAACTCACTTTAGCTTCTTGGGATATTTGTGTCTTAAGAGATTTGGGGCATGATATGGATCAATTTAGCAAACAGAAATGACAGATTATGGTGTTCCCAAACCCCTTCCGATGTCCTCACTTTTAATCACTGAATTAACAAGAGTGAGGTTAATTCACCAGACACCATTTAAACCATAGCTCCCTAAGTAATCACTGCAATGAAATGTGCATGCATCTTGGCTTCCTGCACCTAAAACTTAGTAGTTTTATTTTTGCTGTCAAAGCAAGCCACCACAGCACGCACTCATAGGGGAAAGTGCAGCAGAAGCATGGGGCCGGTCTTAGCTGTAGTAACACAGAATACTTTGAAGGACTCCATTTCCTTGCCCAGAATTAGGGCTCAGAGCTAGACAAACCAAGTCCAACACCAATCTAAGAGACTGGACATAGTTCAGCCTCTGCTGCTGAGTTCAAGGCAGAAATTAATTCTCAAGTTTCCACAGCCTCTGCAGTAAATCAGGTATTAAAACAGTGATTACTTGTGGACTTAACTAATCATTATGAAATTATGCTGTGCTATGCTGACAAAATATTTATACTAAAACTGCTCAAAAGTGTTACTAGGACAAAAACCTGAGAAGCACATAATGAAAAGGAAACATTATGCCATAGTAACAAAATTACAGTGTTATACTGCTCCCTCAAGTGAAGGTTTTATCCTAGCTGCGTCTAATTTATACTTATCAGTGCAAGCACCTTTCCGTAGTCAATGGATTTATTATTCTGAAAAGTAAAAGCCAACTCAAAACATTACATTAAACTGATAGACGGAGGGCCAGCTGGGAGGGCAGAGGGGTAGGGATTAGGTACAAATTGTTCACATATGGGTTTTTTTAATTATTATTATTGGCTATGCTCCACAGCACAGGGGGAGGGGAGAAGAGAGAGGAAGAAAGAAGTAGGAGGAAATTTGAAACTTACTGGTTGACCTCCCCACCATCTGTGATTGAATTTCTCTCGCCCTCGAAGACTGAAGCTGGCATCAAACACTGGGTCATACATCGAATTGCCAACAATCCCATGTGATTCAGGATAGAGTCCCTTTGTGCAGAAGTAGATTAATTAGTAAAACCCTAATGCACACAAATGCAGTGCTTCATAGCTATCTGCAAATGCCACTAAATTATTTTAAAATAAGTATATTTGTAACTACATAACAGAAAAGATTTTTACTTTCAGATAAGCACATTTAAATCTGGCTGTAGTAATGAAAGCAGTAAGAGGTGATCGAATTGTGCTAAAAAGCATAAAAACTCCCGCTACTCTATAATTTCAAGTTTTTCACAGTTTAAAATTTAGTTTGAGGTCAAAGAAAAAAACTAAATATATGAAAAGATCAATTTGAACTTTCAGTTCCTCTTCATTAATGCCCTTTCTGGACACAGTAATTCATTCTCTGGTTGCAAGAGCAACACTTAGCATTTCCATTTTATAATATTTTATCTTCATGAGTGCTTCTGCTAGATAAGTTATTTCCAAAGAAAAAAAATGGAGGCAAGTCACCCAAAGCCATGGCTTTATATCACAATTTATCGTGCAGTAAAAGCAATTCAGGGAGAAGAACAGAAAATTTCATTCTCTGGGCCCTCTCCCCTTCCAACCTATTCTTTCTCCATATCCTCCTGTCTCATCCATTTAAACACTTATGCAGTGGCTGAACAAAAAATGAAAAAAGGAAAGGGAAAAAAATTGCAGCTGCAGGTGGAGAGCTGCTTACGGCGACTTTAGGAGCTCTATCAGTGTCACACAGGTGTGGGGACAGCCTGGCTGCCAGCCCTGCCACCGCAGCACAGCAATGGCTCCTCTTACTGCACGGCCAACACAGCGTGCAGACACCCTCAGCAGCTGCACACTGCCCCACTGACTGGCTGCTCCAGCACAGAAACAACTGCTGGTTGTATTCAGGGCAGCATTTCAGGGGGTGGTTTTTTTCCCTTAGGAAAACTTTGACCTGTAATTATGCAGCAGTACAAATAAGTGAAAAAGCAGGCATGAGAAAGCATAGGAAAGCTGTGGCAGTGTATAATGGTGAGATGCAATCCTTTTCACCACCTCAAAATAAAAGAAAACACTTAAATACTTTGTCTTCAAAATGAAGAAAATACCAAACATAAATAAATATCGAAAAGGATGGATAATGAAGCAGTTTTTTATATATAACATATATATACACTTTTGTTTTTTAAACTTTGCTTCCTATAACACACACTTCTACTCCAGTGCAACATTTTATCATGAAAAAATCCTTCCAGGGGACTTACAGTAGCAAGGGTGTACAGGTTGGGGAATGTTTTTGTAGGGTAAACAGGTCGCATGTAAGGAGAATGTGTTCCACAAGATCCTGAAAAATCAAATAAAATGTGAGGAAGCAAAGATCTTAGACATGGAAAACCAAACCAGAGAAAGTAATTTCTGTGACTCAAAATGATGCAGAAGCTAGTTAAATTTTAACTAATGTAAGTGAACTTTCTGCTGCTTAACAGCAGTCAGCAGTTAGGGCAGTAGTAAATCTATTCATGCACTCTTTGTACTTCACAACCAACAACTGAAATAATGCATCTAGATGACTACAGAACCAGCTATACTCCCATAGACTTTTTTTCCCTAAGCTAGTCTCCATCCGGAGTCATTGGAAGTCTTTTGTTAAGTAAAACAACATAAGAAAACACAGGTTTAGTTTAAGTAATAAATACACCAAAGCTGCAGTTTCACATTGGGTTTTGTGGCCTCAGACCCCTCCCAATCACAGAAACATTTAGGCTGGAAAAGGCTTTCAAGATCATTGAACACAACCACAATTGGCTACACAAATATGAGGGCCAATACACATGGGGGAAAAACCCAACATATTTCAAGGGTATAGGCACACACAAACTACCATGCAATACAGAGAGGCTCAAATATGCAGTGCACCCAGTCCTCCACAAACACAGGGGGATGTCTATTCCAGCAAAGTGAGTGCAGGGCATGTTTTCAGCCATTAGCAGGCATCCAAGTACAGCTTCTGCAGCCGCTTATCCATCTCTCTGACTTTTCTGAATCAAGTGGAAATTTCTGAATCAAGTGGGCACCTCCCAACTAGCCTGCAAGCATGCATGATACATATCATGCACTAAAGATGAATATCTCTGCTGACAAAACCACATGAAGGTCACTGATTCCGAGCAGCATTTCCCAAAGCAGCAGCTGTGTGCTGCATTATTCAGGGTGCTTTCAAGTCACCAGTTGATATCATCTAATTTAAAGGGGACTTCTGCCATTTTATCTCCACATTGACCTTTCTTTTACTCAACGAACAATGAAAGCAATTGGGCTGCAAGAGACTGTCTTTCATTTATTGATAGAAAATAGATGTACTCACTCAGTTTTTCAATATTTGGCATGACTTTGTTCCCTTTCTTCATATATGATGCACGGAAACCATCAACAGAAAAGATGATCAAAGGAGGACGAACAAAGCTAAAGGCAAAAGCAGCAGGAATATAAAGCAGCATTTAGAATTTTTAGGTTTTTTTTAATTTCCACTTGCTCACTGACCCTCCAGGAAATCCAGAAGTTCAGTTACTGTATACTATATACACCTATAGGGTTTTACATACTTAACAGACCAAGAGAAACTGATAATCCTCACACGTAGTAACAGTCAGTGTAAGGGCTGATATCCAATATAAAAGACATCTTCCCTGAGAAGCTAAAAACATATAACCCATAAAGGCAAGTGCTTATAGAAGGAGATGGAGAAGGAAATTTGCCATGCACAAGTACCCAGGCCAGTACACAATCTCTAGTTAAAAAAAAAAATCTCTAGTCTCATGATAGTTGGTGCTCTTTCTCAAACAGAAGTCCATAGGGCATTTGGAGCATGTTCTGTGAGCAATTCATTCTAATATACTAAAGATGACAGTATTTCATGTCACTTTATTACTTTTTGAATTTACTACTGCCACTGAAAGTAAAGTCCAAGCAGGCAGATACATGCCATGGATGGACACACCTGGGCTTTTAAGTTATCTGCTGCAGGGGTTAGCAGCTGTCACTGTCACCAGGAGAAGCACATCCAAACTATCCTCCTAACAGGACAGGCTGAGCTGCAGCCCAACATAGCACTCAAGAAGATGCTTGCCTTTAGGGGTAATAATGAGACAATGGTTTTGAAAGTTACTTTCTCCATGTTACTCGTGTGCTCAGATTCCTTACTAAGTCAAGCCTGTACCCCGTTGCAGTTTAGAAATCCTTTCATTTAAGAACCCAATGATACAAGTACAAAATTCTGTCTAAAAAAAAAATTGCCTGAACTGTGTTCATGTATGGCTTAACCTGAACTTTACTGAAAGCAGAAAAACCTAGGCCTTTCCACTGACTTCAAAGGAGTCTGGCTACCATCCCTATGCATGTAAGCGAAGCAGGCAAATCCAGCTGCAGATCGTTGAACACTAAGAGCTCAAACCCAAATATCTCCACCACTACTCTCCCAGCAGCTCAAAGGCAAATGCACGACGATATTATGAGCCTAAATAAAGGCAAATGCTTGACAATATTATGAGCCTAACTGTACAAATGGTGAAGCCCAAGAAAGCATCCAACCCACAGTCATTCTGCCTGCACGACAGAGCCAGTGCAGAAATGTGGTAGGCAGAGGTCCAAGGCCAGAGCTGCCCTTGCTGCATTTGCCTTTCCAGGTGCAAGCAAAACACTTACCCTGCTGGACATTCAGGAGCCTTAATCTCTTCACAGTCATCATCCACCCAGTGTGTTTCTCCTACCAGAAAAGTCACATTGGAGTTACAAAAAATACAATATCTGTGTATACAGCTACAGGTTTTACAGAAAATATATATTAAAAAAAATAAAGTCTAGCTCCAGTTAATGGACTGACTCGCCATACTTCCCATTAAAAATGAGAATGCCTTTTCAGAAAGCTGAATAAGTGATCTGGTTATATTTTATTCAACAAAAATATCCAAATTAGCACTTCTACAAGCAGCTCTTAGAACTGGAGTTAAAAGTGTCCTTTTGACCGCAGGAGACAGTGGTAACGCTTTTTTTAATTTTTATTTTTGATTGGTCAAAAACAGGTAGAGCTGCTTCTGGCTGTGAATTCCCACCCTCCTACCATCAGTTCTGATGACTCCAAGAGCTGATTCAGCTGGCTAAAGGCCCAAAACAAAATTCATTCTGGGGAAGAAAAACAACTCTAAATAGTTTCCAGCTGGTTTAGAGAGGTGATCAGCTCATGGATCAGGTGAGACTCATGCTAAAAAAAGCATTAAATACTCTTTCAGAGCTAGATTAGTTAAAATTACTTCATGTAATCGACTATTTTCTTAAGGTTTTCACTGCTGAATGCTGTCTACAGAGTGGCTCATGACTTGCACTTTTACAGGTCAATTGAAAAAAACAAATTACTGACTAACAAGCCTATTTCCTGAATCTGGCACTATTAAAGGAAATGAAATTCAATTAAAATAGCAAAGCAAAAAACATCATCAAAAAGACCTGAAGGAAATGTGTGCTGCAGCAATTCCAACTGACCATGACAAGAGGCGGAAGGACAATTTCCAAGGGGTAAAAAAACCCCAAACAACACACTTTGCCTCAGATAGGCAAAGGCACGAATAAAGATGAAACACTGTTCTCACATAAAGCTTAGTCCTGTCAGAGTGCCAGGGTCATTGAGATAGTTTGTTATTACTCAATTAAATGAAGATTATGTACATTAAACCTGGAGACATACAAATTCCTCTGTCTTGACCCTTATGAGAGGAAGCTCACAAAAAAGACAGGAACCAGAAACTATACCAGTATTTAAGTGGTCTCAGCTTCTGATTTCTTTGGGAAAGGGAAGGACAATCTACAGGGATTTGTTGGAAAACACATATTTCGTTTGGATTCCTAACAGCAAAACCCAAGTAAACAAAAAGGCCCATTTTCAGTGTATGGATGAAGCTGGACTATTATAATCTTGTGAACGCAAGCATTTGTACAAAATGGTGAAATAATTTTAAACTGTAACCCTTGCCCCAGTAAAGTTAATAAATGAAAAAAAATAAGAACTAGGTGAGATACAAAAGCAAAAACCTGTAGAGCTCATTACCAAGGATGAGAAGACCTGCAGACACACTAGACAGGCAGAATACGCTCCAAAAGAGCAGAGCAGTGGATGAAAATCAAGTGTTCCCAGCCCATCCAGCCATGGTGTGTCACGGCCATCTGAAACCCAGGCCTCCCACCTGCGACTAATAGCCCTGGGATTCTTGCAAATCCTCTTCCACAAGAAACAAAACCTACAGATATTAGGCCAAGTAGTTTGAGCAGGAGCTTTTGTAGTGGGGGTGAAGAAAGGTCTTTGGGACAGAGATAACGTATCTAGGAATGCTCTGAGATCATTAGATACCCCTGTACTCCCTGTGATGTACCTGAACACTTTAGAGCTTTGCTTTAAACTCTTTTTCATCCACCTCCACCCCTTCTCTTTCTACCACTATTTCTACAGGCAAAGATAACGTCCTTCAACATACTAATTACCTCTGCTAGTGCCCAGAAAATTACAATTGCGATCCTCCACTTCCCCCACCTCCTAAAAAAAAAAAAAACCAAAAATCAAAGCAAAACAAGGAGGGTTCCTCTTTCGGATGAATATTCTTTACCCTGCATTCTGTTGGGTTTGAAGAGATAAGAGGTAGAAAGACCAAAGACGTACCTTTGCAAACGACTTGGTAATTAGTACAGCAATCTCCTCTACTTAAGCAGTCTTCAGAGCAGTGACAAGCATTGTCATCATTCCTGGTTTCTCCACAGCGATCTTTGGTACACTCCCAGCCCCGAGCTAAAACATTCACAATGTAAGCAAGAATGAGAGATTGTAATGAAAACAAAGAGTATTCATTCATCTACAATGAAAACACTCTAGTCGTCAAAGCAGGTATATAAACCAGAAAGAAAAAGGACCCTTGTCACTTGCAAGTGCAGGATAGCTCCTCTGCAAACACGTGTGTATTTCTGCTACCCTCAGGAACTGTACTCAGGCTTCGTACAACCTGAGTGCCAGAAAAAGCATGGAAAGGATAAGACAAAAAAGGATCTTCATAAATAAATGGTGGAACCTAATGCACAAACTGAGAATTATGGTGTTTCTTGGGTAATCTTTGCTTTCCCTCACAACTACTTCAGTCCCCTGTTCAATCCTTAGAAAATAAGAAAGCAGAAAAAAAGACTGCCAATGCAAAGTGATGCCTTGTTCCCACCATCAATTCCTCACCCATAGCACTGATCCAGCACTAACCTCAAAGATACCAAAAAACAAGAGCTGTTCTTCAAGGAAAAGCATGGCATGGCTGGTGTGAAAACTCTATCTTTTCTCATCTTGGAAATGAATTTAAGCTCTGGCCTAAGTTAGCTGCTCTCTCAAGTACATTGTTTAGGAGCAGGGCCTATGGTTTTAAATATATGGTTTTCCTCAATTAGGCCCACCAAAGAAACTAAAAAAACACTTAAGACAGCATTCACTGGGCAAAAATCACACATCAGAGCAATGTCTTTTATCCCTTTTTCTGCTTCATTTGGGGCTAATTTCTGTAAGTATGTAATATTTGCAGACCACACATAGGATAACTGCATGAATAAATGCCTGCGGGAGTATATGAGCATTAGCACCACAGCCACAGGGGCTACACATATACATATGTGAATCTATGTGTCCACTGTGGACAGGAGGGTGAGGAAATGAAATCCTGCCCCCTTTGGCAGCAGACATTGTTCTGAAAGTCTTCAAAAAGCCTCTCATTCTGCAGCTGTTGACAGCAGGGCCAGAACAGTGTCAGCCTAATATTCAGAAATTTTTGGCCTGGAACCAAACGTGTTTTTCATACTAGATTAGCTCACTCTTTTTTTGTGTCAATCTATGAAAATTATATAATCATAAACAGAACAGAGGAAGTCAGGACTTTCAAGCATGGCAGATCCATGGGCAATGATATTTTTAATCACTGCACTTTTCTTCTGGCTGCTTAGTAAGTGTAATACTTCAATAAAGCAATAAAAAGTTCAATGGCAAAAATAAAAGGCACCTGTGTCAACTCTGACCACTGTGCAAACACTGAAGGAGATGGGTACAACTAGTCATTTAAATGCACTATGCTGAGAAGTGAAATATAACTTATGTCTCTTTGAAGTTCTCCTTACCTATGACTCATGGAAAAAAAAAAAAAAGCCAAAAAAAAAAAGAAAGCTAATCTATTGCTATATTTCCGCCCCCCAGGGTGCAATGAATTGAAGTCAAATGTTTCTACCAGTGCGTTAATATGCATCCTAACGTCTGGAAATCAGGGTCTGGGACACGGGTAGCAAGCTGTGGGTGTCCCCTGCTCCAAAAGGACCTGCATCACTTCAATGATGCCTGATTCCAAGGCACCCTCTCAAGTGAGACTGAATTGCTCCAATATTAAGTTACCAATTGGGATGAAAAAGGATGGCTGACAAACAGTTTTTACCATGGCTTTTAATTGTAAACTAGAGATTAGACCGGTGCCTGAACACTGATTATTGCTTTTAATCTAGCGACAGAAGATCTACTTTTCTATGTGGTAAGAAGAGTACTCTGCTTTTTCTGTCCCCACCGTCAGGAGCAATAGGTGCTCATCTCTTCTGCTCCTTGCAAGGAAACATGGGCTGCATTTTGGGCTGGGCTGGGCTGAACCTGCCTGGCCAGGGCAAGGTGAGGAAGAGATGCAGGTTATGCCAAGGAGTGCTGGTTTATCAAGCAGGTCCTGACCACTGGCAGAACCCAGGTGTCAGAAGTGCCTGGCAGTGCAGGACAGGAGACCCATCATACCTGTCTTTAAGCACAGCTCATCAAAGTCAAAGCAGCAGCTGTTGTAGCTCTTGCACAGGTTGTCACAGCGGCAGCCAGGAGGCTCTGCCTCTTGAAGCTCAAAGCATCTGTTTTTGCAGGAGCCAGAGGTATTGATCCAGGGGGAATCTGACAGGACTGTGTGGAACAAGAAACAGGGCAACATTCGTCAGGCTAGCAACGATGGGACGGGCAGCTCAGCCCTGAACCACTTGAATGAGCAAGACTATGGATGCTTGCTCTGGGAAAAGAAAGGGAGCAGGGAGAACAGGAGAATTGCTTGAAGAAACAAAACAAAAATAGAACAAATGCAAAAAAAGTTGTTCTTTTGGGGGAAAAAAAAAAAGGAAGCAGCATGCTGTGATAACATCCTGCAAAGAAACAGCCCTGGCTTTACCTCTGTAACAATCAAGAGATCATTAGCAGAAACGTATTGAAGTCTCCGAGGCCCCATTCCAGGAGCTGCAGCTATTCCACAGAGGCAGGCCTTTGTTTTCAGAAACCAAGTGACATTTTTCATGGCTGGCTGGGCAGTTTACATAGGAAAGGACTCCAATTAATCTAAGTTCGGACAGCAGGACTTGGTTTGCTACACTGGAAGGTGTCAAATCAATGTGAAGCGTGAAAGAAAACTTTAAAATGCTCTATAAATTAATGGAGAAATAAAGCAAGGCTTTTTGATGGGCTTCTGCTGGGCACCAAATTATAAAAAACTTTAAAAATACAAAAGTATGTAAGAAATCAATAATTAGTATGTGTATAAGTAAATGGAGGACTGCCGGTATGCAAACCATGAATAATGTATTAGACTTCAATAATCTATTTATTAGTAAAGGCACTTAATGTCAAAGCTGATATATGTCTGCTCTTTTCTCAAAACTTACTATTTAATACACTTTATATATTTAACAAGTATTTCTTGTAGGAGAATCCTACATAGAAGCTTATATGAAGCAAGAAAAGTATGTGCTGTTCTCTAGGGTTAATTGTATTTTATGAAATAAAGTAAGGAATGTATGTTGTCCTTTAAATATAGAGGTGTTCCAAGGAAAATTTCACAATGCCTTTTGTTCCTTGAGAGACCTATTAAAATTAAGTATTTGAAATTGTCTTGTGTTTTGTTTTCTTTTAGGCCATGGTTTGGTTTTGGGTTTGGCAAACCTCACCATGATTAGCAGTATGACTTTTAGAGGACTGACGCAATGGCACTTTTGGGAAATAGTTGCTCTGATATTTTCTTATGTATTTTTCCCCCTACACTTTCACATCACTGAGAATTTAGTTTCCATATAAACTGAAGGGAAATCTCTTCCCAAATAAGATGGCATTAACTGAACACTATGAGAATGGATGGAAAAGATCATGCAGGGGGAGTTTGGAGTGACGTAGCAGCTGATGTCTCACCAGTTCTCATCCCAAGCACCACTGCTCCACCACTTCTATTGAGTGGCACTGACTGGACACCAACACAAACCATTTCAGTGAGTAAACTTGTCAGAAAATCAGTGCTACAGCAAGACCATAGGTAAGAAACACAAATGTACAGTGATTGCAGTCGTGGTTCATGGCAATGTCAAGGCACACACATGTAACTGCTGGAAAAGGTGGTAGCAGATGACTCCATCTTTCTGTTTTTGTGGGGCTCTATTTCAATCAGGTCAGCAGCGCTCAGGGTGAGTAACATCATATACAAAGTGAAGTTTCACTCTGTAGGTACATACCCTGCCAGCATGCTCTTAGTGAGCCATTAGTATTTTGGTCATCTGAAACTCCAAGGAGATAAAGATTGTGCATCTATGCTGGCAATACATAGATCAGTGTTTTCTTTGCTTACATAAGCAGCTCACATAGCTACGCTAGAAATTAATCACATGAGGATTGTTTCAAATCATGTCAACACTCAAATTTTCTGAGTTATGAAGCTGCGGTCTTTATTTTTGATGACAGCTGCTTCCTATCAAATGCTTCTGAAAATCTATTACCAAAAACTATTTTCATGCTATTTAACCTCTTCTTTCTCTTTTAGAAGCCAGGTAATATGCAATCACAGATCCAGTAAACCGCAAATCAAAGGTATTAGAAACTTGAAAGTATTACATACCAGCGTATAAACCTTACCCTGGGCATTACCCTTTTAATTTCAAAGGGCTGAGAGGGAGATGTTTTCAGAAGGCCAAAAACCCTCAAAACCAACACATCAACACATGTTTAGGAAAGAGAAGGTGTAAATCTCATTGCAGGTTACGTAAGAGACAGTTAACTGCAGCTCAAGGAATGTCTACCTGCTGTAAAGAGCAGCTCATTAATACCAGGAAACCACCCGAACAAACTGCCCACAGAAGCAGTGCAATCTCAGAGCTTGAAGATTTTGAATAGGCTAGGCCAAAATCTGTCAGAAACACTTCTGTAGTAACTGACCAGGTCTTGGGATATGGAGGTCTACACAGCAGTTGAACATCCCTTCTAGCTCCATCTTGTATAACTGCAAGTAAGGTTTCCTTTTCAAGTAAGAAAGGTTTAGCCTACCTACCTTGTCCAATTTTTGTCAATTTTTTTTGTGAAAACAACCACCTCATTAGTGATGAGCAAATTATTGCAAATCACTTAGCAAATTCAAGTCACATGTCGTGAGTCAATGTAGGACACTTTCCATATCAGAGCACAAAAAGTAACTTGCTGAATTTCTCCAAGTACATTCAGATCATTTCTTTGTTTCTCATGCTTGACCTTGCCTTTGCAGCCAGACCATGATTTTCAGGTCGTGCACAATGCCACAGCACAGGTACAAGCACATGCAACATAGTTTAAAAATATATCTCTCTCCCTGGTGAGCATTTTCAAATTAACAGAAACCCCTGCACAGAACAAACTTAGACAATTTCAAATCCCTCCACAGCTCCTACAGTCAGATGGTGCAGCAGGTACAGGATCCTCAGCCTAAAGACCCTTCCTTCCTTATATCATACATAAAGCTTTTCGCGTTTTTTTTTCCATACAGTCCTTTTATTGTCACTAAATTCAAAACAGGCATCTAATTGTCTTCTATGTCATAGATTAGAGAGCAAAGCTACATAGGGCAATAGCACCTTTGTGATTCATTTGAAGGAAGTTGTTACATTTCCATTTTAAAGGTGTTTTAATTGTCTCAGAAAGTGCCATATCGAACTATTTCTTTTGATTCTGTCTGATTACAAGGTTTAAAAAAATAAAATCCATTTATTTGTAGTAGTGTTTAAAACAGGACTACACAATATAGACATGTTTAAAGAGTCATTATAAAAAGACTACCTAGTAAAAATTCGCCATTTTGGATACCATATGGAAACTATATGAAACAACAAAATACTTAAACAAAACATCTGGACCGCTTGTTCTGCTAGATGGCACTGCTATTATGAACTTGTTTTTAATTTTTGCAATGAGTTAAACCTAAATGAATAGTCAGATAAGGGAAAAAATAAAAATGTTCCAACAGAAGAAAAGCATTATTTCTTTTTAAATGGCATGCGTAAAACTACAATGAGAAGAGAAAAAACTACAGTGTTTCTCCACCCAGAGCATTAAGTTATCCTACTGTGATCAAGAACCATGGTTCAAGAGATTACTAAGGCCATTTTCCCTGAAAGTGCTTAAAAAGATGGCTAGGAAATTCATAAAGCAAGTAACTTACAAAGGCAAAGTTATGGAAAAATGTGAGCTTTGGTTCCCAACTGCTTCTTATAATTTTGAGTAAAGAATTGACTTCAGTTAAATAATTTGTTGGGTACAAATATTCAGTATCTCAAGGGTATAAAGGCATACATCTGTATGTCTGTACACTGTCAAAAGAACAAGAAGGGGTATTTTAGCCTCTGTGGTGAGATTTTGGCATGCATTTGCAGAGCACTGGGGAAAAAATTATGGTTTTGGCTCACAGAAGAGTTCTGTGCTAGATGAAAACAAAAATTTGCTTACAATCATGGCCTATCTCTGGAGAAATAACAATTTGGTTTTTACAATAATGCTTGGTAAATAAAGTGTTTTGTCAATATAAAAGAATAAATTCTCAACATCAAGACACTTGAGGTAGATAACCCGAAGAATAGTGAAGTTGAAAATTAATTTATACCAATTTTTTTTTCTGGATATTTCGTTGGGCTGCTCTTCCAATGAAGTAGAATTAGAAGTTATGCAATTAAGAGTGACTAAGGTTCTTTGATCACAGTGTTTTCAGTTTGCTAAAAACCCCACACATCTCCAGTGTAACTATTTACTGTCTATGCTTTACTATAGCTATACTCTAAATGCTTTGCTATCTTTTTTTTTTCTCCTGCAATAAAAGTAATCAAGCTACATAAACACAGAATGGACAAAAACTTTCTATTACTTTTGTCTCTCATTGTTGCACCCTTGACTGGACTACTTCAATGCCACGTGCTGAGTCAATTCCACCTGTAAGCCAATTTTCAATAGATTTCCAGAAGTACCCCATCTCCTGCCCTTTTCAAGAGATTCTGTTTCTTCCTACTTTTCTGGAATGCTGAGCTAATCCTCCTGCTTTTGGAAGGAGCATACAGTTACTGTTCCCAGCCCTGGAGGTGTTGAACAGTGCTGGCTGGCTCAGCAGGGTTGGCACTGATCAGCTGCAATGGGACTCCAATATCAGACCTCTGGGTCTTCAGTAAAAACCAGCTGAGCCCTGCCCTGACAGTCACCAGTGAAAGCAAAGCAACTAGCACTCTGGTGTTGAACACTTGAAATGCAAATCCTTCCCATCCCTATTACACACACTACACATCTGCTCTACAACTAACATCCTAGAACACTTTTTAAAAATTATTTTTCAAGTAATTTTTCTTTTACTCCTATAAAGATCAAAAGCAAGAACCACTATCTTCTTGATTACCTAAAATGCCTCTATTCAGTGATAGTGGCTGTGATTAGACACCAGCTCCTCAAAGAGGGAGGACAGGAGGATACAGATACATTACCAGGAACACAACAAACTCTGTCCATGGCAAACAATTTTATAATTAAAATTCACAGGCTATCATTACAGATGGGCATTGCAAATGAAACCCTTTCACTTCAGTTACGTTAACCAGCTCTAAGTCAATGACCACAAGTTTCCTTTCTTCTGCCAAGGGAACAGAGACACAACTCAAGCCTGCTTTTTCTTAAAAGACTAGTTGTCTGGTAAATACATTTTTCCATTTGGACTATGCTTGAGCTGACAGAACCCTATACTGTCCACAACATAAACAACAGTTCCTCGGGTGGTATGTTCTTGCTGTCTTCCAAATAAAAAAAGTAGAAGGCATAAGAAAAGCAGAGGACTTGGTGACAGCACATCTGCATGAACACCTGCTCTCCTCTCCCAGCCCTCTCTGCCGTCAGATGTCTGCCGTCTACTGTTCACAAACCAGCATGACCTCAGGAGCCACAGAAATCCCAAAAGCTTTTCTCACCGGTGCCTCTTGAAAGCATTAATCAAGTTTCTAGAAACCGCTTCAATAGCTACCAAAATAAACCCACCACCCTTGAAGCCATCAGGGAGTTTCTCTTAGCGCTAGAAAGAACTCGTGCAGGGTACAAAACACTGCAAACACTTCAGGAGCTGATGGGACCAGTCTCTGTAACACTGACAGTGCTCAGTCCTAAAATAAGCTAAATTTTCCATAGTCACATGCACACAGAGCAAAAGTTTAAGTAAATAGGAGACCTATAGGTGAGTCCCAAAGGTCAACTGACTCAGGCTCAGCGAGTTATTTATTCTTCTCTATATCCTAGAGGGAAAACGAACAAGCCAACTACTGTTACGGAGTAGGAATGGTTTCTAACCACAGTCTATAACATAAGGGTATATAGTAACGTACAATTTATGTCTGTTACTGTACCTGAGACCGGGCCCTCATCCCATTCTTCAGATCGCCTAAACCGATTTGTTGTAAATCCCATGCAGACATTTACTCCAAAGGCAAAAGCAAATAAGGATATAACCTGCAAAAGTAAAACAACAGAGTAAGCAAACTGTGCAAGAAGCAGGACTTTTGCACTAAGAGCATTATGCATAAAGGACAGAGATGGTCCTCAGTACATTGGAACTCCCCAGCATTGCAGTTCCCATCACTGGAGCAGCAGCTGACAGCGTCACTGTTGGAGAGTAACACAAACCAGAAGGGGTTTATGAATAAAACATCTCTTTCTGAAGCTGAAACGCTCCTTTTTGTAGGAACTTATTCAGGAGAGACGGGCTACTCCTCCTCTAAAAGCAAACGCGCTCCTCTCCTCCCCTACCTGGTGCGAGTGGACGCAGCCCTGCTTAGCCATACCAGGGAATTCTTGAAAAGCCTGTGCAGCACTGTCGCCTTTTTTTATAGTGAGCGCAGAGCTCTGTTTGCTCGGGGAGTTCAGGCTATTAGCTACGAGTAATCCCACCTGGTGAGGTTGACAGGCTCGTGTGATTTGTCCAGGGGGTGATTTCATCATGTTTCACTCACAAATCGCAGCTCCGAGTGCAAGAAGCTCCAGGCATCACCGCTCGCTGCGCCCTCCCCCCAGACGCACACCCGCGCGCTTTTATGTGGTTTCCTCTGGCAGAGCCGGGCTGGCTTTTGCCGCTGCGGCCAAGAGCTGTTCCTGCTCGTTTTATTCTCCTCACAAAAGTAACATGCTTAAAAGAGAAACCAAATGCGTCTCCATCTGGCTCAGAGAAGAAGCGGGGGGAAGCTCGCTGCGGAGTGCAAATCTCCCGCTGGCACCCCCGAAAGCGCCGGGCCGGTGTCAGGTGTGGCTGCCCGGGGCGCTGCCCTCGCCCAGCCGGGCGGCTTTGGGAGCGCCCGGCTCCTCTCCGAGGGCTCCCCACCTTCGGCACTGGGCTGCAGAGGCCTCTGGAGACACCTTCGCACCGGGGGCACAGGGGCATTTTTCAACAGTGCTCTCCCGGGCTGCTGTGGCAGGGCAAGACTCGTATCGATGGAAACACAAGCAGTTTCATCTCAATAGCTGGAAACCCCAGACTTCCAGAAAGGAAGGGAAGTGACACGTTCCCTCTGCCCCACATTTCCCCATTTTCATCAACAACAGAAAGCTTGGCTGTTTGGATAAGCACTTTTATTTACAAAGCAAATGATAATGCTGAACAGAATTACGGTTCAAATCAGTGGCTCAAATATTATTTGCCAAGGCAAATTATTTACCACTGTAGTTTGCCACTTTTTTTTTCTCTGATGAAAGCTTCTTTCATGAAAGTGTTTACTAACAATTACATTTAAAGGGACAGAGTCAAGGTTTGTAAGCCCTCGGATGGACTGAACTTCCCTTGGGACCTGTCCCATATTCTATACTGGCATTGAAAGACACAGTTTTCTTTAAAATATTTTGCAGTATTCAACACATACAATTTTGAACTTTGTTCAGAGGTAACTTTTACCTGCTGAAATAACTCCTCAACCGTGTAGCTTTACAGGACAGAGTCTAAAATTCCCTTCTCTTTGCTGCCCAAGTGTCAGCCTGCCAGCCTTTGCAAGGACCTGATCCTTTTTTATGCAGTTTCTTAGCCGAAAATGGCTCCATTGTGCAGCTGCAACTTTGCATTGCAAGGCTCAAGGCAATGTAATTAGCTTGAAAATTCCTACACTGGGACATTGTATTCCTTTTCCTTGAACAAACTCGGACTATGAATTCAAGACTCATCTTCTGGTGTTCCCTCTATCACTGTCTGGGCTGGAAAAAAAATAGGTAGCAATAGGCACTATTTTTCTAGCAAAAAGCTGTGCATAGAGGTCTAAAGAAAAGCAATCATCAAAGGTTTTACTAGCTGTTCCTATAAAATTCTTCATCCTTAGCATCTGGTATATCTTGTGGTTAAACAATTTCATCTTCAAACACTCTGTAAGTACAGCAGTGTTTGACCACAGCAGAAGGGAAACCTAAAGTGTCACAAATAAAATTGCTCCACGGTGTTGCCTATATATCTTAACTAATGAAGTTCATTATTTCAGAGGCAAGATATGGGAATCAGCAGCCCCAAGCTCTCCCCCAGGCTAGGACCTTCAGATCCCAAGGGACTCAGGCAAAACATAAGGGATTTTTCAAATTGGGTGGCCAATTTTGTGTGCCCAAACCAATACATGAAGTCTCTGAGATGCTTTCAATTTCAGAGCCTTTGCTGTTCCTGCATGTCTTCCTAACCCACAGGTGCTCAGGTTTTTTTTGAAATAAAGTTCCTACATATGTTAAAAATGGCCATTCAGGAAAAAACCCTTAACAAATAAAACCAGAAAATGCAGCATTATGAATGACTTCTACAGATTTAAACATAAAAATTTTATTCTTCCATTCATGTAACACCTCTGGAGCTTGTAAACATCACAGTTTTACATAAATGGAAGAGCTTATTTTATGTTTCCTAGTCCATGTTACAAGTATATTAAATTAATTAGCCTTCTTTGTAATGTCCTTTAGAACTATAGATGATGACTCTGAAACTGCTAATCTTTTTCATCTGTGTTATGTAAGACACATTTTCCAGTAGCTCTGAACTGAACACAAATGCACAATGTTCTTTTTGTGACTGGGATTGTGCCTGAAGCTATCCCACAGATTCAAAAGGAACTTATTAGCATAAACAAGGTCTAATGATTTTGTTCAGGAAAAATTTCACTGTTGGGATCAGTGGCAACTAGTTTTTTCAGCAACTAATTGCAATTTTACTAATCAAAAGAGACAAGACTGAAGCTGAAATAATGTACTTCTGGCCCAAGAATTCAGCAATTCAGTGGAAGTTTTAAGGCTTAAATGAAACACATTATAAAGGAATTTTAACAAGATCATCAGAATATGAAATGCCTATTCCTCAGTTTTGTACATAAAAATTGCCCTTTGGCTTTTCAGACTTACATGATTTCACTGATTATTTAACACGGGATGCAAAGCTTTCAACGAGGCACCAGATGGCGCCTCACAGGAGACATTCGTGCTGTGACATTTCCAGTTACAAACATTCACAGTTTCACAGAATCGTTTAGGTTGAAAAAAAACATTAAGATCACTGAATCCAACCCCATGTCCACCACTAAAACACGTCCCTAAGTGCCACACCTAAACGTGTTTCAAATACTTCCAGGGATAGTGACTCCACCAGCTTCCCTGGGCAGTTTGACAATGCTTTTTGTGAAGAAATTTTTCCTAATTTCCAGTTTAAGCCTCCCTTGGTCCAACCTGAGGCCATGTTGTCAAATCCTGTTACACATTACTTGGAAGAAAACAAACTCCACCTGGCTACAGCTTCCTTTCAGTCCGTTGTAAAGAGTGGCAAGGTCTCCCCTGAGCCACCTTTACTCCAGGCTAAACAGCCCCTGCTCCCTCAGTTTCTCCTCATCAGTCTTGTACTCCAGACCCTTCTCCAGCTCTGTTTCCCTCCTCTGGACATACTCCGGCCCCTCAATGTCCTTTTTGAAGTGAGGAGCCCAGAACTGAACCCAGGATTCAAGGTGCAGTCTCCTCAGTGCCAGGTCACTGTCCTGCTTCTGATCCAGGTCAGGATGCCGTTGGCCACCTTGGCTACCTGAGCACACTGGTTCATGTTCAGCCGCTGCTGATCAGCACTCACAGGTCCTTTTCTTCTGGGCAACAAACTGACTGAGAGTGCCCTTGTCCAGCTCATCATTAAAGATATTAAACAGAACTGACACCAGTAGTGAGCATTGGAGACTGGACAACAACTGCATTTAATGATATCACTACTCTCTGGGCCTAGCCATCCAGCCAGTTTTTTAATCCAGTGAAGAGGGCACCCATCTAGCTAATGAATAACCAATTTCTCCAGAAGTACGCTACTGAAAATGGTATCAAAGGCTATTCCATAGAGTTAATATAAGCAAAGTACTCACGGTCTTATATAAAGCACATTTTTCTTGAGCAGTTTTTCTAATGAGAAAAGGAATGCAGAGAAATCAATTATACTGGCTGAGTCAGAGTTTGGGGATGGAGTGGACTCTAATAAAATGAGCCTTTTTAGCTACTCTTGTCAGCTTTGCACTGGATGCTGGATGAAGTTGGTGACTGGGGGACCAAGGTGAAAGTAGGGTTGACAGCACCATGAAAGACAGAAAGGTAAAGGACTTCCCTATAGTGTCTCAGAGCACTCATCCTCCCAAACACAGCATCCACGTATAGTTGTGGCCAAGAAGAACAGTCAGTTGAGTGCACAAAATTGCAATTTCAAAGAACAAAACCATTTGACAAACCCTAGAAATTCAAGCAGTCTCCAAGTCAAGTGTACACAGGTACAAGCACTGGGAAACCAAATGAACTTCCTGCAGGCAGAGTGAGCAGAGGAAGAGTTGAGTACTTTACTGATGACACCCGGAGTCTTAACGAAATCAGAGGCACAACGTATCAAGTAGAACTGATTCCTGTGTATAAAGGACTTTAAACCATGTTTTTGTTACAGACTCAGAGAATGGTTAAAGTTGGAATGGACCACTGGAGGCCATCTAGTCTAACCTTTCTGATCAAATAGGATTCTTTAGAGCACACTTCTAAGGATGGTGAATATATCCAAAGAAGGAGATCCACAGCTTCTCTAGGCTTGTTCCAGTGCTCAGTCACTCTACAGTAAGTTCTTCCTCACATTCAGGTGGAACTTCAGAAGGCCTGACTAGCAGCTGAGGAGCTGCACCACTATGCCCTCTGCTACCCCATGAGCCTGGGGAGACCCACAAACCAGGCTGTGCTCACATGAAAGCACACCCTCCTCACCGCAGCTTCTCAAAACACCACCAGTCTTCAATTATCTGTCTGCTCATCACTGCCCCAGGGGAATGGTATGCAAATCATAGTGCCTGGTGCCCTGGAGGGCTGTGCTGAGGATGCCTTTCTTGGCCAGAAAGATCCATAAAGCAGTGCCAGACCCTCAGGGACAATCATGGACAAATTAAAGTCTTCAAAATTGCAGTTTGCTGCAGCCCAGCCCCTGTAGCACCAAATGCCTTAGGAACATATAGACCCATCAGCATTTCTGAGCACCCTGTATAATGCCTGCAGGGTTCACAGGGCTGGAGAGAGAGCACCCAAATACAGCTCAAACTCACCAAGTACCACATAGCAAAGCACGTTGGCCAGCAAAGCATGCTGCACCTCATCTCACCTCACTCTCATGTACATGTCCTGCTCAAAATACAGGGACAGTGGGCTCATGCCTGTCTGAAACAGTTCTGCCTACACAGAGACAGAAGAGGAACCCCTGGTTGGGAGAGGACCTGAGTCCCTGTCTCTGCTTTACTTATGTGAAACATTTGTATACTTACTGGGATAATGACTGAAAACTGGTGAGCAGTGTGGTGAGAAAAAGGAGGACATAATGCAGTAGAGAAATAAATTTTCTCACACCCCACATCAGATTAAACAGCTTCAGTAGTTCAGTGAGGACTGTGGATTTGGTGACTGCACTGCAGCTCCAGAAACTGCCTATGATGCCCGTGGAGGGGTCTTAGTCCGCATGAACCCTCCACACACAATCACTATTTGTGGTGGCATACAAGCAGAACAAGGTTTATGAGCAAGTTTATGTCTTAGCAGGACAGCTAGGTCACCTGAAAAAAGCAGAGTTTTCAGTGACCTGGAGAAAGCTTTTGGTACCTGGCTGCTTCTCTTAGCACTACTACAGCTAATACACCACCCAGTCCAACACAGGGAGTTCACCTCTCACTTTGAACCACACATGACAGCAGCAGCATTAACACCAGCCCCATATCTATGCTTTCCTCATTTCAAAGAAACTAACATATACCAAATTCTGCTTCTGGACAACATTACTATCATGAAGCAGAACAAGCACTTCACTAAAATGCGCTGAAAATTATATTTCTTAAGATAGTCATAGATAAAAATTCTAGCAACTGCAGAATAAAAACTGTTATGTGATGAAAAATCTTCAGGGAGAATAGGAAGGAGTGAACCATGGAGCCACAGGGCCCATATATGTTTTTAGCACAGACCATTAAAGGCTGTGTATTCAGATTCCCTCTCTTGTTTTCCACTGCTTGATATGGGTGTCACAGGTGCCATTATCAGCTTTACATGGGGTCTTTTTCAAAGAGCTGTAGATTTCAGTGGTGTTACATCCACCACCTGCCCCCCAGACAGCAGTCTGGAGGTTTCAAGGGCCTTGCATGGTACCTTGCATATGCCACACACAGTCACAGTAATTTATTTGAACTTTACAAATGATACAACCTATTACATCCCACAAAAACCATAACCCCTTTCAAATAATGAATTAAAGCTAAATGAGAAAAAAACCCAACCAAAACAAAAACTAACAAGCAAACAACAGCAAAACAAAAAACAAAAACAAAAATAAACAAAAAAACCACTAGAATGGGAAAGCTACTTAAGGATGAAAAAAGCACGTTTTCTAGAACTTCAAGTCATATTTCTAGTTTCTTTTTGTAATTTCTATGTAGATCCTTTACCATGTTCAAACCCTTCTCAGTAGAATATTAGCTTTGAATCTCCTGTGTATATAAAGCTTCTTCTAGGGGCTTCTACAATAGCCCTGTAACATATCTCTCTGACTTGATTGCATTTACCCTCAGCTCAAACTCTACTTTGGCACATTTTCAAGGTCAAGGCTTGGATATGATTAAAAAATTTCCAAGTGCTAGTCTCTCTACACAAGTAAAATGTGGATATAATTAATACTGTTTACTTTGGGGTTTTTTGCAAACAAAAGTTTCTGTTTGTTTGAAATACTTCTTTTCATGTTTTCAGCACTTGGATCAAGAAAGAAATATTTTAATTAATATATTTCTCCAAGTTAATCTAAAAAAACCCCACTGATATTTTCAAAACAGCAAAATTCTATTTGATTTCAGTTTAAAGAGATATGTCGCTAGGAATATTGTTCTCAACTTGCCTGCAGCTGAGGCTTTGGACGTGCTTTGCAGCATCAATACTTCTGCAGAAAGATCAAAGTGGGTTCAGGCTGGAAACAGAGGATTCCCACAAAACAAGTAGGGACATGCCTTCCGGTGGGCACATTTTCCTCCTGGTTCTATGTAGGAAGAGGAGGCATCTAAGGCTGAAGAATTGGCTGGTGTTATGTGTGTTTCCACCTGTGAAAGCTTTTTTTTTTTTTTTTTGCATGATAAATGAATGCATGAATACAGAACAGGCCTTGGCAGTGTTGCAGTTAAGAGAAAAAAAAATGCTGAGGGCCTTCTGGGGCTTGAACTTACTGCACATGAGCATGAGCCTGACTTAAGCAGACCTATTTTATTTGCATAAGGACTGCAGGTCTACACCACTAAATGCAATCAGTCCAGCACAAAGAGAAGGAAATCCTGAAGAAATTAGGACAGCTGATGAGGAAGAGGTCTCCTCTTAAAGAGGAAAAACCACCACAATTATTAAACACTGCCTAAACTGCCTGATCTGATCCACAGGCCACAGCAACATTTATGTGGCAGAGGGTACAACAGGAACTGTCCAGGCTTTTGTTCATAGACAAATGCATAAAATGGGGACACAGCTAACATGTTAACAAACTTAATCCCATCTGCAGCCTTTTGTTTGGTGTACTGATTTATCTCACAGTTGAAAGACACATCTTTTTAAGCTGTTGAGAGGAGTGAAATAGCTGGCTTTTCTGCCCTTTTCCTTCAGAACAGAAATAAACCCAGCAAGGAGAATACCTAATGTCTACCACTAGTACTGGCAGACTGGCAAGTCCATGGTATTTCATCCATGCTCTCACCCCATCTATTTCTAGAGATACACTGCAAATCAAAACAGGTTAGAAACTTCCTTTCCTTTGACAGGTCTGACAGTTGGATGAGTTTCCTGCCCTGGTCCTCAGCCCTGGCAGCAGTGAGACATAGCGAGCTGCAAACTGCTGCTGCTTCCAAGCTGGGCACTGTAACTGAGGAGCATCCGGGGGCAGGGGAGCGGGGAGGGGGCACGGGCAAGCTCTGCTGTCCCCCCACTCCCTCTGCTCCCAGGGGAGCGGTGTCACTGCAGCTTTCACTGAGCACCCTGCACTTCTTAATAGGCATCTGCTGCTGCCTGCTGTAGTGGCACAGCACAAAAGCCTAAAACAATCACATCTTGCTTTTTGGGTCATTTCGGACAGATGGGCCACTTTCCAAGCATCACAAATTTTCCTAAGTTGAAACATGTCACCACAAGTTCAGTTGAAGGTCACATTTTTTTTTCTGATTTCAGCTGAGTGCAAAGATGACAAATGTAAGTACAAAGGGAAAAACATCCTGTTGGAACAGTACTCCCTGTTTTCTACAAGTGAGGAAAGTATACACAACATTTCAGCAACAAAACAATGTGATCCATTGCTGAATGACTATTTTTAAAACCCATATCATAATGTGTAACTCAATAAATTTCAAAGTCTGCAGGAATGCAATATAAAAATAATGAAGAAAAATGCTAGTAATCAAAAATATGCAACTCTGCATGGGTTTGCATAAGGATTATCGGGGGTTTCAGCAAATACTTTTTTTACTTTCTCAGCATTAAACTTTGGAAAGAAATAAAGCATTTTTTCGAATAGATTAAGCAAGTAAACTGCAGGGAAAGTCCGGTCACTTAAATATTAATAGATTTCTTCATTATTTTAAAGCAAATAATCTTACTGACTTAAGTTTTGTTTAACTCATATTTTGTTTTTTTATTTAGCAAAACAACACTTAGAGAAAGAAATAGTTCATTGGTTTAGTGATTGCTGACTCCTGTAGACCAACAGCAGTTCTGCTTTGCTCAGCCTTCAGGGAAGGCTCCCCACCCTGGTAAATGCCTTTTTCACAGCAGACAAGACTAAAACCAGCTTAAAATTATACTTATTGAAGATTCCGTGGCAGAGACAGATGTTCCTGGGCATCCACAGAGAGCCTGCAAAACTATTTAATTTATTATATTTTCACTGTCCATGGCTAACCCTTCTCCAAGACACTGAAACCAAACAACTTTGATGGCAACATCTGATCCAACCCATGTAAAAAAGTCTTGAGTAAACTGCTGCTCTGGTGAAGAAAGCAGGAACAGCAGGTGCTGGAGGCTGTCCCTTCAGCTGGCAAAGGAGATAAGGTGTACGAGCTCAACATTTCAGTCTTTTGGGAGAGGAGGAACTGTGATTAAATCAGCTTTAAAACAAAAAAAAAATCCCGACACACTTTGGGCAAAGAAGCCAGGATGGATGATGGAAAGAGACAAGGAGCAGCACTATGTTCAGGTGGTAGCTGAAGTAATTTGAAGAGGAGCACCCCTACCACTGTGCAAATTGAGTTCCATCTGCACCAAGACAGAGCAGGAGCTCAAACTTCCTCTGTGGTAGCTTAAGCTGTGAAAGCTGGTTTGAAAATGGGTGTGGGACTATAACCTCATGTTCATACCCCTGCTTGCTGGGAGCCTAAGTCTGCTGAAGCATCTGCTTGATCCTGCAGATAATTCAAGCATGGTTTTGGAAGGTACTAAATTAAAAAAAAAGAAAAAAGAAAAAAAAAATAAAAACAAACAAGCAAAAAAAAAAAAAAACACTAGGAAAACTTTTGTAATTTTCTCCTCTGATGAACTATGAATAAAATAAATAAGCCAAACTCCAAACCACATTGTATGAGGGCAGGTGGAAATACTGTAAGACTGCAGGACAGAAGGCACAGGGGAGCAGCACAGGAAACTTTTGGAGAAGTGGCAGATTCAACACACAAACCGAGCTCGATGCTGCCAACAGCAGCTGCCAGGACAGCATAGTAGATGAAGGGTACCCAGTATCCCATTACAGTCACAGCCATCTCCAGCATCTGTGGGGAATGCTGGGCTGGCCTGACAGAGCAATGGGAGGCCAGAAAAAGACATGTTAGTGTTGAGGGTGAAAAGAGACAAAATATATTAGGAGAACAGAGCTTCAGAGACTCCAGAAAGGAATCTGCTCCTTGTTTTGCTGTTGAGAGGTTTGGAAAGAGGAAAACATCCTTGTGATCTCTGCCCTATTGATAATGCTCTTTCACTTGTACTCTACTGCACAAGTCCATTACATGTTAGGGAATGTAAAAAAAAGTAGAGCATCTTTAGGCACTGAATGTATGCAATCAAGCACAAATGACCTGAGTCAGTGCTTTTGGACTTGGCAGCCAGCTGAGACTGGGACCCTTCAGGTTGTTTCCTGTAAGCAAGGATTTAGATTCTCTGATACAATCCTGTCATTTACAAGGAATATACAAAGAGATACTGTTCCCCTGAGCAGTGAAAAGAATCCTATTATTCTGGATATCCAAAAGGCACTTAAGGGCTTCTTACATTTCTCCCAGATGAAGGGTCATCAGCTCCAAGGGAATTTTGCAACATGCCCTTTGCTCAAAGTGGAATGGTAACCTTTTCTTGGGTTTACCTATTGTCTTCACTGCCACTTTAGCTGCTTAGCCTCAGCATGGAAACAAATAAAAAGGCATTTACAGGTGATGGTGACTTAATTATTTACAAAACATTGTTTCATCAGGACATTTTCTCTTACCCTCATAATGACCGTGTTTTCATCCACTGGATGTTTATGATTGTCCCAGTCAAAATTCAAAGAGCCTTTGAGAAATGCCTGAAATGACTGAGGAAGCCATACCTCTCTTCTAGTGTCACCTGGTGCAGGTACCAGATTGTCATCACAATACTCCTCATACTCCTTTTCCTCCAAAGACGGCTGAACCAAGCTATATTTTGTCATTATGCCTGTGAAGTCTTTAAGTATTGCACTGACCGTCCTTCACAGGTCCTGATACAGATGAGTGCCAGTTCCCACCATCCCACTCACACCTGAGGCCAATGCTGACGCACCAAACCAAGGGCTGGTGCAGCTGGAGGGGCACAAATTTGTTACAGTCTTTGCAGTTGCAATCAGTTTCCCTGACCTTTTTGGTAGCTCCAACACTGAGTTTGGTGCAGGGCTGGCCCCCCTTTGCTGCTACCACAACACAGGGCCCTCACCACCATCCTGCCCCAGCTCCAATAACCCTTGTCCCATTTCCCCATTCTCCTGTCACTGGCCAGGAAAGCTGTCACATTCATCAACGGCACCAGGGACATCCAGCTAATACTACATAAAATATTGTTCAGCAGGGTGAAATATACAGCAATAGGTTCAGATCCACAAATGTCCCATGGATAGTAACTCCTACTTTGGAATTCACTTCAGTGTCTTTGCCCTTTTCACTGCAACTTGTCATGAGTTCTTGCGTATCCTGCTGCACCAAAATCTCCTGCCTCAAGGACTGGCACTTAAATTAAGCAGTCTGGGGCAATTCTGCAGAGCCCAGTTGCTGCAGTCAAGTAATTGAAAATTCAAGGTGTGGGATAAGGTGTCCCTGGTATGTATTCTCCCCTCTGCTTTGTTATGCTGTTGGCAAAACAGCTGAGGGAAGTGTTCCAATTCTGTCCCAGGTTTGCACTGGGCTCTCTGTAAAACCTGGAGTGACTCCCTCCATTTCAGAAGTCTTGCCTTTGCTGCCTCTGAGAGCCTTTGTTATTGCAGGAACAGAGCAGTACAATATTCCATCCTTCAGGTTAACACATTTTCCCCTTGCAAATTATCCACTTTTGGCAAAAGAATGACAGGGGGGATGGTTTGTGTGTAAACACAAGGGTATGGATGTGTTTGGGAACTAACAGGCTAGTGCTGGCACATGTAGCCTGGCAGTCTCAAAAGCTCATCCTGCCATGTCCTGGCAGCCACTTTCACTCCCACATGTGCCAATATAGAGCCAGAAGTTTGAAATTTGGCATAGATCCAGAAGCCTGCATGAACAAAGCATTATTACCGAGGACAATCCATATATCCCAAGTTCTTTGAACAGCACAGATATGAGAGGCAGGACCTCAGGTGAACATGCTGTTAGCAGCAAGCAGCAGGGAACAGAAATCTGTAAAGGGAATAAAATGTGACGTTTCAGTGAGGGGGATGGGGAGGGGGGTGTGCTGCTGGAGGGAGGGCTTCAGGAGAAGAAAGGCAGGAACAACTCTGGCCGTGTCTCACCAGTGGTGTTTCTGCAGGTTTCCACTTCAGATGACATGGGAGGAAAAAATTAGGTTATGGACAAGGATGGGTTTCCAAGAACTTCTTCAAAATAAAAAAGGAAGATGAAACTGGTGAAGAGCTAAGTGACAGAAAAACCAGAGAGCTCTTCAAAACTTGAAGGCTTAAAGGTTAAAATTTTTAACTAGCCAAAAAAATACCTGGAAACAGGAGAAGAGAGCGTGAGAATCCAGAAACATGTGCAGTAGTGGATAATTTGGAGAGGCTGGGGCTGCCATGGCCCATCCCACCACAGAACGGCTGAGGCCCTCACGAGCCCCTCACGAGGCCAAGATGGCGGCGCCTCGCGTAGAACAAACCAGAAAAGCATAAAAAGCGCTGTGCAGGTAGTGATGAGTGACAGGGAAAGTAAGAGAACAGCTCTGTGGACACCAAGATCACTGAGGAGGGAGGGGAGGAGGTGCTCCAGGCACCAGAGCAGGGATTCCCCTGCAACCACCAGAAAATACCTTAGTGAGGCAGGTTTGTCCTGAATGACCCTGGCCCGTGGAAAGGCCCCACGGTGGGGCAGGGCGATGTGGAGCAGGAGGGAGCAGCAGAGAGGGGCTCCTGTGGACTGGCCATCGCCCCAGTGCTGGTGGGGACAGGTGGAAGAACCAGGAATGAGGAACTGGGAAAATGGGAAAGAAAGGTGCTGGTTTAATTTTTAAACTTGCTTCTCACTATCTAAGTCTATTTTAAATGGCAACAAATTGAATTCACTTTCACCAGATGGAGTCTGTTTTGCCGGTAACGCTAATTGGGTACGTGATCTCCTTGTCATTATCTCAATCCATGAGCTTTTCCATCTTATTTTCTCCTCCTGCCCTGTTGAGGAGGGGGAATGAGAGAGCTGGCATCTGGCAGCCAGACAAGGCCAACCCAACACAGCTTCCTAGTGCAAATCTGTACAACAAACGATGAAGTTGGGTAAACAAAGGAGGCAAGTCTTTTGGACAAGACTTCTGAGTTACTTCACAAGAAAAACAGCACGGAAGGAAGGCATGGAGCCCCTCAAAAAAATGAAAAGAAAGCCACTGGCTGGAACTGTGTTAGAAGAGCAGGTATCTGAGGACACAATCTCCCAGCCATGGATACAATCTATGTGCAATAGGAGAAAAAAAGTTCTGTCTGGCTTAGAGCAAGAGGACAGGATCTGAGCACACTTGCTATTATCTTTAATTTTTATGCTCTTTTTATCCAATTTTTCACAGACAGCACTATCAACTAGAACTTGTAAGCAATTAGTCACTTCAATCTTTTGAAACATTAAGCCTTCTAGGACAAAAGACCATTTACCATTAATCTTTCTCATGGAATTTAAACAACTGCACACAATAGGAAAATAGTTCTCCAGTAGTGATAGAGCCAATATGTATTTATTTTTACATTTATGCATTTTTTGTGTACCAAAGTGACAGTGACCCTGTTCTCTTTTATTCTAATTGTGTGAAGCACACACAGTTTCACGGGTTTTGAAACAAAGAGAGCCTGTGAGATCATTTGGTCTAGCTCCCTACAAACATAGTTGTCATCTCACCCAGTGATGAGCACAGGGAGGGTGCATCCCAGCTGGGCTGGTGTGGGTGGCATGGGGACAGCTGTGCTAGGAGGCTCAAAACCTCTCATCTAGCAAGGTGTGGAGTAGGTTGAGGACCTGCCAGATTTGTAAGACTTGAAAACCAATTTGTGTTACTGGTGTGTCTGCAATATCAGGTTTTGACGTGTTTCCATAAGTGGTCTGTTAATCTGGGGAAGTGCCATAAATGAGCACTTCCAATAGCACATGGCAATTCCCCCAGCACTGCCAGGGGCAGTCTCACGCATGATCTTTCATTCAGCTCTCACAAATATTGACTATCTCCACTTCCAGTTCAGCTAATGTCAAAGGATTCATTTGGCATCCTTTGGTAAAGGCTGCAGTGCAGGCGCTGCTATGAACAGCTCCAGCTTTCAAGAATGATGCTAACATATCTTTAGCTGTCTGGCATTCAAGCTCAGCTGGCATCCTTGATAAATTATTGCAAACCTCCTTGCTGCAGTGACATTAATCTCATAGTTCAACCTTCATATTACAACCACTGAAATAAGCTAAGATATTGTAAAATAAATATTACTACACAAAGAGAGCACTATTTTGTTTTCTTAACATTTTTTACAGGCCAATCTCCCAGGAGAAAACATTTCTCCAGCATTGCAGCTTCATGAGCAACTCTTAATCTAAAAATGCCTTGATCTGTCCCTGAACAGGTACAGCAGGTTCTTTGTGGGCAGCCAATCTTAGGGTCACAGCCTCCTTTGCTTTCTTTTAGGTACAGGCAATGCCCCAGTATCTGTCCCTATCCACCAGGCACAGCCAGTGCTCTCTGCCAACCCCAGCCCACCTTCCCAACACTCCACCATATGTCCAGTGGGGAGGGCTGGAGCACTCTTGCAAACTTTAGGCAGAACCTCGACACTCCTGAAATGCCCTATTTCCCTTTTTTGTTTTTCATTGGGCAAGTCTGTCCCAATCCCACTTACAGAGCTCCAAGTTTCCATTGCAGATGTGGTGGCAGTAAGGAACAGTGTGCACAGCACTGACACAGGTTGACAGGAACTTTGCATAGATCAGCAGAAATTAGAAGTAAATTATAGTCAAAATCTAAGCAAATCAGAAGCAAAAGAAACTTGAAAGAAGGACCCAAGACTAATACTTCAAAATTAGAATAATCAAAATAATTATGAGTTCATTATGAGTAGGGGAACTACAAGGCAATGCAGCATTTCATTGCTCCTTGCCTTTCTACTTGCCTCTCTAATCAGCAATTACAGTTGTGGCATAGGAGTTGTGGAAAAAAATACAGACACTTGAAGTGTACTACCCTGATTAAAGAAATCCCTATATTTCCCCTGGAGAAAAAGGCTTAGGGAGATGTACCTGGAACAGGAAGCTTATTGAGATAGATTGCCTTTAAGCCCAGGACTTCACCAGTGAAGCTCCAGACACTGGAGATGTTAATATAAATCAAAAGCCAAGTGATGTAGGAGTTCTAAACTCATATTTATGTACTTGCATAATATTAATACTGTAGGAGGCAAATATAAACAAAACACAAGATATGCTCAAGTGCTGGATGCCAATTTTGATATTGCTATAAGGTAAGAATATATATGAGAAGCAGTTTATATTAAAAAGGTTAAGAGAGGAGATCTCTTCAGGAGGCAAAACAAGCTATACAAGAACCACTATGGTTTCTAGAATACATTTTCTTCTCTGTGCATTAAATAATATTTTCTCTTTTATTATGAATCAGGGGGCTTCCAACATCAAGCCCAAATGCATTTTGGAAGGACTTCCTACTTGCCAAATCCCAATCCGAATTGCATTTTGCAAAACCACATTCATGCTGACTTTACCTGTAATGATATTTATTTAAGGCTACTTTGGCAAGCCAGGAAAACGCTCAGGGCAGAAGTGGAGTGCAGATGCTCCTACCGTACCAGCGAGTCTTTTTTCTCCATGTCTGAAGTTCAGTGTGGAAACTGCGCTTGGCCCCGCAGGAGAAGCTCGGGCAGATGCGCCGGTCCGGGAGTGTCCCGGGAGATCGGGGCTGTCCCGGGAAATCGGGGCTGTCCCGGGAGATCGGGGCTGCCCCGGCCCCGGGCTGGCTCCGGGGCTGCCCCGGGCCCGGCTCCGGTGCAGAGCGGCTGAAGTCAGGGTGCCAGCTGTCCCGGCAGGACAATGGCTCCTTTGGGAGATGGCTGGGAGACAAAGGCGCTGCTTTCAGGAATGATTTTATATGCATACATGTGACCTTTGCCTGAAATGGCTCTTTGGAAAGTGTCCCTGTCCTGAAGCTCTGCTTTCAAATGCAGAACTCTCGGGCGCTTGCTTCATCTGTCCTTCTTCCTCCCCTCCTTTATATTTTGTGCCACAGATGCCTCAGAGAGGTCATGTGCAGATAATAAGCTGGTGCTGAGCTTTTCATCATCATTTAATAGAGCTATTCAGTAATGGACAAGATTACTTTCTCCACTCGGCAAAGTTCTTCACCAGGATCTGCTATCTGGAGTGCTTTTTCTGCTTTTAGGAGTTTAACTACAAAACCACAGCACCCCTATTTCCAACCTCATGCCTTGAGCCAGCCTTCACTGGCTGGTGCTTCCAGACTTGTCCAAGCTCAAGCCACCTTTCCTAGGCTGCGTAGAATTTTAAATTTATGCATCCAGATTACAACAGCAGGACCTTTGGGTTTTTAATGTATTGGAGCAACTTGTTTATTTTAAAGAAATTTATTATAAACTAGTTAATTTTTACTGTGATTTTAAAGTATTTTGAAGGCTTCTTACTTGAATGGCTATAAAATAGTGGTTGTCAATACACAGCATGCATGAAATCCAAATATATTAGCTAGGCTGGAGGTGGAGGGGTGAAGACATAATTTATCACCTTTACCTTGGGATACAGCAGTGAATGCTGCAGGTGAAGTGATGGGCTCTCAGAGTGATTATTTATTAGGTTACAGGGAAAGTAAATAGTAGTGTGACTCTCAGGTTAGCCAAATTTTCCTTTATAAGACCTTGATTTTTGCTGTTTATTGCTCTGCAAAATTATATTTGCACTGACATTTTTGTGCTGAAAAGAGTTGAGAGTTTTTAATCTATTTTTAGTTTACAGCAAAATACACCAAACATTTTTGAGATTAAAACAAAGAATGTGTTCTTTTCTATACAAATGTTAACCAAAATTATCTGTCCTTTCCATAAAGAGATCTCAGGCTTACATACCCTGGAGCAACAGACCAGATTTTGGGGACCAGGGAAGAATGGCCTTTGTCAAAGGAATACATTCATTCATTGCTACCAAATTTCATACAAATTTTGTCAAGTTATAAATCTTTAAGAGATCTTGGGTATGCTGAGCACTGTGTGCATCTTGCTCACACTTAATGACTGAGCTCTCTGGAGGTCATCTTCTCTGGGTGTCTTTGAGGCTCTTACTGACCATGGGTCACACTGCAGGTTTATTTCAAAGGAAAGGAGTTTTAAAAGGCTCTCACAGTACGAGCCAGTTCCAGGAGAGTGGTCATGGCTATCTGTCATACACCACTCCCTCAGCACAGCTGCACACACAGCCTGCGTCTCTCCCATAGCATGAGCATGCTGGGAAAGCAAATTTCCTGTGCTGAACTAAATCCCAGCCTACCCCCCAAAAAACCCCAAACCCCACTGAGAAATCTCACCAACTATCCTCACTGTTCCCTACAGCCCCTTCCTTCAACATCAGTCTTTCAGGAGAGGAAACATTGAAAAGGAAGATAAAATCAAAGCTTTGAGGAGCTATTGCATAGGTAGCAGGTCCTGTATCATAAATGAAACAGGGATGCTGTTGGAAAGACAGCGCAGAGCACCTGCTAATTCACAGAGAACACAGAAGCAGACAGATCTCCAGTGTCTGAGGAATATTAAAAGTTTGAAGAATTTCAGATACCAATTCAGTTAGAGTACTACAAGTATTGAATGCAAGCAAATTAAGATATATATATATATATATATATTCTGCTAATAATATCGAAACAATATCTGAGCAAAGGGAGCAAAAAATTACCAGAGAAGAAGAAACAAACTAGCAAATGCACAGATCTCCACCTCATAGCAGGCTGTTCCCAACATTGTGCTCCCAGGTAAAAGAAGATGCATCTCACTTGGCTTAGAAGCTAACATGCAGCCTGCCATGCCATTGACAACCTTTTAGTCTCATCTCACTTAAATATAATTTCTGGGTTTTTTTCCTTTGATTTTAACTTATCACTTTTAATTATTTGTTACACCATGAAAAAGAATCTATACTACAGCAGAGGGGCTTAAACTTATTGTCACAAGTGGTCTGCTGAACAAAGACATGTCTACATTATAAATGAAATGATTTTTCCACATTTACAGAGTTAATATATATATCTGTATTTGGAGACAAGCACAAGCTTCCCTACTTAGTCTCACTTCAGCATGGTTTGCAGGAACTGGCAAGATTTATCATTTCCCAATATATTCATTGCACTCTAAAAATATTTTGGTCAACCTTGACATGAGTTTAACACCACAGCCTTCTCGGTCATACAGCTACTCACTTTTGAGTCATACTCAATTAAATAAATCTTAGGCAACTCTCACTCCGTATAAACACATTCAGGCTATTCAGCAAAACACATGCTGCTGTCCCTAGGTGTCATGGGGAGCAGTGGGTATTGCTTTAGCTAATCCTTCCTCAGAATTAACTACCACAGTTCAAGCAGGGGCAGTGACCTGGGGCACAGGGGTACACAGTGATGGAAGTGGAAGCCAGTGCCTATCCTGAAGGGCTTTGGGAATGGATTTCTACCCAAACCCACATAATTTTTAAATGTGTATGTATAAAGAGTTATTTAAGATCCATAAAAGGCAATCTGTGCACTGCCAACACCACTCTTTTACAGGCTGTGGCCATCACTGCATTTCCACAGAATCAGAGAATGGTTTAGATCAGAAAAGACTTTAAAACTTGAAATTCCTTCCTAATATCCAATCTGCACCTGCCCTCTCTCAGTTTGAACCCATTTCTCCTTGCCCTATCATGACCTGCCCTTGCAAAAATACCAAACAGCCTCTCCCTGCAGCATACACTCAGTGAGTGTGATTAGAGATGTTGGATCTGCTTTCTGCACATGGCTTTAGGCAGCAGCAAGGCACAAGGTGCTCAGATCAGGGCAGGGCTGGCTGCACCTGCACAGGTACGGATGCATGCAAGAACTTTCGGACATCAAGGTCCTATTTTGACCATCCAAAACATCCAAACTAATGAAAACAGAAGTGATAACTTTACAGATAAGCTAGGTTTTGAAATTAGTATTCAGGAATTTGATTTTACAACAGATGCACTGAGGAGAGCACTCACTGTAAGGGGCATAGGCTCATGCTTTCATGGGTAGCTAAGGTTAATGAAAACAATAAAAAATATTATTTCTTTCTCAATATTCAGAACACATAGGAGAAAAGATTGTCCAAGCTCAGCTTTAAAGCAGCTGTTCTCCTTATCAGAATCAGAAATCTGAACATCTCTTGATCTCGTGCAATCAGAGGGAGTAGCTATATAGTTAAATCAGGCCACACATTGAGCAACTATATAAGGATTTCTGGAGCTAACATTTAGACCCTATTTTTAAAAGCTGTGTTTATAGATATCCCAGACTGCTAGAAATAAAGACCTTTTAAACATAACTCCTTTTAATCCCTGCACTTACTGCACTCATTTTAGAAAATATTGATGCAAATAAATTCATCGGAAAATTATACTGGCAGCTTGATATGCCATGGGAATTACAGCACTAAAATCAATCATAAAAACCATGCTTCACAAAAATTGCACTGCAGATAGTCATGAATAAAGGAAGATTGTGACTTACAAGAAATATACAACCCCTCCTCCTGTTAATCTGTTCCATATTTGATCACTGAGCTTGCACTGCAGTTGAAAAATATCCTGGGGGAGTACTTAGTGTACAGCCTAATCCAGCCATCCACCCCCTGCAAAGTACAACCTCATGTGGTTTCGTTTCATTAGGAGTCCCTCTGCAGCTCCAATGACCCAGCTCAGTTTCACCTCCAGCAAACAGGTCTGAGCATGAAGAAATAGCTTCTGTGGCCAGAACTGTGCAGAAATATGTAATTCTGTACCAGCATAATTGCACGAGCTGAGCTAATGGAAAAAACATACTTTGTCCAGTTACCTTCTAGGCATGACTGTAGTTACTCCATCTGCAATCTGAATGGATTATGTGGTCTTGTATCTCTAACTTTGCCTTGGCATATTTTCTTGTTTTTAACCCTTCATTGACAGTATTACAGCTATATAACAGTTTTGTTCAAACTCCAGAGGTTTACCACTTCTGTTAAACAATGTTTTTCCTGCCATTAAATGTTTTTTATTTCACTAGACTTCCACCACCAGTAGAGATGTTACAGTATCCTTTATCTTTAGTTAAAGCAAAAACATATCCTCCCTCTGAAAAGTCATCAGACCTAGAGCTTCTAAAAATCACCAGTCAAAATACTAATCCTCTTTTCCTGGGCTCTGTTAACCACAGTATACCGGGCTACGAGCAGTTATAAACTATCACACCTTTCCAAACCTGCATCAGCAGGATCCACCTCTATGAGGATGTCTGCCATGGGGAGTTTGGAAAAGAAATGGCCATAAACTGTAGCCAGGGGCACATGTGTGTGGAGAGATGAAGTTCAGATATGTGAAGAATCATAAAGATCATAAACTAAGGTTTCGTTCTCTCCCTGACCAGCATGAAAAGATTCTGCATGGGCTGCAATTTTCCTCTGAGAGAGCTAGAAGTAGCTGAGATAGCTCACAGCTTTTTCACCTTGGCCATCATGCAGGGCACTCCAAGCCCTGGACAAGGCCAGCAAAGAGCCACAGTAAAGAACAGAACGATACCAGCATCAGCAGAGAGCCGTAGGGAAGAACAGAACATTACCAGTATCAGCCAAAATCCTGCCCCATGGGTTGAGGGATGACCATGGCTCCTTATCTACCTGCCTTATCACTGAGACATTGCTCTCTACACCTTCAATCCTTCTCTTCTACTGCTTTTCTTGTCCCAAGGCCAATCCCTTATGCACTGTCCCAAACAACATCTCTTCAACGCAATTACAGCTCCACCTAATTTTGAAGTTCCTAGTCTTGTACAATATGTATGAGTGAAGTCAAGTTCTACATCCTCAACAAGATGCACAAATTTCTTAAATTAAATAGTAACTCACAAATTGTAACTAGGGACCAAGTTAATAAAATCTCTAAAGAAGGGAACACAATAAATTTCAAAGCTGCTTTTGCCTGCTACAGAAAATCCAGTGCTGAAACCTGACTATAAAGGCCTGACAAGAGATGCTACACTAGGAATGAGGGTTGTGAAAGTTAAATTTAGAAAAAAAAAACAAATTTTGATTAGACACTCCCAGTTGCTAACCAATCCATAGGTGACAGTAGCCAACAAAAATAGCCACAAATACAGCCAACATACCCTAGAGAACAGAGGAGTAAAGGAACACCAGATAAGGCATACAGAGGAAGGACTGGTGACTTCTGGGTGTCCCACTTCAGGACAGGGTTGAAAATACAGATAGATTTGCAGCTGATACACCAAAACCAGCCTCTGGAGCACAGTCAGGAATTCTGACCACCCACCATATAATGTGCCAGCAAGAAGCTGCTGGTCTAAGCTGTGACATGACCTGGATTGTTGATGTGGTGTTTGTAATTTAAGATCAGTGGGTTGCCCACCATTACTACAGAGCTTGGATTTTCATCTTCCTAAAAAGAAAGTTGAATCTCCAGAGAACACAAACATCTCAATCTTTCCAGGGCAGGGGAAATAAGATAAATTTTTTAGAAGTAAAAAACAATAATAAAATTTTCTTATTTCTTACCACCTCCATCTGGAGTGTAAAAGCTATTTCAAGACAAAACTCATCTGTGTCTGAAGATCCATTGTGAGAGGAAGCTACAAGCCCAGTTGCAACGTGGATTAGGGCCTCACAAGTGAGCAGGTATCAATCACAGTGACAGGTGCTCCTGCACTGAAATGCACTCAATTCTGGGGGAAAAAACCCAAGAGTGAGCTGGCTTGTTTAGCTTTGGATGCTGCAGAGAGGAATGACTCTGCAGTGAAGGTTTTTGGGCTGCACAAATCAATTTTACATACAACTACTTGAGAATTCTAAAAGGACTTGTTTGTTCACAAAGCTTAGTTTATATTTCTGCTTACAATTTATACTTCTGTTTTTGATTTCTCAGAACGTTTGTGTCCTTTTTCCAGACCCCCCTGCAAGTCTTTATTCACTAAAGCTTTCAGAGTTTTGTTTTTGTTCTAATGTTTTTGCCTTCTAAATTGGTTTTTTTTATGATGTACCACACTGAGTGCTATAACAGCCTGTGAGGGATAGTTTCTAAGAAGAATAAATTATGGGCATTAATACAACAAAGCACAGAGCTTTTGAACATTTGGTTTCAACGTGGAAAGATTCTCTTTCATATGAGAATCATGTTGAGGATTTATTTCTAGGGGACTTTTTTCTGCTATTAAGATCTAACGAAGCAGTATTCTACTGAAGGCTTGTTTTTATTCCTTTCACACTCAGTCATGGTTATTGCAGAGCTCTTCTGCTGTTTTTCATTTCACTGCAAGGTACCTATGTGCATATGAAAGGTACACTGTGCAGGGTTTGCTTTCAAGTTTTCCATTAAGTGGGGGGATGGAGGGTATAGGGGTTTTGTTTGAGCTTCTTTTGTGGCGAGAGATTAAGGGAAGGATACGGAAACCAGGGGCAAAGTAATTCTTTAAATAAATCCAGATCTCCCCTCTGTAAACACATGCCAACCAAATATACAAATTATGGCAAATTGGTTGCCTGTGTGCACAACTAGGCTCATGCTAAAAACTAAGAACATTGTAAGCATGAGTTAGAACATTTATTTGAACCTCCTTGAAAAGTCTTCCTTTCAGTAGGTTCAATCCTGCAACATAAGTCATTTAGTTCTCATGACTAGTCCCATTGACTAAAAGCAGGGCCTGGATTTACAGGGTCACCTAAACCAACAGAGGAGTTTTGAATGCAACATTTTCCCATAAGTCACTTCCCATTATACGCTTTTGCCACCTGGACTCCATCTCCTTAAATCTGCTTTATTGGTCCCATATGCTTTTATTCCATGAAGCACTCGAGCTTTGATGGAATGGAAGGGACACAAGCAAGCACCAAGCAGCTTTTCTGAGCTTTTCTGAGCTTTTCTGAGCTGGAGCTGCAGCCGTGCTCCCAATTAATGCCTCCATTCATAGAGCTGTGTCCCCACACTGCACTCAGGGAACAGCCTCCCACTTGTAGTGGCCAAACATGCTGGCTTTCTCTTCCAAATCTGCTCACAAAATCCACTGCGTCATGGCTGCCTCCAGCTTGCAGCTCTGTGCCCATGTCCCACAGGATTTGCTCCCTCCTGGTGCTCTAGAGCAGGATCTCACCTGCAGCTCTGCAGGTCTGGAAGCTGGCAGCCCCCCACTGGCACCACTGCCCCTTTCTTGTACCAGCTACAGCTCCCATTTAGTTCCCAGTGGATTCAATTTTGTTCTTCAAAAGGCACAAAATACTTTTCCCCTGTGATACTGGTTTGATCTGGTTTCTGGCTGTTCAGCAAACTGACTCACCAGATCCAGCTGAGCCTCTGGGCTGATTCTCAGGAGCCCCCAAAAGTGGAGTGGGAGGAGGACAGGACCATCACATTCAGAGGCCCTGTATTAACTAATTGCAGAATTATACATGAATTAGGGAAGACAGAGACATGGCTCCATCTGTCCTTCTGGCTGTGTATCTCCATACACCTTCTCCTTTTTGTCTGCAATTTGCAATACGAAAAATGTAAGAAAATATTTTGGTGCAGAGTTCCTGAAAACAATGGCAGTTTTTGGATGTGGACAGATTTTTAGCAGTACCTAAATGTATATTGAAGCTGGCATGTTAGCTATGCACCTACTTTTAAGGTAAAGATATGAACAGTTTGATTATATCTTACTCCAGGTCAAAGAGTTGGGGGTGGGAACCGCAAACTTTGCAATGTTTGACTTGAACTCAAGTGGAAACATCTGAAGGCTTTTGTGGGTGTTTGAACTTCTCAGTGACAGGAATCAAGGTAAAAGCAACTTGATTGTTTCTTTTTATCATGTTCCAGCCTTGGTACAAAACCAGGAATTCATTAATTACTTCGGACACCAGTGGGGATGGATTGGCAGCTGTAAGGAGCTCTGAGCTTTTGACTTGTAACTGCTGTGCTGAAAAACTCCTGTGTGTTTCCTTCCTCAGACATGACTCACAAAGAGATTTACGGCTGTGTTTTAACCGCGTGTCAGCGAGCCAATGCATCAAGATTTACAGCAGAAAATTTGGAGACTTATCTTCAGCTGAATTTTCCCACCAACAGCTATTATAATTTATAATAAATGTCTGCATGTTTAATTACCTGTATGATGAGATTAAATACTAGAGAAAAGTGGCCTAGATGAAGGAAGCAAATCAATAGCACTGTATCCCTTCCCATCCCTGCAAAGGGTAAGTATGACCTGAGTAATGAGATCAGATTTTTTAACTGCACCATGCTGCTCACAAACAGCAGCAAGTAAGTGTATAGGAATACCAAGAAATGGATGTTTATTTGCATATCCTGAGGTTTTGCTTTAGTTCTTACAGGATCTCTTACCATCAATGCTACTTCTATAAATTCGTTTTCAACCGGACTCCTGAACATCCCAGCAGAGACAAGACTCATACAGTAAACTTGAGGTGGTGATCACTTGCTTAGTCACCTTTCACTAAACAAAGAATTTAAAAGCCATTTCTCCAGGGTTGATTGGTTTTGTTTTGATTTTGGTTCCTTTTTTGATTTTTGTCAGTCCACATGCACAGGGCAGGGGTCTGTAAGACTGGAACAGAGAGAGGTAATGCACTTGTAAGGGGATGCCAAGGAAGATGCCTGGGGCAGGTGAGAGCTGAACACCTCTGTTTTCTTTACATCTCCTAGCACTGCATTTCTTGACAGCTCTCAGCTGCTTTCATGACATGGATTCCAGGGAATGAACAGCACAGCAAGGAGTCCCTGTAGGTGGCCTAAGCAACACAGTTTGCTGTTACAGAGATGTGCTTTTTTTCTCAGACCGTTTTTCAGCCAACAAAAGCTCAAATCCAGCTAAGGTGATGTCAGCTCCTCCCTCTCACTTTCTGGCTCATGCCTAGAGCATAATCTTGCTCCACATTTTAAATATGAAACCTTTCATTAGGGCTTTGAGCATTTCCAGTTTAAGTTGTTGCAATGTCTTCTATGTAGCCAGAAGAGCATATAAAACTCAGACACCACAGCAACCTGCCAAGTTGTATTCAGCTGTATTCTTGCTTCCATTTGGAGTTAGCTGTTATGGATCACAGTATTGAAATAAACATATGCCAGACTGCATCAATGAAGAGCTGTTGAGCTCAGAAAACTCCAAAAGGCTCTTCATCACAGCCTAATTTCGGGTTTCAGATTTTTTTTTGGTTCATCTCAAAGTTCCAGATCCATTATTCTCAGTACCACTGCTGATTCTTATCACCACTTTTGGCTCAAAAGATGAAAACACCTCCAGATTCAGCCTGCTGTGCCCCTATCATCCCACCCCTAAATCCATTACCTCAAAGAAAAACATTTAATAGAACAAGCCTAGAGAAGACTGGCACAAATTAACAAATGACAGCACCCATTCTTCTTCCACTTGCTCTTCTTGCCTCACTGACAGTAATTTCCACATAAATTATAGCATATTAACGTCTTTCTGCAAAAAACACATTTTACCTTTTGCAAGGTATCACCTTCAGAAAACACATAATTACTACTGAAGTAGAATTTTGCTGTTCGAACTGTCAGCCCTCACACATCTTCCAGGGGATCAATACAAATTTCAAAAGTAAAATTAAGCCCAAATATACTTTAAGAGACTACTTTTAGGTGTCTTCCTCCATTCTAAAGGATTTGCAGAACACAATCCCAAGTTTCTTGTTTCCTTCCAAGTTACCTGCAAGACATTCAGGAATTCTTGATGCACAACAAACAGCCAATTTAGGTATAAATGAAATACATGCATAGTAGAAACAAAACAAGCAATATTTTTTAAAAACTAATTTGTGCTCTCCAGCAGAGTTTCACCCATCTATTAATTCAGCTCATACTTTACCAATTGGTAAAGTCAGCATGATCAATGTGGAACTATCCAAATAAATAATACAATATCAAGAGGGTTCCAAGAGTGCTGCCTCTCTCTTGCAAAGCAGTATACTCTCTCTGATCCCTTATGCTTTTGCCATTCATCTCAGGTTGGACGTAAGATGAAATTGTTAAATCAGAGGCTGGGGAGGATGCCAGACTTCCAAACCCAGGCTGTGAAAGGCCCCTTCTGTCCATTGCAGAGTTTCACAGGGACTGCAGACAGCAGATCTGAGACAGCCTTTCAGGCCTGTCTTTATCAGTCAAATCTCCTCTTGTGCTCTGGAGGAACCCCTGGAGAGACTTCAGCCCCCCGGTTGTGCTGGTGTGAGGGGGCTTGGCTGTGTGCACTCCCAGCCAGCCAGACCCCAGGCTGCCAAACTTTCCCTTTACACAGACCAGTCTCAGGCAGCACCAGCCTACCTCTGCTTGCAGGACTTCTAAATCTTGAAAAAGTTTTGATGTACAGAAAAACAAGATACTTGTCAGGAGGAGAAATTAGGCCTCTTTCTGTTTTATTACACTCCTTCTGTTTTATAGCTATGATTTTTCTTTTTTGTTTGTTTTTCAAAAGATATTATAATAGAATAATCAACTGAAAGGAGTTTGCTTTTGATTGCTTTGGATGAACTGTCTTAGACAGACTGTGTCTGAAGTAGAAAAGATTAGTCCTGTATTTACTAAGATGCCACAGGCTCAGGGAGAAAAGGAGTAATCCCTCAAAAAGGGCTGTTTGTTATAAAACCCACCACAAGTAATCAATATACCCCAAAAGAGCAAAGGCAGTGATGGAGCAAATCCTTAATGTGAACCAGACCGAAAACACACAACAATCAGCTTGATGGGTGAAGTAGTGATTTGGCAAATGTTCTGACATTTCTTGCCATGGGATTTCCGGATAGTCATGGTGAGAGTAAGTAAACATGCCTCATCAGAAATAACATTAGCAGCAGGCCCAAAAGTAACACACAGCTGAGCAGGGATTCTTTCCTTTACCTGATACTAAATCTTACTCTCCATATGCAGCCACAAAGCAGCTAGGATATGGAATTTATACAAAAAATTCACTTCCATCAAAATACTTATGAGCTGAAGGTGCAACAATGTGATTGCCAAGTTCACCCTTCATGACAAAACCAAGAAGTTCCCTGAATTAATCCATATCCATTACGAATGTTTGAGGAAACAATCCAGGAGCTGGCACTTTCTGTCTCCCCAGCTCATGCACTTTCCATTACACCGAGAAATTGTATATTTCAGCAACAGGATTACACAGGCCTTTCTGGGGAATTTTAAGCCACAACAAATTCCTCACCTAAAAAACAAGAATAAGAGGGTTAAAGCCTATTAAAAGTTTAAAAAATTGAAAATATTAATTACTATTCCCATGTAGCAAATGAATCTTGACTTTTTTGTTTGTATGTCATTGAAGGAACTCCTCCCATCTCTGGGGAGCATGAACTGGGCAGAATGGAGAGAAGCAGAAAAAGGATGTTTCATTCTGTCAAGAGATGCATTCAGTACCTCAAAAGGGAATATAATACATAAAATCACTTAATAAATCTTCAGCTCAAGAGCTACTAATTAAGGGTTCTTTCAATGTCTACAAACTCAGATGATCTCCTAATGCCCAGCTCTTCTTTCTGATTAGCTGCAAAGAGATGTGAGCTTTTTTGGTGACACCAAACTTGGGGAGCAATTTGAGACAGTCCCCTAGACTGGAAATCAACAGCAGCAATTGTATACAAAGGTTGGGACTCTTGGATAAAACAATCAGGGCCCACGGGGAACATTCCTGCATTAAAGTCAGTGTTTGATTCCAAAATTTGATATCTCCAAGATGGTAAGAGAGATTTTAAGAAAACAAGACTATCACTCAAAGCATGACAGAGGCTGTTACAACATCATCTCTAACAGGCATTAACACTGAGTTTTAAATACTGAGTGCTTGGATTTGATGCAGCTCCAGGAAAGTGCTATGCTAAGCTTTGACGAAGATGTGCTAAATTTGGAATATTGTCCAAAGATAAAACCAATTATATTCACTAAAAGTCCATCTAAAGTTTTATAATGACCCTAAAACATACAGATTTAACAAGGTGTGGGAAGTAGCTGCTGATGTGACTCGAAGGTCACCTATTAAATACAAAAAAGTGATCAAGTACTGAGAAGCCACATGGTGCTCAACAAGCAGCACAAGGCTGAAGGGAGCTTGAAGTATGGCTGAGGGACAACCTCCTGCCTAATGCAGATGGAGCTCTCAGCTGGTTTTGTGCTTCTCTGCTACCAAGGACCTGATCAAGACAGCAACCCATACTGTGTTGTAGAAGACATCCAGTGTAGGCCAACAATTCTCCTGCACTTTTTAGGATATTCATATCTCTGCAACAATCAGCTTTAGTATGGTCTTAGGGTAGCAGCATTATCACCTAAATGCAAAATACATCACCCAAAATATATTCCAGGTCACCCCGACTAGGATGGCTTCCCACTGCCACTCGGTCTGTCCTTTGGTCAGATGCTGATTCATGTTTGTTGCTCTGGCTCATATATGTCCTGTTCAGCTGCTTTCTGTACTGGTCTTGGTGCTCTAGACCCTTGTTTCAAGCAACATCAACCACAGCAACAAACAGACATTCTTATGCTCTTGCTTCATCTGCTTCTCACATCAACACCATACAGTAAACCCAGGCAGAGAACTGTTCCAGATCAGAAATGTTGAGCCAACTTGCTCTCAGACACATCCATTTTACAATGCTAAATGCTGCTGAGAAGAAAGGGGCACAGAACACACTCCTGCTGTTCAAATGCTGCAGAACTGCACATCAGGGCTGCAGGGCCAGCTGAATCTTCCGGTTGCTGCCAGTGATACTGACAGCAGCACAGTGGCTCAACACAGTCACTGCATACAAATTCCTGACTTTACTGTGGAGCACCATTCAAGCTTCTCTGTGGACAAGATGATCAAGAAATGTCCTTGCAGTGGTGTCCAAGCAGCTTCCAAAGTATCTTCACAGCACTCCTTTGAGGTAAAGGCAGCACTATTTGCAGGTAACACACAGGGACATTTGCAAACTATTTCTACTTCATATAAGAGCCTATCTTAAGACTTGAAGAATGCCAGTTTCAAGAATACACAGCATTATAAAGCACTGCTACCACAGTCTCTAACAGGCACTGCCAGAGACTGGCTGTACTGGATGTGTTCAGCACAGACCTCCTACCTTCAGATGAGCCCATCAAGACTCAGCAGTTCTCCTAATCAGAGCTGGGCATTTAAAGCTGAGTGCTGAACAGAGAAGTTTAAAAAAAGGACCTTTTCTAAAAATTACAGCTGAAAAGACCTGGTAACATCTCATAATAATTCCATCTATGGAGACACAGAAACAGGATCCAGCTCTTCAGAAAAATATGGAGCTGATCTGAGCATTACTGGATTTCTCCTGCACCTCCATTCCCCACTGTAGACACTGTGTTGAGATTGTCTGATCATACTTGAATGACAAGGTACTGCATAAAGTTGCCCAGATAGTCTTATGCCCATTCAAATGGACCTTACTCATATTCTCCAAAGAGAATGCTTTGTGGTTTATTTTAAAATTATTTAAAAAGACTGAATTTAGTCTGCTGATGATGTGCTGCCTCCTTCATGGTTCAACAGCAGTACTGGAACATGCCTGGCTCACATGAGGGAAGAGATTGGCAACCACAGCTGTTGTAGGCTGTCATCCCTTTGGTAGCTCATACCTACAGAGAAACAAAACACCTATTTTAAGCAAATGGATCTGATACCTGCTGGCCAGGAGCAGTGAGACTCCTGACCTCTGGTTACAACCCAGTGGATCATGGCTCTAAATTATTCTGTCTAGTCATCTTTGCCCATTGTTCCTTGATGCCCAGCTTTTCTTCCTTGTTACTACTGCCTCTCAGATCTTCCTGTGACTTTATGGCCTCTCACTGGTTCCCTCTCACAGTTCTTGATCCATTTGCTTAGTTCCCTCATGCCCTGGGCTAGCTTAGCTTTTTATTTCATGCTTGATTCACTTTGATCAGAGGTCTGTCCATGCCAACAGACTTCACTCTGGAATGGCTGGGCCCAAAATTCCCTTCTGCTGCCTCTGCCCTGGTGGCAGTGATTATGTGAACTGCTTCAGCCTTATATCAAGGTGCTAACTCACAGACATTCACAGGGCTTTGGTTTCACCATGCTGGAGTCTCTTCTGGAAATCAGGCAAGTACTTCTAAATCACGTGAATAGTTTGGCCAGTTCTACCTCTTACTGAAAAATGTGAGTCTTTCAGTATTTCAGGCAGATGTTAGTAGATGATTAAGGGAGCAGATGCACATGGTTGCCAGCCATTGAGTTAAAGAAGCCCCAGAGAGAGTCCAAGAGATGATAAAGTTGAGCAAAACTGAGAGTTAATCCAAAGCTTGTAACTTGCTCTCAGCTCCCTTGGGAACACACAACACACACTGAGCAATGGATTCCAAAATATTAAGAAATAAGCTAGCGTGTAAGAAAAATAAGGATCTCCTGTTGAATTAAGGAGTTAGGTCATTAATGCTTGTTCATATTACATTACTCACACTTGAGAGACAAATAACTATCTGTTGCCTCACTAACCCACATATTTATTTGAACAAATATTTCCCAAGAAGTAGGGAGAGAGAACCATTTCAACAGAAAAGTTCTATATTATGGTCTTATCATAACAAGCCACTTCACAGTACACTGATGTGTATCGTATACAAGCATCCATTGTGAAAAGCTATTAAGAGCATCTCATTTTACAGTGCTGACATGTTGGTTCCCTCGCAGAGGTCATTAGCTCACAACGGGGCCTCTCATTTCCCTATGCCTTTCCAAGGTTTTGCTGTATTTCAGAACCAAACCTTAGTCTGAGCATTATTAACTCAGGGGGGCATGATCGGTGCCATATAAAGTAAATTTATACAGAAATCCTGCAATCATTAACAACAAATTTTATTTATTTATATACATATGAAAGGAAATTTACAATCTCTGAATGGAAAGGACATAGTATATGATTAGGTCAATTTCAGATGGTTAATATGTTTAAAAGAGTAGCCTTCCAAAAACGAAAATACACCCAATCCTAAACAGAACCACCTATTTTCCTCTAGGCTGAAAATGCTGCTCAGTCACCTGTTCCCAGGCCAGCCAGTAAACAGTGCTGGACATGAGCAGTGTGTGGAGGTGAATTGCTGCCTGTATTTTGATCAAACAGATCTCTGATTGCTGCTGGAGCACCAGCATGACCCCCAGCCCAGAAAGCAGAGACATGCCAGGCACTGGTGCTGCTTCCTGGCCCCAGTCACTCCAGCATCCCAGAGCTGTGCCAAGGGCAGAACACTGCATCCATCTGGACTGCAGAAAACACTAGAGACAGTCAAAAACTCTGAAAAAGCAAAACAAGTAGTGTTGGGAGTAGACAGTGGCAAATGAGCAGAGTGCTTCACCTGCACACATGCATATGCAGTTTTTACCATCTCTGCAAGTGTCTCAAGGCCAGGAGAGACTATTTGGTGGCATGAACTGATGTCCTGTGAATAAATCTACTTCCATCTTCTGGTTCAGCTCTTCATCTCAATGAGGTTTGAATCATGTCTGAGCTGGAGAATTGTAAAACAATACTAGAGGAAAAGAAAATGGAGTGGAGGAGGAGGGCAGATAGGAGAACAGGGGGAAGGGGCCAGGGAGAAGAGGAGCTTGAGAGCTGATGGGGTGTGAGGTGGTCTTATCTGTGCAGTGTGTTCAGCTCATGGGAGGTACACAATGGTTCACCTTCCAGTCCATCCCCTCCTCTGCCTGGCAAGGTGCTGGTACAGCACGTGCTGGCACATGAAATGTCCAAACCAGCTCATTTGTGCGGTCGATGTACATACCAGTCACAATGCAAAGTTGCTGGAGAAAACTCCTGGCACTTACGACTGCAGCTCAGCTGCCTGCAAGTGCTTTGGCTGCCCTCTTGAAAGTGCAGACAAGTAATTAGTATGTAAATAGAGGGCCTGAGCAGTAATTTGAAGGAAAAGGGAAATGCTGACTTCACAGAAATGAACTCTGCAGATACAAAAAGAAACAAAAAAGTTCTGAATTATACCAGGATCTAAAAAGCTGGGATAGTCATGCCCCTCCAATGAATGTCAAAGATCCAAAAACATTAATTAGTATTACACACGCAACAACTCACCTTCTTTTAATAGTAATAGCACTGTGGATGCCTTATACTAATTCATCTTTACATTAAATATCAGTTACCAAAAAACACTCTAGGATTTACAACCTCCCTCGTTTCTGTAGCAGACAAGTAACTGCCAGGAGTTGCTTTAGGAGCCCAGCATGTGGAGCAGGATCACCTCAGCCTGAAAATCTGCCCAGACCAAATCCTCCCATCATCCTTGGGTGAAGCCTCCATCGTATTTAAGTGCAAGAGAAGTGGATGAATTAGAAAAACTGGCACTCAATCTGAGGAAGCTGGAAGGGGCTCTCAATGGTGTTGTAACACCTGCCTCAAATGGTGGCACTTATTCAAAATCATCTCAGACTCTAGGGAAAGGTACAAGCCATTGCCTCAACTCACTGCCATAATCAGAAATATATACTGATAAAAATATAGCTCAAGGCTAATTCCCAACTGTGTTTCTGTGCAGTCCAAGTACACATTACATATGTTATTACAGAACAGGTAAATCAGGTACAAAGTATTGTTGTAATACAGCTGTAAATCACGTATTTAGAAGCTTTCTCTATTCCTGATAGCTCTAATCCCTAAAGGAAAATAAAAAGTGAACCACCAAGCTGTTAGTTTCTGTTGCATGACAGATACTCAGTCATGATACACTGCTTGACTCTGAAAAAGAAATTGATCCCTTGCTAGGTTTTCAATTAAGGAATACAGCATTCAAGGACAATGGTCAAAAATTAAGCAGCTGCTGTACATTATATACATTACCACTTTCTTGTTTTAATTTCACAAATTATTTTATCACCAATTACATTTTTAAACCTTTTTTGCAAAAAGAGTACTGTTTTCAGCTGCCCTCTCCACTCTATTTCACTCTGAAGTTTTCATTTCTTCATAGTAGCATTAGTCAACAACCAATTCCTTCAAGTCCTTTATCAGTTCACCTACAGTGTAATTGTATTTCTCTTCTATGAAGAGATGTACAAAAAGCTTTTGTTCTCTCTCCTCCTTTGTGTCTTAGCAAGTGCTGAGTGTTTCATACAGCACCTGGAAGATTTTTCAGTGCTATAAAAAGAAATGCCTCTTTGCAAAAATCTGACTCTCAAAATAAATGCAACAGAAAGTGTACAGTATGTTGAAATTAGTCAGCTACTCAAAAACAAATATAAAAATTTCAGTATTATAAAATGACATTTGAGATGGAGAAGCATTTTTTAAATATGCTGTTACAATCACAAGAAAGATGCTTGCACAGGCCCTGGAACTGTAAATGCCCACAAGGGACGAGGAATGTCTATGTCTGGTTCTCAGAGGAGAAATAAGCTGTAGCAGCCTGCTGGCCACAGAGCTGGGAACAGACCGTGAATAGCCACAAGAAGACTCAAATCCCCGAATGTAGAGTATCAACCTGCTCCTAAGAAGCTTAAACCCTCTGCTCTAGTGGCTGTCTTTGAGTGATTTGTCTTTCTTGAAGCTTGGACATCCTCTGATATCTCATATCTATAAATTGGAAGAAGACTCAAAGGCAAAGAAATAGTAGAGGAAAGTAAGTGATGACAGCAGCAGCTCCATTACACCTAAAAGCAGCAGAAGCTGCCTTAGGAGGGTGAATGACAGAGCTGATGGGAGACCTTTAATCTCTCCAACTCTCTCTTCCCTGATGTAACAAACCATCCCAGACCCTTCTTTTCCTCCCTATCTCAAGATTTTCACTTTACAGAAAAACCAGCAACTAACTAAAACTAACAAGACAATAATGCATTGTCCAAAATTTCCATGATCTCTGTATCAACTTGAAAAGTTGTAGTAAAATAGTTTCAAAATTTCTAAGAAACCATCCTCCCCCATGTGCTTTGATTCATCTCCTGGGTGGGAAATGAGCTATAAAACAAGTAGGTTTTGAAAGAGACTTTTTTCCCCAGAAATATGGTTTTGAAAAGGGAAGATTCAGTCAGGTCTTAAAATATGCTTTCATTTGTACTTGCTTTCAAACTCTGTTTTTTAGGGAATTAGAAATTTAACTGGTTACTTATACTTCACAGTGTGCTTTATTTACAAAATATAAGAATATTTAGAAAATTGAAAGTGCATTTTCAGAATGAATAGCTTCAGATTAACTCTTGTGAAATTCAGTTCTGTGGATAAAAGAAAAACACAATACAACAGATTAGAATAATAACAATAACAATAGCAATAGAAAGAAGAAAAGTGATTAATAAAACTCTATTTGACCCGAAATGACTTTTGGAGTAATTTTGGAAGCGAGTTTCTTTTCCATTCTATCACTGAGAGCAATTTTTTTTTAACACAGCAAAGAAAAAATAACTACTAGTCACATAAGCTCATCTCACTCCAACCTTCCAAATGTCCAAAATTAATCTGACTCAAAACAATCACTCAACCAATTCACAACAAAATTAAGATTCCCAAAGAGGCACAGATGTGAAAACTTGAATTCTCCCAATTGTATGATTTTCTCAGAGCAAAGTCACAAGAAGCAGTGGAGCCAAATGAAGTGGCTGCTGCCAAAGAGGGTTTTGTTCCTGCTCACGCCTCCCTCCCTCCCTCTTCCCACTCCACCCTTGACTCCACAAGCCAGGCATGATCTTCGCTGCCTACTCAGCCTCTGCCCAAAAGTTTCAGCTCACTAACAGAGCAAGAATAACCCCAATTTTATTCACAGGTTAGAGAGTTGTATTAGGCCACAGAAGAGCAAAGAAATCCTACATGCCACTGTGGGGACAGGAGCTGTAGGGCAAAAAGAGCTTCTTGCTGCAGGAGGGACAAGCTGTTAAACCAGCCCAAAGCATACTCGTGCAGATTCCACTTTCATTCAGAAATTAAGAAAATCCAGCTAAATATGCTTTCATTCGTTCTGTGACTTTATGGTGGCTATCATAACCCAAGCACCATACTAACAGAAGGATTTTTCAATAAAATGCAAAGTCATTCAAATGAAATCCTGACTCTTCTACATCAATGAAAATTGCTAACATTGTAGATTTATCAGGACAAAAATAATAGTAAAAGAAAGCCTTACAAATGTGTTTAGAATATATTTATGGTATCAGATGACTATGGAATAATGCAGACTTTAGCTACTGGCTGCTGTGATGCAATTCATATGCAAACACTCATTGTCATTTAAAATTTATAAAATCAGAAAATAAACATATATTTTAATTAATATAAAAGAATTGAAGCATACAAAAGTAATTTAATCTCATCTAAAACATTTTTACTTACCTTGTGTATTTTAAGGGCTGCTAATTAATACAGATTCTCCATTAAAAACTGAGTTCTTAAGTTCTGAGAATAAACTACCATGACGAACTAAAAATAATGACATGATTCAAAATTTCTTGTATTAAAATTAAATATATATATATTTCTATGAATATGAAATCAACTAAAAGTAAGAAGCTCTTATATTCCCAAAAGCTAAACAGTGTAAGACACTAATTTTCATTGATAGGAGCCCTTGTGTCAGCTTGAGTGCTTTATGGACAGCAGAGCCTGCTGATTCAAAGATGTTACAAGCTCACCCAAGGACCCCATGAAGGTGCATCCTGCTGTCCCTCCTTCCTCAGCACGGGCACACCCTGACAGGGCCTGGCAGTGACTTACCAAAGCTGACATTCCTGCTTACTTGCACACCTAAGGACAGGAGCTGTGTTCTCATTACATGCCTACAAATTTAAGAGATGCAGTACTTACTTTGTAAGTACAGCAATGTCATGGTTATAAGATGCACCTGATTATAAACGGCACCTCCTGGTAGCTGGGTAAACCACGGGATTAGTCCATATATAAGCCACACCTGAATATAAGCCGCAATATTTTTATTTTTTTTTAAGCAAGGATCCATGTGTAACAAAGTAACAAATTAGTAACAGAATCACTGCCAGCTGGGTTTGGTGTCAGGTGCTCAAGTTGCAACAGTTTTCATAGACCAGTGAAGCCTTTAAAGGCAGCCCCAGGCACCCTCCCCGCCCGGCTCTCACTTCCAGGTTGGCATTTCACTGGGATTTGTCCATAGATAAGCCGCACCTGAATATAAGCCGCACTACTGGGGTAGGCTGGATTCTTCAATGAAAAAGGTGTGGCTTATAATCGTGAAATTAATGTACTTTGTAAGTGGACATTTTATTCTATAATTACTCTGAGAAATAAAGAAAAAACCCAATGAAAAGTCTGCACTGGAAATGCATATATTTTAGCATTACATATTTGTCCTAGACTTATGTGTGTTCTAATGTTTATATTGAACAAAATAAAGGAATTAATGTTAAAAGCTGATACACCAAAAGAAATACTCCAGACTTTGACTGCTTTGCATATTTGCAACAACAGATGATTTCTACTTACATGTGTAATGTGCATTCTTGCAGTATTTGGATAATACCCCACCCAAATAATTTTTTTTTTTCCTTAAGAGGAGCTATAAAGCAGGAGTTTTAACCAGAAATAAGAACCCAGATCAAAAGCAAGTACATAGGTTACAGGCAACCTATGAGGTTGGAAGGCGGAGAGAACAGAGAGATTAATCCACCATCCAAGTATCAAATTTTAACTTGAATCAATGTCAGGTTACAACTTTGAAATAACCATCAGTTTTTCCACAGAAGAAAGACTCAACCTACACCTCAATTGGTGAGATCTTTGGCAGAAAAAGGCCTCAGTTTCCTATACCTCCTGCAAGTGCTGGTCACATCCAGGGAGGCACCACAAGAACTTCACTGAAAAAATAAAGATTAAAGAAACCACAAAAACAACCACAGCGGTGAGGTCCCTGCACTGTGGCAGGGGGAAGCATCCCATAAACATCCCCTCCAGACCTTTGCCAATCTGCTGCTTACAAGCCTACAAGAAATGAGTTTTCACATCATCATTAGGTGCCTGTTAGAATGCTTTTCATCTTAATATTCAACAAAAATATTTTTTCTTGTGAATAAAGCTAATCCCTCCCTTCCCAAAGGAAATATCAAGAACTGATAAGCATTTTTTGTTGTAGCAATATTTTAGGTATGTGAAGGGTGAGTTTCTCCCTCAGGCTTCTTTTATTCTAGACCAGCAATACTCTGATGTGTTTATGTATTTTCTTATATGCAAAGTCACATCTTGTTTCGATCTGTCCACTTATTTCTTAAAATATGTTGCCCCAAATCACTGGTACTCAATAGAACAATTACTTTCACATCTTGTATTAAAAAATTTCTGTTAATCCTTAAGTGATTTTTACTTTTGCTATAGTATCAAACTGCTCACCTCTGTGCAACCAGATGCTTTTTTTTTTTTTTTTTCACTGCACCATACAAGATGGGAAGAATTACTTGCTTTCATTCACTTCTTTTTCCCTGGAGTTCAGTATTTCACATTTATTCCCTCTGATTTTCAGTTTGCTATTTTTTTAATCACCTGCACTGTCTGCCAAATTATTCTGATTTCTGAGCTTAACAGTTTGTGAACATTGCTTGTCCATATTCTACCACCCGCAGACCTTAAACTTTTTATTCCATCAAATACATTGATGGATTTTCTGAACCAGGAACATGATGTAACCTCAGAAACTGCATTAGAAAAAGAATTTTAGATTCTCCTTCTCCTGTCTTAAAATTTTCTATTGGCAGTATCTTCACCATATTTTCTCAGCATGTATGTAATATTTCACTTCAAGTCATACAGCAAAACCTCTGATGGCAGAATTCCTGTGCTACAGCTCTGCCTCAATTCTGTGCCTATATCACTGAACAGTAAGTTTTCCCTCAGCCTAGAGTGTGGAAATCCACATCTCTGGAAGTAGAAACGACACCAGTCTAAATTATCCATGACCTCATTTTTAAAACATAAATGCATCTGCCTTCAATCTCCCAAACAATGCCAGCTTTCATTGCTTATTAGCCCAGGTCTCCCACAAACACCCTTGGCACTGTTACATCACTGCTTAGCCAAGGGAAAAACACCTCAAAATATTTCCATTGAGCTATAACTTGCTGAGGAGTGCTGAGCTGAGCTGCACACATGGTTAGTACCCAAAGCACACTCAGTATACCTCATTCAACCCATGCTTATGTGTTCCTCTTGCACCTTTAGCTCACCTAAGCTCTAAGAGGTTGCAGTTATCACTCAAAGGAAACCCAGGGGGGCTTCTCCTGACACGGCAAAGCAGATCAGGAGAGGCTGCAGGGCTGCCCAGGGCCATTGTGTCTGAATCCAGACCGAACATGTTCCAAGTGAAACGATTAGCACAACTATCCATGCAGTATTAAAAGGATATGGTGTTTGAAAAACAAAGTAAGTATATGCATTTTACAAAATACCTGAGCCTATCATCTTTCTACTCTACAAATAACTTTTTATTCCAAGAACTACAGGATTCACCAGTAGGTATAGAATATAAAAGTATTTATTAACTTTCATGAAACAGAGTATGGCTTTAAAAAAGTCTTCTTGGGTCCCTCTTGAACTTTCTCCCCTTGGTCTAAGAAGGAGAATGAGTCTTTCATGAAAATTTGTGAAAACTGATAAAAAAAATTTAACCCAAATACAACCATCTTGTAGAACACTATGTGAACTCTGGGCAACAGAAGCTAACCAGTACATGGAAATAAAACACTGCCTCTACACACATATAGAGAAAATAGATAAAAAGTGGCAGAGATTATGTATCCCTATTATTAAAACTTTTTAAAAATTAAGTTTTTAAATAAAACACTTCCCAGGTGTAAACAGTACACTGCATAAAACACAGCTAAAGAAACTTAAATGTATCCATCATTTAAAGTCCCAGACCTAGTTTAATCTACTGATATATTTCTCTCATGGATTCATGAGCTGATCCTGCTTTCAAACAAATCACCCCTCAGGAGAAAGAAATACATGTTTTACAATATTTCAATATTTTAATTTTTAAACTTTTCAAAATTATTTTTTAAATTTTAGTAAACATATTTCAAAAGCATATTTCAATGTAAGCTTGAAGAAAAAAAATCTGCCTCTGTCAAAATAATTCGCAAACTTTATTGGATTTTTAAAAGCCTGATTACAGGACAAAACATGCATTACGCATTTTGCTAAAATTCCAAAAACAATTGCAGAATTTAATCATATTAAAAGGCTCATGTCCATAATAAATACCACCAGCTTAAAAGCAATGACTGCAATTTTTCAAGAGTTTTAGTATCTGAAAACTGAAAATGTTCTACATACTGTCCTTTTAGAAGTCTGACACTACATTGCAATGGTTAAAGCAAGAAACAGGTCAGCTGAAGACTAAAGAAAATCCCTGTCTTCTGAGGAGATCTACACTTAGTCATACAATACTGCTCTGGAAACAGTCTGTCACCAAAGGCCTGGCAATTGGCTTCTGCTTAAAACATACTCTGCCTCTAACATTCTTCAAAGGATTAAACCATAATTGATTCTGGCAATCCACATGGTAAGTGTGATGTGCAGGGGGCTGCCAGTGGACATGGGGCCCTTACATAAAGAGCTGTTTTCTTTGTTTAAAATGGAAAAAAGAGTGGGAGGTGTGGAGAACAGTGAAATACAAAATGAGTCAGAATCATAAACCATACTTTTTGAATCAGATTACAACAACCACACATGCAAAAAGAAGGCTTCAAAGGTGGCAGAGCTTCTGAATTGCTCAGGCAATTCACATATTCTTAGTTCCATAAAAAAAAGATAGAAGCTATAGTTATGTACATCCTTCTAAGCACTCCAAGAGTATTGCAAGTTGAACTCCAGAGAAACCACTGGTATCAGTCTGAAAGTGATGGGGAACGGATTGATCGTGCACTGGCTGGACTGTTGGAGAAAACAAAGGGATCCTTTTCCTTTTCTTTAGTATCATGTTTATGTTTATGTTTATGCTTATGCTTGTGTTTCTTCTTCTTTTTCTTGTGCTCATGGTGATGATGGTGATGGTGGTCACTGTGTTTTGAGGAGTTTGATTCTTTACTAAACACAGAGAGTGGAGCTGCTGAGACAGGGTGCATGTTTATCTCTCCTGAAGATTGCTCCTTACCTAAAAGAGTGGATACAGCAGGGTTAGCAAATTTCTAACTTGCATTGTTTCCAAACATAAGGAATTCTGAAATATTATATGAAATCTACATTATCATTTAAACATAAAAACATAAAATCTGTTATGATGCTTATACCATTTAGCTTCAGACAAGGCTCTGAACATGCCATTGAAGTTCCCACACTACTGACAATTTTTAGAGATGGTCCTCCCTTCCAACAGCATAAAAGTATCCCAGACTATAAAGAACTGTAAAGTGCCCTAAGATACTTCAAGTCATACTAACTTCCTGAAATTCATTTTAAAATTGAGTAGGAAGGCCACTATACCCTGAATAATGCAAATATAACTGCTTGTGATATAAAGTGCAAGACTGGCACAATAAAGCGCATTTTTGGGATGCAAACTCTTCGTAGTCAGGAGGCAAAGGTCCCTGCAACAACATACAAACCTTTTGAGAGTGAAAAATTAAACTGATTTTTCTAAAAATTGCCTCCTGCAACCAATTTAGCCTGTTTGAAAGATTATACAAAGCTCTTTTTCCTAAACAAAACCAAAGTCCAGTAAAGACAACTATACCATCTTTATCAGTATATATTTCACAAGTACACTAGAACTAGTTATATATTGAACAAAACTGGTATCTGAATCTGAGGAAGGAAATATTATCCATGACATCTCAATGCAGGAATGACTTTCTCATTCTCTCTTTGGCTAATTTAGTATTTCATTATTTCAGACTGTTTGCAATAGCTTCAATAGTAGAGATGAAAGGGCATTATTCAAAGGACGCCTTTGTTAAAGAGCGGAAATGTTTGGAAGGTAGGAATACTCAGATTCCTTTAGGCAGAAATTGCATCAGATCACTTCCACTGCAAGAATGCTTTAACAACCAGATAAATGTAGAAAAGCACCAGCAAAATTTTTAAGGCAATTAATCCTCTAAGTATTACTTAAAATGGATTTTCTTCATTGCTACTTTAAACATGGGGGTTTTTCCCAACCAGTTTTTGGTAAAAATATCCCAATTAAATAACTAGAAATTATATTATTTGACGCTACCATACAATTATCTTTTTCTGTATGTTTGAAAACACATCCAGTACATCTTTTTGTTTAGCCTGGTTGGCTGTATAAGTCTAAAGGCAAGAATGATTTGCCTATGGTAATGATTCCTGGAAGTATGAAGAGACAGCTCCCCGTACTATGACAAAGAAGTATTGAGAAAATTCCCATGCGATCTTTCTTGCCTCACCCAGAAGACTCAGAACTGATTCAATCATGTGTAAATATATAGGAAAATTTCTAGATGGTTCTGAGTTTTGTTTGTTTATAAATATGTCTGTAAAAAACAAAATCTAGATCTATATGAAGTGTTTAGATATCAGAATAGAAACACAAAACACTTTTATAGTGAGGATAATCAATGACTTACTACAGGACATGGTGGAATTTCTACGGCTTGGAGTCTTAAGCAGCAAAATGATGTCTTTCTAGAAATATGTTTGGTCTTAACCACAAGACAGGAATATGGTGCAATATAAAATTCTGTTGAGGTTATTTATGAAGGAGGCTAGTCTGGAGTACAATAGTTTCTTATAAACTTGGAATCTCTAATATATAAAAGTACTTTAAAAGCTTTAGTTTTCATTTAATCAGAGCTAAGCTCCAGTAAGCTCATGTTATAAATGCAAAAATTTATTGTTAGAACTCACAACTTTACTTTTTTATGTATCTTATGGCAGGTAGAGGAGATGCACACCAATTCCAACTTCCACTTGCTGAATTCAATGCATACCTACTACCATTTTTTTACATTGTTGTCTGGAGCCATTCTCAACAATGAAGACAGTGTGCAAGTATACTGCACTGATGCAGAAAGTTACAAGACTGCTTTACTATGTAGCTATTTCCAACAATACTTTTAAAGGAATTCCTGGTGTATCTAGACCTATCCTCAACCTGAGCGCCTTCCTCTGAAGCATTCAGTGTTTAGACAACTTTATTTAGCAGCTGCAAAGATTCAGAACCAGCCATTAAAGAGATGACACAATGGTGAAAAAAGGAATGTATCTGCCTCAGGTTATTAGAAAAAGATAGCGTGGAGGCTGTATCTCAGAAAATCAAAGCAGGTGGTATTTGACACACTTAAAATAGGCTGCAGTAGTTACAGGTGAACTGTGGCAGTGACACAGAGCTCCTAGAAACACAGAAATAAAGATCTTGGCAAAAAGCCTCAAGACCACTGGTTGGTTGTATAGAAAATGTACAACAGATTATCTGAAATACATCAGACATTCTCATGTGTTCTCAAGCTACAGGCACACAATACATTAAATACACATGGCAAATTCAAGTCAACTTCCAACAGAAAAGAAACCCCCACATAACATGACACAAATTGTTAAAACTCCTCAGCTCCATTAATTCCAAATTGTGGAGTTATTTTTATTTGAAAACTAAACCTCTAAGTCTAGACACTACATTTGTAACAACCTCAAGCCAAAGCTAAGCCTCTGAACTTAAAAAAAATTGAACCAGAAATGGTATCAAACCACTGTTTAAAGTCTGCAGAGATGATGTAGCAGTAGTGATAAGTGAAGATGGAGGATGCAACCAACCAGACTCTCCTGACTCCACTACAGAACCTGCCACTTATGCTAATTTTCTGCAGTTTACAGAACTACCAGCTCTGCCAAGGCAACAGTCTTTATTATCACCTCATTACTTATTTCATGTTGTTATTAAAAAAAAAAAGCTGTTTGTTAAAGCAGTTGAACACCACTGACTGGAGTGGAGCAAATACAATAGTAGTTTAAGCCAACAGGACCAAAGGGGTGGTGGTGACCACCTAGAGAGGTGGGAAGATCTTCAAGAAAAGGAGAAATGGGATCCAGCTGCAACTCAAGGGCTACTGACACTTAAGGAAACAGCAAACATTGGTGGTAACATGGAAAAGATGTCAGTAAGAAATGAAAGAATGTCATTACAAAAATCTGCTTCTACTGAGCCAGCAATAGGAGTGCACATGCAATTTCTTCATAGAAGTCAATAGTGACTCTAGTCTCTTGGGTTTTTAAATGCAAAAGTAACAGCTATCTAGAAAATTTCCTCCTACTGTTAAAGAGTGCTTTGAAATCAAGAATCAAATAAATATATTGATCCTGGATGATGGCTCCAAAAGACTCATCACAAACTACTGAACTCTGTGCCAAAATGGACTGACCTGTAAAAGCTCTGTCAAAAATATTACAGATCTCCATGCATAAAATTCAGTGTTGAACCTACAGAACCCTTTTTTTTCTTCCTTTTAATTAGTGCCTACTTAAAGCCTATGCCAGGAACATGACAAGTGTAATTAAGGAAAGCAAGGCTAAATAGAGAAAGCCTCACAGGGCAGTATAATCATCCTTTTATCAACGGGAGTAGCAGGACTGCGAGCACTCCCTCTTCCTGCAGGGAACCCGCTCCTTCCTGGCACAGACAAAAGGAGTGAAACTCAGGTTTCACAAAACACAGAAACACTCAGTAAGCGGAGGGTGAGCCCAGCAGCTCACTTCTGAAGTGGTTAGTAGCATTCCTTGGAAAAAAATGCACATACATGTGTCTTTCCACATGGATCTCCTCCTGTTTAGGATGTGGAGATTCCAGTGTAATTGTTGGCTTTGTGGTGTTCCAGCTAGCTGGGTAGGTACTTTAAATTAGACAGGATTACGATCTCATGGGAGAAAGATCAGAATATTTGTGTACTGTTTGCCCCAGGGAGAACTACAAATGCTGCAGATGTCGTGAGAGAGAATAAAATATGAAAACATTTATCTTGTAGCTTAGTTTTAAAATTGAAGGGATTTGGATCCTGGTAAACTTTAAAGTAACATTTTCTGTCATAATATAAATTGCTGTCAGATAACGCTAACATCCTGTTCACTTAAGTTTTAATACTCATTGGTGCATTAACATTGAACTATATTGTTGGATAGAGAGTGTTTCACCTATTCTTGTCTTATTTTGGTTTTGAACTTATACAGTTTGAAAACCTGTAACTTGAGACTTTAACATGCTGACAGGCTTTCATGAGGTCCCTCCTAAGTTGCTGATCTTGTGTGAAGAGAGTGGGATGCCACAAACTTAAAAGAAGCGTCTGCTTCTTTGCACAGCCAATGAATATAAAACAGCCGGCTGATACAGGATTGTTACAAATTGACACTTGCTTGAAATTTCCCGATTTGCACCCTAAATTACTGAAAACATCAGAGAGGGAGAAGACAAGTTCAAAAATCAAAGCAAAAGCTGAAGTTCATGGGTCCTGAGGACAGGCTGGTGCTGCAGCAGCACCGGACATGGACAGGCTCTGGAAGAGGGGGACTCAAAACAAGCACAGAACCACTTAATGTATCTCTCCCAGAACCCAAAGAAAGCTCACCAATGAGAAAGGCAATGTACACTCTATGCCTAGCAGTTGAACTGAATCTCTGGGTAGCATTTTCTCTAAAGAGAAAACATTCAAAATAAAGGAAAATACCATAAAACCAGTTTCAAAATTATCCCATCTTTTCTTATTTCTTCTTTTCAGCGTTACTCTGGAAACGTCCAAGACACACTATTTTTTAATTTAATGCTGTGTTTATGCATCTGTTGAACCACCAACAAAATACACAGAAAAAATTACCAAGCATAAATGATTTCAAGTTTCCAGAATGCAATGTCCTGTAATTAGTCTAAACAACCAGAATTTTCAAATTATACATCTCTGAAAAAGGTTATCAATTTTCTCTCAAGGAGAGTGCTCTTTTAAGGTCCATGGGACAAAACTTCCAGTTTAAGGGTGAAAAGCAAAGGTCTAGTTAAAAAAAATAAAACCTGCCAAAGGTTTTCTGAAGATATGCTAGGCCAATCAGTTAATTTTGCACCAACATAAGCATTTTAACTAGTTCCAATTTACAGATTCATTTGACTTCCATTTTTCAGTGGCATTTAGATCCAGAAAGACAATTCCTTATACTGATACCAAAGGTAAAAACAAAGTATGGTATAGACAAGCTGGTGTTTTAACTAAAATACAGTTTTTACTGGTAAAAAGTTTGATTTCCTCATCTCACTCTCATTTAACAACTATATTGCCTTACACCTACACTAAAATAATAGCTTACTGTGGTTTATTTTTACTACATTTATTTTAATATTCTAGAACATTCTAGTGAAATTCCTGTTTTTGAAAGAAAAAAAATATCTAAGTCAGGAAGCCAATTCAGAATACTTTGTGCCTCTACCAGTTTCAGGTAGTTGACTTGAAAACCTGCCTTATTCATCCTCTAGATTTGAGAGTGCCTAGTTTTTTTCTCAGAGTCAGTCACAGCTACAGTATTGTGCTGATTTTATTAAATCAAGGAGTTGACACACTGCAGCCACACACTGATGCAGTTCTCATTTCTGTTGTCACTATCTACAGGGCTTGTGCTTCTATTAAAGCTGCTTTCTTCACTTTAGAGTAAAGCACTGGAAAACACCATTCCTTGTGAAGTGAACTATTAACCAACTTGAGTGGGGCAAATTTATCTACAAATCTCAAAGTCTATGAGTGACCACTCTGGAAACAGTTAAATCCTGAGTAATAAGGTGTAACAGATATTGTATTAATATTATATGTTATTAACAGGCATTCTAACAGAACAGTTGTAACAACTTTTACCTCCTTAGAAATTAAAGCAAAAGGTCATCATTGTCAGCGGTGTCCTCAAATCCAAAAAGTGTTCACTTCTACATCTGTCTGTGTGCTGATGTTTCCATAGCACTTTTTGGCAGAGAGCCACTAATGGCTGGATTTGAGGAACTGGTGCACTTACAGATAACTTGGGTAACTGCAGAGGACTGAGCTTCTCATACAGTTTGGACTGAATTCCTATTTTACTCCTGCATCCAAACTCTGGGGGCAGTGATTTGCACCTCAGGCTTGGATCTGCTGCTGTAAATCTACTGTTTAAACATAATAACTACAGTAGTTTACCTCTGCACTTTACTGCAGCATATGCAGTATGTCCCGTTTCAAACTGTTTCAGAAAAAAGTCAACTCAGATAAACCACAATTTCCTGAAAGTGCAGTAACTGTGATAAACAAGACCACAATCCAATCAACATTATGACTGTGGTCTAGACCTCCAAAGTTTCATGTACACCTACACAGTAAACAGAGCAACCACAAAGTCAGCAGTGGCTATTTCCAATTTGTCTATCCTGGAAAAGTGCAAAAGGATTAACAGAATGGCCAAGGAATCTGTTTGATCTGAATCTGAATACTGAGGATGACCTCAAAGCCCAGTGACTCTGAATGCCATCAGAAAAAGAACTGCCAGTACACAAAGAGACCATAATTTTATTTTTCCTTCCTCTGCAGAAATAAAGAAAAAATCAGATACTGCTTTTTATCAACTTTCAAACCATCAAAACTAGTTGGAAAAAGTTCAATTAAGTGTTTATCAGTGATGAGCCATAATGACATACAACTTTACTGGCAGATCATGCAGCCTACAGCCAGGCATTTATTTTGGAAGCAGAAAAGACCAGGCCAATCAATAACAACTGACAGATACAGCAGAACCTTTTCAAGGTTACTTCTGACATACTGTTCTTTGAGATGAGTGAAATATTAAAGAAAGGTACCTTTATCTGATTGCACTGAAGTCAACAAAGCAAGACAAGCTCCCTTTCAGCTTGAGAGATCAAATCTGTTGCTTACACAAAATCTCATCTTGACAGTCTTTTATCTTAAGATTTAAGTGAAGAGAGCGTTCCTAATATTCTTGATGATTATTAGCAAATAAAATCTGCTCTCCCATAAGAAATGTAACCTTGCACAGCCTTGGAGGTTCAAAGGAGGCTACCAAGTTTCTGGCCCTAAGGGCAGATGAGTAATCATCACAACAGCATTCCTTAGACAGTTCACAACTAATGTTTTGCTTGTTTTAATAATTTCTTGATAAAATTGTTAGATTCCCTTACAACTGCCAGAATGCACAGTTCTACTATCATAGTCAGGATGCTTTAGTGGGACCATTAATTTAAACCATTTATTTTCTGATTTAATTAGGACAGGTGCTGTACTTACAACACTGAAACTCGTAACCCAGCAAGAGGCATACTAGAAAACTTTTTTTATTGTCTCACCCTTAACCTTTCATATCCATGGGCAGAACTATACACAAACACTGCTCCCATCCCCCTCAACTTTTAAAGGAAAATAAAATATTTTCCTGGTGTTAAGGGGGTTACATCAACTTGACCAAATCCAAATCATCATTTGGGGTGGTCTGGGAAACAGAAAAAAAAGCCAACCCAACAATCCAGCAAAAAAACAGATTCAACAGAACCCAATGTGAACTTCCTCCTGGCAGCTGCTTTTCACATGCTGCGTTGGGCTCATGACCTAACACTTCATGTGACATGCAGGGACGTAGCCCACAGCTGGGGGAGAAAACTGGGGGTGGACTGAGAGCTCACTCCTTCCAAGCAGGAGTCAGAACTGAGGCAGATTTACTAACAAGACACAGAGACCATTGCAGAACCTGTTGTCAACCTATTTCACAACAATCCCTCCCTGAAATGCACCCAACCTCATCATTGCTGTAAAACCTCACCGGCTGTGTGATTCCTTTGTAAAACAGAACACTCTTAAGTGTGAACAATTTTATTTATGTATGCTTTTATTTTTCCCCATCTGTTTCTTGCCAGCAGTAGACCATTTCCTAAAGATTGAACTATCTTTATTTACTGAGTCTGTAATTCATCCATCTCAGCTTCTAAGATAAATGCCATGATTAAGAAAAAGGAGAAATTTTAGAAGCAAAAAATACGTGAAGTTGAACTGTTTCTAACTGCACAAACCAAAAAAAAAAAAAAGAATAATAATCTGAAGTGTTTCAAAATAATGCTTTTCAAAGGCTTACTATTTAAAATGAATTCTGGTGCAAAACCTGACCTTTGTCTTATTTATTAGCTAGGAAACATATATTACAGTGTGCTGAATGTCTAAACAACAGAGATGAGAAGGTCATTTAGGACACAAGTGAGACTTGAAGTAGCTTGTGTCTGTTGTGGGTCTATAAAACACCAGTCTAGTGGTCACTGCTCCACTCCTGCTCAGACTTTTACCCTTTCTGACCTCCAGTGCAAACTTAATCCGCAACAGTCCTGGAGCACAGAGCTGGCACACAGAGGGTCCCCTAAGTCCTATTTGTGACGTATTTGGCAGAGTTTTGTTTATGACTTTATATTCCATAGAGTGTGTAAATCTAGTGAAAAAATTGTTGCAAAATATCATGTAAGAGTTATAAATACTAATCCTCATCAGATCAGCTTTGCACTTGCATTCCCTGAGTGCGTCATTCTTACCCATAGGAGAAAATGTGATGGTTGACCGTAACATTAAGAACAAAATTCAAAGCAGCTCTGAGAAGTTTAAACTAAAGCTTTGCAGATATAGCTCCTAAGCTCATGAGAGTAACCTATATGCAGCCTGCTCCCCTTACCCCATTGAAGTAAGTCAACAAGCTGGGGGTTTTGCAACTCTAGATACCTAAGAGCAAAGCTGCCCTGGTGGAGCTGGCTGTAGGCACATCATTAAATGAAGGCCATCTGGAATCCAGAAACTAAACCTCCCTGTGTTTTAATGTCCCCATATTAACTTAATTTCTTTGCTGAGAAGTGACAGCAGTTACCTTTTATTAAAAAAAACCCCAAAAAATAAAAAACAACAACAACAACAACAAAAAAAAACAAACAACAAACTCCCTTAGTTACTAGAGCATCTGCCAAGGAAGGAAAAATGCTATGTCCAAAGCTCATAATGGAGTACAAGCCTCCAGGTTTTGCACCACTGGCATCAAGTCACCAGCCTCAGCAGGATTCTCAGGGCAGCAGCATCTACCAGCCCTTCTCTTAAATGGGGCCACTAAACTGCGTGGTTACAGACAAAGCAGATAATGTCACTTGCCACCATAGCTCAGGACCAAGGTCAACTCAAGATGGAACCAACATTCCAGATCCTGCTACTAAGGTCTATTTCTGTTTTACACTAGGCAGTCACTGGCTAAAAACAGAAAAATAAGCAAGAGGGTAATTACTCTGAATTCTAAAGCAACAAACTTCACTTTGACACAATACAGTACTGCAACCTTAAAATCTTGTTCTGAATCTGAATGGAAAATACCTCAAAATGCTTGGTACATTGTCACATGAACTCAGCTTTGCTCCACTAGCACATTCTATAACTGAACTTTAGAAACATTGTTAAAACATTTTGAGACTAACCCTTGAATTTCTTTGCTAGTGACAGAGATGCAAAGAAGGTGGAAGTTCAACAATGAAGTTCAACATGTTTTAAGGTTTCTAAGAAACATTATGCCTAGAGAATAATTTTGTCACATATTATATAAAAAAAGATACTAAGAGAAGTAGTAAAAGAAAGGAAGTCCTTGAAATGAAACAATTTTACTCACAGATGCAATCTTTTCAATTTTGGAAAGTCCTTCTAAATACTTTTGAGGCTTGTATGTTTTTAAACTGCAGATGTTAAGTTATAATTAATATTTGAGTGGCTTTTTTTTAACCTGAGGAGCCTTGCTATTTTTTTTAATCTTCAAAATTACTATTTTCTAAATGACACTATGGCAAAAGTAAGTTTTACCTAATTGCTTATGGGATTCTCAAAGTTTGTGCTCTTTTATTAATTCCTTAGCTTTTCATCTTCATAAGCATGATTTATATCTGTCTTACTTAGATAGGTGTGAAAATGTATACACTTGTCTGTGCAGCTACTGAAACCTAAAGAAATGTTCTTTATGCCCCCTTTACACGTTTCCTGCAATTCCAGTAACATTTAGCACTTATCAACACTGTATGTATGGAAATAAGCAGTAGCAAAAAAACACCTCACAACTGAAGTAGTCAAAAAATTACAACCACTTTCCCTAAAAAGCTACTCGTACCTGGTGTGGATGGTCTCTCCAGCATATTCAAATGATGGTAAATGAAGGCTTGGCTGTCATGAACTGTGTCCATATCAATTTCCTCTTCCTCTTGAGAGTTTGAGAACTAAGATATCAGGAAAAAAAATAAGCAGATGCTAATAGCTCATAAAAACATTACTGAAGAGAATTTTAAATATTTTATTTTTGAGGTAAACTGGGGGTGAGAGGGAAAGGAAGTGATATCTACCACTGCAAAGGAATAAAAGTTCAATAAAATTAAAAAGGGTCAGTGTCTTTCCTTCTTTCTAATTTACTGTGAAGCTGTGCGAACAAGAGCATTATCTGTCAACTTTAGTTCTTGCCAGCCAATTAAGGACCAGATAGGAAATAATTTTGCCAAAGTAAGCACAACAACTGCTGTCCATATATACACAGCATGCCTTTTGTTTGAACACAGCTTCAAGGGAAGACAGCAGACACCACTGCTGTTATTCTGAACACCCTACACATTGTGCAAGTTGAATTTCCATTTCTTACTCTGATTTTGAGTTTGACTTTACTGTCTTCATTCTTCTCTAGTATTTGCCCTGGCTCCAATGGAGACCCGAGTGGCATATCAGCCTTCCTCTTCACCCCCTGCTGATGACCAGAAATGCTGGATGCTGTTTCCTTAATAAGATGATCATCCTCCTGAAGCAGCATTAAAAGACCAAAATTAGAAGACAGCAAGATCCACGTTTCAGAGAAAGCGACCTGGTACCTGAAAAATCTTCTGAGTAAAACGGGTGATTTGAACAAAGTTTTCTCTGTAGTTCTGGCAAGAAGCATTTTCTAAAACCCTGTATGGATTTGTGCCAACCACTCCTACAAACATAGTTTCTCTTTACTTCCATCCCTGCTCCCTCTGCATATCTAGCATTGGCATCTTTTCTGTTGCTTCTCACAATCATGGTACTGTTGGTGTGCAACAACATTTGCTGCCTCTGAATAGACTGTCTATAAATCTGTGCCTTGCAGACTCTCCTCAGGACAAATCTCAGTTGAAAAACTGTGATAGCCTCTGATCTACACATGGGATTTAGCTAAATCTTCTTTTACTTTTTTTTAAAAGCAAACGTTTACTTTACTTAGTATAAATCATAATGACTATTTCTAATTTATTTTTTGTTAATTTACAACAATATTTATTAAAAAGAATTAAATTGTTCTGTAAATTACTGCTTAGATTGTAAAAAGAACAAGGTCAAAGAAATAGAAAAGTAAGAGAGTCTCCTAAGTTACACATATAGTAATGAAAACAGGAGACAGGTGTTTCAACAAGTCCAATAGACAAAATTTAGAAGGGAAAATAAAGCATCCATAGAACAAAACATAATTAAAGCTCACTAAAAACTATAAAAGGCATATACCATACTCTCTCTCAGAGGGAATATACTGCTCTCCTGAACTGCTCTTCTTCTATCCTACAAAGGGCACTCCAGCCCCACAAACTCTTGCCCTAAACAATTCAAGTTCCATTTTATGAAGAGGGCAACTTTTACCACCCTCATTAGCTTCAGTGGCTCTACTCTCAGTACTGATTTTAATGTTTATGCTCTCAGTGTATGTCTACTCTACAGAATCTAGTTAATCTGATAAATTCTATCACCTGTTTATTCTTTTTTCTCCTCAAACACGCATTTCCCTTTCTTCATCCTTATTGTTTTGTCCCAGGCACTGCTATCGAGAAACACTTCTGGATTAACTTTGACTGATGTAAGAGGCAGTCTTTGTTTTATGCTACTGGAAAATCAGTTCCCTGAATTCTGGGGGAGTTACAGTGAAAAAGGTAACCTTAAGGTAAGGACTAGAAGAATGAAGATGAGGAATAGGAGAAGATAGAAGGGATGAAGTACAAACTGAGGCTTATAGCAGTGCTGTATTTCCACATCAGTGCAAAGCAGTACACTGCTAAATGAAGCACCACACACGGTTGTGTCCTGGTGTGCCACAAGCATTTTTACAACTACATGAGAAACTGGCTCAGGAAACTGAAATATCTGTTCATAAAAAGGTGCTGTTCAACCAGATCCCCCCGATCCAGCTCACTACTGCAGCAACAACTATGCTAGCACAAGGGAGCGGAAAGTTTAAGAAAAGAAGAGTCAAGAGGAAATTTTTTGATAGTGTGGCTGCAAAAAAAGTTTGGGCGTTCACTGAACTGCAGCCTAAAAATCTGCCAACAAAATGCCTCCTGCTATTTAATTCTAATGATTAGGTGCAGCAAATTAAGACCTACTGCATGCTCTGTAAATATGCAGGACGGGTCTAACAATATCTGACTCTACCAACATTTTCTCCCCCTGCTGGAAAGGGCCTGCAGGGTACTGTTAATTAGTACTCTCAGCATACTTTTTAATGAAAACTATTTCGACATTAACTATGGGACTGATAAAGTAACAGTAAACCATCCCACTCAAAAGGGTGGAAAGAGTTTCAAACATGGTAATCACATGCTGTTTTTGAAACTGTTAAGAAAAATCACTTAATGTTTCCATATCTGTTGATTTTTTTCCCCCTCATAATTAAATTTGTGCAACAAAAATACTTAGTTTTGCAGCAGTGGCAGTTATTCTTGAGGAAAGTATGACCTTAATAGTTTATAAAATTTATTTTCTATCTATGCAATGGAATATGTGTTAAGACTGAAGCCTCTGAATCCAGAAAGATACCAAACCGAACATATGCCATTCTTCAGAATTTGTTACAAATCCTTCAGAGCACAGTACTAAAATATCAGATTCAAATGTTCAATACAGATGTGTTAAAATTTCAACCTTCACATCACTTAAAGTTGTTTAAAATTAGGTGTATCTATGTGTTTAAAGATGCAATAGATTGACTGATAAAAGGTTTTGTTTTGGAAAATTGGATAACTTGCCTGTAAGAAACAGCCTCATGAAAAAAGCTTTCACCACAGCATCAAACATTTCTGTGAATCACTTCATATCTCATAAGCAATACATAAAGTTTGAAAAAGAACAGAAATGATGAGACTAGGAAAAAAACCCAAGTATAAAGCTTGCATATGCAACGCAAAACAGTTAAAAAATGTCCAAAAATCATGGTATACGCCAGGTTTTCAAGTGGACAGAATCAAGAGCAATGAGGAAAGAAGGTAGCTTAGGTAAAGCATGAGAGGCTTGAACACAAAACAAAATTAAATCAGCAACCCATGCAAGAACTCAGAGCCAGCTGAATAGGATGGATACAGATGGTTTGTGCTTACGGTGTTCTGAAATCCCACTGACTGTCCGTGATTGTTAGTACTGTTCACAGGTTCCTGATTATTTGCAACTGATTCAGGGATAATTGTTGGATTGAGTACAGCCTTCTTTTCTTTCAGGTTAAGAACAAGTCCAAGCTCTGGTAATGGTAAACAGGAAGGTCTGCTGAGGCCAAAGAGTGTGAAATAGAGGTCCACAGCACCACATCGTAATCTCCAGTCATGTGAAGTTCCTAAAATACAAAAGGGATTGTTAATACAGAGATAAAATCTCCTCCTCTCCCACAAATATCACAGTTTAAGTAATCAAGGCCCACCAGAGTATGACATTTTCTGTACTTAAGATATACTTCATTATTCCTGCCACTTATTAGCTCCTATTCAATTCCTTTCTTTTTAAACTTTATTTCTTTTTAAACTTTTCTGTTTAAAAGAAAGGCTTTGAGTTTCCTGTGTTGTAAGTTAGACAAATTTAGCAGAATAAGACTGGAAAAATAAGTGCTATAATAACATTATGAAAAATAAAAGAAAAAATAACCACACCCATAAGCCTTTATTTTTCAAGTTGCACTCATAAGTTTTTCTACTGGAAAAGTAAATAGAAGACTTTGTTACCAAACTAGCTTCCTGTATTAATAGATTTGGTTACATTTGCCTAGGTATTCCACAAAATATAGTAAGAGTTTTAAGCACAATTAAGATCTTTACTCTCTGGAATCTGCATTGATAGAGAAACGCACAACCATGCTTTTTAACATCATTACTACGTCATGTACTTCACTGAATACTCAATACTTTAATTTGTATTCTTACTCAAAATATGCATTCTTACTGCATAAAGCAGTGCTTTATTTTTAATTTATTTTTCACTGCAAACTGTGTACTGCTTTAATATCTTCATACACAAATAGTCTAAGCACGTTTGGCACCAATCACGACAGAAAGACATTTAACATCTGGTGCAATGCTGCAAATGCAGCGATTCTGGTGTTAACTCAGCCCAGCTCTTGACTGATTTCAAGTTTATTGAACATATTGTTCCCCAGCAGGAATTGAACTGTATCTGGTAAACAAGACACAGATGTGCCCAACTGCCATGTTAATGTGGCTGTGCAAGACTTAGCACAAAATAAAATTACAAGATCTATCCCTGTAAATAGTAGTTTTATGAGGCCAGAACTGTGTTTAAAGTAAGCTTAGCTTACCCTTACCAGTTACACTCAACCAGGTACAAATGAAAGCAATATGAATATTAATCTGGATATTTCTAACATTAAAATACTCCCCAGAGAATGACACATTCAAAATTATTAATTTTAGAACTATTATTATATTATCAATTTAATTCAGATTAACACAGAAAAAAAATTACATATATAAATCAGTCTGCTCTCCATTACATATGCTTATGTTAAATGAAAGCAACTCATGATTCTATAATCATGCACCTTTAAACTGGGCTACTAGCATGTTACACATCAACCATTTTTTTCAAGGCACCCTGGAATGCTACAGTTATCCCTTACAGAAAATTAATTGAAGCATTACATCAGCTTGAGGCATAGAAATTTAGGTGCTTAAAGCCCCATGAACCTTAATAAGGATGTGTACCTCACTTGTTACTTGCACGAAGAGGTAATGCTTGTACACTGCACACGCGCTTCTCTCATGAAAAAGCAAAAACAAATTCTCTGATGGGAACATCCAAAGTGTTTATTTTCTGTATCTGACACTTGGCAAATCCTATGAAAGTGAACTACTAGTAGTCTCCCCACTTCGACCCCTTAAGTAGAGCTGTAAACTTTTAAACACTGAATATAATGACACACAGAGAACAGAAAGCCTGCCATGACCTAAAAAAAACTATATAAATGTTTATATGTAATCCGTATAGTAATGTGTCAGATGTTAAAGGGCAGTTTGTCAGGACTGGATAAAACGCCTTCAGTAATGAAAAACAGGTCAATGATAAAGATGCAAGTCCTTTTCTCACTAGGATCTTTCCCAATCTCCCAAGGCAAATTGAGTTTTAGGTCTATAATGCACTTCTAAAAATCTCATTTAAATTATCTATACCAATGCCATCCTCTCATATTTTGTGGGAGTTTAAAAAAGAGGACAAAAAGAGATCATCTAATGTCAAGCAAACTCTAAGTGTAGCACAGACACCATTTGAGGAAACGCTCTGAACAATTTTGAACATTGAAAGTATGATTCTGTGCAGAAAGACATCAAAGCACACTACATCAGTAGACTACAGAATTAAAAAGAAGGTTTGGTAGCCTGTGTCACTAAGAGTGTTCTGGGAGTACCTAGATGATATTCAGCTGGATTTTTAGTATCTAACTACTGAAACTAAGACAGCTCTTGGCAAATTCTGAAGCAAGTTTTAAATACTTACTTCAAAAAACCTCACAATAAAACCCCAACACATCAACACAAGAAACAAATCAAAAAACTTAACCTGAATTCATCAGTTTCCAAAGCTGATCTACCAAAGCTTCATTACATAAGGGGGACTCCATATTCTTGGTGAAAGGTGGATTCTTAGTCAGCATATCCAAAATCTTATGCCTGAAAGAAACAGAAAAAAATCTTTAATAAATCCAAAGAAAAATCCTAATGATACAAAGTCTGTTGAGTTTGCAATATTCTTACAAACTTATAGAACTTACTGGATTACTTCCAACTTTTCAACCAATGTTTTATGCCTCTAGTTCTTCCTTCTGTCCACAATATGCTTAAACACAGATTTACCATTAGCAATAAAACTTAGAGATAAAAAGTAAGGTGCAAAGACGTAGGATGTTTTTGAACATCATGCTCTTCTGTTTAGTAATGGTCTTTTTTTGCACACTGACTTCGAAGTTTACCAAGACAAGCAACACTGGCAAAGAAACTCCTTACATACTGATAACAAAGAGTTTTTAAATAACTGTAAATGTTTATGAGTAATACAAAATGGCAGGCCCAAAATCAGTGACTTGCACATTTTCCTGGAAACAAACTGCCACCTCTTCAGTTACAATGCTTCTTACAGTATTTATACACTGAGCTGAAAGTAGATACATTTTTGTGTCTTCAAACTTGGCCCTGAAAACATGTAATGAATTCTTTGTTTCATTACTTATTATTTTAACAATTTTTCCCTGTATAGCCAGCTTTCACCTTGATGTCTTACACATTTGGAACAAGAAGACTTGCAGATACTTTTTTTTGGGCATTTTCTTTTAGAAGAGGCTAACATATTGCACTCAATTCAAAATTTAAAGTCTTCTTTAAAAGGATACAAATAAAATTAAATCTCCTTCTTTAACTGAAGCTAAACCTGTATTTATTTCCATTAACAAGAATTACAGAAATGAAACAGAACAATCTTGCAGCTATGATATTTGTAAGAAATCACCTATATAGAGAGAGTAGAAGTAGTATCATTTAACTTTGAAACTCAGTATTTTAATGGTGGTCATAAGAATAAAGTGTTGGAAAAAACCAAATATTATGAACCTTGGTGTGCACAGGTTTGTAATGAACATGCTAAAATACCCCACTACTTGTGTGAAAACAAAGTTGAAACAAGCAACACTAAAATTTCACCATATGTTTACACGATCCTTTCACCCCACCTACAGTCTGACAATTGCTTTACACCCCTTAATGTCCAAATACTGTGTGCACTATGTCTCAGCCTCTGTCTTTCATAAGCATCACAAAGACCTGTACCACAAGGTAGAATATAAAAGACTAAAGTAAAATAATGCAGAATAAGAACAGAATATACTAATTCTTGAGATATGAACTGTTGAAATATCAAAATGTGCTTCAATTAATGTAAAATAACAAGAAGGAAAAACAGTTTTGTGAAGAAACAGTTAGGTGCCAGGTGAAGAATTTGCTTAATAGCCCCAGCATCAGTAAAAATCCTGTCTTTTTATTAGCTCACCTTATGTAGGGTACAGGATCATTCTGAACCATAGTGAGTAGCCACTGTAATTCTTCATAGCTCCTATCAACTACAAAGCAAAATAAAACAAAATGCCTATTAATATAAACAAACTGGAAGGATTTTGATGAAGACAATCATGAGTTCCTGAATTAGCATATGAAGAGCATGAATCATTGCTACTAAAGAGGAATTCCACTAACTATGGAGCAAATTCAAAGTAAAAAGTGTGTTACTTTACTTGGAAATAGACAAAACTCTTACATGCCTCAATTGTTCAATAATAACCTATTTGACTATTTGTATCAGCATTGATTGGGAAAATCAGAGTAAAGGCTCATCTGGATACTGTGTGCTTCCTAAAATGGAGACATTCAAATACCCGTTCAAGAATCAGAAGCACAACATCTTCTGTAGAGAAGACACAATTCTCATACACAGGAACTGTGAAAGATTATTATCTTTACATATGTCAGAAAAAGGACTACTAAAGGGCTCCCCTCAGTAGCCTTCATTAGTTTTATAAATCACTACACTTTGCAACTAAAATGGATTTTGAAACCTATCAGCACATGCTTCTAGAAAATTGCTGTTTGACACCGCTGAAAACCAAGTCAGCTTGTTAGTGTGAAATGTAACTTACAAGATTCTCTTGATTATCAGAGTAATATTGCAAAATAGGATACTACATGGGATATCATCATCACTCATTACACAAGAAAAGAAAGAATTTTTATGTGATCTTTTTGTCAGATACACAACTGTAAGATTTTTACAGCAGTATTCTCATTTCTACAAAACAAGGAAGAGAGTGTATTAATCATTACTGGATAGACAAGTCCAAAAACATTTCTATTGCTTTCCATCTTGTAGTCCTAGCAATCTATTTCTTTCTTCACCTAGACAACTGTATTTCTAGTTCTAAATACCTCAGTTCAACTTTTCTTCCTTATCTGTTTTCAGTCAACAATTTTAAAATATAACTTCTTTAGTCCAACCAATTCTAATACCTTTTATTTTATTGTTACTTCACTAGAGTAAGTTGCTTTTAACAGAATACATATTTATTTATAATATAGGAACCAGTACTTCATTCTATTACAAGTTTTTAAAATGCTTTAGACCTAAAACATAAGACCCCTTTGCGGGCTTGGAGAAGGCAACTACATTAAAATGTTGCTTACATAATATTTTGAAGAGTCTTTTGCAGGCCACTTGCAAGTCAGCCCTGCTCTTCCTACAATCCAGCCAAAACAAAACTGGTTACACTAGTGAGGCTCCAGTAAGCCCTGTTTCAGAGGCAGGATGCATTAACTCACATAGTGCACTGGTGAGAGTATGGCTATAGTTCTACATGATGCAAATTTGTATCCATACAGATCAGAACTACAATCTCAGATTTGCCTTAAAACCCAAAAAACTTCGAAAAACAATGCAGAGAAAATACTTTAAAGGGATTAGTGACTTCCTGTGCTCAGCTCAATGCACAGCTGCTCTTCCTGGCTTGTGATACAAGGCAGCTAGAACTGCAAACAAAAGTTGTTTTGCATGCAACAAAAAAAATATTTTATTACCACACAGGAAAGAATTGCAACACTGCAAACATGGTCACAATCCTTAGCGAATTGTAATTATTTTGACTACGTAAAGTGATTTTAAAATGGTTTTTAATGATAAAATTATAAGTCTGGACGATTAATCCCTTAGGCTGATGATAATGGATAACAAAACCAGGTAACATCATACTTCTGTGATTTAAAAAAAAAATAAAATGTGTGTTTCATACTTATTTCTGCTAGAAATTAAGTAAGTCTTCAGTCTTCCCTGCTATTTGCCTTATAGTGTAAACTAAGCCTTCCAGGCTTCCAAAGCTTTCCTACTAATGCATTTAACCGGCTCTTCCAACTTATTTAGGAACTATGAAACAATTTGGAGAGCAATGACAAATTAAACCTGACCTCAGGCAGAACAAATCTTATTAGCCAGAAGAACCATATAACAGGCCTGGTCTGGAGACCTCACAAAATCATCTGCTCCAACCTTCAATGGGAAAGGGAGCCTAGCTGAAATTATCTAGCACTCTGTCCAATTGCATTTTGAAAACCTCCAGCAATGGGGACTCTACCACATCTCTGGGGAGGTTAATGCCATTGATTGATTGTTCTCACTGTAAAAAAAAATTATTTTCTTGTATCAAGATGAAATGTCTCTTGGTGCAACTTGCACTTGTTAATCTTTCTCCTTTCCATGTGGAGGAGAGAGACACTCCATCCACTTTGCAGCAGGTCTCTGAGTAGTGGAATATTGTGATGAAGGGCCCCTAAGCCTTCTCTTCTCCAGGGAGAAAAGAGCTAACTCTGTCACTCCTCCCTAACAGAGCAGGTTCTGCACCCCTCTGATAATCCTCATGGCCCCTCTTTGGACCCTCTGCAGTCAGCCCACAACTTTCTTGACTTGTGAGGGCTGCAACTATACATACTGCATGAAATGCAAACTGAGCACAAAGTGGAGTGGGATGATCACATCTTGGTATTTGTTCGTACTGCCCCTGCAGATGCAGCCCATGATCTGATCTGCTGCAGCCACACACTGATGACTTGTAGTCAGCTTGTCATCCACCAAGACCCCCAGGTCCCTTTCAGTGATGCTCCCCAAGCACTGATCCTGGCCTGTTCTGGGCTCTCTGGTTATGTTGTCCCAGATGCAGAACCTTGCACTTGTCAAACTTCATCCAATTCTTGCTCTGTCACTCTCCCAGCCTGCCCAGGTCTCTCTGTCTCTCCCTTCTGATGTGTCCCCCTTGCCATCAGCTTTTTCATCAATAAACCTGGTGAGGTTGCTTTCAATGCTGTTCTCCACACCGAAGAACCCATTTGTGAGAGACTGCCAGCCTGAGTAAAAACCATTGATCACTACCCTCTGAGCGTGCCCCATGACCTGAATTCTTACCACTGCACTGACCACCCATTCTGTCTGTAGCTTGCCAGTGTGTCTAAGAGAAGGCTGTGGGAAAAGCAACATGTGTAGATTTTCATACTTCTGGTAAACACAAGTGATTGCTTTCTGAAACAAGAATTCCCTCGTGATTTTTTTCAAATTACAAGCAGTTCTCAATTTCAGCAGAGCATCTTTGATACTAAATTTTAACATTCATCAAATTTGATAATCGTTACTTATTTAGAATAGTTTGTTGCTATCTCTTCTAAGTATGCAACTACCTTGTTCTATACAAGTAATAGTTATATAGCTCTCACAAGTTAACTTTAAAAAGTCCACTTCAAGCCACTTCAGAAAAACTGTCCAAGCCCTCATATGCTGCCTCAAGTATTTTAAAAAGTTACCATTCAAAAAAAACCCTTGCTATTAATGGCAAAGAAAACAACTTATTCAGTTCCATGGAGAAATTATTTCTTTTCAAGTAACTCAAAATAAGGTAGTGTTTTTCCTGCTCTAAAAGTTCCACCCAGAAAATACAGACTTTCCTTTTTAAGGAAATTACAAAATCTGTCAGCTTCCTTTGCAAAAACTGTTAAAAGTCAGCTTTGGCACAAGAAACAGGCACTTGATAGCTGCTGTTTTGCATCCAGTGTGAACTGGAAACCAGGTAACGGAGAACAATGAGAATCAGATCTCTTGGCAATAGATGGCCAATCATTCCTCCATCCAAAAAGCCAGGTTTAGGGCTCTGCAAGACAAACACTGCTAGCTCCTCTACGGGTAGAGGAAGAAGTCAGCTAGCACACTGAGTTTCTGGATCATCCCTCCACCAAAAAACCACCAGTCTTACAGCAAGAGCAGAAGATTTGCATTTGCTACCTCTGCATCAGAGAAAAAGCTATTGCCACGGAGCAAGGCAGTTATGTACAGCAGTATTCTAGTCTGTCATTATCAGATCTCACAGTGAGCCCAAAAACTCTGTTCAGCTTAACCACTGATTTCAAGTAACCTACCATTCCACCATTTCACCATTCCAGTTTTAGTCTCCTGTAGGTTTCAAGCAACTTACACTACTATCTTGCTTATACAACATCCCCTTAGATCAGCCGTTTCAAAGATGTACTCTATTACTTTGTAGCACTTCCTTATTGGAGCCAGTTATTAACTATAAATAGCATCCATAAAAGGTCAAGAATTTCATGAGAAAACATTATTTCTATCAGTTTTTCTTTCCATAGGGTGGGATGAATTAGTGAGGAGACTAGAGGAAAAGAGCTGATGAGTAAGCTTTCTATTCTCCAGCAAATATTTCCACTAACATTCTATGAAGGATGGAAAAAAGCAATTAGCCCACTGGAGAGAGATATGCATAGCACTAGCACAGCTCTGAATTCTAGCTGTGTATCACTCAGAGCATCACCAAGTGAACTTTGAGCAGTGCACAGACTCCTTCACAGTTATCACCTGTTCAGAATGACAGCCTGGCTTCAGTCTGTGACCAGATGCCTGAGTTTCACTGAACACATTCACTCAAAGATTCCAATTGCCTTAAAACCTCTGACTGCTTATCTAGTTTGAGAAGTCTCTGGATAGAACAACAGGAGTAATGTCAAAGTAATACAGCCCTTTAAAAAAAGGAGAAAACAATTATGCATGTAACAAGCAAAGGAAATTCTCCTTTACCCTGAAAACAAAACAAGCCCACTAAATCTGAGACAGAATAATTAGAAATCTAGATCTGCCAGTCTGCTACAGAGGAAGAATTGAAGGATTTGGCCACTTTGAAAGGTATAAACCTCCAAACACAAAAGTATTACAAATCTGGTGAAAAAACAAAGACTAACCCAAATAAATAAACAGGATAATATAATGCTAAATGAACTTTGTGTAATGCAAATCACCGAAGCTGTAATTTAGAAATCTTTCAGGATTGGGTATCAACTACAGAACATTTAAGAAACTGTCCAGGGTTTTTTTTCTCATGGACCTGCAATAGTCAACTAGGATAAAAGCAGTATTAAAAGAATGTAAACATCTCACAAACATAAGCTATGCATAAGGAATGACAAAACAGAATCAGCCAAAATATCTCTACAATAATCTAACTTTCCAAAATTTATAACCACAAGATGCATGCAAAAAGCACAATTAAGATATTAGGAAGAAGGTAAAGCAAAATCAATGACTCTGACTAACAATTATGGCTGAAATAAACTAAATCAAAATCACTAAAATACAAAAGACAAATTACCAAATCCCCTTACTGCCACTCATTATTTCAAAACACTGATATCTCATTCAACTTGCAAAACAGTGCTCAACACTTCACAACACTTGTACTTGCTGAGACAAAACAATAATAGAGATCTTAGTTTCTTATTAATACACCTGTCACCATACAAGCTCTTCTGGTGGACATTCCTTTAATCTAATATTAATGAGCTAAGCACTATATTTGTATGAGAATTGTTAGAAAATTTCATAATACTTGGAAAAAAGTACCTTTTGTATAATCAACAACAGCTTCCAGTGCTGCTATTCGGACATCGACGAAGTGCCCGTATTCCGCGTACGACTTGAAGAGAGCAGGATCGCTTGGGACATGACCATTCTTCTGAAGCACTCGAATAGCTTTTAAACAGCTAGAAATGGTAGAAGAACATTTACATCAGCTTTATGGAATACCAGCTAAGAGAAATAAACTTACTTTCTTCCAAATCAAGTACTGCAAATTTTCTGAATTATGTTATGCACATTAACATGATTAATATGTTACAATTACCTTCACAGCATTAACATACAGCTCTTATTATCTCTGAATTAAGCAGGAACACAAAACTTTCCACCCTGTCAAATCCATTGCTTGGTTTCAACAGAGACATAACTTAGAGAAAAACAGCTCAGATGACATTGCTCTACAGTTATTGTTACAAGGCAAAACTTTCATAAATGCTCTTCTTAAAGAGGCATGGGATGATCAAATTATTACTGTTACTAAAGGTCTACATTGACAAAAATTAATGCTGGAAAGTAAGGCAATCAAGAGAAACTTGCATTATCAGCTTTTGAAATTTGAAAGGAATTTGATATTTAAGATTTAAGGCATACAAGCTAAAATTTCAGCAAAGGCTAACTACAAAAAGAAACACAAAACCTGAGAAAAGCAGTGTCATTAAACCATACCTGACTGTGATAGTATGCCTGTAACTGGGAAGAAGCTTCTCCATATTCAGAAAACGGGTAATTTCCTCCAGAATAAGTCGTACATCAGGATTTAAGTTATCCAATGTTCGAACTTCATTGTTCACACTGACTGCAGGAGTCACAGAGTTGGCTAGGGCATCAATCAGCTCAGCACGATAGTAGTTGTCTGAAAACTAGATAAAACCAGTATTTAACATAAGAAAATATGATATATATCCTCTCAAAGCTAAGAAATGCTTAAGCCCTGTTACAGAACAGATCTTAAAACCAAGACCATGGGAGAAACTGCATGAGAAAGGAAAACAGGAAAAAATGGTTCCGAAAATCATACCATTAATCCAGTCAGCTTCTGAAGTGAACTAGTAAGCTCACTGCTGATTAGTGAAGAAAATCTTACTTCTTCATCCACCCCTCTTACCATGGGCTCATAGTTTCACCCCTTCCATTATGCTGTGTTTTGCATCTGTTGATTGTTGGTAGGCAACAAAACATATAAAATAAAATTTATGAAAAGCAGAAAGAAGTCCTGGATTTGAATATTAGTTACTTTTATCTAAACAAACCCAACATCTGTCAGATCTAGCAGATGATGTCAAACGTGTAGAAGGGACACATGGAAAGGTGGGGCTGAACCTCTCCCTCAGTGATGTCAGCACATGTCACCCTTTTCTGTGACCACTGATGCTTACATTCTTGTCCAACTCTCTATCTCTCCCCATCCATCATCCTTATTTCAGTAATAAGCAGCATGTATCTTGTTACAGTATGTGTTCTACACACAAGAAAAAATGAAGTTGAAGACATATCAGACTGGTTCTACTTCACTCTGGATACTTAAATGGGAAGCTTATGCTAGGCTCCTAGCTACAGAGATGGAATTCTGTACCATCTCAGGATCTTAAAGGTCATTTAATCATCCTTCAGAAGTGGTCTGTGTGGGAAGGAACTCGGGGTGACAATATTTCCAACTCAGATGGTTCAGTTTAGTGATGGACAACATAAACCTGTGGTTCACCTGTCACTTAAGCAGATGAAGACAATCCAGTTCTGTGAGCTAGAACTGATACTCAGAACACAGAATTCCAGAATCCTGTAGAGTGCTAAAAAATATTATTTCCTTGCTCATTCAAGTACTCCTCTCAAGGTGAAATAAACATCAAAAAAACAGTGCTAAACTTCTCACGCTACATTTCCTCTAAACACTCGGGTCTTTTGAATGAAAAAGAGTTAAGCAAGAAAAGTATGCATGCAAATGAAGACAAGCAGGTCCTTAGTAACAACAAGCACACAGAGCTTTGAAACACCCAAGAAGTGCTTCCATAGAAATGTCAGCTGCACAACATTCTCTACATTCTCCACATTTACCACAAAATCTTAGCATCAACTCTGAGCTAGGTATTTGCAGCAGTGGTATCAAACATCATGCAGTGTACTAACTAAAACTTTTTCACAAAAAAAAAATCAGTAAGAGATTAAAATAAATACAGTTTTTACCTTATTTTTCCTGTTATCATTATATTTGATCAAATCCAAAATAAACATTAAAACCTCCTTAGGACAAAGGTTGTGAACATCTCTCAGAAGGGCCATGGCAACAGGCATAGTCTGTGTAATAAAATTAATTAATATCACTCTTTACATTATTGAAATGATAGTTATACCCTGAAAAGAAGTACAGTAATTTCACAATTATAAGCCGCACCTGATTATAAGCCGCACATCCGGGCAGCCCACAAGATTTGTCCATATATAAACCGCACCCAAATATAAGCCGCATTTTATTTTTATTTTTTTAAGCGAAGATCCATGTGCGACAAAGTAATGAATTAGTAACAGAATCGCACCAGCGCGGGGTTTGGTGTCAGGTGCTCAAGTTGCAAACAGTTTTCATAGACCAGCAAAGCCTTTAAACACAGCTCCAGGCACCCTCCCCGGCTCTCACTTCCAGGTTGGCATTTCGCTGGGATTTGTCCATAGATAAGCCGCACCTGATGATTAGCCGCACTACTGGGGTAGGGTGGATTCTCCAGTGAAAAAGGTGCGGCTTATATTCGTGAAATTACATCCTAAAATCAGCAATTAACAAATTTACAATAGCAGGTGTCTGAAAAGCTGTATTTACATACTTTTTGAAAGTCAGATCACGTACTATATAATTTTCAGATCAAATAAACTATGTAGTAATTGCTCAGTAATTAGTCACAGTACACTATTAAAAAGATGTCAAATGAAAAACAGTGAGGCATAGAAAATGATGATGGAATTTGTTTTGAGATAGACACTGAATTTGAGTGTTTTCATGTGAACACAAAGTCTAAGCTTCCACTTTCCCTGAGACATATAGACCCAACAGCATCAGTGAATCCTGAAGAATTATTAGCCAGACAGCTGTTACTCTGATTAGGTATTTATTTTAGAATGAGCTAAGCAGGTCTCTAGGCTCCACTCAACAAGATTTAAGAATCTTACTCAAGATCTACAAACTTGTAGGTTTAAAAAGGGAGAAAAATGTAAGATTTAGTGTCAAAGAACAAACACTGACAAAAAAAGCAGAGAAAAACCCCAAAATTTGAATCTTCTATAAAATCAGCAATATGAAATAAGAACTCAATCACCCAGTTAAGTGACTCTTGAGAGAAAAACATTATAATTTATTTTGTTATCCAATGAACAACCAAAAAGTATAGGTTACAGCAAAAAAACCTGTGCTAACACCAAAATATACCGTGGCAATATGCGATGTTGACAATAGAAAGAAGAGGGCAAGAAGGATTATGGTTCAAGATAATGTCTTGAATAAAAAAGCCCACCAATCTAAGAGTTAGAAGATTTTATTTGCAGTATGATAAAACTGCTGATAAAGAATAAAGGCAGTTGCTGAATTCACCTAAAATATAAAATTAGTGTTTTCCTTACCGTCCTATTTGAGAATGAGCCTACAAATAATTGCAAGTAATTACATAATAATAATAATAATAATAATAATAATAATAACTATATATATATAAAATTATCCATTCTCCTGAATAAGCTGCTAATTTAACTTCAGCTACTCAGAAAAAGTAGCTAAGAATTGTTAATTGATTTTTTAATAAGATGGAACAAACTGAAGCCATATGAGAAAGAATTAGTTACTTTGAATTTTATTAAAGAGTAAATCAGGTTTGTGCTATCCATGTTCCTGCAATTGTCAACTGTAGGAACATTTTTGTATTTTTGACAATTCTTTCACAACATTCATTGAGAAAAATAAATTTTACCTTCTGAAGAAAGTAGCTCTGAAAGTTCATGAAGTTGTTGGTCTTCACAATGTTTGGACAAGTCTTACAACAAAACATTCGGGTGAAGAGGGACTTCATGGCTGGTGGTCCTGTCCATGTACTTACCATGGAATTTGCAATCTGAATAAGTAGGGGGAAAGGGAAATTGTATTAACATAACCACTGCAAGTTTAGTTTGGCTGTAGAAAAATACACATTTCCCATAATCAAAAAAGGATAATTGCCAAGAACATTCTCTCCTTTAAATAGTTACTTACTTTCATGAGTGTATTATCTTCTATTAGCTAAGTTTTCACTGTCATTCTCAATATATCTTATCTACATTAAAGGTAAATTTTAGGAAATGGTTCCATTTGGAAGACATCTGCAACTAACTATCCTTCCACGATAAACTTCTGCTCTTCATTATTTTTTCTGTTATATATTTTAGATGAAAATTCTGTGTTTACTAAGCCAAGTTCCCTGACTCTACAGAAGCCAGGGATGGAAGGGGATTTTGCAATACTGACTTCCCAAATTCAGCCTGCCAGTAACCTCAGCGTAGACTTTAAAACAGGCCTCAGCCACCCTAAGAATAAAAGACCACCCCTACAGTTAAAGACACAGCAGCTCCCTTTAATTGTCATTTACTGTGCACTGAGAACAACTTATTGCTATAGTCTGCTTTGGTGTAAGGCAGTTACGGCTCCACAAAGACAAAACTGCTTTTTGTGCCTTCCCAGCATCCTGGGTTTCATACATTTGCTGTATGGAGCACTGAAAGCCTGCAGACAAAATCACCTGTGCCTGCTAATGGATAATCTGCCTGGTGTGTGTGTGCACACAAACAAATGGCACCAATGCACCCTACAATGTACCAGGAATTCCCATTGTTACAGATCCACCACAAACTAAGGAAAAATCTGTTCTTGCAAAGGAAAACCTGAATTTGATTATTTCCTTCTAAATTATGTCGCTTCTTTCAAAGGCTGTTACATACACAATAAGTGGAGGAAGAGCAAGAGTTTATCTGAACATGCACAGCAATCCACTTCACCACTGCTTTTGTGGAAGACTGGTGCTTTATAACTAAAAATCATTTTTCCACTAAGCCAGGCTTCAAAGGAAAGTCAGAGAGGGGAAATATTGCAATTGCTCTTCCCCTTGCAATAACTAAAGTGTTTGAACTAAAGATGCAGGTACAGCTTTTTCTGAAAGCTACAATAACTTCTTGCAGAGGAAGATTAATCCCAAAGACTGCTTAGAAACCATGATAAAGAACTTAAAACTACAAACAGGAAATTTATGTAGCAGTGTCCAATAAAACTCAATCCCCAAAATAACAAAGTGGACTATGTTTACAAGATATTCACTATTCCATTAATATCAGGATGTACATTTTAAAATACTAACATCTTAATGTAAGCATTTAATTTCACAAAGTCTGTAGATAAACAACTATTTTCAAAATAAACAGTAGTTAAACTATCATCTTTTTAGTAGTTTTTTGGTCTTATGTATTGTGACTCATTTGAATTTCTCTTTACTGACAGAATCTGATTTTTCTGCTTATTCTACTGAGACTATTTTTTTTCTGCTTATTTTACCAAACTAAAAGTACCTGCACATTCCCCATACAGTAGCACCTGTATGAACCTGTCTTGCATTATTCCTACTTAACAAGGCAGGAGGCACACTCCACTTCTGCATCATTCAGTTCAGTACAGCATAAAAATGTAGACTAAGGTGTAACTCTCATGCACATCTATGAAACTCCTCAAGGTTTGGGAGGGAGAGGTTTGTGATAGTAGTGTTCCTATTGCCAAGTTTATCACACATCACCTACACTGCAATGGATCTGAACTGGGAAATCAGCCTGTGTACCCTCAGGAATTAAGACTGTGACATTATTTTCTCCTTTGTACATGTTATTTGCCCTGAAAGACTCAGCACAGTGTGTGAGCACACATGTTCACATATATCTCTTAGTTTATGAATGAGAATTTAATATGTCACCTGCATACTTCACTGCTGAGAGACTGAAGTCCCGTTTTACAATGGAATGTACCAAAAATTGCAGCAAATTCAGTTTGAGAATTGAATTGTCACATATTATTTCTCTGTATCAACATGAGTACACTGAATATTTGATAACAGTAACTGCAACCCAGCTAGAAACTGTAAATCAACAAAAAAACCCCCTCCTCCTAAAAATTACAAGGGATTTGGCTTTTTTCAATAAAGAATACAAATCCTGAATATTGACAATCTGAGAAAATTAAACTCAATGACAATAGGAAATTATTCTTATTAATGTCCTGATTCTGGAATCCGTAATAAAATGTATGACACTTTCCTCCCAGGTAACTTACATAAATATATCTACAACTTTATCCTGTCATGCTCCTTCACCTTGATTTAATGTCACAGCCATACTTTTTGCTTGCCTTATTATCTTTTTTTGTGCAAGTCAATCACCTTATCCATAGACCCAAGATTTCCCACACAATTACAACTGAACAAAACTGGCAATGCTTATCTGCAGCCCAATTGTGTGAGAATTTAGAGTAAAGACAGAAAAAACTATAGCATTTAAATGTTGCAACAACTGCTCTTTTAATATTTATCAGTGGGATACATACTATTAGATATTCCAAGTGAATTTGATATGAAAAGCACATATTTTAAGTCAGATACTCGCATCATCAATACTAGAACACAGTGGCAGTTTCACATCAGTGTTTTATAATATTAAAATAGTTTGTCAAAAACACTGGGATTTGATTTTCAAAATATGGCTGAAGGCTTTATTTCTGTCTGGGAACTAAATTATTCCCAGCAGGTACGCAAAAAGCAAGCTATATGTCAATAATCTGAACTCTACAAATTGTCAATCAATATGTCTTCTTGTCCATAAAAGTCACTACTATGCCACTTTAGAAATTATTCTTCTCTGTTTCTACCCACAGGGGTTTACTGATTTTCACTCTAAATGCTAATTTTATGTCTAAGGAAAAAAATTATCTTCCCTTTTCAGGCAATTATTTGGCTTTTTAATATTTAATTGTAGCCCAACTTGATGTTTATTTTGTGACTATATTCAATCTGAAACAATACAGAGCAGCAATCTGAAGTCCAATTAGAAAAAGAGGAATTTCAGCACTTCAGAGTTCTCAACAGACTGGCCAAGGAACTGCCCTTAAAATAATAAAAAATATACTTTGGTTATGAAAAAAAAAAATTAAACAGAAGTCTTTTATTTCTGCCATTTAATGAAATCTGGAAAAATCCCTTGTGGTTTTCATGTCTGACATCTCAATTTTGACAATTATGAAAGCCTTCTACAGTCTCCATTTACAGACTAAAATAATACAACTTTCCTTTCAAATCAGTCATCTTAAAAATACTTGGCAAATACATTTAAGAAGCTAAATATCAAGCCAGCTGAGGAACTGTGATGAGTTTTGACCCATTTTCAGCCATTCACCAAGTCTAGTGGATTCACTCCTTTCTTCCCATCCACACAACCTCACCTTTGCAAGGCAGAAGCAGGCCAGCATTCTGACCCGGTAGAAACACTGTTCCTGTTCCAGGATGTCAGTCAGGGCAAGCCGGGATGCAGGAGTAGGGAACTTTTCCAATGCCAGAATGGCTTCTTCTTGTGCCACCACATCTCTCTCATAGCGCAGCTGATACTGCCACATGAAATCAGACTGCTCAAATTCCACCTTCCTTAGCACCGACATGTCGGGATCTATTCTTATCCAGAGCAAGGGGGAATCAGCACTAAGACAGACACAAAAAACATTAAGAGCTTACAAAATTTCAAGACTACTGAAATTCTAAAGATATTCTAACTTGTTATGAATTATTTGTAACGTATTTGAATTCAAAGAACCATAACAAAATACAGGTTGGAAAGAACCTAGACTTTTGAAAGTCTTCTGCTCCAATCTCCTGCTACTAAGATGGTAATTCTACAATACCCTCCCAGGGCAATCTGTCCAAACCTCTAATATATCAAAATGAATACAGTGTTATAGCATTTTTAACCTACAGATCTTTGTTTATGGTAAACTGTATGATCTCAGTACATTTAATTCTATTTGCTCAGATGCTACAGGTTTCCTAACTGATAAGCGCTTTATCACTTTCTAGAGGTTAAGACTACAAAAAAAAAAAATCCAAGAGAGAAAATCACTTTTTAAAAAATCAATAGATGTGAAACTCCTTTACAACCACTCACATGCTATGATGTTGAAAGCTGATAAGGGTAACCATGAAAATGATGATAAAAATCAGGATTTAAGTTATCCTACAGCTAAAATGACTCAGTTGTATTCCACCCAAACAAACATTTTACATTTTAGTATTCACACAACAGCACGACTGCAGAAGTAATTTATGGGAGCAAGGAGCACAAACTATGCAATACATTCTCTTACTCATTTTTCCAGATAAAAAGCACAAAACTGAAATACTGACATGGTACTAGGAGAGTCTGGCCTGATGAAAAGAGCATCATTACAAATATGATGTGTATTTCTGTATATTTTTGTAGAAAAAATAGAATTACGTCATGTTAGTAGCTAGAGAAGAAACAACAGCGAAAGAGTGTATGCACAAGATTTAGGAAATAGCATGTGTATTATCATATATGCTTGGAGCAGAGGAGCCCAAACTGGACAACAGAACGATCACACCACAGATCAGGTTATCAGATAAAGTGAAGTGTCTTGCATAAAATCCTATCCCAGTTCAAAGGTCATTCTAAGATCACTGAAGTCTCAGCTCAGAGTAGTGCAGCAGAGAGCTGAGCATAACTGATCAAAAATACTCACGAATATTTAGGGTAATTATCCTTCAATACAATTAAACTATCCATATGTCAACTGTCATATGGAAATGATAGCAATGACTTGCTCAATGTAAATGTATCTTACAATGTTTTTTCTCATCATGTACTAGATGAGGTTAAATTTACGACAATCTGCAACACTTTTAAGGTGACAAGCAATCTATCCTTCTTCAAAGAGACATCCTTGGCTTTCAAGAGCAGATTATTTACTTCCCTCATCCAGAAAACAAGGTGTCAACACCTCCACAGTTTATGAGGGCATTACTGGCTCCAAGTCAAGGAGGATAAGGCAGGTATTTACACTGAGCAACAATTTGCTTTCAAAGAGCTTAACAGTTCCAGCTGAAATTCATGTCCGTGTAGATTTCAGTGTGAAGCACTTTATCATTATTTTTAATTCTTTTGTAATTACAGATTTCAGGAACTTGTGTATATTAGTGGCAATTAAATAGTTTTCATCAAGATCCAACAAAAATTGCTCTCACTTTGTTTCAAACAATTTACATTTTACCTATAAAGTCAGTTGAAAGGTATCACTGGAAATGTGTTAGAGTCAAGTAATATAGTATCACCATACCAGGCCCATGATATTTTATAAAATCTGATTGTGTTGGTTAACCCATACTTTTTACACTTCCCCAGTATTTCCCCAGCTACAGCAGAAAAGTCTCAGTAAAGACAACGAAATGTAGGATAGTCTTCAAAGTTGTCAGTCATATAATAAAGTACAACTTTATTATCCAATCCTTCAAAATACCATGCTTTAGACAAGGGGAAGATGGCTCAGACTCACACTGAGAATCTCCAACAAGACAACTTACTCCATAGCAGAAAGGTCCATGTCCACCTCTTCTCCATTCATCAGTGGAATCTTTTTCTTCTTATTTCTATTAAAAAAGAGAAAAAAAAAGTATTACTTACCAGACTGGTGAATATATGTTTATAAATGAAGTTTAAGACTGCAAAAGTACTCTGTGCATTTCACCACACAAAAATGTAATGCCCTCTCCAGCAAAAAATATACACAAATTTGAGTGATGCATCCAGTTCTACAATTTTTACTCTCATCATTTTTACAATTACACATAAACACAGAAATTTGAGAAGTAGAATTCAAAGAAATTAATAAAACGCATTACAAAATGGAGAGACTCTATGTGGGATGTATGTCACTTTTCTTGTTCCTCAGGTTTAACCTCACAATCCCGGCACTCTCTTGAGGCGCTCCTCTGGCCTATATCTGTCTTCCCTCTAATTTGTGATTTCCATTCAATGGCATTTTGAGTAATTTGATTAATTAGAGTCTTCATTCAACTCATTCTACCTAAATCAGGTCTTCATAAAACTTTTACAAAACTACTTATAATTAAGAACTGTGTAAGCTTCCTTGCAGTCCTTAAACAGTAAGAAATTTTCCATTTACATCACAGGCAAATCTTAGTAAGATTAAGAAGCAGCATATATTTATCATAAAATGCCTGCATGTTTTCATAAACGCATAGTAAAAATATCTACAGCTAGTATTTTAGCTCTTACCTTCTGCTTTTAGAATGGCAAGGTATATCATGCTTAAGACTGTTTTCTTCAATCTGCAATGTATGGTTGAATGAGCCATCAAGTTCTTGCACTGTCACTTTAAGAGGACCCTTCAAGTTCACAAGATTTTGTTATTAACATTAAACATTATTAATGTACATATCAAACTTGTACACGTAGGTAAAATATGGAAAATGGACCTTACCACATATTTCTGAGTCCCAGGAGACGTGTAATCTTGTTTTATTTCCAATTCCAATACATTCCGTTTTCTATTAAATGCAAAGCTACCATAGAATTTTACTACTCCACTCTGATCCCTAATAAGCAGTATAGGAATTCTAGTGCACAATGCAATAGTTATAAAAAGTCGTAATTCTCAATTCTTAACACTTGCTTTATGCTTCTTTATTCCTAAAATTTCCCATTCCAAGAAAATCTGGGAATGAAATTACTCATGTTCATTCACAGAATTCTGGGGTTTTACGTTCTTTAAATTCTTTTACTTTACATTCTTTAATGTCCCATCATGTCTCTTGTGGAGAAAAACTGAAGAGCAATGAAAACTACCTAGTACAAAGAAATTAATTGTGAGAAGCTATTCTGGACTCCATCACATCCAATGTCCTTGGCATGTTCTCAGAAAAAGTAATTGTGTAAGACTTCAGCAATTTCAATACGGTTTTACTATGTATTTTAGTTAAATAAAACTAAGGGGAAAATGTACACATTAGTTTCTACTTTCTACTCACACTACATCTAACTCCATTATTTTACTGCAGTTTTTCAAACTGGGTAATGTGAGCATTCACATGTGTGTGTATATGAGTTCATATATACAAGAGAGCATACAATATGAATGACGAAAGTATCAATCTCACTCTAAATTTTTGCCCAGGCAATGAGTTCTTCAAGACAATTTTTCCTGTGGATAATTTCATCATTCATTTCTGTATCACAGCCATTACTACACTTTACTTACAGCAAACAAAAACACTAAACTGAAGCATTTTACTCTAATGTACACTCACAAGTCTCTGACAATATGAGACAAAAGTAAGGGAGGAAAATCTGTTTTTTGTGTCCCAACATTTAAAGGGAGGAGTTTCCACATTCAAAGACAATTTTTACTGTACAGAGGTTATTAACTTTCCTCCCAACATTTGTCCTTTATGCTGAATAACTCAGACTGATACTGTTCATGGAGGCTGCCTTCATGAAGCTCTGGGACTTTGTCATCAGGTAAAGTTTAAGACATTTTTAGTGCTTTCTTCAGCACAAGGTTTACACTCAGCATCAACACAGCCCTTGCTAATGGCATAAGACATCACTAGTTAATAGCAGTAAGATCTTCTCCCAAACAACATAAAGACCTGCAGTGATCTTACAAGGTGGAAAATCCACTTTCACGGGAATAGCAGTGTTTGAAGCATGGGAGGGAGGCTGCAATCATAGGATTAAATACAAGTTACAGTTAACAGGATCAACCCTGGGGCCAAAGTATGGAGCAGGTGAAAAAACCCCCAAATGTGTGAGGTACAGTTCTTTCTTCCTTACACAACAGATGTAGTTAAGATTCCTCCAGCTCAGATAGCAATGCTGACATTTAGTTGTAGCTGCAGTGTGAATACAGAGCTCCTATTTTTCTTAAGTGCTTGGCACAGCAAAATAAGGAAATTAGAATAATAATAATAATAATACTTTATGAACACTTCTAATGCAAATAAAATACTAACTTCTCAAATTACTCTATAAATACTAATTGTACAGTGCTTTTTAGTTAAGATATTGAGATGCATGAATGTTGTTAAGTCAGCTCAAATCAAATACCTACTTTTGTTGTCTGTTACAACAGTAAGGTATGTTTTTGCTGCAGTCATGTACAGTTCCAGCCTGGAGTCACATTAAATAAAACTAACAATTAAACCTGTTAAATGGAGCCACTTCAAATTTCCCCTCACAGCAATTCAAAATAAGAAACCCTGCTTCTTGACTAATATCACTTAAATTTGAAGAATCAACACACAAAGGTTTATTTTACCTGAAACTGTGCTATTAACACAAACCACCAAGTTATTACAGTATATTGTAAACTAATAGTCTATGCTTTAGGTTACTTATTTCATGGTGATTTACTGGAAATCACATATTAAAACGCACCAGACTATAGCATTTTCCATGTCCAACTTCAGCATATTTCTATGGGCAGCGTCCTCTGGAATCCTTTTAGTATAATTTGGCCTTAAATTCCAGCAGAGTTCCTGTGCTTCTTTCAAAGGAAAACTTAAAATAATGAAATCCCTTCTAGTAAAGAACATGCAAAGAAGCCAGCATAGTTCAAAGGACTATGAAAAGATTGTGAACTTGTGGCTCACGTATATATGTAATTCACAGAATAATGTACTTAGCTGTTTTATGCAAAGACATTTCATACCCTTCTTCACATTCCTTTGACAGTGCCAATTAAAAAACCAAATTCATTCTCCATATTAACAATCCAGACCAAGAATAAAAAGGATACACCCACTGCTTTATTAAAGGTTGGATGTCTTTGCCTGAGACATTTGAGATAGATTTCAAAAACCCAGATGTGGAAACCAACATCTGACTCCACATGTGTGACTGGAACTTCTGAGATGAAGCAGTACTGGCCAGACTCAACAACTTGTTGAAAACCTAAAATGATAAAAAGTTATTACTTCCCCTAAATACTTATATATAAAATAAGCTTTTCTGTTTAGTTCCAGTTGAATTGCAACTAAAGGCCTATAAACTCACTTTATCTGCCTTTAAAAAAAGGTTTTAAAAATAAAGACATTATGGGAAATTATTTGCTTTACCATATCAGCAATTTTCAGTCCAAATGTATCTTCCTCCAAGTTACACATCCATATGCAGATACAAGATCCATTAACAGATCATCAACTTAGAGGAATTATCTACAGTAAAAGAAATCACTGACTATATCTCCTTTTTCAGAAATTAAACATTCATCAGATTCTCTGCAGCATTTTCAATCTGACAACAACCAATAATAGCTCTAGCTCAACAACATACATATTTTCCTTAAAAATAACCTCAAACCAAGGAAAAAAAACCCAACCCCCCAAAAACCTGAAGCTGATATGAAAATATCACTCATTTTTTAACTGTTTATTTGTACCACCCTATTCTTTCTAAGGTATGTTACAAAAGATTATTAGTGAAGAAGAGAAACTACAGTTCTGCACAAGTTGAGTATTTCAGAATAAAATTACTATCTTCTATTCAAATGCTTCTTCTAATATAAGCATCTAAGTTTCATCTAGCACTGAAAACTTTATACGATGAGAGAGCTGAAGCTGGATTCTCATTATTGTCATTATTTATAATTTCATTAGATTAGCTGACAGCAACACCAGTCAGGGACAGTAAAGCAGGCTCTCAGTGTCAACAACAAATCAAAATAATCCACACCAATGAAACACCTTAAGATTAAAGAGAATATGCAGCATATAAAAAGTATTGTAAACTATGCCATAAGAGTAACAGCTAACCTCATCCTAACGCCAATGACCAAAGTTTGTTCAATACTGCCAAAACTGAAACTACAAATGGAAACCTATGATGATCTGCTCTCTTCCTCTCTGAACTCTATTTAATGAAGAGAAATGAAATTGAAGACAAAGAGTTTTTATACTCCACATATTCACCTAAATACCTACCTGTAACATGAACTCCATGCTAATTCTGTTCTCAATCAGTCTCATAACAAGATGTGCTTTACACTGGAACATAGTGTAATATTCCCAGGACAGCGTATGTGGGTGTTTGATTGAAAAATGTAAATGCGAAGCAGGGCTGAAAAAAAACAAACAAAAAACAACATATATGTTGTGTTTTATTGAATGAAATTTAAAATGTACCCCAGCAACCAAGCTAAGAGCTGCACCAACAATTACTTAGGATCTCCTGTACAGCTTTAGTTTTAAATTATGGCACACTTAAAAAGACACTCACTTGTCCAGAAAGATAACAAGGATGCATGTACCTGGCATCCAGCAAGTACTGTACAGAGACCAATGGCACATGATAGCTGCTGTGTAGTGCTGTAGAGACAGTGGAAGCACCAACAAACTGAGCAAGAAACCTGCAACTGAGTCTGGAAATTACTTATGAATCAGCAATCTTCCTGCTCCACTTCCACTTAAGAATGACTGTATACAGTAAATATTTTGCATTTAAATAAAGAAATACTTGTTGCAATTCAAGAAAAGTAGGAGTTTTACCACTCACAGAATGCTTTCATGTGATGAGTCTAAGAAATTCCTTTCATTTTAGTTAGCAATTTTATCTTTAATTATTTTGGTCAACTTGGTATCTTCTAATTTAGGTAACATGTCAAAGAAGACTAGGCAGGTAATATTTAATCCTTGAGAAAAATAAGACTTTTCTGCCTCCTTTTAAGGAGACTCTGATTAGAGAAGTAGAAATTATTAATAGTCTGACCTAATTTGATTGATGAACCAAGTCTGTAGCATCTGCATGTTGCTTTGCTACGTTTTTTCTTTTAGTATTTTTCACAGGACACTTAAGTTTTCTACAAATGAATAACAAACATCTGAAGAAACCAGGTTTGCTGAGGTTCACTAGCAGGTGCTCCAGCAAGACAGTACCAGCACTTAGCTCCTTATCTGCAGCCCTTAATATTTCAGTTGGCAAGAACCAGGGTAACTGCAATACTTTAGGTAACTTTTCCACCCTTCTACTTGTGGAAAAATCCCTTGACTTTGCTCATGGGTTTATAATCTTAAGAAGATACAAAAAGATAAGTATTTCTGAATTTAAGCAAGTATTATCCTTCTTAGGTACAATAATTTTGTGAAAAAGAAGTACATGGCTTTAACTCCTTGTTTGTAGTTGATAAGCAGTTGCTGAAGTTCCCCTCATCACAATTCTCCTGTTATTCTGGACACTTCTCTATTCTGAGGTAGGGAAGGATTAGCAACCATGAAAGAACTGAAATTCAAGGAGGAAACTGAGGTTGTGGCTCAGACATTATATAATATTTTGGTCTCAGAATAAAAACTATTTATTCAACTTCAAATTATACAGTTGATTGACTTTTGTAAAATTCTGTTCTTGCAAATTACTACTGAGCCAGGACCCACAATCCCAAGATCCCTTTTTAAATTTATTAAGTGTTGATTGATTTTGGTACAGGATACATTATTTAACTGCAAAACAAGTTGAGACAAGTTCTCATTTGACAGTTACATTTTGTAGCTCATTCAATATTAATGCATTTCTTCAGATTGTATTTTCTTTCAATTATTATAATTCCACAGCCTTTATTGAATTGGCACCAAAATAGTGTTAAAATAACCAATATGGACCTAGAACCTTTGTTGAAAAAGAAAGTGAACCAGCTTTTCCACAGAATTTTGTAATACTCATGCTCTTGAACACAGTCCAGCCATTCAATGGAAACCTGGTTAGTAAGCTTCCTCCATATGAAATATATCTATATAAATTTCTAGTTTTTAATTTTTACAGTAGGGTTGTAGCAGCACAATCAAAGGCTGAAGAGAATCACAGTCTGAGAGAGGAGGACACAAAATGAAAAGGTTATACACAAAGTCTTGTTCTGAAGCTTTCACCCATACAACAGTTAATCTGTAGTTTTCTTCCCTTCATTGTCCCAGGCTCTGGGATTTTGTCTTTTAGAATAAGCACTCTGGAGTGCAGTGTTTGTGCTACACCAGACATAAACAGGAAGAATCTGAGACCTTTGTTTTGCACACCAAGTAATTCATGTGTCTCAAAGAAGTTTGGGGTTTTGGTTTTTTTTTCCCCTTGATGATTCATTAGGGTATTTTACTTCTAGTTTAGCTGAAAAATGAGATCATTACTTAACACAAATTTTCTTTATATTATTATTAATTGGAACTGCTGTGTTGCAAATACATTTGACAGGAAAAGAAATTAAATGCATACAACATACTGCAGAGAAATGTTCTAGGACCCATTATGAAAATACTTTCCTTAAATACAAATTATCTCCCAGAGTCAGGAACATATCCATAATTTACAACAAGAGAACTCTGCAATCTACAAAGAACAGTAAGTTATAATTCATATTTAAGTGATATTGTGGTTATCACTAACAAGCTCTTATACAATGAAGTAGCAAAATAACTGTAGAAACAGTTTCCAACAATACATCACAGCAACAAAACACAACTTTAAGAGCATTAGGAAAAGATTTTGTCAATTATTTGTGTCCAAATCTAGACTAAACAGTGAAACTAATAAAACTAACAATTAGAGATTTTGATTTTAGTGAATGTCCTTCTTTTAAAATGTGCCCCTTATCTCTAGTTTCATATGACCTTACTCCTGTGAATTTAGTCGTTTTCATAATCCATTCATTTCTAAATCCAGAGTTTTAACTTTAAATGAACAAAATCTGGATTTGCACACAATCAATTGCAAAAGAACCACTGTTTTAGGTAATTTTGGTCGTATTTTCATAATACAGGGACTTCTGCCACAGCAAAGAACAGAAGCTGACATAGTAGTCTAGCCACACGGGCTCAGCCTTGCAATTGTGCACATGCTGCTTGTGTGTTTCCAAAAGGCAACTCCTTGTGAGGCTGTGTTATAAGGAGATCAATTTATGAAAGAAAAGAAAAACCCAACGAAAGCTTGTCACTGAAATCCGCATCAACTTACTGATCTGACATGTAGCAATATTTTTCTACCTCCAGTGTTTAGTACTACTCAGTGGGTAGTACTGGAGTATTACAAGAGAGAGAAGGGGAATAACTCCAAGCTAAACATACTGAAGCTACAATGATAGGGAAAATAAAAGCCCAGCCAGTTCACATTGGTAACTAATAGTACTTCACAGATTACTGATCTAATACTTTTCTACCCCCAATATACTAAGAAATCTCAGTCTCAGACTACAAGGTGATATCTGAGAGCAGAAAGAAAAAAGGGCAAAGAAACAGAAAGATGATGATAGCATAAAAAGCCTGAAAATTACTAACCACTCCAAAAATAGCTCATGTCAAAATTCTGGCTCCATGTTCTCTCTTACCCACTTACTAAAAAGCAGTTTAGTAACAGCATTAAAAACATTCATTATAATTAATTTCCTTTGAGATTCAAATTGAAAGAAAAATAAAATAACAGGTATTACAATATACTCAAGATGTACTTTATGAGACTGGTAATACATGCCTTGGGCAACTCAAGATCTTCAGCCTTTGGCCTTGTGCTACACAACACACCCAAGGCATATATTAATGGCCCCATAAAAACATACCCTGCAATGACTTGCAGCTTAAATAAACATACTTGTCTTTCTCTTTTCCTCCTCCGAATATTGGATGCAGTAAAACTCCTCCAGTCTTCAGTTCGTATGCCACGATTTGATCTAACTCCTAAGAACAACATACGTAAGTTAGCATAATTCTGAAGAGCAGAAAAGCTATTTAAAGAAGACAGGAAAGCTTTGAATATTGTTCAAGCCATACCTCCTAATAAGCTTGTTTACAAAGGGAGAAATATTTTAAAACCAGGGATGTTCTTCAAAAGACAAACAATAATAAAACAGTAGAAATTAGCAGCTTATACTTGTTCAGGAGCTGAACAGGGGGGTTCAGGGGGCTAATCTCCAACATTGCTGAACTGCATTATAACCAGAGTATTATTCAATAAATAAGTTGTCTTTGACCAAAAGAAATAAATGTGATCAGCATTTAATGCAATGGAAAACAGCTACAGACACATATACAGATAAATATAATGCACTAAATATAAATAAATAAATAAGCTCTGCACTTGTCTGATGTCCAGGTTAACAAGCATACTTTAAGGCAGGATGTTGGTAAGGGCTCACTGTCACCAAAAGTCAAAATGAATCAAATTCTGTAAGCTTAACCACAGGAAATAGAAACTGATGCCTGTCTGCAACTCAGTGTTAAAGATTTTCCAAATGTTTTTATGTATTGAGATTCATTGATACACATCAACTTAGAACTTTCATATATTGGTAATACATTAGAAAAAGGGAGAACTGGAGGCTGTGACAGTAGCACCTCTCAATTCTACATGGACATCTTTAGTTTAGGGTGGAGAGGCATGAGCAACTTCTGCTGCAGACAGCAGTGAACTCTCAGAACAGACCTCCATCCAGTTCTGCTGCTCTCCGCAGCACCCACACCTTCAGCACAGACAACACCAGACTGGTGAATTGAGTGAGTATTAGGCAGAGACTCAACTCCCAGTTGAGTAAGGGATGCAAACAGAGGAAGTGGATTGCTCTGTAAACAGAGCAAGAGCAAAAAGGATTTACTTTTTGGAATAGGGAGAGTAAGAAAATGTGATGACAGAAAGAAGATACGTATCTTTTTTGTGAATAAATGTTACTGGCAAAGAATGAGGAGTCACTGCTGCTATCACTAAAAAGTACCTGTCTCAAAGATTGCATTTGGAAATGTAAGCTATAGACAAATTTATTTTCCAAGAAAAGAAATCCCTTTATTTTTTTACCGTTTAATTATTTCATGTACAATAATTTCACAATTATAAGCCGCACCTGTTAATAAGCCGCACATCTGGGTAGCCCACGGGATTTGTCCACATATAAGCCGCACCTGAATATAAGCCGCATTTTTTTTTTTTTTTAAAAGCGAGGATCCATGTGCAACAAAGTAACGAGTAACAGAATCGCTGCCAGCGCAGGGTTTGGTGTCAGGTGCTCAAGTTGCAAACAGTTTTCATAGACCAGCGAAGCCTTTAAAGGCAGCCCCGCCGGCTCTCACTTCCGGGTTGGCATTTCACTGGGATTTGTCCATAGATAAGCCGCACCTGATGATTAGCCGCACTACTGGGGTAGGCTGGATTCTTCAATGAAAAAGGTGTGACTTATAATCGTGAAATTACTTCAGTAACACTAAAAGATACCTGAACCACCACTGATCCAAGCTCATACTGGACCCTTTCTGATATATGGACAGCCATCAGAGAATAATAAATTCACCAAATGAATCCTATATTCTATTCTAAGTATTCCAAAAGTAGTATCTTTCTTTGACTCTTTTTTTTTTGGTTCAGGAGTCTAGACAAAAAAAGGAAAACTAATTGCATGGAGAGACAACAACAATTATTATTCGTTATTCATATGGCAGTCACAAAAATCTTTGGTTTGTATGTTTGGTGGTTTTCCTTGCGGCAAGTGGTAAAAATATTTTAGCTCTGAAGTTTGTCACTACTAAAAATGTCTTTAGATTGCAATGCAAAGATATATTATAGTCTGATTTTATATTTCTTTGATGCAAAATGTCTGAAAGGTAAGAGAAAATGCTAGGATGTTACCTGTTTAATCCAGTGGCGATACTCATTAACACCAAAGGTTTTTTTCATCCAAAGGCCATAAATGTAACCAGAGATTCCCTTTAGCACCCATTCATCTGACCTATTATAAGAAAGAAACATGAATTGTATCACTTCAGAGGATGCTTTGTAAGGGATGGTATTTTTGACCAGCTCAAAAATAGCCACAAATTTCAAGAGGTTATATAACATCTCTAAGTCAACAGAAGTCTGATGAGCTGTGAACCAATTTATGAAACTTGGCACCTGGACGGGACCAACGAAACTGAAAAGTCAGTGAAAACTGAACTTTTACCACAGAAATCTAGATTCAAATATGAAACCAAAAAATTTTAGCTGAAACAATAATAATAAACAGGTGGAAATGGACACTAAAGTTAAAGCAACTGCTAATCAACATGATCTTAATTTCTTGATAAATAACTCAATGCAGTGCAGAAGATTTGATAAGCAAGTAGACAAAATAACTATCTCACAATTTGGTGGAAACCCTTTTAAACACATCTTCTGTAAGTTATGCTCTAACAGAGAAAAAATAGACAAAAACTACAACATGATCATTAACTAGAACCTCAAACAGAAAAATGACATTGTACAAAGGGTATGATGAAGTAAATAGAACAAGAACATAGGAAAATTGAGACATTATGAAGGATGCAAAAAATTGCCTTTATCACACAAGCAGGCTAGAAATAAAGAAGAGAGCCAGAGAAATTACAACAATATAAACATCAATTTAAGAACATGTTGATCTTCTTTGTTTTTAAGACAAGGTTGCTCTGGACCATAGACTTTTGCCATAAAAAAAAATTAATGGTGACTTTATTTATAAATAAAGTATATGCAAAAGGATTTAATATAAATACTGATCAGAACTGAAAGACCCATTTGGGGAGGTTTTCTGAGACATGGAGTTATAGCTACCTTAGCAGGAATTTTCCTACTTGACACTAATTTCTGCATTCTCCTCCCTGAAAAACTTCTGAATTTATTAGTTCTGTGCCCTACGAATACTGTGCATGCAGGATATACTTCATTATCTAGAATATCTAACAGAAATTGACTGATAATGCAAAAGAGTTAACTTTCTAAAATTTTCAGATGCAAAGCACACTACAACATTCAGGATGATAAATTCAATCTATACAATCTTTGGAACGTTTATCTCTTACAGTCTCCTTTGAAAACAACAAAAAATACTAATGGATTTTAATTTATTGAGCTGGGTTTATTATTCTTATTTTTTCCCATTTTTGCTTTCTTCTACAATTACTCTCTTAATTATTTTTCTGATAAAATGCAATTTGCAAATTAAAATTTGAGCTTCCTAGATCCTCCCCATTTTCTGGAGAATATCATGGTAAAATACTTACCAGGACATTCTGGATATGAAACATCCAAAGAACTGCTGGGCCAGGGCCTGTGCCAAGCATCTCCTTGTCAGTGGAGTTTCATCTATAATCATTGCGCTGTGCAAGAGATTTGTGCTGGACCCCCATAGAAAGAAAATAACACAACATGAGCACTGGCTCCCAAGAACCCCAAGTGCTTTCAAACCAAAACAAATAAAATAATTTCACTGCTTTTTCAATGAGACAGTAACATATTTTAAAACATTTAATTTTTTAATAATCTTAATGCAGGCAGATCTCTTGCTGTTAAAATCTATACATAACTGTGCATAAAATCTAAGCAGTTTAACTGGTGAAAACTTAGATTCCTGATACCCTACTCCAGCTGGAGAAAAATAAAGCACAGTCAAACTTCTGCACTTAATTTGAGATTAAATACTTCATGCATGGCATTTCTAATTCAGAAGGAAAATCACTGCCAATTTTTTCTTAAAGTAAATCCAACATCTTTATAGAAATTGAAATGGTGATAAAAGCCTGTAATGTCAATCAAAACAAGCCTTTTCAAACTAGAAAGCCCAGAACTCAGACTACAAAATTAACTAGAGTTTTACATATTTCCCAACAGTCTTGGATCTAAAGCTTCTAGACCCATGGATTTAGGTGTAATTTTCTCAAATACTAACCTGAAAATACTCATGGATGCATAAGCAGCTACTTCAACATAAGCCTCATCTATAAAAACCGTCTTGAAACAAGAGTAAGGATATCGGCAGGTAAGAATCTCCTCATAAAATTCAAACACCTCATGAAGGTAGGATGTGGTGTGTTTGAGCAATGGTAGAAGTTGTGGTAAGCAAAAGTGAGTCACCTACAAACAAAGTAAAACTTGTTACAAGACCTACAAATATATTTAAATACATAAATATCACGTATATTATACATCAGGGAAGAAACCCAGTTTGAACTAAATTTGCCCCATAAATTCAGACATAAATGGAATTGCTGCTTATTTAAAGGCTTTTTTAGAGGTAAATTTAAGTACAGGCATTACTAGACAAGCTTTATCATACAAGTGTACTGATGAAGGTTGATCAAGAAATACTTGGACTAATATAAACTGACTGCAACATAAAACCCCAGTAATTCTTTTGAAAACAAAGGAGGCTTCCATAGTGAAGATTATTACCTCATGCATGTATGGATCAACAAGGATTTCAAAAGGTCCAATTGCCAAGGAGATATTAGAAGCTGCAGTTGGAATAGTCAACATGTAATGAAAAGTCTTCTTTCTCATATCATGGGTGTATACAGTTTCCACCAAATCTCCATTTGAAACAGCCACCATTGCAGCATCTACAGTATACTCAAGTTTCCAGGTACACAACTCAGAATATGAATCCACACAAGGAAACCAAAATCTAGGAAAGTTAGGATTGGGGGGAAAATTATTAACAATTACACTTAAATCACTTGTGAAAAAGATAATTGTTTTCTTTCAAGTTCCAAACTATAGCCCTAAATACTTGAGGAATATATGGAAGTTGACATACTGACTCCTACAATACATTAACTTCATACAGCTTTTCAAGTTTTTTTTGGTTTTACCTCGTGCTGAGCTCTAAAGACTAAACATTCTAATTACTAGTCAACAGATGCTCCCTCACACTGGTAAACCCCTTTCAAGCACAAATTATGTTCTACAACTTTTTAAACTTAAAAGAATTTGAATAAATTATTTGTATTTCTTACACTTTGAGAATAAACAGGAAATACAAATCTAACACTCAAAGACAATTTTCCTACCTTGTAGAATTTTGATAACCACATGAAAAGACATGAGCTCCTCTTTCTGCCATGTTGCCCTCCATGTTTGGTACCACAAAATGAAGGCCTCCTTTTGGCTGGTCCAGAGAAAAGTTTATATGCACCTTCAGGACTTTTAACTCTGCAGCACAAAGACCAAAACTGGAGTAAGTATAAACATCTTACATGAAAGTAATTTCAGAATAGTAACTCAGTTTTGGACTCTAGATCTATGAAAATTATGTGACAACTTCCTTCTCCTAGATTTCCCAGTTAACTTACAAAGTACAGCTCAAAGCTTATAAAACAGAGACCTCCCTAATACAACTTACAGGAGATTCATTTATAAAAACCTTTATTAATTAATAAAAACTGCAACTGGAGTCACATTTCATCTTCCAATTTCCTAATAGTAAAGCATATTTATACAGACTATACCCTAACCATGATCTCCTTAGCATCACGCTGAAAAAATTTTCTCCAAGATCTCTATGAAGCAGCCACATTCTTAAAAGACATACGATTATCATCTGCAGTTGCTTAAAATCTCTTACTATAGCTAATGCTTTTCCGGTAACTTAAGTGTCTTCACTTCGGTTTAGTTTCACAGAAATCTCACCTATGAATAGATAGGCAAGAAAAGAAATTCAAGCATATGCTGAAATTTATCCCACAAGTATCACTGTATTTTGGCACTCAAACTTTGAAAAGTGAAACTGTACATGTTGGAATATTTTCCCTTCAAGGCTTGCAGGTAAGGCAACAGGAACTTACACAAAAATTAAAATAAACAAAAGTGTCTTTCCCATCAAGGTGCAATACAGCATGAATCAGCCTCATGATACAATTATTATTCTCTCAGAGGTCACATAAATCCATAGGAAAAAATGATAAAACCATGCAAGAAATAATATAAGAAACTAGTAAGATCCCTGTAAGAAAACAATCAACACTGGAGAGTAATTTACTAAAACAGTTACTTATTCCAGGATTTAGTATGCTAGTTTACAAAGGAGTCTACTTTCACTACCAAATCAATTTTAAAATGATCATTCCTCAAAGTCAGATGGCATAAAACTAGTAAAAAGATGT
>VRYO01001463.1:12189438-12266418 GCA_009812075.1 Sialia sialis | reverse complement strand
GCTTATATTCGTGAAACTACTGTAACTTCAACATGGCAAAGTAAGTTCTATGCTCTATCTGTAATTCATTACTCTTCATTACCTGTACTTCATTTACTATTTTACTTCACTTCCCATGTAGAGTAAGTACTTGATATTGGAATATGTACAAAATATACCATTTAAAATACATAATACACATAGGTGATTTATTAATTGGGCAAAGATTTGAATTTTGTCATGCTGAAAAACCTAATTTTAATTCCTGGTTAAGTTTAAGGACTTTTCAAATCTCTTTTCGAAAGTACTCTGCACCTTTGTGTCACAGTCTAGGAACTCTCACATTTAGTGTTTCCACTGAAACTACTTCAAACCATGTGCCACTCTATCTCTCCACCCTGCCCTGTGGTGGGCTGCAGAGGAGAATCGGAGCTTTACAAAAAGTAAAGATTATGGACTGAGATAAGAACAATTTACCAGAGACAGCAATTAAATAAGACAGTAACAGCAACAATACCAACAATGTGTATGAGAAAAGAGGTGAATGATTCACATGGTATTGCTCATCCTGGGTAAACTCCTGAGAATACCTAGCCCCTCTGGCATGCTGTGGCACCTGGAAGTGAGCCTTTTGCCCATCCCTGGAAAATGAGGTGAGGTGGTATAGAATAATCTCCAGGTCTCAGCATTCTCTTCTCCACTCCTGACTACTGCAAAAATTAACCCTATCCCGACCAGGCCACTTTGTTTATTCATAATTAAGTCTACCATGAATTTTCAATTAGACAAGCATCGCATCAGTGCAAAAAAAAGGCTATTTACTGCAGCAAGGCAACACATACTCAGTCCACCAGAATTTTTTTTATTTTGTACAAATGCAAAAGGCTTGATTACTGACTTCTCAGAAGAAAAAAATATTGCAAGACACACACGTCCTGATGGCTACCGCACTGCTCTCTCTCACAGCTTACTGCTACTTGTAAATAAAAACAGTGAAATCAGAGGATATCGAGTTTACAGTCTCAACCATACAATTAAGAAAAAAATGTCCTTTGCCAATTTCAAATAAATAGGGCTGAGATACAAGCAATTGTCTCAGTATTCACAATATGCACTGGGATTTCTACATAAAATGTAGAAGGATAACCCAGAAAAAGCAAACTCATTTCTCTTATACTGACAGAATTGAGAAAGCAACGATTTACAAGAAAGATGAAGATAACAGACAGCTGTAACAGTCAAAAACTTTATCAACCCTAAAACATGACCAAACAGACATTCCCCAACACAATATGGAGTCAACACATGATTTGAAACTCTTCTCAAAAGCATGAGCAAAGGATTCTCTGCCAGCTTGTGTACACACAGGAAAGCAAAGTGAATTATTTCATACCTTACACCACTGTACAGACGTTTGCTCAGTCAGGAAGGAAGGGACTCTGTTATCTAAATTCATCCATCTACTCTGACATGAAAAAGCCATGTTGTCCTAAAGCTTCCAGAGGAAATTACAAAAGACAGAAGTCCAACTGTATTTCTAGAAAAACCTTTAAACACGCTCTCACTTGTTACCTGAAGTTATGGTTCAGGACTAATGGATAAATTTGCAAAGGCATCAAAGCTAAAAATACGTTTTATGTGCTAATGAATGGCTTCTAACCTTTCCTACAAATTTCAATTATTTTTAATCACCTTTTCAATGAAGGTTTTTCTGATATTCAAGGGACTGAAAATATACATGACTAAAAAAATTGTTTCACCTTCTGCAACTCTGAAAATATGAAATGACAGAGATCATGTGTCAATTTTTTTTCCTCAAAGATGCTAAAACCCAAAAGTACTACTTGAACTGAAAACAAGTTGAATATTTTAATTCAGAACACAAAGAGGTGACCTCACAGATCTCACCAAGAAGAAGAAAAGAACATCATAGTGAAGCAGACAGATTATGTCAAACATAAAGCTGAATTTATCAATCCTCTTTTAACTTATTTTCTTGCATGCTAAAATCTGCACAACGTAACAATGAACCATTTCTCTTAATCTCCTATCAGCAAGCATAACCTTTTAAGTCAGAGATGCTGTAGGAAGTTTTCCAGTTTTTACTCCATACAGAGTTTCCCATTTTAAATAGAATTCTGTTGCTAACTAAGGGAGTAAGAAGTCTTCAGATTATTTTAACTTTGATAAAAAGGTAGGAAAGTGTCCATTAAATTAACAACCTTTCTAAATACTTATGCCACAGAGAAGCTATTTTGAAACAAATTCTTCACAGAAAAGATTGTAAAAATTGGAACAGACTGCTCAGGGAAGTAGTGGAGTCACCATTCCTGAAAGTGTTCAAAAAACATGTGGACATGGCACCTGAAGACATGATTTAATGGTCATGGTGGTGCACAGTTGACAGCTGAACTTACGATGATGATCTTATAAGTCTTTTCCAATTTCAACACTTCTATGATTTTATATGTTCTTTTAGAAAACAACATCTAAGAAACTAAAAGCATTATGGAAAAAAAAGTTTCTATATACAATCTTACAAATTGAACTTATACTTGCAACAAATAAAGAGGTTGCCAAGAAACATCAGCTGCAAGGGTACAAAGGACATTATCACTAAACTTGCCATAACATATGAGAACTTGGAAGAGATGACCAGATGATTAGATATAAACACTACTACAAAGCACTGTTTTAGAAACAGTTCTTTGTAAAGAAGGGCAGAGAAAATACACGGATTTTTTTTTTTTTTTGAGGTACTAATTCTGGAGTTTTTAGTATTTCTGCTTGCAATCTTCCTAAAGAGCAGAGATGCTGTATTTTACTACCCAATTGTGACCAGATATTTCAATGGAAGAATACACCTAACTTAATCTAATATTTTATAAGTCATGAGATACAGAAAGAGGCATAGCAGTTTCTGTACTGAATATTTGGTGACCTCTGTCTTTCATAACTATGAATAACACAGGAGTTATGAAATACAGAGATTTTCTATTAAATTTGAATAGTTTGAATAAAACACTCCTCATCTTCACCACAAAATGATAGAATTCTCTCTCCTAATTCCTTTTTTAACATCATGGAGCACTCACTCTGATAATTTTAAATGCTGTTTCTTTCTCCCATCTTCCAGGAGTTACACAGGATTCCAGTTATTACGAAGTCACAGAATGGCTGAGGTTGGAAATGATTTCTGAAAATCTTCTGGTCCAACCCCTCAGCTCCAACAGGTTCACCTACAACCACTTGCCCAAGATGCTGGGCTTGCTCCTGCGTGTCCAGATGACTGGAATATTTCCAAGGATAGGGACTCCACAGTCTCTTGAGTAAATTGTCTCAGTGTTCAGTCACCCTCACAATAAAAAGTATTTCTTGACGTTCAGAGGGAACCTCCTGTGTCTCAGTTTTGCCCACTGTGTCTGCTCCTGTCAGTGGATGTAAGTTAAAATACATGAAATTCCATCAGAATACATGAAAATGCTTTTTACTGTGAGGGTCACCAACACTGGAGAAGGCTGCCTGGAGAGACTGCAGAGATTCCATCCCCGAAGATGCTCAAAACCCAAATGGACACAGCCCTGTGCAACCTGCTCTACCTGACCCCGCCTAAGCAGGGGAATTGGACTAGATGATTTCAGATTTGCAGCTTAAAGGACTGATTTTTTATCAGCTGCTGTTAAACAACACTTTCACTAGAAGTTTTTTAACAATTCAGCAAATCGTAAATTCAACTAAGCCAGATAAAAGGAGTGAGAATATGAACGCCGCAGAAAACCAAAAGAGAATACCTAAGGAAAACATTTGCACATCATGCTCCTACCAGAGATGAAATGACTACAAGATTATCTTCTAAAGCCCCTTTGCATATCAGTTCCCTAGAACATGCAGGACGCCACATGATTTTAAACATACTCTTCAATATGAGATGGTGAAGAAATCTGAAACCGTTCCTTTCAAATTCTGAAGTGAGTTCAGGTTCTAGGACTTATACTGTAACAGTAAATAATGAAAGTTTGATTCCTTAGGCAAGGCCAAAAGTTTACTTCCTAGCTCTTAACAACAATCTAGAATCCCTGCAATAAGGATTCTGAATTTTTGACATAATGAGGAACAGTGTCAATAACAAAAACATCAAGTCACAAAGCAAACAGAATTACAAATATACTCAAGTGGTTCAGTATCAAGACTCAAAGAAAATTGCATAACTCTGATAATAAATTCGCTGTCCTATATAAATGAACACTGTATTTGCAAACTGAAAATTTGAAGCCCTTGCATAACTGATGAATAAAGAAATACACAGTGTGTCTCGAACACACAGATGAACTCGAAGGCCTTTTTCCCCATAAAGAAGTACTTTATAGAAATGTTTTTATACTTCCACAAAATAATACAAAGATATTCTAGCACAAGAAATTCTAAAGATTAGTGTAAGAGTCCAAATTATTGACAAAATATTTCCTCAAAATTAAGGCACCATACCAAAAGTTACCATCAGGAAATGACCAGATAAAACTTGACAGTAAAATAAAATAGTTTATACTTAATAGCAACAGAAAACACTACATTGGTAGAATGTTAAACACACCACTTACTGCTTTGACTCATGGTGACAGACCTCCAGGGTTGGATCGTTATAGATGAAAGCTGCTTCTAAATCATTGACTCTCACTCTGTAGATCCTGCACTGTTTGCTGTTCAGCTTGATTCTGTTCAGGTTTGCAACTGTGGGAAATATTGTCAGTTCCACATAACCCTACGAAAACACAAATCAAAATCTTCTGTTAAATCTTTATCAACTCAAAAACTAGAGAGATAGTAAACATTATTACTAATACAATTTAAAAAAAAATACTGGCATAAAGATGATACTTTTTTACTTAAAAAGGAAAATTATTATCCCTTTAGATTTTCTACACTTTCTTTCATGCCACTTAACAGGTGGATTTTTGCAGCTGTATATGAAAAATAACAAACCAAAAAATTCAATATGACTGACAATCATGCCTGTTGTACTGGAAAATATCTGCCTCTATTGACTAGATGTCAAGTTAGTAGCTAAGCAGAATCCTTTTAAATGGATATGTAAATTGACAAAGACTCTTGAAGACTTTAGGCCTTAAATGATGAAAGCCTCTTCAAAGCCCAAGTGAACTCACATACAAGGTAGAATACTCAGTAAGCCTATCACTAACATCATCTAACACAGTGTGAGCAAGAATTTTGAACTGCAAATTGCTCTGTAAAATTTACAATGCAGCAGCCTTCATTTAGAAATTCTAAAAATGCTCACAATTAGAAGGTATTTTATTTGATACATCTCAAGCAATTATATACTTATGAGAAGCATCAGATTAGAATGTATAAGAAATTAAGTAGCCGAACAGCATAATTAGCTGGTGAGTGCACTTTTTTCCTCTACAAGCATGAAGAAAACCCAGACACATAATTTCTACTTCACACTTTATTATAAAATACTTACTACAACAGACTTTCTCTGAAAATTTATGTTGTTGATACAAACCACCTGATGAGTTGTGCTGAAAGGAAAAAAAAAAAAGAAAAAAGTAAAGTTTTGCACAAATGTCAGCATTTAAAATAATACTTTAACCCAGTTTAACACAGGATATATGCACATATAGATAAATACTGCCAATAGAATATACTTCTATAAAAATCATTCATGATTGTCTCAATCTTTTATGCCGTCTAACTCAAATAATGAATAGAAGTTACCCCCAATGTCAGGAGAGTCCTCCAAAAAATCAAACACAGTATCATACCAGTATGAACATCACCAGTAATAAACAAAAACAAACAGAAACATAACATAATTTTTGAACGCTTATCTGTATGTAAGAATAAAGAATTACAAATGGTAATGTCAAGCAAATGATGAGCAGCATCAGTAATGGCAGGAGCCATAACACTTGCAATCAGAGATCTGTGGAAAGTTTACCTGGGGAGTTGACAATCGTGCATAATTCATATAAGCAGGTATCACACATTAAAATATACAGTATGTGCTTCTATAAATAGCATGTCATAAGAATTTATAACTTAAAATAATGCAAATATACTAATCAAGATAGGTATTTTACTACAGTTAGATGCATTTGTTTAAACTTTGAGTAACATTAGAACTCCTGATAAAAACTCTGACTGAAAAGGTGGGAGAAAAAATAATTCCAACTTTCTGAACATCCTGTAAGTTATTCCTATGTATTTTCCTGTAGGAGGTGTCATCTTCACAGCAGTGCATTTCATGACTCAAGATAAAACCTTGAAATAATTAAATTTCCATGGCACATCATACTTTATCTGCACATATTCTGTGCATTAAGAAGTGACATTGCTTCAGATGAGATAAAGTTAGATAAAAATTTCTACAGAACTACATCAAAAAATGTATTCAGACATTACTTAATTAAGAGTGTATGAAAAGACTGATTCTACTTAGAAATACATTTGTGCAACAGATTTATAAAGGGATCAAGGAGGTATAACAAAAAATCTATTTAAATGCACTAAAATCCACCACCAACTGTTTTGTAGCTTGGTTACAACGCAAATAGTGAATGTGTGAAAAAGACAATTTGCTTAAGAAAGAGGTTTGCTGCAAAGGCAAGCATTTTTTTATACATAAAAGAGCCCTTAAGTCAAAAGGGCTTCTTGACTACATCATAGTACAGTCTTTAGTACTGATACTGTGTGAAGAAATGTCCAAGTTTTGAAGAACATAATGTAAATATCTTCGTGAGACTGAATGGTTGACAGACTTGCTGCCCATGAGTAAGTCCATTTACAAATTAAAACATACATCTGCAACACACATTTTCTGAATACAAGCTACACAAGCAACAGCTCCAGCCTTGTCAAGTAAATCATTATTAATCAGCCTGTGGTCTGATTCAGTGAGGTTTCAAGCATAGCAATTTTTTTAAAATGGATACTTATAATTTATAAGGTCTTGGGCTTTCAAATCCTTTGTCTCCTTTCTTCCTATTCATCCTGAACCGCAGCACTAAACACAACTGCTGACCGTCAGACTGGCATCAACACCATCCTCGCTCAACAGGTCCTTCGAATTTTCCCCGGGTCACGTCGTGTTTGATCACTCATCTCCTCAGCGGATGCGTGACCCCCAGCAGTCCGCAATCTTCAGCCCGAGAGAGCACCATCGTTACAGCACCACCAACAAGGAGTGTTTGTTCATAACCTTATGTGGGTGCACACGCAGCCTCTCTGTCCGCTGAGGTTACGGAACCAGTCCGGAGGCGCCTTCTCTCCGAGGGAACTACGGCAAGCAACCGGTCAGCGGGCAGTGGCGGCGGGAGCGACGGAATCAGCAGGGCCGCGGCCAGGACGGCCGGGCAGGCACCGGGGTCCGCGCTCCTGGGAGCGCCGGCTGGGGCAGCGCCCTCCGCTGAGAGCCGGGAAAGGTGCGCAGGTCGAGCGGGCCGGGCGGCGGCCGAGCCCAGGGCAGGGTCGGCCCCGCGGGTCTCCCTCAGCAGCGCGCCCGTCGCGGCTCTTCCGCAGCCGCCGCCATCTTGCCGGTCACCTCCGACCCCGCGGGTGAGAGGTCACGGCTGATTCACTGAGCTCTGTCACACTTTAGTGGGAGAAGCTTTCGGAGTTTTGCTTTTTACACAAGGGCGGCTCAGCGGCGGCAGCAGCCGGAGGAAAAAAAGAAAAAAACAAAACAAAACACAAAAACAATAAAAGGAAGAATAATCCAAAAGCCGAGGGGCCGCGCCGTGTTCCCGTGCGCAGGCGCGGCGGTTTGCGCAGGCGCGGGCCTGGGGAAGGCGGGAAGGGGCGGCAGGAGCAGCGCGCGCGCGGAAGCGAAGGCGAGCGGGGACCGCAGCGAGCCCCGGGTGTCAGCACTGGGAGCAGCAGGGGACACGAGAGAGCTCCTGCAGAACCGAGACTGTTCTAAGTAACTTCACAGTCATCTACTTTAGGTTAAAATAAATGGCTGCATTTATTTTATTCGGGGAGTTTGAAAGCGAAATTTCATTTTGAATGTCTAAAAAGGACAACCAGGAGGACTGAACAGATGGAATGACAACACACACTAAATTCATTTAAACAAACTCTTCTCACAGCTGTAATAACGTTCTATGAATGAAACACCTAATTTCTTACTAGTTTTACAAAGAAACCCCTATGTAAATGCAGATTTGGACCACAAATACAAAAGTATCAATTGTGTATTTTAACTAAGGAGCTTTCTGTGAATCCATGGAAGGAAGTTCCAAGGCTTTTCCATTCATATTACTATTGATCTCTGGCAGTGAACCCTCTGGTGCTACTGGGGGACCGCAGCTGTGGGAAGCAGACAGCAAACAAGGCAGCTCTTCCCAGCAAAGAGACATTCCACATCTCCACACACCTGGTCAAACACGACAGCTCCTGTGCCAGCAATGTAGAGCACAAGGCACTGACCTTGCAGCAATAAACAGAGCTCATGAAATAGCTTTTATTCAGCTTTTTATCTGTATCAAATCCCAAGTGCACACACTGTGTTGTCTTAAGAGTTACATTTGATGTAGAAGGATTTTCTCTCCTCATTCACTCTTCAGCTGGAATGCTGCCAGTTCCAAGGAATTTATACCTTACATCTTAGCCTGATGGAAAAAATGCTTTTCATATCAAATAACCTACAACTGTTAAGTTTAAAATATAAGTCTGAAAACTATCTCATATTAAACTCTGGTTTACTGACATGCAAACAATCCTTTAATCCTTTTTAAATTATCATTTCAGGCATACCACTTCATAGCAGTATTATAAAAACATCCTGTTTCATTGCTCTACACAGAACAATATTATACTGTAAGGTTTAAAGGCACAATTTCTATGTGCAGTTATTTGCCACAACAAAGTTTTAAAAAAATTATTGTGTAGTATGAAGTTTTGTTGGTCCTTTTAAAAAAAGCTCAAGTAGTCTTCTGTAAATCATTAGTTTTACCTCAGCTACATTTTAATGACAGTTTTATAGGAAATTTGTTACACATTGTCCAACTACTCTCTTATATTCAACTTCACTGCAATTCGATTTTTATGTTATATATATAAGGCCAAGTATTAAAGTGTCAGGTGCTTGTGCTGATGGTGTTCCTAGACGTGACCTTAAAAAGAACAACTTTTCAAAATCAAGACTGGTGTCGTCTCAGTGGGGAATGATTTGTTCATGAGCTTGATAAGTTCTGTGCTATTCAAAATGTGACCACTGCATTGAAACTTTAGTTGTTAAGAATAAAGTCACTAATGGGCAGAAGACTAAAATCTCCACTTTGCTATTCAAATCATATCAATTGATTGAACTATTATCAAAGATGTTTTAAATTTTCATTTCAGGCTTACAGATAAATAGATAAGGCTTATTCAAGAAGTAGCTTAGCTCCTGGCTTAACTAGACAAAGGAAAAAGAACTTGGGCAAAGAAAGGTTGGCAAAGAAGGCTGGCAAAGGAAGGTGAGCTGGATATCATTCCTTAGAGGTCACAAGTGCCCTCACACTCCTTAGATGAGCAGAAAACACAATTTGTTCAAGTAGCCTAGCTGCTTAAACTCAACTGTATAATGATGATTGGCAACTCTCTTCCCCAGAAGGCAGCAGCAAGTAATGTTCACTGTTAATACATTCAGTATCCTCAGTTCTTCAAACAATACTTTTATGAGATGGGTCTTCTAGAATTAAAAACTTTAACACCGTTCAGCATTGAGGAGCGAGCATATTTTGTCAGAAGAGTACCAACGGTCTGCTTCTCTGCACACAAATCTCTGAAGAGGAAATAAAGCACATGACATTGGCATTAAGAGATACACACAAAATGAATCTGTAAAATATTTATAACTACAGTAATAAACTGGATTGAGTTATTAGGGAAAAAAACTACTGCACTACTGTACAGTACCCTGTACCCTGAACTACTGTAACTGTCACATAATGCTTTAAATTACCTAAAGTTTAGAACTTACCTTGACATTTAAGCACTGGGTAAAATTACATTACATACTTCAGGAAAAAGAATTTTTGGGTTTAGGCAGAGTTTTTATTTTTACTGTTCTCCAATAGAGTTCTCAATCTAGCAAAACAGTTAGCTCTGAACTATTCAGTTATATTACAGAAAATTTAGAGCCACTCTTATATGGTTGATGTAGGTACTTCTGGGTTAGCATCAATACCTGCTCGCAGATATCACAGCTGGACATTCCAGATAGTGCACTAGTGTACATCTTACCCCAAAGGAACAAAGGATGCAGTACAGGAAGCACTATTGCTCTACAGTTCTAGTGTGGTAAATACAGACACTCTTTGTAAATATTAGGAAGTTTACCCTTTGAATTGTCTGCCTTAATCAAATGGGTGTTATCACTCATTTAACCCAGCAGGATCAGCTTTTTACACATTTAAATAAAAAAAAAAAAGAGTTACAGATCCCAGAGGTGGGTATTGTATTCATATAGAATCCATATTAATTAAAAATGCAAAGTATAGTAGTATCACTGAGGCAGTGATAGCTCATCAGAAGCCAGCTAGGCAAAAAGGGAAGAATATAATACTAATTATATTTTAATAAAAAGAAGTACATCCTTACTGTATGTAAGGGGTAATATCCACTTCTGTCCACTTTTCCCGTATGCGAAATAGGCTGTTGAATCTTTCCTGATTGTCTTCAGGTAAGTCTTCTACTTTTAGCAGAAAAATGGTCTCTGGTCTTGAACTTTTATCCACAAGAGCCAAGCCCTGCAGATCAGCATCAGAAAGGAAATGTTAAGTAGACAAAACAATTAAACTTCCTTCTTTCTGACAATATTCCATACGAGTTGCTCTTTGCAGATCCATAGCTGTCCAGAACTGCACTACCAGAGGTAAAGTGAGAAGCATCCTAAAGGCGCTGTTTTACAGGCAGTATTTAAAATTGCCTTTATGACAAGAAGGAAGGGAGAAACAATTGGGTTTCAAAACCTCTCTGCCTGCTCTGAGAGAAAGGATTCCCATAGTGTTTGCTACTCTACTGGCTGTCACTACCATCTGCTCAACGACAGCTTCAGCTTCTGTTCCAGTCACATTTACAAGTAGTAACAGTACAGCTGCAACCTTTCTTCAAACACTGAAATGGGCCTGAGTTACAGAAACCTGAATTATTATGACTGCAGACTACTGGTGCTCATAGAAGACGTCATAAAGTGTCCTTCAACTCAAAAGCAGACAGAAACAACACAATACTCAAGAATGAACAAAATCTATATATGACACAAGTCAGTTACTACTACTATATGACACAGTCAGCCTACTCACAAAAGAATCCATGCTTCTTCATGTGTTTACCTGAAGCTGATCAAGCCTTGTTGTCATCCCCTCAGGGACACTCTGTTGCCAGACTTCTTCAAACTCTGATAGATTGAATTTAACTGCATTTTGCAAAAGCATTTGTGCTGTAGCTCTGCATATTTTATCTTCACGCATTTCAAAGAAAACCTCCCCTGCTGAGAAGCAAAAGAAGCAAGAACTAGGTTATCTTGGGTTCTCACCTGTTGATAAAAGAGCAGCCTTGTTCTGTTCTACAGTCTTCTACACACCAAGCATCCTCTTTTTACTTTTCCTTGGGAAGTAATGTGACTTAGTATTCATTTGGATGAATTATGGTATCTCCTCATTCTTGAGAACAAATTATCCAGAATACAGCAGCATTGTGTCCCAACTACAGTAATAATTTGTATCAATAAATATGTTGGCCCTCCACGTTTTCCCCTTTCACAGTGTACAGTTTCTCCTACAGCTCTCATTCCTATTTCTGAATGGCTTGTATTAGACCATTTGCTTAAACAATTAACAAAATTTTCACTTCTTTAATCACTCCTATGAGATTATGAAGGGATAGACTTCATTTTCTCTCACACTGACTTGGCTAAAATTCTCTGAACCAAATCACATATAAACATTTCCCTCTATTGTTTCAGCCACCTGTCTGTAATTCAGACTTGTTCCTTGTGCAAACTGCCTAAATATATTACAACAAGAGTCTGTTGTCACTCCAATTACTCTCCTATGTCCTTTCAAGGTTGAGTGCAACTCCTAGTTCAGCAGAAGGTGAGACAAAAGCCACCGTGGGAAAGAATTCAGCCTGAGATTAGGACAGTGCAGCATTATATGTGTGTGTGAGATGGACAATGGAAATCTAATCAATACAATCAGCAGATCTTGGGGTGCAGTTCAAGAGATCAAAGGCAGGTAGCTACTTCTGGCAAGCTGAATTTGCCATTGACTACTCATAATAGTAAAATTAATTGCTTAAATAACTGAGATCTTCTAGGGTATCTAAAGAGGTATCATCTAAATTTTACTAGTGACCTCTCTTTAGTCATGAAATTATGGCTTGTAGACACCTAATAAATCACTTCCAGTACCTCTGGTCACAATTGTCTTGTATAGTTTAATAGTCTTTCTTTCCTATGAAACTTCCTTTAACAATTGCACTGATTTTTAGCCCAGTTTGCTCCCTCCTTGCACTGGCACAGTAGTAAACTCATTTGGCTCATTTGGGCCATTCTTTGCAAAACCTCCATTTCCTAATAACTATTTATTTTATGCATAGTTAAACCATGTAAGCTTTCCAAAACTTACCATCATCAACATATTTCCTGCCATAGCTTAAAAGAATGTGTTCTATCATCTCTCTGGAAAAAAGAAATAATCAGAAATCAAGTTCTTATACTGTTTACTAGGACACTACTGAAACTGTTACCACAAAAGAACAGATGATGAGATTTTTGTGGGGGAATGAAGAAATTGGTAAAAAATAGAAGTAAAAGAGAACAAAAGGGGACAAATGACAGACAGGAGCTAATTTAGACTGTCAAGCCCAAAGGTCTCTATCACTTTCTAGTTATAACTAGCAAGTAATATGTCCCTATACTTAGGGACAGGGCTCAGTACTGGACTTGGCAGTGGTGGGTTAATGGTTGGACTAAATGTTCTTAATGTTCTTTACTAGTCTGAATGATCCTATGATGCAAGTCAAAAATTTGGCAATTAATTATCCCTTGTTGAATAATAGGCACTTTTCTGAAGCTTTGTCATAAAATTTTATCCTAACTGCAGATATCTTTTTGAGCCAAAAGCCAATTAAATGGAAAATGCTACATAATGTAAACTTAAAACTTTCTTTGAATGGTAATTCTGAATTACACCAGAAAACATACCCCCCTCTCAGCTAGTATGCAATAGGTAAACCAAACATTTTTGGTTAGCTATAGCTTCAGAACACGTATTTTAAAATGCTCGGCAATTTACAACTTAAGCACATGGTACTTCCATCGTTTACAAGTCAGAAGCAATGTTTCTACTATGAATCAATGGAAATACTATCAATGAACACTAAAATAAATTTACTAAACTCTCTAAAAATTCCCTTGAGTATTTTTAGAAACAAAGAAAACCTATCATTTACATCATGATAACCAGAATCTAGATTTGCAAGACTAAAATTCTAATAGACAGTTAACAAGCACTGTAATTACTAATAGTTAAAAATGAATGTGGGGAATTTTAAGTACTCAAAATAATAGTTTACCTGGGTTCTAGAGTTCCAAGTTCTTCAAGGCAGGCACATAGAGGAACCTTACTCAAAGGCCAGGACTCTGAGTCTATTAGCTGAGTCACATGACTCAAGAGTTTCATCTCATAGTCAAAGTCTAGAATTCTCCAATATCCTGCCAAACAGAGCACCACAAACACTGTTAGAAGGAAAATATTAACACCTTAATTTCATTGGCATTAAGATACATTACTGCAGTCTGGACATTCAGGTCACACCTTTACAACATGCAGCAGCATTGTGTCTTTTTCAGGATTAAAAGCTGAGAAAAGGAACTAAATAATAAGAGCAAATGTAAAGGAGAATGAAACTTAATCATCTCAATTTTTTTGTAATTCTTTAATAATTCTTTAACTTTTAACAGGTACAAAGACACTACAAATATCACTCCAAGATGAATCAGATGTGGAAAAAGCAGTATTTAGGCCAGGAACAGAACTGCATGAACAGAACTGTATGCACTGGCCCTGTAAAGCAACAGCTCAGGTCCAGAGAAGTTCACAAAAAATTGGGAAATCCATATAACTCTAGGACTGGAATCACCTTGTGTCCCAGTGAGGTTTTGGGCATAACCAAGTAAAGGACGAATACCAAGGTGAGGTACTTGCTCAGCCTTTCCTCACATGGTAGGAAGACACTGAGATAAACCCAGTCTGGGAGGAAGAAAGGACTATGAAAAGGATGGGGTTACCTTAGAATTAGCTATTTTTGCCTCTAGAACTACAGAAAGCAGTACCCACTCATTCATGAAGAAGGTAACTAGCCAAAAATACTCATTCTGTGGGTGGGATACTCTGATGCCAGTGTTTGTAGCAGCAAGGAAGGAGTTATCCTGGAAAAAGAGAGACTGCAGCGCCTACTCGGCTTTATCCTTCTGATCAGATTCATAGCAGCAGAGGACATGATCTATGGAAACAAATCTTAGCACTTTGAAGTAACTTGCACCTTGAAAGATGAGGATATGGAATGGGCCTTAGAAAAAGAAGAAATACATTTTTCAGGAAAATAGCAGGGTTATTTCCTCATGGGCAATAATATTCTTTAGATTTAAATACCTTCAATTTTGCAGGCATCTATAACCTGTAATTGGTGGAGTATTTCTTCTTCACTTGCTTGAATCAGATTTAACAAATCTTCTGTTGTATACTGCAACAAGCAAAAAAAAAATAAGGAAATAAAAGAGATTATTCTTACTTCTTCTTTGCTTCAGCGACCACACTAAATGCAGGAAACACTTAAATGAAGGAAACACTTAAGAGACATGTTTTTTCTCCCAGACTCAGAATTTTCAAAGGTTTGTCACACTCTCTGAAACTTTTCCTGTAGCTTAAAATGTTTTATCAAAGGGTTATTTAATATAAAAGGCAGTCTAACTACAGGAAAGTCTTTGTACCAGGCATAAGTCATAATGTATTTGTATTTTCAGAATGTCAAACTAGCACAAGCAGACCTTGTAAGTGAAGTATCCCAGCAAGAATGAAAAGTGAACATGTTTCGGCATTCCTGAAATCATATATTCTAATCTGAGGATCCAAAGCAAAGGCAAAGCAAAAATCACTTATCACTTTTGGATTGAAGTCAGAACCTGCACTTAGTATCTCCAGTGAAGGAAAACCTCCTCCACCATGACTTCAACAGTTTCATGCTGGTGTACACACAGCATAGACCCAGCCATAACAAAACACTTCCCTGCAGAACAGTTATGTGGTGAGATGGGAAGGTGCTGTGGGATACTGTGGTGAAGACGTGAATGGAACAGAAGTTATCATGAGAAATTAAGTAAATGGAAGAAATATCAGACTTCAATGCACAAGAAATAGGACATCAATTCCTTTATTCACATTAGAGCCTTTTTAATCAACTCTAATATTAAAGTTCTATTGATTATAGCTCAAAAATATTTCCTATCAAAAAACCCACATTGGATTAAGTAGATTGAGATCTATCAGATTATGGGAACACACATGGAACATACCAACTCTAAGTTTGGAACATCCACATGTTAAAAAAACATTTAATAAATGCAGAAAAGTGTCCACTTCCTGCTATGCTATTCCTATCAGCGTACATCGAAATATTGCCAGGCCAAGATCCCATCAGTCCTGAAAATCAAGAGACTTAGCTTACAGTAAGCAACCAAAAGAAAGTAATTTGTTTTCAAACTAATTAAAGGTGCCTATTGGTTCCAGCACACAATAAATGTTAAGTGTAAACAAATAAATCAATGGAAATCATTGTTTCCTACACATACATTGTTCAGGATTTCAGTGAGAATTAGTCCCATAGGAAAGAATTTTCCCCTGGAGAGCTTTCAGATTCATTTAGGAGTTCCACTAGAGGCAAAGTTAAGACTTGTCTATGTGTATCAGACATATCTAGTTGTTATCCAGTAAGGAAATACATTCTCCTTCAAAAATAAATGGTGATCAATCCTCAAAATGGGCATTAACATTTAGGAGACACTGACATATTTTTAATAATACTCAATAATATGAATAAATATTACTTCATATGACTTTTTCATGTTGCTAGCCTTTGACAATGCTCATAATTTTCAGACCATTTAAGCCCTTTAACCTTTGCCATCCCTTATTCTCCTGTATGTCCTTCCAGATCAGCACAGGTAGGCAATTCTGGGGGCAAGATTCTGTAACTAACCAGAAATAAGAAATCAGCCTGTTAATCAAGAAGAAAGAGGCATCACGTCTCTCCAGACAAAAGTAACATCTGTGTTTGCTCATCCAAGCATATGCAGATGGTTTGTTGGTGTCAGCTTCAATGAACCCTCAGCATAAAACACTTGGGAGCAACTGCTTTTTGGTTTTAAGCTCAAAAGGAAAACCAACCAAACCAACAAAATCCCAGAATTTTTATTAGCCTTTTATCTGAGATCATATGCTGCACAGTCCAGGTCTCGCCATTACTCTTCAGGTCCCTAAACTGACTTTCCTGGAAACATGGCAAGACAGCAGGGTAGGATTTCATTTGTGCTTTCCCTTCTTTTAGTGTGTCTTATTCTATACCTTATATAATCCCTGTTAGTCTCTTCAACTCCCTTCTTCTCCTTGTCATCACCAATTACTGATTGGAAAGCAACTTGCACACAGGTGTGCTCTGACCTCATACATAACAGACCCAAAGAAGAAGGAAAGGCTGCATTATACCTCAGTAGTCATGTAACTCTCAAGGAATTTAGAAAAGATTCTGAAGGTTTTCCTCCAAGAAACTTCCCATATGAAAAGGGAAATGCCCAGCTTCCTTCCATGTCCTTAATTCTCCTCTTTTAACTAATAGAAAGGTTGCTCATCTGTACTCACTGGAGTGCTAACAACCAACTTGTTTAGAATAGAAGGTATAAAAAATTTACTCAAAGAAGCACTGTGAATCATGTGAGGAAAGGAATTTTTCTACTTAAGGATGAATCTTCGCTTTAATTTGCCTATCTCCAATTACAAGCAAGCAATTTACACAGCTGATTTACCTTTGACAATGTTGAAGTCTGATCTTTCTGACTATCAGGCCCTTCATATGGATCTTCCATTAAAAGCTTCCTCAGTTTCTTCAGTTTTGGTCGACATCTCCTTAATTCCCAATAGTTCTTGGAGAAACCAGCAATCTACAAAAGAAAACAGTGTCTTTTTAAACATTTTAATGTAGCATCTGGATTCGAAGCTGCTTACCAACAAGAAACTATTAATAGGGCAATTAAAGCAAAGAAATTAAAATTTAAAGACAAAACAATCATCTTACTGATTTCAATTTTAAAAAATTACTACAGACAGAAGAATAAAAAATCCATGTTTGACTGATAAAAAAATCTGTTTGTAGTGCATAAGACAAAGGTAACAACTCAACTCTGCCTGCAAATGACAGGAAATCACCACGGGATATATTTCTGCACAATTCCCCTCAAAACTGTTTTTTGTCCTAACAGTAAATGATATTACTGTCATAAGGGCCCTCCTGAATCAATCTGTATCTATCTTACCCACTTCTTCCCATGCTTGGGATCTAATTCATGGTCTTTTTACACCTTAATGAATCATCATAGCCCTAAGCTCAAGCAAAGCAGACATTATCAAAGACAAAAGATACACTTGCACACAACTGAGACATCTCTCTTCCTTGCTCTGAGTCAACATTCAAATGAGGAGTGTGCAACAGGAAACTCAGCTGTACTTGATTCAACAACACTGACTTACCGAAGTTTTACTTTCAAGAGTAATCATGAGATATTTCATGGGGTACAGCTTTGACTTCCTGCAAGATTCTTTGAAGAGGATGGACTACTTGGAGGCCTTCCAGCATCATTTCTACTGCTTACCAAACCAACAGAAATGGGAACAGAATCACAGAGGTAGAGCAGGCTCCCGCTCCTGACCCAATCACTATTCCCATGTTAAAACAGCTTCCACAAAAAAGCCTCTAGACAGTACAGTAATTTCACAATTATAAGCCGCACCTGATTATAAACCCCACATTTTTTTTTAAGCAAGGATCCATGTGTAACAAAGTAACAAATTAGTAACAGACACAAATTGGTGTCAGGTGCTCAAGTTGCAACAGTTTTCATAGACCAGCAAAGCCTTTAAAGGCAGCCCCAGGCGTCCTCTCGGCCGGCTCTCACTTCTGGGTTGGCATTTCACTGGGATTTGTCCATAGATAAGCCACACCTGAATATAAGCCGCACTGCTGGAGTAGGCTGGATTCTTCAATGAAAAAGGTGCGGCTTATATTCGTGAAATTATTGTACTTTAAAATGCCCTCAGTGCTTTACCAGAGTACTTGGGGTATTTTAGAAGTCCTCCATAAAAAAAACAAAAACAAAACTAAAACTTTAAAAGAATATTCCATTTAAATCAACTATAAGCAATACCACCTATATATAGAAGAAAGCATACACAAATTCTAATACACAGAAATCTCTCAATTTTAATCTATTACATAACTGGCTTGGCAAAAAAGTTCAACTAAACATCAATTTCCTGATAAACTTCCAGGCTTCATGTCAATTAACATTTACTTAAGTCCTAGGCTTTTTTCTAGCGAAGTTGTCTCCTGATGAATTTGTTAATAAGTAGATACTCTTCGTAGAAAAGAAAAAAAATAATTCTAATTAATATTCCAAAGCTCATAACCTGAGCTGAGCTGTGTGAGGTGAATAAAATGGCAGATGCTTTGGCTGCGAGTATCAGCAATTCATAAAAACATCAGCAGCAAAACTGCAAGTGAAGGTCAGTGAAGCCCCATAGTACTAAATGCACTTTTGCTATGTTTCACAATTTGCAGTGTCAATGAACCATCCAACATTTTGGAAATAATTTTGAGAGCTCTTAGAAATGAAACTTTTAAAATAGTTCCTAAGCAAATTGCACTTCTGTGGTGTGTTACTTCACAGAAATAGTGAAATTATTAAATGTAGAAAAAAAAAAGTACAGGCAAGAGTATTACTTTCTCATTAATCTACTTCAGCTTGAATTAACTTTTTACATTAGCTCATTAGACCTCATGGAAGAACTGATGCTGAAGCAGAATTATTCCTCAATACCACCATTATGTCCATTACAGCAAATAATTAACTAATAATGTTTGCCTAGCTATTTTTAATAGAATTTTAGTAACTATGCTTCAGGAGGGCAGAGAACAATGAATTCTTAAACTGAGAACACTAAAATAATTTACTTTGATAAATGTTTTGTTATGCTAATTGAAAGAGCCACCTTTGAACACATTTCTACATTTAAAAAATAGTATTCAGACACGACATGGTAAAATCTCCCATTTTGGGAAAAGCAGTCCTTAAAATCAACCTGTGAATACTTTCCTTTAAAAACAGTTCCTAACACGAAGCAAGTATATTCTCTTTGCAAGCTTTAAATACCAACCACAAGTAATTACTATGCACTGAAAATAAACTACAGTTTTAACTTCTTGGAAATAATAATAATCATATATTACAGAGAAAGTTCAGCTGCCTGAAGAAGGGCTCTAAAGCCATTGTGGTCACCCTAAGAAATAGCATGGCTCTGTAAAAAAAAGCACATTTATAAAGACATCTTCCTGGAACTGGTCAATACAAGAAGACTTGTCCTTCCTACAGTGGCAGCCTGCAATAGTGGCTAAGCAATACCAAAGGGCATCTAAAATGGCATTAGAAGCCTATGTTTAGGCAACTGAATTCCAGCTGGGTTTCACATATGCATCTTGGACAAAATACAAGAAACTACAGAGAATAAGAAAGCAGAGAAATTAAAGCAACAAAAACGCTGAAAGACATACCTGTGAATGAATAATATTACAAGATGCTGGGTTTGCATTCAGTTCCTCTGGCATTTTGCAACCAGGAACAAACAGCAGCATATTTGAGGTATCTGCTATTTTCAAGTCATAAGTTTTATCTTTGCTGCACAACACTGCGTGTTCATCCTTTTCACCACGGATTACTAGGCTGAAAAAAAAAAAACAAAACAACACAGCACATAAATAATGATGATGACAGGGGAACATTTAGTTCCTCCCAGGTTACATACACTAACCTAGGTGCTCAGATTCAATTTAATTAAACTGTTTCCCAAAGCCTGCATGCATGAACAAAGCTCAGCTGTGTGCCAAGGGATCAACATGATTCAAGCCTCTAACAGATAATACTTTACCAGTATTGCACTAAACAGGAACGGGCTTACTAACATACATCTCACAGAACTATCTTATTTAGAGAGACTTCTGATTTTGTATCACTTTGAAGATTTTCCTTATGTCACTGGCATTGCAGTAAAGGAAGAAATTTAAAATAGTATCAAAACCTTATCTAGAATTTGCTCTTGGTCCAGAGTTTGATGTCACACAACCATCCTACCCTATGCCCATGCTAATACTACACATCCTTCCCTGCCAATTCGTCTATGTTGTAGGCACTCTGCCTGCCATCAGACTGCAAGAGTCTAATAGGAAAATCTCAAAGTCAACGGGATTCTTTTAGATACATAATCTCTTTCTAAACCTCTATTTGTGATCACAGAATATCCCGAGTTGGATGGCACCCACAGGGATCACTGAGTCCAGCTCCTGGCTCGGCACAGGACTGCCCAAACAATCACACCCTGTGCCCGAGAGCGCTGTCCAATTGCTTCTTGAACTGCGGCAGGCTTGGTGCTGTGGCCACTTTTTGGGGCGCCTGTTCCAGCGCCTTCTGAGTTTTGTTTAGAAGTCTCCACAGCAAGTTTTCCATTAACCAAAAAAAGAGAAAAACAAAACCACAACAAAATAATAAGAAAAAAAAAACAAAAACAAAACAAAACAAAAAAAAAACAAACCAAAAAAATCAAAAAACAAAAAACAAACGCAAACTACGCTTATTGTAAGTGTACACAGTTTGCAGTTTCCAGTGGAACTGAGACAGGTGTAAGGGATTTAAGGGGCAGTTATGCAAACGCCATCTCAAGAACCCAAGCGCGGACTCAGCCACGTTCCCCCGCCCCACCGCCGGGCCCGGCGTTACCTGCGGCCCGCCTCCAGCTCGGCGCACAGCCCCGGCTCCAGCTGCAGCAGGCAGCACTCGCCGCCGCCGGCCTGCGGGCCGAAGCTGAGGCAGTGCACGGTCGGCAGCAGCTCCGCCGGATTCAGCTTGGCCGTCTGCAGGGTGGCGTCCACCTCTGCGCGGCTCCGCATGGCGGCCCCGGCCAGCTCCGAACTCCGCGCCACGGCCTCCATCTCCATCCCCGCCCCGGCCCGCTCCGAACTCCGCGCCACGGCCTCCATCCCCGCCCCGGCCCGCCCCGAACTCCCCGCCACGGCCTCCATCCCCGCCCCGAACTCCCCGCCACGGCCTCCATCCCCGCCCCGGCGGGGCCTGGCCCACGGGGAGGCGGTGGCGGCCGCGCGCGCAGCCTGCCTGGGTTCCGCGGGTGTTTGACGGACGTACAGGAACGGGGACGGAGGCGGGTACGGCTCGGGGTGGTACCGAGGGGAATCGCTTCCCTCTGCTCCTCCGCCGGGTCTAATCTGGGACAAACCTCCCGATTTCTGCCCGGCTGCACAGGAGCCGCGCTGTGCTGCAGTAAAATCTCTCGTTATGGCAAAATGCGATAAAGATACATAAAAAGCGCAAAACTAAATAAAATGACGAAACATGGCAAAATCAGGCCCAATATGGAAGTCACTGTCCAACTGTGAGGCAACATAAAATTATAGACATGTATAGGATGGAAAAGGCTTCCAGGATAATCAAGTCCAACCCTTTATCCAGCTCTGGCAAATCCAGCACTACACTATATCCCTAAGTGCCACACCTACATGTCTTAAACACCTCCAGGGATGGTGACTCTACCACGTCCCTAGTCAGCCTGTTCAGTGTCTGTGAAGACATTGTGCCCACTATGCAATTGAAACCTCTGCTGGTGCACCCTGAGCCCATTTCCTCTTTCCTGTTACTTCTTTGCTGGGAGAATTCCTGCCTGGCTCCAGCCTCATTTCAGGGAGGGATGGTGAGCAATAAGGCCTCCCCTGAACCTCCTTTTTTCTCAGGCTAAGCAGCCCCAGCTCCCTCAGCTGGTCCTCAGCTGAGTTGTGCTCCAGACCCTTCCCCAGCTCCATTGCCCTTCTCTGGATGTGCTCCAGCCCCTCAGTGTCTTTCTTGTAGTGAGGGGTCCAGAAGTGGACACAGCACTCCAGGTGTGGCCTCACAAGTGCGGAGTACAGGGAGACAATCCCGGCCCTGGTACTGCTGGCCACACTGTTTCTGATCAAGGCCAGGATGCCATTGGCCTTCTTGGCCACCTGGGCACAAACTGGCTCATGATCAGTCACTGTTGACCAGCACCCCTTTTCCACCTGACAGCTTTCCAGCCATGCTGCCCCAAGCCTGGAGCATTGCTGTGCCATTCACAAAGTTTTTCCTTGATATCAGAGCATGACAGCAAATACAGAGGGAGGGAGATTGAGTGTCCCAGCCACCACAACAGGGCATGACTCTGGCTGGGAAAGCACTGCTAAGGCAGCTGGCACCCACTGGCATCACTCACTCCAGGTCCTTCTGGGGACAGCGTGACCGAGGGCAGCTACCTGCAGGTCCTCTTCCATGCACGGTTCATCTCCCTGTGACTCAGGGCTCAACTCACGTTCTTGCTGTGGCCTGACAGGGCCCTGTCTGCCAGAGGAAGCTGTGAGGAAGTGTTTGAGCTAAAGCCATGACACAAATGAGTGGAAACCACAGGCATGCATGATTATTGCAATGGAAATAATCTGCAGCTCAGAGATTCAAGGGGAGGTCTGTTGACTTCCTTAATCCATGAGAAGAAAACAGAAGTGGAGGCTCAGAACATAGCAGCTAAACAGCGGTGGGAATCAGACTTCTGCAAGGAGCAGCACAGGATGCCTCTTTCCTGCCTTGTCCAGGACAACTGGCTCCTCAGATACTCACTGATTTTTGCTGCAGGGCATATTAACACTCAGCCTGGTAGTGTGTTAGTCCTAGCTGCCTGCTGTGTGCATCAGCTAACAAATAGTTACTCAGTGCTCCTAAGTTATGCCTATCCACTTGCAGAGTACCTCTGTGCTTGGTAAAAGTCTGTATCAAATGACCCGGATAATGAGGTCATAACCCCTTTTATATGAGAACCAAAAGCAGGACCTGGTGGGATGGAGCTGGCTTGATTCAGTCCCAGCCTTGTAGAGATCAACTGTTGTTGTTTGTGACTGAGTCAGGCATCTTCTGCCTTCACAAGGTGGTGCCTGGGTGGTGCCAGTGAGGCAACTGGCCTCAGAGAAAGGTTTGGCTGAAGTTATTAGGCTGTTACCTCTGTCACAACACATGTGCAGTGTCTTGTTCAAACACTCAGACAGCTGTCATGTTTTCATGTTTTATTTCAGTTACTGTAAGGTGGAAATACCATCACTGTGTACACAGGAAGCTAGAGACAGTTCAGCTTTGGCTGGTTTCTACTAATGTGTAGGTGCAAACTGATATGTGTATAGCCTTATTTGAGACTTAAATGAGACTTACTTGTGCTGGCTTTAATTTATATCTTAATTAGTGCAATTTTCCAATGACCCTGCATAGGTGCTTTTTCTTCTTTCTACTTCTCATTCTGTGAAATAAAAAAAAAGTTCTGGTATAGCCAAGAAACTGAATCCAAGGCATGGGTTCATGGAGTTTCTATCCTAAGAGATCTGCTATATAACAAAAACTCAATAGGCATTAAATCACTGGATGTTATTCAGGAGTTGGCATTGATCTGTGGTCAGGAACATTTGTATTAGTTATTAATTTTTCTCATCAGTTTTGTTTATCCTGGTTGTTCGGGTTGAAGATGCTTTTTATATATTTTATATGTTTTACATATATATTTTAGAACTGCTTGTGCTGCCTGTCATCTTTCTCTGCCTGTCCCTTGTTTACCTCTCTGGGAGTTGCTGTTCAAGCAAATTTGGCAGGTAAATTTCTTGGAATTTTGGTAGAAATCAGTGGCTGGATGGTATATTGAAGCCTCTACTTGGGGGAATGCTGCTCTGATCCATTCTAAGGGGCAGAAGCCAATGGGGTCTATCACCAAACATATGGACATAAATCTATAGAGATGTCTCATTTCTCAGGAAACAACTGCATTATATGAGATTGCTTTAGAGCAGTGACCTGACAAAAACAGGTTTGTCTAGGACCTCAAGAAGTTGGTTTCTTGCAACATGGACTAGTCATTTAATGAATTTTAATTGCAAAGAAAATGAGATGATGAACTATCAATGTTGCTGTCAATTTATGAGGAAGTGCATGCTATGGCAAGAGAGATTGGTAGGATCCTGAAATTATTTTATATTGATGCTGTGGGATTATTTATTTGTTCTGGAATTGTTATAGCATAAATCAGTTCTGTTTTCAGTTTATGCTGGTCTGATGGGCTGAAACTGTCAGAGTTCAAGAGCATGTAACATCGTGGTACAAGCAGGGGTGAAAATCACCTGTAGGAGAATGGAAGCAGGAGTTAAGGAAGCAGTAAATCCAGCCATCCTGATTTAACTAATCACCATCTGCTATCAGTCCACCCAGGTGCCCCTGGAGATTTTCAGTGGCTTCTGTGAGTGTGAGGTATAAGGTGCACATAAGGGAGAAGTAGCCTGAACTGCTAAATAGCCTGTGCATCCTCAGCTGGGCTAGAATGAAGTCAAGCCTCAAACAAGATAAGCTTTGACATAGTTTTTCAATTGAAAATGTTAATGGAATGTGGTTGACAATCTTTGAGTGAAGTTAGCAAACAAAAAAAGGATTGTTGAAGATTGTTATAGTCTTACCTTTGAAGTCCTTGGCCCTGTAAAATCTTTCCCAGGACTCAAACATCAGGGATGTGAACTGTTAAATAAATGAAGGACATCTGGGACAAATCAACTAAAAGAAATAGCTCCAAAGCTCCACAACTGAAACTTAGAATGATGAAGCAGGAGTTAACAGTGCACGTTAGCACTGTCAGGCTCTAGTCATTAACTAGCATGTTAGGAGGATAACTTCCCACATGTGGGTGCAGTTCGAGTGCTTGGGAGCTCCACAGTAAAATATAGTGTGAAAATAGGGCTACATGAAATGCGGTGTTCAAATGACAAAGATCTACACAATAGAAATTTACAGATGTTCTTCAAAGTACAAAAGACATAGCTGAGAAAATAAAATAAAGAGAATGCCAGCACTGGAAAAAATGGCACAGTGCCAAAGTTGAATATAGCAACACATTATCAGCTTGGTGATAATTACACAATTCACAGTTACAGTTCTTGGAAATTACTCCACAAGAGAGACTCCCTTTGATTAAAGCCTCATAAACCCTAGTTCAAGGATTTCTTTTTTCAGCTGGAATGCCATCTGCAATATTTAAAATTAGCATTTGTGTTACATTTTTACTCCTTAAATGACAATTTCTCCTTGTCTAGAAATACCTGCCATAGGGTGTGCTAATTGTGTTTCAGAACAGAAGGTGACCATGAAGCTCTAGGTGTGACTAGGGTTAGAGCTCTGAATGCTGTTTCAGCACATCAGAGACTGCTGTGAGACACTGGGAGAATGACTGTCTACAATAGATGTACACAATGGAATAAAATTTTACCTTCGTTGGTAAACAAGAAAGAGAGAAGAAAGACCAAACAGAAAACACCATTATGCCATTGTATAAATCCATGGTGCACACCTATCCTGAATAATGATTGTCTAGTCGGTCTTAAATGTAAGAACTGCAGATTACTTACAGAAAGAACAGAAAGTAATGGATAAGAGGAGAGAATTAATTTCTATGCAGCACATTGAGAAACTTGGGAGATGTGGTGAAAGTCAAAATGACTGTGACCCACAAAAGAGTTAAACAAGTTCATAGAGATGTGCTTGTCTCTGTTAATCACAATATTCAGGTTTTAGTCATAACTCATGGTCCAAAATAAATTCAGACCCCCTAAATCACTAGAGCACACACTCTTCTGTTCTCCATTGGATTTGGTTATTGAGATACACTTGAATTTTTTTGACTTTTTTTTTTTTGGTAGTGGAAGGTAAAATAGCAAAACAGTGACTTGCATATTCCATGTTGCAGACCTTGATTCATTTGTATTACTGTGCCCCAGTAAAACCATTATACCTGATGATGTCAGCCAGAAAAGCACCACAAAGCAGGAGCTAATGAGTCCAAGACTCAAAGAGGGAAAATTTCAGCCAATTAGTAGAATAACCAGATAACTCATTGCTACCTCAGACAAGGCTGTCTTGTCAGTCTTAACAGGCAACCATGGAGATGCAAAACGCATATATTCAAATTAGGAGAAAATAAACAGCTGTAACCAAACCTAAATATTCGTGTAAACCATAAAATAGCTTGCAGTAACTCAGTGACATAAAATTGGTTCTGGCCTGGGAAATACTGGAGAAGAGACACTCAGCCACAAAGCTGAAAAGCATGCACCAAAAAGCTGGAGCACAAACACAGTTGAGACAATTTGGAAATGATTTTGAGAATTTCACCACACACCGTTGTGACAAGCAAGAACCCAGATGCCCAAAGCTTATGAGACAACTGGCAATTAGAGCCCTGTTTCATTGCTGTGTTATTTCTCTGCAGGGACTGCACGTGTAATTGCAAACAAAGGCAGAGGATCAGTCATGCAACACTGATTTCAGGATAAGGTGGGGTAAACCTGAGCAAGCTGGTATCCAGCCTATGTTCAGAACTTCTCCCAGTTTCCACCAGTCAGCCAGGACATTCATTGCTGCACAGCATGTCCTCCCAGTGTAAACACTGGTGCAATGGGTGGGAGAAGGGGCTGTGATGTCTGTACATATTGGCATGAAAGAGCAACCTGGGTTTTTTCAAGAATGTAATAATTATAGGACCCTTTTAAATTTAGAATATATGTCAGGCAGCCATGTTAGTTCATGCATGAGTACATCATTAAAATCTTTTGTTCCCTGTACATAATTTTCTGGGTAGATATCCAGAGTGCTTCTACCACAGCAAAGCCTGTAGTTTAGACCTAGATGATTTTGCTAGTTGGGAAAATTAACAGCAATACTTTATTGCAGGCCCTAAAATTTTATCACACAAAACACCTGCTGCTAGAGATATTTAAAACGTTGTTGTCATTGATATCTAGGAGTTACATGAGATAAATGCAAATAAATGTAGGTTTTTTGATACTGTGTAGAGAATTTTGTGGGTAATTTCAAGGCTCAGTCTGCAGACCTTATTAATACTGACAACCTAAATATCGGTATGTGTCATCTGGCAAGTTACCCCATCATCTCACTTCTTGACTAGATGCTATCTGCATAATAGTAACCTCAGAGAGTGGGTGGGTTTTAGTTTGTTATTAATTTTTGAAGGCATTGCTGGGGATATTCACTACAAATACTTACACTTTCTGTATGAATCTAAAATAAATAAATAGATTAATCAAATTAATGTGAAAACTGTAGCCATTTTATGCGAAATATTTTAAAAACCCAAACAGGAAAATGCATCAAGTATTCTATTTGTAAAGAGAATACAATGGAGGAGTAGAGTGGCACAGGAAAATGACAGTGAAAAATGACAGGATGAAAACTTAAATGAGAAGAAGCCAATATAGAAAAAGCTCATGTAGCAAAGGGAGCAGAAGCCTTACATGGGAAAGAATAAAAAGCAATACAAAATGAACACATAAAAATTCTGACAACAAACCTAATGCTGCAATGAACTGCAGAAAAATGCCTGATTCTATTGCATTCTAGATGTTTCTTATGTTTCTGCTTGTAAGTCCCTCTAGTTTCACTCTCAGTTGTGATGAATAATGCAATCTCAGGCTGTAACTGTCCAACATTCTCAACTTTCTTCCCGATGCTGAAATGTTAGATGAGCAGGCTATGCCTTTCCCTTCCTGCTCCCCAATACACCTAGAAGCCCTTCTAGTCCCATGCCTTTTTTCACCCCAGTCATCCACCTCACATGAAAATGGAAAATCTCTGCAGGAAACATTTTGTTCTGAAGATTTCCATCTTTCCCCTCATCAGGTACTAGGGTCTATGCCTAAATCTATCTATTATATCTATCTATATCTATCTATTATATTTTTTATATTTTTCTGTGAAGATGCTTACCATCTTTATTTTTTCTCCTGCTGCTGAATACTGGAGTTTGTCATGAGGACAAATATTTTTCCATTGCAATCAATGTGTGAATGAGTAGCTCAATTTTTTTCTTACAAATCTGTGAGTAGTGAATAGTAGTGAGTATATCAAAAGGGCTATCAATGTCTTGAGATGTTGAACAATTTGACATTATGTGGTAGGTTATAACCAGGATAACACAAGTAATTTTCCATTCACTGGATGTTTTGGCCTCTCAGATCCCCAATCACTGTTGACTCAGAAAAGTTCACTGCCTGTACACTTAGGAGAGATTCTTGTCCTCTCTCCTGCTCCTGTCCAAGTGTTGGAAACTGGGTCATCAGTTTTGACACAGACCTTATCTAACAGAATTGCCTCTCTCTGGGAAATTGCTCGGTAAGTGGATGAAGAGCTTGCTCTCACCATGAACTACTTCAGAAGACATCCTGTGTGAGGCATGAGGCAAAATACTACCCTTTGAGCCCATCTTCAGAGAGCTAAATGAGTTTTCCTCCAAAATGTAATGTAATGTAATGATTTGAATGAGAGAAACATCAAAGGCAATTAAAAAAACTTCAAAAGCTTTAATTAAAAATTCTATGCAGGTTCTGTTCCTGAGGGAATGCACACTGGCGTCTTCCAAATTGTGTTACAGAAAAAATACAGGTTCAGCTGATCTATTCAGTAAGTGGATTTTCAGAGATGCTTCTGGGTCAGTTTTCTATACTGACATCGTTAAGAGTGGCAATTCGGAGGGCTTCTCTCCAGAGAGAGAAGTCAGTGCAGATAGGGAGGGAAGGTCTTGTCTCTCTGACAGTTGCTGTGAAGCCAGTGTAATACAGGGAAAAAAAACTCTGAGGGGCTTCGCAAATAAAATTTATTCCTTCCATCTCCTTCCTCACCATGGCTACATTGCAGCTGTTCCAGCTTCTTTCCCTCTGTTTTCTCCAGCTCGAGTCTTACTTGTGTTCTTAGTGGGATGCTTTTCTCACCAATCCTCTTTTCTTCGCTGATGCTTCCTGGACCTTTTTATCCTCATTTCACCCCTCTTCTCTGTGAGAGTGCAGTTTGGTGAAATTTTCTCCTTGGACTCAACAACTGCAAACTGATTTTTACATATTTTTTCCTGCTGAGCTCTTGAGAGCAGTCCAGTGTTCCCACAACAGTTCAGCCCTTGGCAATATTGTTAATCTGTTTTCAAGAAACCTGAATTTGGTCTTATGAGAGAACCTTGATATGGTTCTGCTTCATCCCAGTTCTGTCTTTGGTAGCTCCTTCCAACAGTTTTTTGGCATCCAGTTACCCTGATGCAGAGCTGCAGAAGAATGCTTTCTCCATAAAGAATTCCAATTCTCAATAGCACTGAAGATACCTTCTCTTTAGTTCGATAGAGGGACTGGTCCTAGCCAATCATTTTGCTATATCTCATCACAATGTAGATTCTGATTCATTTTAGAATCATGTTCTACTGATTTAATCTCATTGCTTCAGCAGTGTAAGACATCCAGAAATACTTTGAGAACCCAGGAAGTCCCAGACAAATGCTTGCAAAGTGCATTCCTGAAAGAGAATATTGAAAAATCCAATGTTTTACTGACCTTTTCATTTTTACTATATTAAGCAGTTATTTTTAGTGTTCTTTGAGGAGGGAAATTAATGACAGAGTCAAATATGTTTGTATTTTAAATCGTGTGCAAAGATTGTATTGTCTAAAGATTATTCCTTAATAAAATTAGCCTAATTTAACAGTCTTTTTCTTTTGTGGAGCATCGATTCACTACAATTTTCCGATTGGCATTCTCATACTTTAATTCTTGACAGGGCCACAGGGTGGCAGAGTGATTAAACACTGGCAGCAGCTCTTTCTGAGGACATGGACACGAGTCAGGTGAGCCAGCGCAGTGCTGTGGTGATCGATTTTCCCAGTGGATGAGCGATGCCATGGGTTTGGAGCGCTGCCCGTGTCCCGCAGCAGCAGTGGCACATTGTCATTGTCCTGTGCTGCTGCCCGTGCCCCGGCGAGCTCTGATGTCTGTGTGCTCCACAGCCTCAGCTAATGAATTACTGGATGGGATGTGCTGGAAAACAGAGACAATGCTGAAGCCTCATCAGCCTCCCATCATCAGGAGGTCTGTGATTCTGTGCCTCATAGACGCAGCTGTTTGGACTCTGCCAAACCGTTTGCCTCCGTTCCTGCACTGAGAATCCCCAGAGACAGGCACACTGCATGCTTGCACCCACCACTGCCCCGAGCCCTGGCTGTGATGTTCGCCCTAGGAAACAAACAGGTGTCCTAGGGCACAGTGTGCTCCGTCGTGGGCAGAGTGGAAAGAGAAATACAGTAATTTTGCAATTATAAGACACACCTTTTTCATTGAAGAATCCAGCCTACCCCAGTAGTGCGGCTTATATTCAGGTGCGGCTTATCTGTGGACAAATCCCAGTGAAATGCCAACCCGGAAGTGAGAACCGGACGGGGAGGGTGCCTGGGGCTGCCTTTAAAGGCTTCACTGGTCTATGAAAACTGTTTGCAACTTGAGAACCTGACACCAAACCCAGCTGGCAGCGATTCTGTTACTAATTTGTTACTTTGTTGCACATGGATCCTTGCTTAAAAAAAAATTTTAAAAATTTGCGGCTTATATTCAGGTGTGGCGTATATATGGACAAATCCCTTGGTCTACCTGGCTACCGGGAGGTGCGGCTTATAATCAGGTGCGGCTTATCATCATGAAATTACTGTAGTCATCAGAAACTTGCACTGAGAAGCAGAAATAGATAGCAAAGGATACTAAGATGTCTTAGACTGAATCTCTACTCTTAGGTGTTGTCTCCCAGAGAAAAAGAAAACCAACCCATGCCTGAGTGTTCAGGGCTGATCTCAACTCGGTGTCAAACCGCCAGTTCAAGCCACAGTGCTTTGAGCAAACATTTTAAATCTCACAACCAGACACCAGAGTGCATTAACTCAGATGTGGCTGCGGGATGGCTTAAGAAACTGGCTTTTACCAAGGAGCTAGAAGGTGTTGCCTTCACACTTTGAGAAGTGGTTTAGAAAGCAGTTCCTTTTCAGCTCTTAGTCACACTTCCCAGCTGACTCACACCTCCCAGTCCGTGCATTAGGCTGGATACTGCACAAATCTAGGACTATGACCTGGACTAAACATGTGATATAGACAAAACTCCACTTGTACAAGCTCATAATTGCCATTAGTTAAAATGCACAATAAAATAAAAAGAAAACAAACAAACAAAAAGAACTTTGGGAAATACATATGAACTTCTTCAGAGAGAAACCTGAGGTTTCCTACAGGTTTACAGCTGTTTTTTTCACTTGTAAATATTCTTGTGTTCAAAATTTGAAATAATTGGAAAACAAATGAATATATGAAATAAGAGGAATTAGAAAATATTCCAGGTATAATAAAGTAGGGGGCAACATAGATTGAGTAGTGCAAAATGCTGGTTTAACAGAGCATACTGGAATTATTTGGGCTACTGGTCCGATGCGCATTTCTGATCTTTTATCTTATTGAAGCTGCTTATTTCTATAAAATATTTACCTGCTCACAAGAGCTAGCGCTAAAGGAGGCATTCATCTCTTGGTCATGCCTTAGCTGTTAGTCTGCACTGAAATCTTGCTACCTCTGTCCGGCCTAGTGAGTTTTTGAATATTTAATGCAAAATGGAAAAGCTGTGTAAAGACAGGCTTAGAAAACCCCTTTCAGATTGTCTCTGTATATCTCAGGATCAAAATGCCTTTTTTTCTGCACTTCAGTTCACTATTATAGCAACTACCAGGTCAGTAACACATGAAATATAAGAACATAAAAAGATATGGTTCTCACTCTAGTGCTGAAAAGTTGGATTATGAAAAATTCCTTCTGTTATCTCCCCATGAAAGCTTTTGTAGGAACTTGGATGCAGTAATAGAAAAAGAGAAGTTTAAAACATATCCTTGTGGTTTTTTTCTCTTTTTTTTTTTTTTTTTTTTTTTTTTTAACTTACTAACTTTTCCTGTGGTTTATCACAAGACTAAAATTAGCTTGGCCAGATGCAGTCTTTGAATCACACAGGCACTAATTCTTACGACCAGTTCCTAGCAGACAACTTAAATGGTTCAAACTTGGAGCAGCAATGAATGTAATCTGTGCACTTCCATGTATGGGAAACACTATTGTACACAGCCTGAAAAGAGGAGGGGAGACTGGACAATACCTGGTAGTTCCTATGGTGCCCCTTCCCAGGCCTCTAGTGCTAAGGAAGTCAACCAGTTGAAACACAAAGACAAGTGAGCTCTCTTTGCAAATAAGCATGGGAATATAGGAAAAAAACCTTCACACTAATTTTCCATGAGTGTTGCAAGAGCTACTTTAATAAAAAGTCAACTTAAAAGCCAAAAACCATTTTGCACTTGTCTTTCTCAGCAAAGAGAGTGGGCACGTATTTTAAATTTGATGTTTACATAATGCTGTCTCTTATACAAAAGATGTCAGAGAAAAAAAAAACCACAACCATCTAACAACTTTCGTGCCAATGCCTGTTGTCCCTGAAGTGCTTCACCATCCTTTGCATCTGTGTCATTTTCCTGTTTAAAAAGCTCTAGTCATCCCAGCAAGGGAAACCAAAAAACTTTATATTGGACCCAAGAATAATGCTATAGGAGAAAAGAGAAGTATAGACACAAATACTTGTAATTCCTTCATGAAGATGTCATGTGTTAAATAAGCTAGCAGACAATTGACTAGTGAGACTAAATAATTCATTTATCAAATATCAGATTAATTTATTGAGTCAAAATATAGGCTACAGATACAACAGTCTTCCATGCAGTGAAAGCAATATTCGTATTTCATTATGTAAACGCTAGTGTTTCACCACTTGGGCATTTACTAAATGAGATAAGAAAGTTTGTACAACTTACTAACATGTTTTCTAAACCCAGTACTCTAATACAATGTGCCTATTCATGCATTAGGTTCCACAGAGCGTTGTGACCTTCGTGGGTTCAAGTGTACAGCCTTATAACTCACTGCATGCCAGAGAGCCTCTAATGTCATCAAAAGACACTTGAGCTACCCCCTCACACCTGTGATACCAACCCTCTAGCAGACCCATGCAGCTTTTGTTACTCTCTTGATGTTGTGGAGAATGAGTTTTGAAGTGTCCAAGGGCTCCAGCTCAAAGATCTGTCATGCTTTTGGCTGAGGAATGCCTTACTGGTGGCTAGCTACCTCCATCTCACTTAACTTCAGCCATGCTAAAGTAAAACCCAGGTATTCATATCTAAAACAGGCACCAACTTCTAAAATTGATCCTCTATCTGAAAAAAAAAAAAAAAACGATAAGTCTACTTACCAGAGGTTGTCTCAGGGATGCCTTTCTCTTGCTTTCTCTTCTGTACATGCTGTCCCACCTCTTAGAGAAGTTTCAGTCTTCATGACCTCTCTCTTGAGAGGAAGGGTCAACACTGCCTAATTTTTTGTTAGATTAGCAGTCTGTAGGTTGAAAACAAGTTGCAAACATCCCATCAGGTTATTTTGTGTAGGTTTTTACTGGCTCTTGGCTGCAACGTGACCCTTCAAGGTTATGTCATTACCTTTTTCTGGGTGATGGTAGGCTTGGAATGACTGATCGCCAATTGCCTCTTCTCAGGATAACTGTAACTGTAAGAAATTTCTCTGTGTACATGCAGAACAAATTACATATGGGATATCAGTGTGCAAAGGCCAACACGAAATTCTATAATCATTAAATAATACAGTACAGGAATTTGCACTGGCCTGCATTTTGCGAGTTGCGAAACCGTGAAGGGAAAGATATGGATTTCAGGCTTCAGTTCCACAAGCACCCTGTCACGATACCTTGTCACTGAAAAAGACAGCTTCTTCTCCCTCTTCCTCCTCTTTCGTTCCTGTTTCAAGCTGCCATGGCCCACTCTATCTTGGTGTCAGCTCTGGCACTCATTGTACGCTGCAGTCATCTGCACAGCTCTGCTCACTAGCTCAGAAGAAAGTCCTCCACTTTCTTTTACTCTTCTGCCTGTTAAATGAATTGAATTGCAACAAGCAGAGATCTTAAAAGTGGGAAAACTAACATAAGACACATTGCAGATTGTCCTGCCAGAGCCTGGAAGAACAGTGTATCTCCTTTTAGCAGCAGTGAACGGATGAAATCAGCCAAACCCAGGTTGACAGCGCCAAGGATTTACCCAGAAATTGCCTGCAATGTACATTCTCTTGAAAATGTCTTTCTTTCAGTCATGTGATAAAGTGCTTGATAAAAATTGCTGTGTACATTCTTTGTCTTAAAAATAAGGTCAGATGAGATGGTTGTTTCAATTCCCTTTTTGTTTCCAGCTCTGTGAATCTGTACTTTGTATGTTTGCAGTATGAGTGGAATTAGAGGCTGTTTGCAAGTATTCAGATTAAATGTGTATCTTCCAAATTTACAGAAGCTGTAGTGCTTACAGTCCTAAGGTGTCCCTGTCTCTGGCCCAAATCAAACAAGGGCAGATTGTGTTTTTCTCCCTTTGCCATTCATGGGCCTCTAGTGCTCTTTGAGCACCCACAAAGGTGCTCATTAAAAGGACTCTACTGGATTGAACCAAAGGCCCATCTAGTCCTGTGTTCATCTCAGTGGTTATAAACAGATGTGTAGGCAGCAGCAGGGAAAGCACATATGAAATGTCACACAAGAGCTTGCCTTGTGAGACCATTATTTTTAGAAGAGAGAATTTCCTGAGCTGGATGTGGCTGCTGTCTGCGTAGTAACCCTATGTAGATTTCTTTTCCAAGTATTTTTCTCCTTGGTTCCAAGTCCATTCTTTTACATCCAGAGCCACCTTTGGTAACAAATGCCACAATTCTACTATGGATGATGCAAACAACACCTTCTTCCCATTGTCTGCACTCCCATTACTACTAGGTTCACTTGATTCCTTCTTAGTTTTTCTTGTGGTTCTATAATTTTGGTTCTGAATCGACGACATTGTTTCAGGTACTTTAACAGACTTAATTTCCATGCACACAGAGTATGTGCAGACAAATACAAAGGCAATGAGTAGGCAATCAAGACATTGATGTGTTTGCAAATGAAAGCCGTGGTTGGACCACTGTAGAAGATGCCTCCTCCTGGACTTTTTTTAAAGAAAAGAACGATTTTTTTTCCCCATCAAAAATGTTGACAAACAATGTTCGTGACCTCGCAATTTATTTCCCGTTGCCAAGACAAAATGTTCCTCTGCCCTCAAGAATTCTGCATCTTCTGTCGCCTGGAGACAAAGAGTTGACGTGAGCAGGGGACCAGGGTTTGAAAATAACCCTTGGGTGGCAGATAAGCGGAAATGTGGGCAGCAGGAGGGCAGTAGCAGTTTTTGAGGGTGAAACCCCAGATCACCAGCTCTTTTTGTACTGCCCGCCCCGCGCTGCATCTCCACGGAGCAGTGCCAAGGTGCAGCCCGCACTACCTGAGCGGGCAGCAGCCGCATCTCCGCCCGCGCAGCCGGATCGGCTTCTCCCGAGCTCACCGCTCCTCCGAGCAGCGCGTCCTGCCGGCACTCACTGAAGCTATCACTGCTATCATTTAAGGGAGGACTCGGGACTTTGCACCGCGGGAAGGAGCCACGGGCGGGGAGCGCTGCGCTCCTCCGTGCGCCGCCGCTTTCTGCCTCCCGGGCCGGGACCGGCGGGGAGAGCAGCGGCAGCAGCCGCTTGGCTCGCAGCCGCGGCGGGGAGCCGGCCCCTTCCCGCGGGGGCAGCGCCGACCCTGCCGTGTGACAGCCGGGGGGGGCCGCTGCTGCCTCGGCGAGCCCGGCTGCGGCGCGGCGGCTGCAGCCATGTGTTTCCCCGCCTGCCAGTGACACAATAACACGGGAAGCGGCGGGAGGGATCCGAGCCTGCCGAGGGGAAAAGTGACCTGAGGCGCTCAGGTGAGCCGGAGCGGCAGGAGGTGGCTGTCGCTGCCCGCCACCCCTGCGAAGAGCTCCGGAGCCGGGCGGGAGCTCCGGAGCTGCCGGCGGGGCCAGCGCGGCTGCGGGGCGGCGAGTCCGCGGTCCCCGCTCAGCGGCGGTGTGTGCCCGCAGGCCGGCGGCGATGGACGAGGGCATGAGCAGCATGCAGCAGAAAGCGGCGGAGCTGGAGCACATGGCCGAGGTCCTGCTCACCGGCGAGCAGCTCCGGTAAGCGGTGCCTTCCTCCCGCTCTGCCGGGGACGCGGACCCGGGGTCAGCAGCAGCCCCGCTGACGGCGAGAGGGGGAGGTTTGGGGGGCGGAGGGCGAGAGTCCCCGCAGACTTTCATTGCACTGGAGCACCTGCCCTGCTTCCATCGCGGCCCCGGGCTCCGGGCCCGCGTTCAGCAGCGGCAGGGGGCGAGGGGCCGCTGCCCGGGGAGCTGAAGCGGAGCACGGGGGGCTCCTGCCGCGGCACCGCTGCTCCCTGCGTGGAACAGGAGCGGCTGGGGAGAGGCTGCTGCGTCACTAAAGGCATCAAACCTGCAGGAGACCGGCGTCTTTAAAGATGAAAAGCCCCAAAGAAACCGTAAGAGATAAAGTGTCTCGGCACCCCATGGAGAGCCAAGGGCAGCGCAGGGCAGCGCTCCCGCACAGCCCGGCCGGCACTGACCCCGCAGAGCTGCGCCTCACTCCAAGGGATTGTTTTTATTTTGCATCAGCTGGTCCCAGCAGATGGAAGGGGATCCCTACTGTCACTGCCAGCAGCAATTAACAGTGCTGTGTGACTGGAGTTGTGAGCAGCACAGGAGCCTTGGAAAAAAATGCCTGACTCAGTTAAATTTTAATTTCTGTAGTGTATGCTAGCTATGTGTGCCAGCTGTTACCTATACAGTACAGAGGAGAAAAAAAAAGTAATTTTAATAGTTTTGGTGGGGTGATGGACTATCTTGTGATTCAGGAAGAAAAATCCCATTATAATATGTTGCATGAATAATTAGAAAGAGACAGTAAAAAATATTTTCCCAGTAGTTTTTCTTGAAATTTTAAAAAGTTATTTCTCTATCACTGAAAAGTGATAGAAATGTTCCCTGCTTTGGCAGATACCGTAATTGCTGCAAGTACAGACACTGTTGCATCCACGAAGTAAGGAGGAGTGCCACTTTGTGATACACACCAGTGATACTCCTGTTTGTCAAATGAATGTTGTTTTGCTGATCTGTCTCTAGTACACACCAGTACCTCCTCCAAGCTTGATATTCTGCTTCAAAGTAGCCTGAAGTGACACTTAGGATAACAGAGTGCACTGGCGCAGGTCCTGCATGGTGGATTTGATGCAGAGTTGAGCATCCAAGTGTCAGATAAGAATCCTGCTGTTCCTAATTTATGTTACTAGAAGTTGAAGATTTCAGGCTAATACAAAATTTCTATAAGGATCACATTAATCTTTCTGTATACCTCATCATTAAATGTAAAAGCAAAACCTTTGCAATCTTTCTTTAAGGAGAGACTGAGGAAATGTTATCAAATCAGGCTCCTAGAATCAGCTCATCAGTGTTGCTGTCAATGACAAATGACATTTGTAATTTTATTTATTAAGTATTGAAACACAGTGGTCTTTTTGGGCGAGGTGATCTGCATATACAAAATAATTAGTGCCCATTCTATGAAGTTACCTATGGACAATCCTTCATGAATCTGTAAGAAGTGGCTTACATCTGCTTGGACTGGGAGTTCATGAACAAGTCAGTGTGCATGATGTCTGGCTACTGCTGAACAGGGAGATCCACTCTTCTTCTGACCTTTTTCCTACAACCCAGCAATGTAGTCCCACCTTTTCTTTGTGCCTGCTCATGTAACTTCTTGGACTTCTTGAAAGCAGATCCAATGTGATGATTTGGTGGGTGGGTTAATTTTCTGATCTATTGACTTCCAGAAGCCACAGTAGATAGGTTTTGGGAATGTGAAGCCAGCAGGAAGAAGTGGATGTGGTCAAGAAGACACAAAATTTCCATTTGGATAGCAGTTAGCTGTTGAGTCAGCTGGAACCATATTGTGAATCTGCACCTAAAATTGTCTGTTTCTCCCCAATTTTTTCTTATTTTCATTTTGTTTCTCTGTTGGGATACTCTGTACAAAGGATTTGTGTTCTTCAGTTTTCTAGGCAGTAAAAGCCACAAATAAGTGACAGAAGACTGGCAGGCAGACAAGTTTTAGCCAACCCTGCATTTAAAGTTTCCCTTTTCCTGTCCAAGATAAGCGTATAATTGTTAATGTGAAATGAAAATGTGGAGTGTTTTCAGGATCAAAGACAGTTTCTATCAGCAGCCTTTGGAGCAGGCAAACAGATGATATAAAAGCAGCACACACATGCACTCAAGGCAACATACTATACTCTATTCTTAGATGCTTACAACTGCAAGATTCCCAGTGGGATTGATGCAGCCAGACAGGTGATTATGTGTTTGTATTTGGGTGAAAGTGCATGCAAGATGAGCACATTACTTAGGAGTAAAAGTGTAAAATGAAACTGTGAGCATGGTGTTACTTACACAAACCCAACCAAATGGAGGTATTTAAAGCACTCTTGTACTAGACCAAACAGCACGTGTGTCTTAACTCAAATACTTATCAGAGCTGCTTGATTTAAATTCCTTGCAAAGTTCCTAGTGCCCATCTCACTCCAGCCTCATGCATTGCCTCATAGCTCTCATTCCCACGGGCTCTTGCATGTCTGGCAGGGATCTGATGCAGTGAGTGTTAAAGTTGTTTGGGCAGCATCCTGGCAAGCCTGGCTTTGCACACTGCAGTGCCTGTGGTGGGAATGGAAGCCCTGTGCCCTCTTCTACTCCCTAGACAAGTGCACAGTGTCTGGGGGAGGGAAAGGAGTAGGACAAGGAGATTTTTCCTTCTCCTTGTTCCTGTCTCTTGGTTGCTTGTGATCTGTGTTTTGCCTTTGCAAGGTCAGGAGCCTCTGCCCTGATGTGTAATGTCAGATGGCACCCAGGAACTTGGATGCCAGCACAGGCTGTGATGTAAGTCCTGGCCCATGTGTGGGGTGATTTATGGAAAAAGACATGAGATCTTGAGCTATATATTAGATAACATGGTAAGTTTTTATATCCAGTACTGTCACTTGCCTCTATACCCAGTAGCTGTCTGAGCAAATGCCTAACTCTTACTTTTGGTTAATAGAAACATATTTTTTAAAGTGAGGACTTTGAAGTTTGGCTAGCCTTTAAATTATTAAGCTGACCACTGTGAAGGAAAGCTGAAGATTTCAGCAGTGTGACACACCACAACTGACCCTTTGGCAGCTTCTGTTGCCATGCAAGAGATTCGTAAGAGCAAGGCAAAAGCTGGGATGGGCACAATCCGGCTGTGAGCTTTGGCACTGATGGTCCCGCAGGGACAAACTCTGAGGCTCTGGCTGCCTGACAGCTCCAGCCACCCAAAATCTCAGCTCGTCCCTTTGTTCTGCTGCAGAGAGGCTGTTCAGTGATGAGGGCTCTGTTCTAAGATTTGCAACAACACTGCCCTTAAAATGTTTGAGAAGATCACGGCACCTTCAGATTCCTCAGGACTGGAAGAGCCCTTTCCACCTTGCTGCCTCCCTGCTTGCAAATCTGTGCCTGGTACAGCCCTGGGGAAGTGAATGTCCCTGAGCTTCCTTGGCCTTGCTGGCAGTGCCTGAAGGAAGGTGTCACACCGATAGTCCTTGTTGGAAGCTTAATAACGGCAGTACTGAAGATATTAAGAATTTTATCAGGGGCAGAGCAATCCCAGGCTCATTTCCCTCATGGCTGAAGGCAACAGGTTGTGCCCATTTCAGCACTGTTGGACAGAAGGATTAAAGTACAGTAATTTCACACTGATAAGTCGCACCTATTTCACTGAAGAATCGAGCTGATCCCGGAAGTGCGGCTAATCACCAGGTGCGGCTTATTTATGGACGAATTCCGGTGAAATGCCAACCCGAAGTGTGAGCCGGCTGGGGAGGGAGCTGCCACGGAGCCGCTGCTGGCTTTGCGTGAAGCCGAGCCTGCTGAGCAACTGCTTTTGAGCAGTGTGGGGAGCTGCCGCTGCCACAGATCAGATGGGGAGCTGCGGCAGCCAGCACTGGGGGCGAGAGTGCCATGGCCCACGGCACAGGGAGGGCGCCTGGGGCTGTATTTAAAGGCTTCGCTGGTCTATGAAAACTGTTTGCAAATTGTGCACCTGACAGCAAACCCCACGATGGCGCGATTCTGTTACTAACTTGTTACTTTGTTGCACATGGATCCTCACTTCCAAAAAAAAAAAAAAAAGTGCGGCTTATCACCCGGTGACCCGGTGCGGCTTATTTATGGACAAATTCCGTGGTCTTCCTGGCTACCCAGAAGTGTGGCTTATAACCAGGTGCGGCTTATGAGTGTGAAATTACTGTACTTTGTTTGGATTTGAGCACTGACTTGGATAGAACTGATCTTGCCCTCTGATGACCAAATACAGTTTCAATGGGCATGTTTTGATGCAGATGCTGGTTGCCTATCTTACAAGGTAGGGGTGTCTGAAATCTCTTCATCTGCTAATTGTTTCTTAATGCCAGATTGTCACCACAATCTTGTATATCTCCCAAGAGTCCCTCATTTTTTTGCAGAAAATGTGCCTAGTAATTCAGGAATCCTCAGGCTTCCATCAACCAAGCAGCAATATTTAAGCATCTATTATTGTCATTGTATAGGGGGTGCAGTTCTCTGTAGTAGGTGTAACTTGAATGACTTCTAATGTCTCTGCGGATTTTTGGATCCCTCTTTATCACCAGCTTTCTCAAGAAGCTACATCTTTCCCTATTCACACTTCTGTTAAATGGTTGGGTAAATAAATATGTTTTATTTATACACACTTCTTTAGATGAGCCAGTGATTTTGATAGAATAGTTTTTATAATCATCATAGTCTTTCTTTCTACTTAGAGAAATATGAAGCATTTCTTAGAGATTTTTCTTTCTTTTGGAAGAGACAAAAAATTTAACAGAAATTTATTTCCCTTTTTGTCAGTACTGGTGTATGAGTTTTGTTTTACCTTTGTTTTAAAGGTTTTACGTGGTAAACAGCTATACATTTTGAAGCTGTGAGACAAAACTAGTTTCAGTTGTCTTCTAAGGGTTTCACTGCAGGAACCTTGTCACTTTCAGAAGCCATATTAGAGTGCATAACTTTCAGAGTCATTAGCTTGTGAAGGATGGCAGCACTTACAGGTCCATAACTTTTTTCTTATTATAAGCAATAAACAGTTACCATTTTTTCATGGAGATAGGATTGAAAAGTTCATTAGTATTCTAAGGTGCAGAAGGCCAATGGCACATAACAGTGACAGTTTCTAGAGCAATGATATCAAAGGACCCTTAGTGTTAATATATTGCTATGATACAGGATTATATAAATTGTATAGTTATAGAATTTGTTAAATGCTATCACTGTGTTTGAAAGTGTGTTAAGACTCTAGTGTAAGCTTAGATTCTAAAAGGATTTAACATATATAATTGTCTAGAGGTCACTTATCCTCACGCCACATCCCTAGATATTAAGCAATAATCTATACAATTTGAAGAACTGACAGAATTTTTAAAAATGAGATTTTGTAATCTGCCTAAGACAATCCAATTTTGTACTTCTTCCTCACGGAATGATTGTTTTTCTACTCCTTGAACATTTTTTTTGCAACTCGCTTAGTTCTTCTCGGTGGTTGCATTTCCCAAGAGCTACTGATTGGGTTCTAACCCTGAAAAAGGTAGTTTTCAGTTGTCTCACTTGAGAAGACCCTCGTGTGCCCACTTCTTCAGGGTGGATAGAACACAGGGATTTTATCATCAGATCTCTGTGGAACAGACTCCTCCAGAACTCTCTGTTCAAATAATTTCACTTCCATCAATTTGTTTTCCAAAATCAAACAACCAAAAATTGTCATTTTTTTCTGTGAGGTTCCACCAGATTGATACACTGAAAGAAAACATGTCAAAGTAAATGTTGGTAAAGCTGCAAAATGAAGTGTTCTGAAATCAGATTTCCCTCTAACTCTACCCTGGCACAATTTCAATTACAGTAATTTCACGATTATAAGCCGCACCTGAATATAAGCCGCACTTCCGGGTAGCTGGGAAGACCACGGGATTTGTCCATATATAAGCTGCACCCGAATATAAGCCACGCTTTTTTTTTTTTTTTTTTTTTTTTTTTAACTCCGCACGGCAGATGGGGCGGGGCACTCTGGCCCGGCCCCACACAGCCCGGCTTCCCAGCGGCACCCCGTTCCTGGCGGTCCCACACTGCCGCTGGCTGCCGGGGGCACGAGGGCCGCTCCGCACATTTCCAGCCCCCGTTGCCGGCGATCCCACGCTGCCGCCGGCTGCCGGTGGCACAGGGGCCGGCCTGCCCACTTGCCACTCTGCTTGGCCGGCTCTCACTTCCGGGTTGGCGTTTCGCTGGGATTTGTCCATAGATAAGCCGCGCCTGAATATAAGCCGCACCACTGGGGTAGGCTGGATTCTTCAATGAAAAAGATGCGGCTTATATTCGTGAAACTACTGTACATATTTTTGCTACTATAAATTATTTAAATTTTTAAAGAAATGTTTTTCAAATTTATGCGTTCATTTTTCTAGAAGCTTTGATTCTTGATGCACTCTTTCATGTGTTTCAATCTTGCCTATTGGTACTAATTCTAATGACAAACCCCATCTGTATATATATGTGAGATTCCTGGGCCAGGATTTTTCACTTTCTTATGTCCTTCAGTAAAACCAGGGCTATTCAACATTTCTAGAAATGAAGATGTAAGGCTTTGTTTCCTTAGTTCATTCCTTTTAGCTATGCCTTTTAATAATTCAGCAGCTTTCCTCAAGTGCAGCTCAAGTGGTTAACAATGCATGTGCAAATAGTGATTGTTCTTTGTACATAAGAAGGCAAAAGTACTTAAGAAGGCAAATGTTGTATGAGTGGTTTGTGCTGTATATTTTATGTATTCCATTCCAGATGGAGTCAATCATTAACTTTGGTCTCAGGTTAGCAGAGATTGGCAGGCCAGTTTAGGTGTATAGCATGTGCAAGAATTTTCAAAATTTATTTTATCTTAGAAGAGCTGCTATGAAAAAGTGAGACAAACTTGTTTCAAAGTTGATGGTAATGCAGGGAAGGCATAAAGAATGTGCCAAAATCAGTTTAGGTTTGCATTTATTACATAATCCCTGCTTCTGTGGGAGCAGTGGCCATAGGCTGGCACCATGACAGAGAAATCCTCCTATCACTTGTCATTACAATTTACAATTTGTGTCTCAGTAGTGCCTAGGAATTTGAGCTGTTTATCAGGTCCCAACAGGGGTAGCTACTGTATGCTCTGAAGAAAAATAAAGCCCTTGCAATACAAACCTTGATAGCAGTGTCTTGCATCAGTGGTGGGTGGGTGGGTGAGGGATGGTCTGTGTGAAGCCACCAAGGTGGAATTCTGTCAGGAATGGGATTTCTGGTTTGCAAGATCAGACGTCAAGCCCAAGAGTGGCATCCTGAAAGCACAGAGAAAAATAACTCCCAAGTGTGGAGATGCAGAGAAGATATAGAAATTGGTAGGGAGCTCTGGGTACCCTCTTTGGGAAAGGATCTGCTCTTTTCTGCCCCCCAGAGTCACATCAGTAACGTAAGAAACTGGAGCCAGGAGGGAGTGTAACCAGCTTTTACTATTGGGCAGATGGAAAAGGATGAGAGAGGAATAAGTGTGTCTCATTTTAATTGAGGTATCTGTAGATTCCAGTACTTTTTGAGGTGTAAAACTCACAGAATTTCAGTGCTTTCTGTGATGCAGAACTTAAGAAAGTGAAGGATATTGTCTCAGCAGCAAATGTCAGCCTCTCTGCAGTCCAGCTAAGTTCCTGACACAGACTTCTTGGTCCCTATCATTAAGTGTCCAGGAACTGAGTGCCAGCTTGTTAGTAGCTCTGGACTTGGGGTCTGCTTTCAGAAACAGACATTGCCTTCTGAGGCTCAGGGCCCTTCCAACTCTCTAGCTATTTATTTTTATTTTCATAACCTTGGTATTGTTATTCTGTTAATTCTCTTGCTTCTGGCAGAGCAGACTTGTGTAAGACCCTTTGCTAACTCAAAGATACTTTTTTTTCCTATGTTCAAGGCCAGTCATCTCCTCAGAATAAGTTTAAGTGGAAGGAGGTTAAAGTGATGAAGAACTGGCAAAGGGGGTCAAACTCTGGGGAAGAAGCAAGAACTAATCAGGCTTGGTTCGTGTATCTGGTTTTTGAAAAACTGTGTTGAGGCTCTAAGGATTAATAAAGACTGAAAGTGTAAAACTTGAAGTCTCAGCAGAACTACTGGCATTGTTTGAAGGATGCATTTAATTGTTAATCATGGGTTGCTGGGTTTGTTCTTAAGCAAGACCAGGACATATAAACCACGTTTTAAATAAGTTTAATGCATAAACCATTGGAATTAAATAGGTCTTCTTGCCTTCCAGTTCCCTCCTCTGTGTTTCCCCTCCTTTGGACTGGCTTAAGCATCTCTGGACCATCACCATGTGGTGACCTACCTTGGGGAAGTGATTAGCAGAGTATTTGGAAGGCTGGTATTTCAGTTGGGTCAGTTTTACAAACCAATTTACCACATGACCACAAAAAAGCTTTCTCTGAAGAAGCACAGGGGGAGAAATGGGTGCTGCTTCCCCCATGTCACTGAAACACGTATGGTTTGAGGCTGTGGTTTACTGATAGAGCAGATCTAACTGCAGGCTGCTACTGCCCCACTCTTATCACTTCCCTTGCACTTCTCACTGGTGTTTGTCTGGGATCAGAGGTTCAGGGAACTGAAGCAGCTGAAGCCAAATAAGAAAATTTTAACTTTCTAAACAGGTTTGGTGTGAAGTCAGGCCAGTGCCAGCACTGGGGTGAAGGAGACAGTGGAAACACAGGGAAAGGGAATGGTGGCAGCAGCTACTGCTAGGTTTGCTTGACCATCCCCTCAGGGCTTAATTTGGTGGATTCCCCTTAAAAAATGTCAGAGTCCAGTAGAAGACAGGTTGTAAAAATGGTGCTGAGTTTAAAATGCGCAATGCACATGCTGTTACTGAGCAGGAACAGGGACTAAGTTTGACAATGATTTTTTTTCTTTCAAGGCTTTTACCTTTACTTCTGCACTCGTCACAGTATTGTGCATGAGTGGATGTTCAAATACTGACATGTCATGTGTTTTGAAATTTGTACTGTGCAATTTGCATGATCATCTTATCACCAGTGTGACAGCACTACTTCAGAATGCAACCCTGACCTTAATTATCAGCCTTTTACAGTTTTTATAGTTTGCGTCTTAGCAGTGCCTCAATCTAGTAAATGCATTCAGATCTCAAAGGCGCAGTTAGGAATAATTAAAAAATGTTCCTTAACTTGCTAATTCAGAGCGAACATAGAAGCATGTTCTCACACCACAAGGCTGTAATTCTCTATTTCCTTGCAGTTGTGTGGTTTGGTACATGGGCTAGCAGAGCCCTGTCACAAGGATTTGCCCGCAGATGAGAGTTTTCTGGTTTTTATGAGGAACCAGGGGCAGGCCATGCTGTGGGTTTTCTCTGACTATTGGTCCAACGTGTCTGCAGAAAGCAGAAGCAAAATTCTCTTGGACTGGGACTTCTGTTGCATGGCTGGTGCACTGCATTGGTGCATGTCTGAGCCCGTGGTGAACAGTCTGGGAAGCTCAACCAGGGTATTATGGTGTCAAACTAATGCTGATGATGGTGGAAGGGGTGAGATCAGCTGGCCTGAGGTCAGGGGATGGGGACCCTACAATGAGATTGACTTCTCAGGGAATCAGTTCTTGAAGTTGAAGGTACAGCTCTGCCAGTCCAGGAGCCCCTTCTCACCCCTGTTCTTGCCCTGCTTGACCCTTGTTTACATGGCAGGTTTTTGCTAGAGATCACAGCAATGCTAGACAGGATTTGGGTGACTCCATCCAAATGGGTCTGCGGCTGTTTGGGTGTGGGGGCCTCCTCTATTAAGGTAGCAAGCAGAGAGATGCTCCCTTGAAGGTACAAAATCAAATGGCTGACTGTTACTAAATGATCAGAGCAAAAGCCAGTGCACCTAAGAGATGGTGATAGAAAAGATGGGAGCTTGAAAGTCCAGTATGAATACTGTGTTTGGTGTGACACAAGAGGAGAAGGCAGTGGAAGGAATCCAGGAGATGGACACAGTTGTTCTTTTCAAGAGCTGTGGCAACTATATTTCCAAGCAGTGATGCTAGATAAGATTCAAGCAAGATCATGTTTGTTGAGTGCATAGAAGACTTGAGGTGGAAAATAATAAGAAAGGTGAACTTGAAACAGAACCTAAGCTTTCTAGGGGAATGGTATAGCTGTCCTGAAAGGGGCACTGCACAAGAAATCTGCAGAGACCAAAGTTCTTCTTCTGCTGCAGCACTATCATATTTATCCTATATTAATCTTATATTAATTATCATATTATTATATTATTATATCCTATATTAATCTTATATGATATATTCATCTTATATGCTGGTTTGGGGAGATCCTCCCACCCCAGTAGCACAGTGGCCATCCAGCACAGTAGCCTTTGACTTCGTGTTATGAAGGTTTGTGTGGGTTTGCTGCCTTGCTTCTCACACTAAATACTGTTGGGTGTTTTTCTATCAGTGTTCAGCTGAACTACTGTACAACCCACTGGCTCTTTGTCTGCACCACTTATCTGTGTATTGGGCCAAATGGGTTTATTGGCAGTTAAAAAGAAGTGTTGGTATGTCGTGACTATTGCTCTTTGTGTTGTGACTTGTGTCTTCAAGGCATTGTGGCTGCTTAAAGCGGGCCTGCCTGTCCCTTTGTGTTTATACAAGCCAGTCTTGGCCCTGATTTAAGAGGCAAAGTGAATGCAAGACATAATTACAATATGGTTAGCAAAACCAATGATTTTTAATTTAATTGCAGTGACTATTGAAAAATATTTACAGGAAGCTGAATTTTTCAGGGCTTATCTGAGGAATCAGTACAACATTTATGCTCATCCTCTTTGGAAGGAGAATCTGGCAACACACAGCCGACACATCACTCAAAGCTAGGATTGCAAATAATGGAAATGACTTCTGGAAAGGTATTAGTTAGGCATTATTTATAGCACTGATTGTCAGCAGTGGAACAATTTCCTTTCATTTTTTTTCTGAAAAGATCCTTGTCTTGATAATCATACATCCTTTTCTGCAGTAGCATATAATTGTATAGCTTAGAAATTAGGGCAATATAATAGAAAGCTGTTAATTGTTTCCTGATGCTTAGGATGTAATTAACTTACACTTTCCTCTAGTTGAAACTGATTTATTTTTACTAAGAAAAAGTAACTCTTAGCTTAAACTGCTATTTTGCTGGTTGTTCAGTGCAAACAGAGGGAGATTGTCACAGGAAGAAGCTCAAAGTTGTGTTACCATGTATAAATCCCAAAAGAGATTGTACAAATGCCATTTAGAGAGTGTCTAGAAGCTTAAAGATTTCCCTTGGACAATTATTTTCAAAACTCATAACATGTTGGACAAACTCAGACATTTAAAGTCTTTTGGGAAATGACTAGAAATAGGTGAGATTAAATGAGGTTAATAAGTAGATCTCTGTGACAAGAAAAATGGGTCCATAATAGGAGTCATTGGTACCATGTCTAATTAGACAAGGGAGGAAAATGGGTTCGTAAAAACACACTAAACAGAACAAATAAAGCAAAGTCTTTATTTTAATAAGCTTTATTTATTTATCTTTAATTTACGCAAAATGATGCAACTCTAAAATAGACTGCAACAAGTTGTCTTCGTACAAGACTCAAGCCCCAAGGAGGACTGGCTCTCAGATTGAGATTGAGCCAGGGTATGTACAAGGAGGTGCTGAGGGCTGGGTCTGCTCAGCCTAGAGAAGAAAAGGCATGAGGGATTCTTCTCATTGCAGAAGAAATACTAAAATGAGACAATGTAGGGAAAGTGGAAGAGAATTTTCCGAGGTGCACAGGGATGGTACAAGAGGCAGTAGTCAAAATTTGCAAGGGACTTTCTAATCAGATGTTTAGAAAGAATTATTCTCTGTGAGGGTAAATAAAAAACTGGAATAGGAGCCCAGAGAAGCTCTGAAATATTAAAATCTTGCTTGGACATGACCCTGAGCAACTTGTAGTAACTGGTTATACTTTCAGTATAGGTTGGACAAGATGACCTCCAGAGATCCTTTCCAACTGAATATTTTATGAAGGCATAGTGTGTTGTTTTCTTTAAGCTGTGGTGGCTGACATTATCAGCTTTTTGTTATTGGCTGATAACCAGAGATGATTATCCACTCAGTGCACTGGTGGGAGGGCTTCTGAGAATGCCTCCTAACCTACCTCAGTGCCAAATCAGCTGGGTTACTTTGTTTTGCTGTCACATTGCTCAGATTTTCAAGCAAATATAAGGATGAGACACGTATCCATTCCCAAATATATCTAAGAATTTTTGAAATCTCTCTGTTTCAACGGAGATTTTTAGGAAGATGTGAAGATGACAGCCTGATTCCCTTGACCTCAGTGTCTTAAGTTAGGCTAGGATTTTACCTCAAGATCACTTGAGATTCATCACATGCCAACATCACAACTCCTCCCACCACTCTTTCTTTCCAGGAGGTTTGTGATCTTAGATTTATGTCTCAAGAACTTGGGGTACAGAAATCAAAATGCACATATTTGGGACATGCTGGTTTTATAGCAGTCCTTGAAGAGTGAGAATAGGGAAAAGATTGGAGACAGTGTAGAGAGTACAGTAATTTTACGCCTATAAGGCGCATTCTTTTGACTAAAATTTTGATCAAAACCCAGAAGCGCACCATATAGTCCGGTGCGCGTTATATATGGGCAAAGTTGGGAAATTTGCCAACCCGGAAGTGCGAGCTGCGAGCGCAGACAGCCGAGCCAGGCGCCGGGGGCGGGAGGGAATGCCAGGGCCCGCAGCACGGGGAGGGCCCCTGGGGCTGTGTTTAAAGGCTGCACTGATCTGTGAAAACTGTTTGCAAATTGAGCACCTGCCAGTAAACCCTGTGATTCTGTTACTAATTCGTTACTTTGTTGTGCACGGATCCCCTTTGCAAAAAAAAGGTGCGCCTTATAGTCCGGTGCGCCTTATAGTCGTGAAATTACTGTAATCTTTGCTGTGAGGCCAGTAGGTCACGGTGCCAGCAATGCTGCTGGCTGTGCTGTGTTGGCATTATATTAGGAGCAGATCTCAGGGTCAGCCACCTGCTCCTCTTTCTCGCTGCATGCAGTACACTCAGACCCCCTCACACTGTGCACGAAGGAGGAACCAGTTTGGGAGTTCATTTGTGTGCACAGTGTGTGCACAGGCTCCTGTGCATAGTCCTGCTGCTCTGACTTTGATACTGAGGGAGGAAGGTATTTGAACTATTAAAATTTTCTTCCCTGGAGAGACACATCTCATCCTGTAGTCTGTCCTGCAAAGACATACTTATATCAAGCATGTGCCCAACCATTATCCCACATATTTAAAAAAAAAATAATATTTCTTTCAACACACACAAAACAATGGGATTTTTCCTGTCTCTATATGTACTTTATCACAACGTTGCAAGACCTAGATCCTTTAAAAAATATTTCCTCATGGGGAAGAATCCAATCTCTTTAGTTTTCTATAAAGTGGTGGCTTTTCCAAATGCTATGCTTTGGGCCTACTGTAATGAATCAAACACCAGTGGTTGAAAGATAATTGCTTGCATTCACTTTGTTGGGCTACAGAGGGGCAAGAGCTGCTCCAAAGTAATGTATTAATATCTCGTATTATTTTTTTTTGGTTGAATCTGAAAATCAACACCAGCTGAAACAGTGTTTCCTACATAATTTCACATGAAATATGTTTGTACCCTGTGTTGCTTGCTTTTCTGGTGAATATGGAACATGTGAGTTTAGATGGGGCCAGTAACAACAATACCCTTGGGAAAGATAGTATAGGGCCAAAGGAGGAAGAAAGAAAGGATTGCATAAACTGCTCAGGGGAAGCACAATAAGAATGGAAAGAAGAGTTTATTCAAACATATAGTGGCTAAGGAAAAGTTCCAGTGGAGTGGAAATTGTGAAATTGCTTGCAGGCTGAAAATTACATAGCATATCTTTTTATGTGAAATATCAGTATTCCCTCTCAGAAGACAAAAAACCTGTAGGAAGAGGCACAGAAAGTCATTGGCCACTTGTTCAGTGGTTTCATGTCTTCAGTGGCCACAAACCTTTTGCAATTTCAGCAGTTCATATCTGCACAGCCTACTTACATACAGACTGAAATGTTGTATGTCTTTATCAACAATCTGGACAAGGGGATCAAGGGCACCCTCAGCAGCTTTGGAGATGAGACCAAGTTGTGTGGGACGGTTGATCTGCTGGAGGGCAGGAGGGCTTTACAGAGGTATTTGGACAGCATGAATCAGTGGGCAGAGGCCAATTTTATGATACAATAATGCCAAGTGTCAGGTCCTATGTTCTGTTCATGACCCCATACAGTGCTTCAGTTGGAGTTGAGTGGCTGGAAAGGTGCCTGTTGGAAAAGGACCTGGGGGTGCTGGTCAACAGTGACTGAACATGAGCCAGCTGTCCCATGTGGCCAATAAGGCAAATGGCATCCTGGCCTGGATCAGGAACAGTGTGGCCAGCAGGACCAGGGCAGGTATTGTCCCCTTGTACTCAGCACTGGTGAGGTCACAGCTCAAGTCCTGTGTCCAGTTCTGGGCCCCTCACTACAAGAAGGACATTGAGGAGCTGGAGCACTTCCAGAGAAGGGCAATGGAGCTGGGGAATGGTCTGGAGCACAAGTCTGATGAGGAGCAGCTGAGGGAGCTGGGGATGTTTAGCCTGGAGAAAAGGAGGCTCAGGGGAGACCTTGTCACTCTCTACAGCTCCCTGGAAGGAGACTGTAGCTGGGGTGGGTTGGTGTCTTCTCCCAGGTAACAAGCAATAGGACAAGAAGTAATGTCCTCAAGTTGAACCAGAGGAGCTTTAGACTGGGCATTATGAAAAATTTCTTCACTGAATTGTTTGTCAAGCACTCTAACAGGCTGCCCAGGGAAGTGGTGGAGTCACCATCCCTGGAAGTATTAAAAAGATAGGGCACTTAGGAACCTGGTTTAGTGGTGGACTTGCCAGGGTTAAGGGCTGGACTCAATGATCTTAAAAGTATTTTCCAACATAAACATTTCTATGATTCTGTGATTCTCACATTCAACTGGTTTTGGTTACATTCAAATTAAGACCTAATTAACACAGCACTGTGCTTTGATAGCCAGCATGAATAAGGGACTAAACCTTTGCTCATGCTCTAGCCATCCTCCATGTGCCTGGGTAGCTGCAACAAGAAGTGCCTGTGGTCTCTCTGCCCAACTGTGCTTCTTCAAACCATCTGGGGAGCAACCATAGCCAAGTTCCTACAGAGCTTCATTTCTTCAGGACAGGTGATGTCAGGGCTGGTCTTGAGGTGATGAATTGGATTAACAGAGTGTTGGGCCATTTACGCTGATGGTGGATGAATATCTGAGTTTGTGTAAAGGCAGAGTGCAGGCCTGAACCACTTAGCTCCTCTTGTCCTGTTGCCCATCTAAAGTCTTCTCTAACTGTCTGTGCAACATGTGTTTTGGATTCAAGTTGAGGCCCGAGACAAAGTTTGGAGTATGTAAACATAACCATGTTGTTACAATCTAAATCCAGCAGCATTCTACTGGGGCTGATGAGTTTGTAAAGCTGATGCTGTTACTTGGTGAATAAGGGTCAGAGTGCATGGTCTGAGTTACTAAAGCAGTAAGAAGTCACATTTTGAATTTATTGTCAGCACATAAATACCTGTTCACTGAGCTTTCCGCATGTGTGGAGAGAGAATATTGTGTACAAGGAGAAATGGCAAACACATGGCCCAGCAATGGGAGCAAGCTGTTCAGTAGAGCAGCAGAACTTCTCTGGACTCCTTAGGGATTTATTTGTTACTTTAAAGGAAAACTTCCACTTAATCTTAAGAGGAGAGGAAGACTACTTCTGTAATATTAATCTTTTCAAAGCTTGTGTACTTGTGAGTTTTTGACAAGGCCTAATCAAACAAGACAAGATCCTTGATAGCATCCTGACAGAAGGAACTATTAATAAAGAGTGGCTGTGCCACAGCTGTGTATCTGTTCATACCATAATATGTGAGATGTGGAAAAATGCTGAGCTAATCAAACAAAACCACCCCAGGCTAGATTTTTGCAAAAGGAAAATATTTTAAATAAATTCAGTATTTAACTGTGATTTTTGATAATAGATTTTCTCTAATGATGAAGTTCTTCATTAGCCTACCAGAATTTAGGCAGTGGGCAACTTCATTCCATTAAATAATCCCTTTAAATTCACATACCATAATTCTTGCTGTTTTGTGTTTGCATGACCTAGATAAAGAGAGATATTTAAAGCAGATAGAATGGGTTTTTTGCCATTAAAACATTTGTGTCAGAGAGCAATCCTTTCTGTGTTTAAAAAATAAATGCAGTAGTGTTATGTTGCAAAATTGTTGAGTAAAATCATTGTTACCATTGGCGTGCATTCATTTGGAACTCAGTGTAGTCTGGGGCAGTCAGTAGATTTCTGAGACATTTTTAACTTTTTCATCTGCATATGGTGGTTTATTTTTTCTTTTTCTTTTGGCAGTAAAACCTTATTGAATGTTAGAGGATTTTTTGTAAGAAAAAAAAGTATAAATGAGCAGAATGCTAATTTGGATTATGCTGCTTTGTTGCCTCCAGCTGACTGGAAAGGTCATACTGGTTTATATTTTACTCTCAAAGACAATATAACTTAAGGGAACTCTGAAAGGCAGTAACACTATTTGATTTAGACTTCTAACCTATTATTAACTTTAATAATTACATACTCTGTATTATTTCAATAAATAAAGAAAAATTATGTGCCACTATATAAAATTAGACAAATTCCAGGCTAAGAAGACTAATGTGACTATGACTATATAAACAGGCTCTTCGCAGTAACTTCACAAGATCTCAGATTAGAAGCTGGTGGCTCCTACAGACCTGGATCTCAAGAGGATGGGTCGATGTTGCTCATGGAGGCAGGAAAGCCAGCTGAGTTCAGACATGTAGAGATTTCATCCAAGGGTAAAATACAGAGCTGGGCTGTGTGGGGCTGGCAGAAGGATCCTCAGCCATTGCAGTTCCTCTGGCTTCTACACTTTGATTTAGCAAGGAAGCAGGGCAGATACTTGGTCTGTGTGCATGCTGATGGGGTTTCCCCACTGCAGATCCCCAGCTCTGTCCTGACACAGTTGTGTGCCACAAAGGTTTATGGTTTCCTTCAGATGCTGGAGCAAAACATACCGCTAGTTTGGTGTTGACTGGCCAGTTAAATCCCCATCCTTCCAATCAGCCAGGAAAGGGCTGTTGAATGCTTGCACAGTAGAAATGAAAACCAGGGAACACCCTGTGGCAAAAACAAGGAAGCATGTTCACAAAATGTGGACATCGCTCATACTTACAGCTCCTGAGTTTTGGCAAACACACAAAGAATGTCTGTATATCTGCATATACACTTGTAATAAAAGCTTTGATATGTGTAGTAGAATAGTTTCTAAGTGTAGGAGAATAGTTTGCAAGGTTAGTGCAGAATGCAATCTTTCTTAAAGAATTACAGCTGTACTGATTACAGGAGTGGAAACAGCCTTGCCTGCCCAGAGAGGTTGGGTATTGTAAAAGAGTGGGCTAGGTGAGCAAGAGTAAGTTGTGGTTGTAGGTGGAGTTGGAGACCTAAGGTTTGCTGGAGTTTGGGATGGAGTCTGCTGCTTGTGCTGGGAGGAGGAAGGGACATGTAGTCGTGCAAGGGACAGACAAGGCAAGAAGATGCTGTGTGAGGAACAGGCAGGGTTAGGTGGTTGGGTAAGGGACAGGTTTGGGTTAGCCAGTCATGCAGAAGGAAGAAGGAAACTTGGTGGGAGGAGAGAAGGAGTCAGGGCTGTGTGGAGCTGCCTGTGAGGAAAGGAGTCAGAGTTGCCTGAGTGACATTCATTGAAAAAAGGCATGAAAAGTTTTTAATAAGAGTCTGATGATGGTGTCAGTCCAGTCTGTCTTGACATAATTATTATGGATATAAACAGTAAGTGTCTTAATATAGGCAGCATGAACTTTTCTTTTTTGCTGCTGACATCATCCAGGACTTTAAAAAGGCTGAATCCTGATATAGTGCATTCAAAGGCCAGCTGCTGATATTCTTTCCCCTTACAGTATTTGGAGATAGCAGTGTAAATCATTTAGCTATAAACCACAGGTCTGGAAGGTCATCTGAAGAATATTGCAGTACATAATCCTTTGATATATTTATTACTTTTATTGCCTTAAGTAAGATTTAGAAATTTTTTCTCCAAAACTTTGTCTAATTCTTACGTTAGGATCTGTCACCATTACTTACATAGCTTTTCTTGCTCTCTGCTTTCAACTCAGCTGAAAGATTATAGCCAGAAATTCTGCTCCTCTCACTTTTTGTCTAGGTAAGGCCAGGCTCCCAATTTACTGTATTTTTCTCTCATGGCTCATCATTTCTCATACCAGAGTAGAGCTATATCATTGCATCCCTTTGAGCTGATCATTCTTGAATGAGATGTCATGAACAAAGCACAGTATTTAGATGATGTTCTGTAGTATCAGATACAATGACATAAACAACTGGATTTCCTATCATTTCTGGAACCACCTCTGTTACTACAATGTAAGGTTGCCCTTGGTTTTTGCATGGACTCAGCCTGTACTCAGTGCAAGTTTCACTACCACCTATTCAGTCATTTCTTACTCTGTTGCTTTTAGCCCCTGAGTTCTCAGCTTTCAGCAGAGCATTTTGTTGTTAGTGCATAGCCTCACATTTTATAGTCTTACCTGTTCCTACTTATGAACTGTGAAGGTCATTCTCTAACAATTTAATTGCTTCTAGGCAATCCAGTCAAGTGAATCATTACATTCAGCGTTTAAAAATCTGCATCAGTTTTCCAGCTTTGTTTTACAGTTTAGTGGTCTACCACTGAATTTCAATAGACTTCTGGAAGACAGTGGAAAGACCTCCCTTGAATCATGTCTTTGGTCAGCATAGCATCCGGCATATTGTAGTGCTGCCAGCTGGAGAAGGTAAAAAAGCATGTATCAGTGTTAAAACATGGCAGCTTTTTTTATTATTATTATTTAAAGAAATTCAATACAAAGTGCCTTTTCTAATGAGTACTTTTGCGCTTTGTGTTATCACAGCTTCCTTCAAAATAAAAATAAATCCTAGAAATGCAGTTATACTAAACATGAAAGAACAGAAGCTATTAGTTTAGAATGTGAACAGATAAACAAAGTTTAATGGTTTTAATACAACATATTGCATATGGAAATAATATTGCATTGCTGTTCATTTTAGGATGGACCTACATATTTGTTGAAAGTGAATAAAATATTGAGTTATAGTCCCAGTAAAAAATCAAGTTTTTTAACAATTGTATGTAATATTAAGCATTTTATTACTTAACTTACCTTTCAGGTACTGGATATTTATTCTCAATGATAGTCATGATTCAGCACAGTATTTGGATAAGAGTTTTGCGTAGAGATGGAAAAAATTGCTAAATGCAATTGATACATTACTGCAGTATGATGCTTTATTAATGATGAAGGCATATTTTTTATTCTTACATTCAGCAGGGCTGCCAAGGACCAGTGAAAGCAGTCCAAACAGTTGGTGCTCCTCTGAGAAGTGCAGAATATGAGGGAGAAAATCTCTTGCAGGTCTGTGGTTCTCAGGCTGGGAGCAGCCATTCCTGGAAGGACTTTGAGCTCAGAGTACCCGTATAATGTCCCAGCAAAACTATTTGTCACTTATTGACAGGATGGGAGAAATCCCAAACTGTGCTCAAGATTAGATTTCAGTTCTCCCATGGATTTTGTGGGTTATCTCTGGCCCTTTTGCTGTTTGCACTCCAGGCTTGTTTGGCACTGTGCTGTGTTCTGGGCATTGCAGATTCGCTCTTCCCCAGATGTGCTGAGAGATGGGTGGTGAAAAGCCCTTGTTTCTCAGGTGGTCTGAGACTTGCTGACACAGTGCAAGTGCCTTCCAAGGTTAAAGTCAGCTTTTCCTCTGGGTAAAAGAGGTGCCACCCTTGCTGCATAAAGGACCACAGGCTGTAACTATTTTGGTTCCCCTCTGCCCATGGCATGCCAGGTGCATCCAGGAGAGGAGTTCTCACACAGCAGGGCTTTCTGGTAGCCACAGCTGTTTGTGTCATTGGTGCAGCCCCTCTTCTTGACTCCGGTGATGCAGGCCTGGAGTTGAGCATCCTGTTCTCCAGCTGCTGGTGTGTCTCTCCAGGTTCCTGAATGCTAGAATATCCATAGCAGTATGATTTAGGCTCTCTGACCTGTATTTGCCTTGTTTAGCCCATTTAGCATTTCAAAGGAGCATTCTTTTCTTCCAGCCATGTTACTGAGATAACAGGCCTTCATTCCCTGACTCAAATTTCATTGATTTTCACTGGCTTCCCTTGAGACCACACTGCCTCTTCCCAAGTTTGCCATCCATAAAATAATTCCTTTATTGAGAGGTATTTTTGCATGATTGTACAAGAGCTGATGAGCTTATTACTGTGTTAATCCAGTCACAGGATGTCTGTAATAACAGTTCTGCTATGGTTTCTGGTCTGTACTTTGAAATTTTGGTGGTCTTCAGTTTAGATTTGGGAAAATGTCCTTGCAAAAATTAACCCTCACAGTACACATTAATTTAATAAGCCTAAGAATGTCTGTGCAATGGAGACACAGAAAATTAATGTGGATAAAAACCTAGTTGATAGATATTAGCAGAGATGGCTTTTTTTTGAGTGAAAACTACATCAGATCCACACAATAGTACCCCATAGACTTTGACCTGCATACATTTGTCCTGTGGTGCATCCCAGCTCATCCATAACTGAGAAGCACAATTATGTCTGACTTCCATTTAGAGAAGGAGGGCTGTGATTTGCTGAGTTCTGTCTGCTTCAGGCTGGAAAGTGAGCAGCCTGAGACAGGCAGACTTCCACTTCCCCTATATAACTAGAGGCGGGTGAAATAAAAACTTGTGTTCTATGTTTTCCTCTTTATAAAACCCAGTTTTATGCTTTCCAGCAAGACAGAATCTCTTAAGGTTCAAGTGCACAGGCAGCTAGATATATTATTCATGTTTGAAGACTTTTTGCTTTAAAGTGAAATGGCTTGGCAGGCAGAGAGATTAGTCACTTCACAGCTTCTGTAGGTTTTACAAGGGGCCTCTAGTTTTATGACAGATCAATACAAACACACAGATTTAATTTCCTCTGCAGTCTGGAGTACTCTAGAGGCTGTGGCTCTGAGTTTCTGGCCTGAATTTGTGGGCTGAAAAGATTCTCTGAGAGACATCGTGGTGATTTAATGCCAGACCCTGAGCAATGCCTGTGTCTGTTCCCCAGTTTGCTTTGAACCTGACAGTATTAGTAAGATGTTATGAGTATTGAGGATGTCCTTGTGCATCTTTGGTTGCAGTCTCAGTGGCCTTAGTACTTTCTGAATGCTTAAAAAAAGACTTGATAAAAGAGGCAGCCACAATATTTTATTTAAAGCCACAGGGACATGGATGAAGGATCGTTTCTTTGCAAGATTTAAGATTTCCTCTGCAGTGCACCAAGAGAGAGTCTATCTGGCTCTGTGTTCTGGCATCTCCTCACTTTGACTACATACATGGCTGTAGGCAAAAAAAAGGGAGATTGCAACAGTAATGAGAACTGCTATCAGGAGCTGCTTTGAAGACACCTTTTCTAAATGTATTTGAGATGGCAGAATTCCTGCTCTGCCACAACTACCAAAACAGAAATGTCTTCATCCTATTCCAGTACGACCCCATGTTATAAAGGGAAATTTAGCTCCTGTGAATATCAAGTGACAGAACTAAGTAATTGCAGAGCTGAAGCATAAATAGAAAGAGGAACAGGCAGCAGTGAAACGCTGACACTTCAGCTGAGACTTGGCAAGCCCAGCTGGAAACGCTTGTCCCAGCAACACACGCTGCATTCACAGAGTACCTTCACCATCGCTTCTGTGTACAAAGTTCATATCCTCACTGACCTATTTTATTTTTTTGCTGACAGTGCAAAGGCAGAAGTTTAGTATAAAGGACATTTTAAGTAGTTTTTTCCTGGGTGTGTATATATATACAAATGCCACCTTATGCTAATATATTTTGTAATTAATCAGGCGTGCAACTGACTTGTAAGTTTTAAATTTCCATGGGACTTCTGCTTCTAAGTCACTGAGAAGCTATGGAAAATGTGATCTTTTTTAAGATGCCCACCTACCATCCTGTAGACAGGTCATATGCTTATGTTGTAAACATCAAAGTTTGTGACTTCAGGTAGAGTACAAAACTGTTCTATTTCAAATAAAGAGGGACAATTCTACTTGCCAGTGGAGCACCTAGGATGTCCCTTCACAAGAGATGTGAAAAACCTATGTTCTTTGGCCACCATGAATTGTCTTTATCTTTGGCAAGATAATTCTTTTGTCCATATGTGTTTCTCACAAAGAATATCATGACTAGTTTTCCTTGGAAAAAAGTAAATCCTCTTATGAGTTCTGTATAGACATGACACTTGTGAAAGAATTTTAAGATGGCAGAAACCACCTTCAAGGCTTTGCCTCTCTGCATATAGCTGCTATTTTTCAAGGGCTCTAATATAGTTTTGTTTAGTTTCCCTAAATTTGATGAAATTGTAGTAGTTCAGTGAATGCTGCCTGGCAGTACTCAGTGTAACTCACTGCAACCAAGGCTGTGTGCAAGGTGTAGCACAGGAGTAACTCATGAGCATGCCAGAACTCAGCAGCAGCTGAGCGTGCTGAGGCAGGACATGCATTGTGCCATGGCTAATTATGTCATCTGTGTGTATTGTTCAATAATTAGTAAATTCTGATAGGGATTTCTGTTTTAAGTGATCTCTTCACTGGTGTTTTGTTCTTCCATTAAAAAAAAATGGTTTCATCAGCAGGTTGAGGGTATTGATTCTGTCCCACTACTCCATTCTGGTGGGACCCCACCTGGAGTGCTGTGTCCAGCTGAGGGGTCCCCAGCACAGGAAGGACATAGACCTTTTGCAGCAGGTCCAGGGAAGAGCCCTGAAGATGGTTAGAGAGATAGAGTACCCCTTGTGAAAACAGAAATACAGATGGAGAGTTTTGTGTAGCCTGGAGAAGAGAACTTATTGTGGCCTTTCAGTACTTAAGGTTTAGAAGAATTATGGGGACCAACTTTTTAGAAGGGCAGGGTAATGGTTTAAATTAAGATTTAAATTCACATATAAGGAAGAATTTTTTTCCAATGAAGGTGGTGAAATACTGGAGCAGGTTGCCCAGAGAGGTGGCAGATGCTCTGTCCCTGGAAACATTCAAGGTCAGTGTGGAGGGGCTCTGAGCAACTTGATATAATGGAAGATGTCCCTTCTTGTGTTGGACTAGATGATCTTCAAAGGTCCTTTTACAGCCAAACTGTTTTTGTGTCTATGTATGTACATTTCATGTGTATGATTGTTTCAGGAAGCCTAAAAGATGTAAAAGAGTGGAGTACAGTGTGAAAGTCTTCATACCATATTGTCTATTCAGAGTGTCAGGGACCAGCCTGTTCCTTGCACATTTTTTTGAGTCTTGCTAGGATAAACATAGGGACTACATAGGATGTAGAAGCTGGCAGATTAATTATTCAGAAAATTACTCGGAAGAGCAGGAGGTTTTAAATTTTTTTCATTCATAGAACTCAAGATTGGATCATGCTTTATAAGATCTGTGTTAGCTAAGCACAAGCTACTAGACCTAATCAGGGGAAAGTAGCTGGGTGAGCTGTTTGGACTGTGGTTCAGGTAATGATATCCTTACTGTATTCATCCAGCATGCTGGCCTTTTCTGGGGTTGGAAAGGAAAGCTAATGGTGCAGATACTCTCATAAATCCTTACCCACTGGTTCAGAGAAGAGGCAAGGAACTTTAGAATGCATAATGTCTTTGGTGGAAATAAAAATGCCGTTGTTGGTGAAAACCTAAATGCAAGTTTCATGTAGCTACAAGAGCAGTTTCATCCCAAGTTAGTGCCTGATTCTTCATTTCTAAGCAAAAATTTAGATTTTCCCATTATCATGGAAGTGCCTAATGGCATCTCAACATTGTTCCAGAAAGTTCTGAACACATTTACTACAAAGCAGGAGCAGTGTATTCCAAGTTATTTTGTTCCAGGCTTCTGTTTGGAGCAAGAGTCCTTACGTATTGTCAGTTAGGAGCAACTCCTGTTTAGACAAACCCCCAAGAAAACTATTCTGGCATGCATGCTTGTAAATACAGCTTTTATTTGTTGTAAGCATGAGCAGTAAAAGTCATGGATATAAATCTGTAAATATTAAAGGCTTGCATATGCCTGTTAACCTGCACAGGCAATTGCTCAAATGCTCTGGATCTTGCTCACGATGTTTTCCTCAGATAGGGCAGACTGTGGCTTCACATGCAAAATCTGACAGGTAATCTTGAAAAAGATATGGAATTATAAATGGGTGACGTAGAGGTACCCATAAAATGGTTTTCTGGTGTTAAGCTTAAGATGCAGAAAGTGGGTTAATATTTCAAAGGCCTGTTGAATCAAGGTGTCCCCCTATCTTCTCCCTCTTCTCCTCTCAGAATGGTCAGGGTTTGTCAGTTAGCTAATTCTCCTCAGCAGCTCTTGAGAAAAATTTCTTCTAGTGAGAAAAATGTGTTTGATGTCAAGTTAGGTCTTTTCCAGTCATCATGCAGACTAGCTGACATAAAGTGATTAACATTACTAAAAGGGAAAACATCAAGGACTTTGGGTGAGAAGCCTGCTTCTCAATGCCAAGGGATAAAGAATTTACCACTTCACTTGAACATTGTGTATAAATGTATTCACTGGTACATTTTATTCCTTTGTATTCCATTTGATTTAGCTTCTAATAAATACTGAGCAGAGACACATATTTTTAATTCCTGCCTGAACTTTTGATTGGCATACTGCAATATATACTGAATAACTTTACCTGAAGCTTCTGTATTTGTAGTTTACACTAGGTACAGTGTCAATCTATTGAACTACTTCTTCTCCATAGAGTTTTATTTTTAGAGGTGAGAGGGCCTTAAGAAAGAGAACAGCATACACCACCAAAGAGAAAATCCAAATTCTTTTTGTGTTTGTTATTCCAAATAAATAAGCCTGGACATAATTGGTATAGACTGCAGAAGACATTCCCACATTCATGTGGAAATTCAGGTTTAAGAGTTGTGTGGTCATGTTTTCTTTAACTTAATGATTTTGTATCCTCTTAGAAAATTTGGGTCCATTTTAGCAAGTGAGTGGAAATAATTCAGATCATGAAATATCTATGAGTTTTTATAAATATAGACAAAAAGGTGTGCAGAGACCTCCTTTCTCTGAGTGAGGAAGAAGATTGTACTTGTGTCTTTTGACACGACAGAGGAATTGAAATATAAGCCCACCAACTGCAGAAAAGCCTGCAGTCGGAATTTAAGACATAAATGCTCATTTCTGAGGCTCTTGACTACTGGCTTTTTTGTGAAATGTCAGACCAGTCCGGCATACTTGTATGGAGCATGTCAACAAAGAATCTTGTAGAAGGGGTTTTCCCTCTTGTATCAGATGAACTCCATCCATTCAGGCTTACACTGCTGACTGGGAGCTGGATTGAGCTGTCTACCTTTGTATTATACACTTTTTCTAGTTTTGTTCTTGCAGGTTATTGTGTGACATGAGACCAGATGAGCATTAACAGAACCTGGAATGTATTTTAATTGTAAAGCTCCGTTAGACGTACTGATAATTGCATGTTCTATAATTAAAATTGTGAACGATTTTCTAAGCATAGCGACAGCTGTTAGAGCACATCTGGAAAATATGCTTTAAGCAAAAGCATTTTAGCTCAGAGAATTTCACAATCTGTGGAATACTTACCAGCTTTTCTTTCCAGAATACTGATCTGATTTATCAGTATTTTTAATATAAAAGTCTTACTCTTTTTTTTTTTTTTTTTTTTTTTTTTAATGTTTGCAGATCTTGTTTTGAATTCACATCCCAGGTTGGCAATTACAGCGTACTTCAAGGCTAAATGCTGCAGAACAAAGCATTGCTTTGCTACTCTTTTTAGGTAGAAGCCTACATAAGTTTTGTCTGATGTCCTAATAATATTTCCTTCGTTGATTTCAGCCAAATATTTCCCTTTTTATGATTTTAAAGAGAAATTGTTTCATACTGGAATTTCATTGAGAGGAAAATGTCTCATACTCCTGCTCTATGCTTCTTGAAGCTCATGTGAACACCCTTCTGTGCTATTACCCTTGTACCACCTACAATTATTATAGCATCACTCAGGACTCTGCAGTCAGTGAGAGTGTTTACAAGGTAGGACCCTGGCCACTTGGAGAAGAACAGCAATATTTCTGTTTGTTATAGAAGCCCAAGTATCGTAATTTCTGTGCTTTCCTCAGAACTGTGGTATAGACATTACAGAAACAGATTTTCTGATATGATTAATTAAAATGGAACAAAAAACCATAAAACTTCAAACAACTTTAAAACCTTCTATCTGCTAATTTATTGCTACTGTTATTTTGTTTATTTGGAAAAAAATGATTCAACATAAAGATGCAGAACCTCGGAATCTCAAGGTATTACTCTAACCAGGATTTTGCATTCTGACCCAAGCATCTCAATCAACTTGCTTTCAGGATGACGAGGGAGAGTTTGCAAACAGAGAGCATTTGTCAACAGATGCCTAAGCAAGAAATCAGTTTCCTTTATTTGGAGTAGGAGACAACTTTTTAATGATGGATTACAGTAATTTCACAATTATAAGCTGCACCTGATTATAAGCCACACGTCCTGGTAGCCGGGTAGATCACGGGATTTGTCCATATATAAGCCGCACCTGAATATAAGCGGCACTTTTTTTTTTTTTTAAAGTGAGGATCCATGTGTAACAAAGTAACCAATTGGTAACAGATTCACACTAGCGCAAGGTTTGGTGTCAGGTGCTCAAGTTGCAACAGTTTTCATAGACCAGTGAAGCCTTTAAAGGCAGCCCCAGGCGCCCTCCTGGCCGGCTCTCACTTCCAGGTTGGCATTTCACTGGGATTTGTCCATAAATAAGCTCCACCTGGATACAAGCCGCACTACTGGGGTAGGCTGGATTCTTCAATGAAAAAGGCGCGGCTTATAATTGTGAAATTACTGTACACTGTGTTGGAACAGCTTCACCCCTGAGTTTTAAATCATAAATGCTATCCTTGTGCAATTGGAGGCAAAATGCAGTTACCCAACCAAGGGAGAAGGTACAGCTGCAAAAATTAATGAGATTAAAAAAAAAAAAAAAATCTACAGCAGCGATACTATGAAATTATATGGAACACATTAGTGGTAATGTGGGAAAATTAATTCCAAAATATTGACAGTTTAATTGACTTACAGGAAGTATTTTAATGGACTTAATATGCTGTGCTGTTCTTCAGTTTTTTAAGATTTTCCACAGAGCCAAAACCAAGTTTTTCCAATTATGGGGTTTAAAATTGTAACAAATGGTTGCTGTGGGTTCCCTGCTTGTGAGATGCCAGCACTGGATGTGTGGCTTTTCTGCCCAGCACCTGCAAAGCCCATGCTTGAGCTGTGTGTGGGTGCCACTGCTCTGCTCTCATTCCGACCTTGCTGGCACAGAGGCTCTTTGCCAATGACACTTACAAGGTGATTTGTCCCCCCAGGCTCCGCCTGCATGAAGAAAAGGTCATCAAGGATCGGCGCCACCACCTCAAAACGTACCCGAACTGCTTCGTAGCCAAAGAGCTGATTGACTGGCTGATCGACCACAAAGAGGCCTCTGACAGGGAGACAGCCATTAAACTGGTGCAGAAATTACTGGATCACAGCATTATCCACCATGGTAAGTGCAGCATCACCTGCTAAAAAGTTCTAAGCTAAATTTATTTACTGCTGTGAGACAAAGGGAAATCCCACTCCTGCTCTTCAGCCAAGTGTAGGACAGGTAGGATCCTTTGCCTGCCAGAAATGGAGCATCTCTCTTGAGCTGTGCTGCTATGCAAGCTCACCTGTGTCCTGAAGGAGATGAGAGCCTGAAGAGGTGTGGAGTGATGTTCTCCATGGCAGGGGAGGGAACTTACTGGAGACTGATGCTGCTTCCCTGTCTCCAGAGCAGCCCCAGCTGGATCATGTCCCCCTTCTCCCTGCTACCCTCATTTCCGTGCTCCTAAGAGTGCAGTTCTCCAGCTGAAAAACCCATCTGAAAAATCAGCCAGCAAAAAAAAAAAAAATAATTTTTCTCACGTGGATTAGTTCTCTGGCCCTGGCCCTCACAGCAGCTGCACAAACATTAGTGCTGGTACAGCTGCAAGAAAGTTAGTGGTCTGACTGTGCCCTGATTAATTTTCTCCTAAACTTGTTGTCTATTTGAGATCTGTTCCTTTCAGCTTCTTGAATAACAATTCATGCTGATGAAAAGACTTCCAATTCACTGGTAGCATTTAGTTGCCTTTTGGGGCACAAAGGGGCTGAGAAGCACATGAGCAAAGAAGATCCAAGGCCTCAATTTCAAGCCTATAGTATTACCCATTTTAAAACAGCAAATGTGCCATTTGTTTCTTTTTCAAGAGAAAACTGAGTGGCTACAACAGGGAATGTTGACTTTATGCAGAGGTCATTGTATGTGCAGCAATGCTGCTGCTGTCTGCAGTACATTAACAACACCTTAATTAAAGTCAGAAATGCACATAATGAATGAGTGCCACTTCTACAGCTTCTGCTTGGCTATTAAATGAAAATTCTGGGTTGTTATGGAAACTGGGACTCACGGTAGATAGTTAAAGAATAAAGTAATTACAGGGTATTCAAATCTGTCTACTTAATCCTCTATTGAGAAAATGTCAGTGAAGAGTTGCGTGGATGCCTGAGTGACTTAATTTAATTGAGCAATAGATGTTTTAATGCTGAATGCATGTTGAAGGCTCTAACAACCTTCAAGCGTTTTCTACCCTAGCATCCAATTGCAAACTGTTGGAGAAATTTGTGTATATATGTTAGAAATGGAACAGGTGCTTCTGAAAATGTTCATGTGTTGCACTCTAATAAAACACATTGTGAAGTGAGCTTGTGCAGGTAGATTCAGAGGGGTTCAATCAGGTTCTGCAGGATGCTTAGAACATTCTTTCAAGTCCCATGTCAAGTAAAAGCGACACCAGTTCCTGCTTCTGTGCAGAGGGTCCCCCATGTGTATGGATTGACAACTCTATTAGGAGCAGCTTGCTTGGGATAGCTTTCCCACCACTGTGTGCCCTTGATGGGGCTCTGTTCTGCATTGACAAGAGCCCATGATCATCTGCTGTTTTACAAACCTAATTTGGCATTTCTCAGTGTGCTCATGTTGTGCCTACCATTTGCTAGCTGGCGTGGCAGAGCTATTGAGGCAGTACTAAAAAGGCAGAAGGCTTTGGTTTCAACTGTTTCTTTAGGAAGCCTCAGGCTTCCTACAGCACTGCTAACTGATACAAATAATTTTAAGAAGTTTGGCAAACTTTAAATTATTGGACATTCTATTCTGGTGACCTTTTAAACAAATAAGCCAACAGACTGTTTTCATCAAAAGGTTTTCTAGGTATGTAGTGGATGGATGCTTTTTTGCTCTTTGTTTGCAGTAGTACTCACAAGACTGGTGGACACTTTTCCCCCGTCCAAGACATTTGGTTATTTCTCTGAAAGTTTTCTCCAGCCTTTCATTAGAAAGGAGTAAAGCTGTGTGCTGAGAAGTGCAGGGGTTAGACTCTACATGTGCTTGCTTTGAAGTACAGCACTGGTACCAGCTAAATGGGTCCCCAACTACTTAACATGTGTCTGAAGATGTTTTTAAAATTTTGTTTCAGTCTGTGATGAGCATAAAGAATTCAAGGATGTCAAACTGTTCTACCGCTTCAGAAAAGATGATGGAACATTTCCCCTGGACAATGAGGTGAAGGTGTTCATGAGAGGACAAAGACTCTATGAAAAGTATGTTGCATTCAGTATTCATTACATGTTGATAATAGTGCCATGTGAGGCAAATGATAATCTGTTAATCTGTTTTTGAATTGTCAGAACTTTCAATTTGTGCAGGAATGGATCTGGACAATTCCATTACTTCAGCTGGGAGTTCTTCCCTCTCCTGTTTTTCTTTTGCTTTTCTACCACATTAATTTGAGGCATTTTGTTTAAAATCTGATGCCCCAGATTGTAAATATATCCTGTGAGAGAATTCAAAATGAATTGAAGCCCTTGAAGTTTGTTCTGTAAAAATACAGAATTATTTGTCAAAATAATTAAAATAGTTACATTATTGTTTGATATGTAAAAGCATAATTATAATTCCTGAAACATTAGTACACCAAAATGCACTCAACAAGCAGCTACATGTCTGTGGAGACTCCATATCTACAGTTTCACAGGGAGGTATGATTTTAAATCATAGGAGAGATGAATCTTCAGTGTTCTAGTCTGCAAAGTTTCAACATTAGAAAAGTTATGCTAAAAGTAATAGCATCTAATTATGATTTAAACAGATTATTATGCTGAGATACTGAGTATCCCACTGAATTTCTTCCATCAAGTAACTAGGTATCTTAACCATACTTCCTAATATAAAATTAAAGACATTTTTATTCAGGATGTAGAGATTTTGGCAAGGTACTTTTAAGCAAAGAGAAGAAAATGCATGTTGGTATAGGCTACAAATTAATGCAAAATTTGTGATGTGTTATTTACCAAAAAGCTTGAAGTACTGCTCTAGACTGAATTCCACTCACTCTCCTGCTTGCTTGGAGCAGAAGCCTGCAGCAGCCAGGAGAGATGCTGTGTCTTCTCAATGAAGGAATTTTGTTTCCTTCTGAGAAGAAAGCACTCGGGAAACTCCCAAGTTTAAAAGCTGATGATAAATACTATTTTCAAGGTTAGCCAGCTCTGAAGATCAGTTTGGTGAAAGAGCAGTGAACCAAAATATAAACAAATACTTGTAAATCCCACTCCTTTTGTTACCCTCCTCATATAAAATTCCCCAAGACACAGTGACTGTAGTTATTTAAAGTAAAAATACAATAAATTGTATAAGACATAAGAAAATGCATCACTGGAGAAAATCCTCATTCTGTGCGCTGGGACAGGAGAAACGAATCAGCCACCTTCAAACTTTTCTGTGCCTTAACAAGCACAGCACTTGCTCTTTAGTCTCAGTAAACCTGCAATGTCTACAAGCCTGACCCATACTCTGAAAAGCAGATTAGAGTGTCTACAGTACTTTTTTAGTCTATATTTCAGTTATCCATAAGAAAAATAATTTTTTACTGGCAAGGCTGATGTCAGTGTTCTGCTTGAAAGGAGCCATGGTATAAAGAACTCTGTTCTACCAGTGTCTGCTTCCATCACCATTTCTTTGAATGGAGAACTCTCCCCAGACCAATGTCTGAGATTCAGTTTGTCTAACACTCCAGTAGCAGAAAAGCGTTCATGTCTGTAGAGAGTGTTCCCCTCTTGGCAAAGAAGTTAATGCCAAAAGCAGCACCTGAATCTAAATATAACTGCGTCCTTGTGAGGTGCTTGCTCCTAGGCAACGTATCTGAAGGGTTCAGAAACTTTCAAAACCAGCCCTGAGTGCTAAATATAGTATAAAATAAAAATACCTGTCATTTCAAAACCAGTATATGACAGTCAATGCTAGTCGAAATTCTCCATGGATCGTGGAAGTATTTTATATTCATGGGAGATAAGAAGGCATACCTGGGCTATCTGGGCTTCATTTTGTTTATTTTAGCAAATCCCCTGTGCAGAGATTTCAGATTTTGTTAGGTCCCTTGCCCATGCACCTTTATTAGCAGCACCTTCACAGTTTCATTGGATACACTTTAAACTCAAAATCTAATGCTGAATGTCAGGAAGAGTTCTGCAATGAAATGTTTGATTGCATAATGTATCTCTTTTATCAGTTTGCTGATAGTCCTGAGAAAGAAAATATTAATTCAGTGCTATTAAAATATTTACTTAATGGCAGCAACCAGAGAAAAGTATTCATGCACAAACAAGAAGTCATTTACCAGCGTATTCAACTTGTTTATCAAAATGCCTGTGGGCCTGATTGCAAGACAAATGCAGCTATGCCAAAGGAAATCTATCCAAATTCAACACATTTTGAAAATATGTGTCTAATTTTGTAGAGTTTGCTGATCTTCACAAGGCTTTGCTAATTTAAGATAGACATTATGATTATTTCCTGTCTTTTCCACTCCCTGCATTAGGGCTGGTGTACAATGTGGTTTGTACTTGCCAAAATTGCAGACATTACCCAACATCAGTCCGTGCAGATTTGTACCCTCAGTGGGTAAAATGAACAAAATGCTTTTGGAGGGTCAGCATGGGAAGAGGCATGGATGTCTTAGGCAGGTTCCTTACATTCAGACAACGTTTGGGTAAAAGGCTTGTTCTCTGCTCTGGGACATGGGAGCATTAGGACTGCCCCTCTGCTGAGGAGCTGCCTTTCCCATCTCCTGAATGACCACAAAGCTCTTGTAACCTGAACTCCCCTTTCTTGTGCATTGCCCCCTTCACCCACTGTGAGCATCTTCAGTGGCTGTACCTGTGGGATTAGAAGATCTAAGATCAGTCTCTGATTGTATTCTCCCTCCATTTGCACTAAAAATCATGAATCAGTTGAGATTCCCTGCACATCATTGCAAACTTTGGTAATCCTTTCTGTGAACATGCTTTGAGGTTCAGGTGTATAACTAGAGGTGAAAAGTACTGTATTTCCTCCAATCTTGTCTGAAATTGTTGAATAGTTTATAAGATCTAAGGTTGATATTCAGCTTTCGAGCTCTACAGGACTGACCAAATAGATTGAATGAGAGAAACATGTTTCCTCATCAACAAAATTCTCCCTTCAAATCTTATATAAATCCAGCACAGACATTTCATAGCTTAAAAAAAAAAAATCAAGTTGTGCAGGCATCCTATTTTTATGATGTTTGCAATTCTCAGTAGGGTTTGGTCAGGCACACAAGATGGTTGTTTCTGGTGCAGTCATGCATAGGAGCTATAAGTCATTTCATGATGCTGACATCAACCGAGATTTTGGAACCAGATTTCACTGTGAAAGAAGTGCAGATTTATGGTTTTAATTTCAGGAAATCTTTCAGATAATTTTGAGACTGCATTCTTGGGATCACTTTCAGTTTAACTCATCAGTGGTTGAGTTGCTTTTATCCTTTGGTGCAGTTATTTTGATAAAAACAAAGTTAAAGATTTCTTTTGAACTGTAGCTTGAATTTAAGTGTTTAGCTAAGTACATTCCTTTAATGCAGGACAATGCCAGTTTTAGCAAATAATACGTTTCAACATTAACAGCCTCGTGTTTTTTTGGAACAAGGAGAAAATGGAAGAGTAAGAGGAAGTTTCCAGTTCTGCCTAATGAAAGGCAAAATGAAAGGTTTTTGATTGATGTAAATTGGTGCAGTTTTGTTGACAGCCATGGAGTTAGTGATTTAATTCAGCAAGTGATGTAAGTCCATGGATTGCTGTGTCTGGACTTCTTAAACTGGCAATTTGTCGTGTCTGTTTGTTCACAAGTCCAAATCCTTTGCAGTGCTATTCTGGGCTTATGCAGAAGGGTGTGAAATGTCAAACTGAGTGTTTTTCCACTTGATATTTTTCCAGATTTCTTTTGTGGGTCTGTAAAAATCTAACCATTACCACTGCCTTTTCAAGGATCTTTCTATCTGTGACTTCACTGAGGCAGTCAATTAATTATAGACTCATCAAAGAACAATTAACGTAATCCTAAGGATTTTTTATTTGGTGCCTGCAGAGCCTGGGTAACCAGTTCTGGGTAACCATGCAGCAGATGGTATGAAAAGACACAAGCTTTGGGTTTGTTTTTTTTTTTTTCCTGGAGGAGAAAAAGCCTGGTGAATGACACACATTTAAAGAGAGTCCCTTGGAGCATAGTTGGTCTGTATGAGATGTGGTGAGTGTGGGACAAGGTGCTTGTAAATTAAAATATTAAAAAAGAATAAAATCTGCAAGAGTTCTGGAGTCAATGCATTGTCTTCAGCTAATTTTGACTTTCTCAGTTCTTACTCAGCTCAGAGATGCTGGCAATGACACATCAGCCAAATGAGCAGTTGACTGTGCTGCCACTGACACACAGCTGTGGCTGGTTTGATGATCTGGTGGTCAGATCCAGTAGGTTCAGGCTTCAGGTTAGTGCTCATTAAAGTCAAGAGAAGAGTCTTTTAGGTGAAATAACAGAGGTTGGAATCTGTCAAACCTCTTCACTGTAATTTCAGATGAAACTTCTCTCTGTGCTCCCATGGCACAGAATTTTGGGATGCTTCCCAAAGGAGGTGATGGACATGCTGTCAGTTTAAGAAGCAGATGGCTCATGTGTAGATTTACTTGAATTTCAATTCCTTTATCAGAAAGGCAAAGATTAAGCACTTCCAGAATATGCCTGTTGTAGTTCAGATGTACCCTTATTTCAAAGTAGTTGGTGAAGGGAGGGGAACCTGTTAGTCTTACATGGAAAAAAGTAACTTTTCCATTATTGAAATGTTACTCTGAAAGTCTTACCACTAGTCCTATTATTAGCCTATAGTAAACAAAACAGTTATGAAAAAAATTAGATTAATAAGGATGCTGTGGTATTCAGTCTCCCCCCCCAAAAAGTGGAATTCTGTATTACAAAGTAACAATTCTCATTTCTTCTTTAAAATTGTTTTCTCTTTCAGTCTTTCAAACTGGCTTTTGTATTAACAAAATATTGAGGCGCTTTTTTTTTAAGACTGTGTCATTTGCATAGGTATCTTGAATAGAGAAGTATTTTATTAGTATCCTTCAGCTACCCACATGCCAGTTGCCAGGAGATTTAGAGACATCTCTTGATGTTCCTCTGACTGGTGCTGCTCAGAGCCAGCGAGGCACAGAGAACTGTGAGCCTCAGATGTTAAAATGTGTTTAGGTTCATGTGCGACTCTCTGACTGCAGCTGCATCACCAAATGTTGGGTGCACAATATATTTATCTGCCCCCAAATCACAAAACTACGTTTTCTTCTCCTCTTGAATTTTTCTGCAGCTGTTTTAGAGCTTATGGAGAGAATTTTCAGAGTCATCTAAATGACTTCAGGGCATAGTCCTGCTAACTGTAAATATTAATTAGGAAGCTTTGAACACATTAGTCACATTCTGGTGCTTTTAGGCTTAATTTTTTTTCAAAGCTGATTATACAGTAACTTTTAGAGAATGTTAAACACTAAATAGGGGAAACACAAAACCTAAAAAATCTAATTTTCTTTTAGGGGAAAAAACAAGAAAGCATTAACTTCACACAGGGATATAAAGCCTAAATTTCGTGACTGAGCAGTTTTAATTCATTTCCTAAATAGATTGATAGCTTGAGGGAAGTTTTAGTCAGTGAAAGCTTCATATACGTTTGGTTGATGTAAATGAAATTTGCCGGAATAGATCTGGAACTGCTTTTCTGAAGAACCATTTTCCCTACCAAATTTTCCTCCCACCACACCAGGCTGATGAGTTCTGAGAACACCCTTCTGCAAGCCAGGGAAGAGGAAGGGGTCAAGTACGAGCGGACTTTTGTGGCGTCGGAGTTCATCGAGTGGCTGATGCAGGAGGGAGAGGCTGCGACGCGGAGCGAGGCAGAGCAGCTCGGCCGCCGGCTGCTGGAGCACGGCATCATACAGCACGGTGAGAAATCCAACCAGCTGCACCTGCTGCAGCACTTCCTTCAGCTCACATCACCTGCAGGGGCCCTTGTCTTCCTGAGCACTGCATATTTAGGTTCTCAATTATTTTGGATAGGAGTCTAAGTAGCTTTATTTAGTAAAAGGGTGGCTTTTTCAAAAGCGCATTGTATTAGTTCTGAAGTTGCTTCCTCAAATGCAGAATATGGCTGGAATTTGAAACTTGTAACAACTAAAAATTTGAAACTAATAACGGCTTAAGGATGTGGCTGAAAATCAGGACTCCTACACTTGCAGTAATTAACTTGTAGAATTTGCTGTCTGCAATGTGTGTAATTGAGGTAAATAGATTTGTAAAGATCAAATAGGGATTACAGCCATAAACAAACTAAATTCTGGATACAGGATAAAAATTTCGGAGTTTGTGTATCTCCCTACTTGTAGGCAGAACGTAGCATAGTCTGATACCAGAAAAGCAGCTTTCCCTCTTGGGCATGTACTAGAGTTGTTCTAGTATGTCTGGGCAAGAAAGAGGATATCACTTTTGGTTGAAGCGTCATTGTATTTGTCCTGGTGGTATAATTTCTTTGAGGCAGGAATCAAATATTCTTCATGGTCCAGTGTGATGTGTCTGGCAGATACACCTTCACCAAGAGGCTCCTTCTGTTAAGGGTGGAGGAGACAGAGTTTTCTCTCTCTACTGCCCTGAGGGTGAAAAAATTAACACCCCTGGCATGAAGCCCCATTTTACATATTGTCATTATCTGTTCTCAGTGCACACTGCCCTTCTGTAACCAGGCATTTCCCACCATGGAAGTGGCAGTGCCTCTGGGAGCAATGAAGGGGTGCCAGGAGATGACAACAGGATGGCAGAAGTTGTTACCCACATTACTTAGTGCACAATAGGAAAATAATCAGATCCTGCAGATGCTGCATCAAACCTAATTCTGACAGAGAACAAACTCATGATATCAGCAGGCTGTTAGCACACAAGGTGCTGGATTGACCAGGTTGCTTGTTATTTTGTGCGAAAACCTAGTTTTAATGAATAGAGAAAAACGGGCATGTAAGCAGCCTGCACAGTACCGTCATAGTTCTAATCATGTTCATGGTAACTTGCAATTACCAGGAGCTACTTCTGAATGTTTACAGTGATCAGCTTCCAGTTCTATAATTACTTCTGTGCTTACTATGATTTATAGAGTGCCAACTGCTCAGAGCTTGATGGACAGGAAAGGTATGCCACCCCTGCTCTGTACAGCAGCAATGATTTCATTCCTATTTTTACCTGAACATTTTCTGTGTATTACATATGTGGTAAACTTTCCTTACTGTTCTGGGGTCCCAAACCAGGACACTTACAAAAAAAAGAAAAAAATACAAGTGAGATTTATGCTGACGCAGATGTTCTTGCAGAGAAAATAAAGGCAGGAGTTAACATTTGGTGCAAAGCTGGGTTTTCTTAGTTACTGGAATCTTTGCAGAGCTAAGAAAGTCAGGATGTGGCTTTTCTTGCAGATCAACCATTGTTTCCTTAGCTAAGGCAAATGCTCAGCAGGGCACGTTTGCAGGGAAGTAATTTTGGCCCTGTCAAGCCGAGTTTCAGGCTGACCCTTCTCCTCTGTGGATAGCCCTGGCCATTCTGCAGGTTTATCCCCTGCTCATCGTTTTCTTGTAGTCAAGAGCATGTGCAAAGTCCTCTCTTGGAGATTTGCAACTCATGAAGTGAAGACAGAGTTCTGGGAATTAGTTGATTGCTGAGGAAGTAGTCTTCTCACTTGTCTATGCCAGGTCATTGCTGCAAGGGATTGTCATCCTCACCCAGTTTTTAATACAAACATAACTGAGTGGGGATTTCACAAGGGCTTGATGGGGATGCTGGAAGTAAGGTAAAACTGAATGGTGTCCTTGAGATTTATCTTTTATGAGCAAACATGGTTTGTGCACACTTTCTCCTTTGTGAAAGGAGATTTCATTCATTAATCTGTAACAATTTGTCTAATGTTAGGAAAATTGGTGAAAGTACTGGCAGAATTAACATGGAGCTGGTTTGGGGTTCATCTTAGCAGCTGGATATGATCTGTGCACATTGAAGGCTCTTGTAATGCTGGCTTCCTCTAAGAAGGGAGCTGGAAATGAGAACTTCTAGTACAGAATTAGGGATATAAACTGTAAGACAGCAGGAGAGGTATTCTCTCCCCAACACCCTCCCACCCATCTTACGGAGTTCTAGATCCAATTTAAAAACAAAAGAAAGCTATTTTTCTGTGTCTTAGTATGATAAATTAATTTCTCCATACTGTGCTTCCTTTGTTTTGTCTCTCATCAGCAGTACCAAAATGTTACTTGATGCTAATTGGCATCCTTGTTGGCAGAACCAGCAGAAAGACTCTTGACTGAACAGGAGTGGAGAATAAAACATTTCCTGTCCTAATGGCAATCTTTTTCTAGCAGTATTGTTTGATACCCAGAATATGCAATAAAATACAACTTATTTATTGCCCCACCTAATGCAATGGAAAGTAATAGAAATAGTTACACCAAGTTGCCAATCTCAGTAGTAATTTTCCAGCCACAACCAATTATGCAATGTCTTTTTACTAATACTGACTTTCATTTCAATTCCTCAGAGAAGCTCTATTCTGCAGCTGAGGCACTGTATTCAAAATGGCTTCCTGACACATTTTTCTTCACTTTAATTGGTCAGACACAAACCAGGTTTCACACAGGAAGCAAGCACTGATGCTAATGTTGAAAAGGAAAACAGTGGTTTAAGAGGAATTGTATAAATGCTTCAAAAGCATCACACTCTCAGTTTTAAAATAATCTCCCTGATCTCTTTAGACACATTTCCCCTGCCATGCATGAAAATGATGAAATGTACTGAATTGCTTCCTGTCAAAAATCTCACTGGCCCACACAAATCACTGAGATTAGCTCCATTGGTTAGAGCATGGTGCTAATAATGCAAAGTTGTGGGTTTGATTTCCATATGGGCCATTCATTTAAGAGTTGGACTCAATGGTTCTTGTGGGTCCCTTCTAACTCAGAATATTCTGTGATTCTGTGAAATCATAACCCACAAATCACCATTTTTACAAATAGGATGCAGATTTCCTTTCCTGTGTATTGGTAACCCCCTGTAATATGGAGTAAAGCCCCCATATGTAGCAGGGAATTATGCATTGAGCATTTCTTGAAGGTGGGTGTTGGGATTGTAGATCCTGGTAATTACTTGGCTTTTGATGGCACTGATGGCCTTCATGCAGAATACAGAAATAAAGATTGTGGGAAGAATTACAAGTTTGGTGATGCACATACAATAAAGGCAGGGATAAAAGGTGCACAGACCTTTTCTACAGTTTTCTCAGCTGTAGAAAAGCCCATTTCTAGTATGTGAGGTATGTAGAGCTTGGTAATATTAATAGATAGAACTTTCCTTCAGCAAACTGAATCTTTCTTAGTTCTTCTGCATATGGACAGATTAGCTACTGAGGTCAAAATTCATATGCAACAGGAGAAGTTCTCTGCCAGCTGCTAGCTCCCAGAGAGATCAGGCCAAAGCAAGGATGGACAGTGTGGGCATCCACACATAGTCACAACCCTTTCTCAACCTGGAAAGCAGAGATACTGAGATGTCCAAGAAGAGGGTATTTACAGAGCTCTTTATATATTTGCTTATAGCCCTTGCTGAAGAATTTACTCTGCACCTGCAGCCAAAACAGCACAGCACTGCTGCCATGACAGCAGAGTCTTCCTGTCCTCCTCCAAGGACTCATTGGGGTTAAAAGCTTGAGGGATGCAGAAACATCTGCCTGCCTTGCAGAAATTTCTGAAGTCTGGAATCTCCAGTGATAAATAGTTTAAATTTAAAATCTGGTTAACTGTTAAGAGAAACCAGTGCTGTCTTAGGATAGCACCTACAAGTGAATATTTGCATTTCTTCCATGGCAGCAATCAAACCATAGCTCATTTATGAACATTTTTCAATATATTGTGGAATGTAAACACACAGGGATTGTCTTGTACAATCCACAGATGGTACCATGTGTGCTGCCAGTTGAGCCTGTTAGAAATGGGAGCCTGAGCAGCAGAACTCCTCTTCCCATGCCAGGTCACATTCTGTCTCTTTTCTTACTATGGTTTCCTGAGCTGCTGCTGACCTTGAAGTCCATGTGCTTGGTGTAATTTCTTCCCTGGCATGCCCCCAGCACCTTCCCTGAGCAGTAACCACAGAACAGTTCCCTATGAAGCATTTTGCTTGGCTGTCCACTCTGTTCCAGGGGATTGGGGTGCAGATTCCCAGACTCAGACCAGCAGCAGAATAGGCGTGGTGAGGCTTTGCTTTCCCTAATGATTGAGGGGTGTAAGAGTCTCTGTTAGAGAAGATAGCCTGGCTGCTATCTTCTTTGGAGCACATGGTGTACCTAGACTTCAGTAAAGCCTTTGCTACTGTTTCCTGTGGCATTCCATAGAAACTGTATTCCCATGGTGTGGACGGGTGCACTCTTCACAGGGCAAAAAATCGGCTGGATGGCCAGGCCTGGAGTATTCCCCAGGGCTCAGTATTAAGGGCAGTCCTCCTAATTATCTTCATTAAGAAGATCTTTATTAAGGGCAGCAAAAATGACTTTGTGGATGACACCACGTTGGTTGAGAGATTGATCTTCTGGAAGGTAGGAGGACTCTGCAGAGGGATCTGGACAGTCTGGAGTGATGGCCCGAGGTCGATGGTATGAGGTTCAAAAAAGCCAAATGCTGGTTCCTGCACTCAGGTCACAACAACACCATGCAAGGAACCCCATCAAATGCTCCAGGCTTGGAGATGAGTGGCTGGAAATGTGTCCCCTGGAAAAGGAGCTGGGAGTGCTGGTTGACAGCAGCTGAACATGAGCCAGCTGTGCCCGAGTGGCCAAGAAGGCCAATGGCATCCTGGCCTGGATCAGA
>VRYO01001463.1:12106970-12188438 GCA_009812075.1 Sialia sialis | reverse complement strand
AATGGTTGAGCTTCATGATCTTAGAGGTCTTTTCCAACCTAAATGATTACAGTATTTTCACGAATATAGGCCACACCTTTTTCATTGAAGAATCCAGCCTGCCCCAGTAGTGCGGCTTATATTCAGGTGCGGCTTATCTATGGACAAATCCCGTGGTCTTCCCGGCTACCCAGAAGTGCGGCTTATATTCAGGTGTGGCTTATAATCGTGAAATTACTGTACATGATTTTGTCAGAGCAAGGATTTTTTGATGGTAATAAAAATGTAGTAAGGTGTCTTAGACATTATATTTGTATCTTTGGCCTTCACCCTCTTTTAAGATGCCTTTCAACTTTAGAAAGCTTTATTGAGATAATTGCACTTGATCAGACCTGGTGACACGTGTTCTGCTGGCTTAGCACATTAGCAGGTGCTTATCTCCTTTCAAGAGTTATCTTTTATCTGTGAACTTCACTGTGCAAATTACTTTCTGAGATGAAAACAACACTTTGTGGTGACTTAGAACAGTAAATGTGGACATGTGCTGCGTCCCTGTCTCTGCAGAAGTCTTATATCTATACTTAATTTTCCCTTTTCTTTGCAAGGACTCTGTACCTTTACACAGCAGAATTTTGTTTGTGAAGATGATCAGTGCATTTAGTTTTAAGCATCAAAGATATGACGAAATTGAAAATTGGTTATAATTGTGTAAGTGGATTAAATATCTAACAAAGTGTCATTTCTCTTGCTTTTGTTGAACAGCTTTCCTTCTTTTTCAAAATTGCTGTGAATAATGAAGTATGTGCTGCTATATTCACCTTAGGTGTCTAACTGCTTATGATTAGCCGATTATGATCCACTTACAAAGTGAAAACTTGTATTGTATGTGAAATGTACTCTTTCTTCATTCAAGATTTCTCTTTGGAGCCCATTTCTTGGAAATATCAACTGCAGATAGCAGTTTACAAGTATTATTGAAGCACACCATAAATCCTCAGCTTAATTGATCATAGGCTTTCTTCTCCAAAATCAGCACATATTTTTTAAAATAATTTTTCTAGTGGATCTAAAACCTGAAGCACATCAGTCCTTGGGTATATCCAAGCTTTCATTATTCTAAAAATTATAAAACATTACATTTTTACAGATGATGCCTTGATTTATCTCAGTAAAACACAAGCCTTCAGTCAGTTAGTGTATGATGTCCTGCAACACAACTTTATTATGAGTCCTGTTGCCCCCATGCTGGTGCCAGGCAGAAGCACTCAATTGAGTGGCAGCTCTTCCCTGGCAGTGTCCCCATGCATAGGCACAGCAGCCTCACCCACAGTAATTCAGCTGCTCATGCTAAATCTGGAGACCACTTTCCATATTTTTCATGATTTTGCCTTTGCAAAAAGTCAAAGAATAAGAACTTTGTATGTAATTGTGTAAACCTCCTGCTCCTTAGTCTGTCAGGTTCTCATTGTGCTCTTGCAGTTGTCTTTATCTACAGCAGGAATTGATTTGGTTTTTGAAAGAGCCACATGCTCTATGCTTTATGTAAATAACATATGAAAAATTCTTTTCATATTAACTATTGAATTTTATTTTTCTGACAGAGAATGGGTTTCAGTTTTTAATGGCTGCAACAAAAAAAAAAAAAAAAAAAAAAAAAAAAAAAAAAAAAAAAAAAAAAAAGAGAGAGAGAGAGATACCCAGATGGGCCTTTTCATCTTCTGCTTCCCTTGCCACAGACTGTACTTTCCATACTTTATTTGGAAGCAAAGAAAAGCAGTTGGCTATGTTCTGTAAACTTACTAAATTAAAGATGATAAATCCTCATATACAAACCAAAATGACTGCTGAAATGAGTGTGATTCAACACTGGCTTTTCATGCTAGAGTAAGTAATGTGTATTTGAAAATATACTGCAAATAGCTGGAAATACAAAATGTGTATAGAAACATATATCTGCATACCTATTTTAAGGGAGCAGAAATAAAATGTTACTGCACTGATCAGAACATACCACCTTAATAAGAACAGAGTACTCTGAATTTCAGTTCCCAAGGAACTTTTAACAGTTTTCTACTGTAATCCTGATGCTTTAAAGACGGTATAAAAATTGTCTAGATGTTTTTTGGACTACATGGATATACTACAATTCATTGAAACAACTCAGAGAGCCCTCCCTAGCTGTAGCTCAAAGAGCTGTAGTTACAGCACAGCTTTTTTTCTGGATCTACTTACAGTTCCAGGACCTATTTATTTCTGGACATTCTTACTGACTTCGCCTTTAGTAGGATGAGCTGGAACAGCTCTCTGGATTTTGTATTGCAAAGCCAGAATCTGCCTTGCAGTTTTATACAAGGGAGTCAGTGGAAACAAGAGCAGTTCAACCTGAGATCAACTGTTCAAAGTGAATTCCTTGTAATCTAAATAAGAAAAAAATACAATTTAGTACAGCTGCACTGCCAAGAGTTTAACGTGATGGTTGAATACATGCACAGGTGGGCTTATCCAAGGACTGTGCAGCACATAAACATTCATAAAAGGTGGAAATGCAAGTGCAGTGTTTATGCAGTGCAGGGAATACAAGACCCAAGATCCAGGGCCCTGTGCTCACTGAACATCTGTAGTCTCTCTCTCCCTGGATTTGTGGGAGATCCAAGCAGGTGGAATTCATCAATGTGTAAAAGGAAACTAATCTGAATAGGTGCCATGATTAAAATGCATTTGCAGTGCCAGATTAGCAGAAAAACAGGAAGGCTTTGAGAGGAGTGGGAAAAGCATTGTCCAGTGCTGAGTAAAGTGCCAGCCACACGTGTGTCGGTGAAGGCAGAGTGGGAGAGGGGCAGCACAGGAGTGCTGGGTGGGTGCCAGAGGTGGCCAGTGTGGGGTGAGCACTGGCTGAATGCTGCACAGCTGCTCTCTGCAGCTCTCAGCAGCTGCCGGTGTTTGCCAAGCCCACGGACTCACCACTGCTCTCTGAAAGCCAAAGTGGACACACACTTTCACTGTTTCTCTGGCAAGGGACCAAAACTGGCTGGCCAAAGGCCTGAGGCACTGAGGAGGCTGGCTTAGCAAGCCGTGTGCTGTCCTTAGAGAGAGGCATTTTTTTAAGGAACTCGTATTTTATGCGTTGATTTGTTTCCTTCCCTTTTAAACACCGGTTCTGCTTTGGAGAGGGGAGACAGAAAGCAAAATGCTATGGAGTGGGAGCCAGACCCTTCCCTGGGCACACTTTGGGTGCAGATGGAAGCAGCTCCAGCTATGCTCTCCTTCAGATAACCCCCCAGCCCCTGCCAGCCCCTGCAGCCTGTCAGTGTACGTCTCATCATCCTGCGTTTGTGCTTGGCATGATGTTGCTCTATTGGGGTGATATCCTGCCACTCCAGAGGTCAAAACTGATATGGTCATCTGTGACTTGCTATATGAAGGCCCAGACTATTGCAGCCAGTAATAGTGAAGGTCTAGAACGATCTCCTGCAACTTCAAACTGCATTTCACATCATTTTAACAGAGGAAACAACCTCATTAAAAAGATAAAGTGTACTTTTTGAATAGACTGGGGCTGCTGCCTTGTGCAGTCAAAGACTTGGAAATGTGTTGTTCACTGCTGGAAAGAGTTCAGTGCTGCTTTTGTCTTTAAGTGGAGAAAGATATGACATATCCACACTGAATAATCCATACACTGCTCATGTTTTATAGCCTCTTCCTCTTAACCCTAGCACAAGCACACTCTCACACAAACAAGCACACACTTCAATGTGTCCTCTGCTCTCTTGAGAAAAGCTGCTCATCTGGCTCCTCATGGAACTTTGATCTCCTTCCACTGCTCCCTCAGCATGGAGCAGCCATTCCCTGGCTCCAGCCACAAGCCTGCTTGGTGACAGTGTTGTTTGTGGGGACGTGCAGAGCAGCTGCAGTGCCTCACTGGATGTGTCCTGCTGGGGGCTGCAGCTTTCAGCTGGTAGAAAGCATTAATCACTGCGGTGGAGATGTACACAGATTATCAGCACTAAAAATCATGGGGAATTGAAGTGGTGGGAGGGATTTGGGGGAAAAGCCAGTTATGAAAATGGCCTGATTTTTCAGGCATGAGTCATACCATTTATTAAAATAGGCTTTTGTACTTCCTAAAGCTTCCTCAGTCCTATGAAATCAGTGTAAAGCTAGAATTTCTATCTCTGCTGTGCATCAGCCTCCTTGAAAAAGTGGAAAAGAAAAGGCTGTTTGAGCTCCATGCAGATGCTGGGGTTTTATGTCAGAATCAGAAGCTGAAAGAAGATTTGCATGGATGTTACTATTTATATTTCATGTGTCTGAACAGAAACTGTGAAGCAGCCAGGAACAAGAAGCACCAAAGCTGCAACATTAAGTGCTCCCAAACAGAGAAAATCCAAAATAAATATTGTGATTTTTCTCATCTTAACAGTAACATAAATGGTGCATGACCAGCTAAAACCCTTACCAATGAAATTTGCAAACTCTAGGGATAGATGAGACAGTAAACAAATAATTGAACTCTATTAATTAAGTGGTCATTACCCCAAAAGAGTTGTTTTGTTTATGTATAGCTAATGGTATAACTACAAGGCAATGCATCTAGGAAATGAGAATACAGGCTCCACTCATAGCTGTGGAGCAGTGCTGTGCAGGGAAAGAAGGATGTGCAGGGCAAGAATTATTCCCATTTTATGCAATTTGTGCAGTACAGTGCAGTAGTAACAGTGGGCCTGAGATGTACAAAAAGAACAGCACCCAGCAAGAAAAGGGGAGTGAAGTTGTAACTGTGGGTATGCAGTTCTGATAAGTGGATTTTAAGGAAAGATTAAAAAAAGAAATTTTGAAGAGGACTCCAGGAAGGCTTTAAAGGATCAGAATTTAATGGGTGGTATTTATTCAGTTGATAAAAGAAATGTTTGAGAGTTGGCTTCATGTCTTCGCAGATTTCTTTGCAAAGATTTGTTACCACATGGTACATAACTTTCCAATGAAGGTGTGACAAAATCCAGGGGATTAGCAGCTAAATTTAAGCAAATTCAGCTTTGAGTTGAATCTTTGTTATCTGGCAGAGCAAGTGATTGAAAGCTTGAATAGCTTCCAAAGGGAAGAGTAAAGTGGTCAATAAATGCCTTAAAGTATAAGTAAGCTAATTTTTTTTGTAAGATTAAATGATAATTGTTAAATTCTGTTTCTGGGAGACATTTTGTGGCCTATGTATGTGAGAGATTAGACTGGTGGGTTATGACCTTATCTCCAAAGTTTGACATCAGTGTGTATGTGAGTGCTGGTGCCTTTACTTCCAGGAAATAAATGCCCTTGTGTGCTTTTATGGTTTTGGAGGTTTCCAGTTGCCATATTTTTACTTCACTCTTTTCGGGTGCATTTCTTACTGTTGCATAAGGTGCACATTGTAACATGAACATGTTGCCACCTGAACAGCTGTGAATTAAATTGGAGCAAGAGCCATGAAGTCACCTCAGCTTGCTCTTTGCATCACCCTCATATTGTACAAATGTAGGTCCTGACACTCATCAGCCATGGCTTGACTTTAAAGACAAACTGAAATGGCTGCCAGTTTGTTTTTCTGCGCTGCACTATGAAGGGCAGGGAGCTAATTCAGGAGTAGTGATGTTAATTTCTTTCTAGAGCAGCAGCTTCCATGGGAGGTTCCTGGAGCAGGAGCCTTGTCAGCTCCTCAAGTTTATCTGCTGCTGCTTGAGTCAACACCCAGAGGTAACAACCTCTAAATTGCCTTTAAAGAAACTGCTCCTGGGCAAGTCTGTGCAACCCCCTCTGCATTCTGCCATGGTTTGGAAAAGCTTTTCACTCCCACTTTTCTCTGCTGCTTGCAGCAAAGTGTGGGCTGCTGAAGTGGTTGTGAGCACCCGTACCAGCAGCTCCCAGTTTAACAACCCCTGGTACACCAGTGTAACAAAGCCAGCCTTCTGTGTGTGCTCTCATCCAGCATTCACAGAGCTGTGATTTACCAAGGGCATGTGTGTCTTTCCCTGGCTCTTGCTGCAAGTCAGCCACTGCACCCAGAGTGCTTCCAGAGACAGCCAGCACATTTGCCTCCCCCTCCCCAGCCTCTTCCTTCTGATCCATGGACTGGAAATTCCTTTTTCCACACCTCTCCAGATACACTTAGGCAGAGTCACAGCCTGGACATTTAATCACAAATCATGAATAACTCAGATAATAATAATAAAAAAAAAGAGCCCTATGAGGCACAGTCATAATTTTGGTGAGAGACTTTATCTCATGATGTATGCACAAGGAGGAAGTCTGAGCTATATTGTTCCTATTTATATTTTTACCTTCTTTTTAAATATGTAAGAAATTACTTGATGTTACAAACACATGATATGTGAACTATCCTTAGAAATGAGGGGATTAAAACATGAAAGCCAAGGAGTATGCCAAATTCTATAGTGATGCTACATGTCTTAAGCATTTTGGCTGAAAATCTTTTGTTGTGTAAATAATATACAAATACTCTCCAACACACAGTCATTGGACTTAGCTTTTCTACTTACACTCATTTATTGTATAAAAATTTACCATTCTATGGACTGAAATAGTTACAGTAGAGATTAATGACTTCAATGGAAAACCTAAGCTGTTTTAAATATATAGAAATATTACAATATTTAATTCAAAATAAGTATTTTTATAAAAATGTTTACATTATCTAATTTTATGGTCATAATTGTTGAAGCTCAGAGTGCTTGGCAATGTCTGCAGCACGAGTGTGTGTTTATCTCTGATTATCATAATTTCTGAGTACTGTCAGAGTACTTCAGTTAATGACACAAACAACAGAATAATTTTCGTTAAAAAATGTGGCTTCATAATATTTAACTTGACTCAGAAACCATCCTGATATTTCTTACACTGTGAATGGTTGGCCACAGCAGTTCTATTTCCTAGGAAGCATTTGTGGAGTCCTCTTTTATTTAGATTATGAACCACAATCGTGCTGAATAAGTAAAGCTTGCCTTTTTAGGATTGAGTTTGAGATGGCCTCAAATTTTTTTTTTCTTTAAATTAGGCTATTCTAATAATGGGGTAAGATATTGATAGATATTGCTACTTTTACTTATTATGTCAGTGATCTTGAAATGCTGTAAACACCTACGTACTAACTCTGCCTCTGATAGCAAATCATTTGGGGGTTGTAGGCAGATTGCCAAATCTTTCCTCCTCTACTTCCTTTCTTCAAAAATAGTGATTGTTAGGAAGTGTTGTTTGATAGTACTGCATATGATAGGTATGCAAAATGGGGAGCACAGCAGCAGTGTGTGCTGGCAATAATTAATGTGTCAGAACACAGTAACTAGTTATTTGTGATGCTGAATTGGACTTAACAAAGCCATTTTGCGTCCCTGAGGACACAACAGATTCGGCATCAAAAGGAAGCAGACAAAAGCCAAGCGGCACTGGCTCTTCCAGAGGTGTTTGACAGAACCAGGCGATCTAAGGGATGCCTTACAGCCTACACTGTGCCACTCTGGGGCAGGGGGACTGAGTGACAGCTTGGGCACCAGCATGTGCAGTTCAGAAAGCTCCTCTGTGCTGATTCCTTGCATCCCAAAGGAAGAAGTCCATTTGTGCAGACAGTGGTGTCTCTGACAGAGACCCAGGTAGGCAAGAGACATGCTTCTTTGCAAGATGGTCTGACATCATAAGGCAATTTCTGCATCCACATAGAAGACAGTGACCTGAGGATCATATCTAGGACTGGCAATTTCCTTGTTGTCTGGGTGACTTGACATCCCTGGAGAAGATGTCTGGGCTGGACTTTTTCCTCTTTGAGGTTATTTCTTCAGCTCACAAACATCGAATTATTTACTGGCAGTTTATTGTGTAAATATAGCCTTTTTTGCAAGGTTGTCATGTGTGATGTAGTTCTGTGGAGAGTAACCTGAGGTGTTCAGAAGGGACGAGAGCAAGGAAGATTGTTTGGGGCTGAGAATGAAAGGAAAACAGGCCAGCAGGGCTCCAGGCTCTGTGTAGTGCCTCGGACTCTGCCGGGTTTTGGACCCCATGGTGCTGGGCAGAGAAAAGAACAAGGCAGAAGTTCTGTATTTGCAGCAGGAGGCTAAGTGACTAAGACATGTAATCACAGACTTGACTGACCTCAATGCATACCTGTGTTGTTGTTTATACTTTACACACAAATATCCTCAGCCCACCAGTTCTTACAATTCAATGTTGCAGGAAATACAAATAAACTAGGAAAATCCAGAACCTGGATTCTTCATTGAAAAGGTCAGCTGTGGGAAAATATTTCTGTGGAATGTGATCACAGAAGCTGGGTGAAAATTGAGAAAAATGCTGCCAAACACCTACTGCAGCTATTTTAGATGCTGCAGTACTGATGCAGAGAGTACTCTAGAGAGCTTTCCTGCAATCAGGACCTGCAGGAGTCAAAGCACTTTCAGGACCTGGCGCAGACCTCCATCCAACTACAGCATTTATCATCGCAGCATTGGTCCCAGTGAAGACATAGATGTTGCACTCTGGGAGTAGGCTTGGTGCTTCTGCTCTGATACCAGCTGGGGTTTGTTCTCAGTGTCAATACAGGTTGCAATTAAGGTTTTTGTTCATTATGTAAGAAATGGTTTTTGGCCAGGTGCCTGTTCCCAAACCTTGTGTATCCGTGCGAAGGGGGGAAGTGGCCTGCAGGAAATGTCTGGGACACAGTGTCTGTGGTGAGCAAGACAGAGGAAATACACAGGTCTTGATTCTTTGCTGCCCTGTAGCTCTGAACAAGGTAGCTGGACAGAGCTCCCAGGGGCTGCCCTGGACTGATGAATTTACACAAAACTTGACCTAAGGAGCAAAGTCTGGTCTGTAGCGACCAGCAGCAGCAAGAGGTGTAGAGAGGAATTGTGCACAGAGCTGAACCATTATGCAACCTGTCACAGAGAAGTCAAGCACTTCTATTTCCACTGGGCAATAAAAAATGCGTATCATCAATCAAAGTAGGTTAAAAGGTTCTTCTCAGCATTTGACACTGCAATTCCTGGTTGGTTGTTTCTGTTATAAAGAGTGTGTATTGGAGCAACCTGTGTGCAGCTGACTGCCTTCCTTCCCTTTCTGAGGCTGCCCAGGGGAACAGGAGATCTCTGAGCATTGCATCCTTACAGCAAGGCCTGCAGTGCACAAGGTGCAAATGGATAGGCTTGGATTTCTTTCTACGCCTACCAGGCATAAACTTTGTATCCATTTATTTTCCTAGTGTCCAACAAGCACCATTTTATGGACAGCAACTTGCTCTACCAGTGCCGAATGAATTTCCGGCGGCGGCGGCGATTGATGGAGCTCCTCACTGAGAAGTCTCGCCTGATGCCAGAAAGCCATGACAGCCCGTTCTGCCTGCGCAAGCAGAACCATGACAACAGGAAACACACCAGCTTTCTCTCAGGTGACTCATTAATTATACTGCTGTTTGTAGACTGACTCCGTGGAGTATTAAAAAATTGGGTTTGGACAAGGGGTTTCAGTGTTAGAAAAAAATACAGGTTTGAGTATTGTATGTCCTTGTTCATAGGGATTGTCCATTCATTCTTTTTACCACATCTATAGGTTGCTGGAGTGTATCCGTATCAACAGTATTTCAGATGCTGATCAAAATTTAAGGTCCATGTTCAAACTGAAATGGTTAAAGTCCCCCAAACTCAAAGTAATTTGTCATACATTCTGTGGGGAGTTTTCAAGGAGATAAAGCGAGGGGAAGGGGCCCTGCAGCATTTGTGTACGGTAATATCTAGTAAGAACTGAAAAAAGGGAAAGGAAAACTTGAAAAACATAGTTCCCTATATTGAAATGCCTCTTAGAAGACACTAAAGGAAGCAGTTCAGCTATCCTGGTAGTTACAGCATTACTCTAATTCAGTGACTCTTCTAACAGCATAGGACACACTAACCCATTCCCAATGTTGTCAGTGAAAGCATGGCTTATTACTGAATTTTTAAAAAAAGGAACAGGCAAATGGCTTAACAACTGGTACCAGCTCCCTTTCTCTCTCTGTTTTCTCTCTTCTTGCAGTGAGTCCCACCAAGGAGATAAAGATTGTGTCAGCAGTGAGGAGGAGCAGCATGAGTAGCTGTGGTAGCAGTGGCTACTTCAGCAGCAGCCCAACGCTCAGCAGCAGTCCCCCTGTGCTCTGCAACCCCAAATCTGGTGAGCAGCAGCCTGGCTTAGGATGCACAGCAGCCAGGGTGCAGACAACGCTGCGGGGAGAAGGCGACGTGAAGAATTCCTATCGTTACGCCTAAGCCTCTGTTTCCAAGAATACATTAAAAATTCACAGTGTCACAGGTTTTGTAGGCCAGAGGGAACTACTATCATCATCTAGCCTGAAGTCCTGCTGAACACAAGCCAGATGTCTGCCTCCAGTAATCTCAGTGTCAAGTCCATAATTGTGGTTTGAGCTGCAGTTTATCTCTTAGGACATGCAGTCAGAGGCCTAGATTTGCCTCTTCACTGCCAAGCTCTGAACCAGTTCAAAACTCCTCCTAGAAACATTCCTTTGGTGCAAGTCAGAGGAAGGTTTAACTATCCAGTGACTGTTTGAGCTGCTATGGAATAACATCTCTCAGAAAACAGAAGGCTCTAAAAAAACCTGAGGCAGCATTATTTCAGCCTGTCAGAGACCATTTGAACATTTTAATTTGTTTTAAGTCTTACACTGGTCTGTTTCAGAAGGTAGAAGTAGTGTTGAAGCTTATTTTCCTTTTGAAAGGATTTCCTATCCCATGCCGGAAGGTTAAACACACCCATTCTTCCACAGTTCACTTAAAATTGTTTCTTACTGTACATCTGGGAAGGGAAAAACAGACCAAGATAGATATTGTTTCAGCCACTCTGTTTCCCTCAGAAATAGCCCTGAATATCAAACAGGGCCCCTGCTGCTCTTTGAGTTCCTTATTATTTTAAATTCACTAAGTCTCTGCCAGTGGTGGGGGACTGTACAACAGGGTAGGGCTTCAGTGGGTATGTGTAGTCTTTGCTTTCAGAGGGATGCTGGCATTTGAAGTGATTACAAGAGAGTGCCTCAAGCACTGGGTGAATGCTGTTCAAAACATTGACCATTTTCTCTGGAGATGAGTGAACTAAAGTGTGTTTCATTCCTGCTGTGCAGAGTGGCCATGAGGAAGGAAAGGATATTTTCCCTCTCTCTGCTTTTAGCACATTTTCTTCCCTCTGCTTAAGCTCTGCTGGGAATTCAGTATAGAACTAAAATAATTGGAAGGACTCAGTAGGATCATATGATCACAACCCCCTCCAGGAGATGTGCTGCCCAGCAGAGGAAATGCTGTCAGTTCTTGTGGCCATTGCATCCTTGGAGGGTGTTGCTGTGAGGTATTCAGCACCATCTTGCAGTATGCTCACCTCTTCATTGCCCCTATATAAAGGGTGCTACAGTATCATGTTTGGGCAGAATACCTCTAAGGTATACTTTCCAGAAATGTTCTGATAGCTTTTGTATGGGGAGCCCTTTGTTCCCAGTGCATTAATTACATCCTGGAAATTTTTCTGGGACAGATAAAACAGCATTAATGTGCTATCCATAAATGTGTATGTTATCTGAAGTATGCCAACTATTCCGTTCATTTATGGTTCTGATTTTATATGAAGTGTCAGCCCATGAGTAGTGAGAACAAGTTTATTTTAATGCAGCTGATTACACAACACTGGAAGAAAAAGAATAGGCTGATGTTGCTCTTGCATAAATTTTTTAGAAGAAATTTTCCCTTAGGACTAGTTTTCAAACTGTGAATAGCTTTAACAGACTCATATTTGAAAGAAGACAGCAGTGGGCTTATAAACAGACTGATTTTTACGAATTATACAATTACTGGCAATGTAGGGTTATTTCTCTCCAGATCTACAGGCACAGGTTAACATAAGGCTGTCAGATGTAAATGTTACGAGGAATTCTTAATCCTCTGCTGACTATAAGGAGACTTTGTTCACAAATAGCTTCCTGCTATCCAGACCCAGAGCGTGTTGCTGAACTACGTGCTAATAAACACAAGCCAGAGGTATTTGTCAGACGAGCTGTCTTGCAGGCAAGCACTTAAAAAACACCCAGGTCATGACTTGACCAATCATGTAGAAAAGCAATCATCAAACAAAAAAAAAATTCCTGGAGGTGTAATGTAGGGAGGCACATAAGAGAGCCCTGCATGGATGATTTACCTGATTCTGACTTGTCAAATGAGCACAATCATTCAGTTTTTTCACATTGAACCAGACATGCTCTGCAAAGTGTAACACTGGCTAAATGAAAGTTCATTCAAAATGCATGGGGAAATTAAAAAAAAAAAGGTATTGATTTGTCTGCTAGAATTCTCTCTACTCCCATGAATGTATTAAGAAACTCAAGAATGTCTTCAAATACCATCTGTGAGAAATTTTGTCTCCCACCTGTGACTGAAAAGATAGATACTGTGCAAATTATTTATCACTAAAAGAAAAACAGCTATAATATTAAGGGTGAAGCAGGCAAATGGGGTAAACAGCATATATATTTATGTTGTCCTTTGTGTTTTAAGTATTTATGGACAGATAAAAAATGGTACACAGGATGATATTGATTTGATCGGGCAGAACTTCAAGTTTAATTTGTTTGGAGGAAAATGATGCCATTACAGAGGAAGGCAGAGAGGACTTGCAGAAGCTTACTGGTATTTCCTTTCATTTAAATTCCCAGACACCTGTGAGTTACCTTGTCTGTCCCTGGATAAGATAGATGCCTACAGTTGCAGAAATCTCTTGAAATAATTCCTCACCCAAGCAGGATTTTCTTGCTATTCAATTCTGTGATTCAAACCCAACTCAGATGAAATAGCAGAGAACACCCAATAAGCACACAGTGAGCTGTGAAGGAAAGCTGCTCTGTGTCAGGAAGGTTGATTACTTGTTTCAACACTGGACACAGGAAAAGCCATTTGTGATTTTTGTGATAGTGTTTAGGGGATTTTGATTGCAGACAACAAAGTCTGTTGGCTAAATGCTCCAGTTTTCCAAAGATCTCATAATTTATACTCAGAATTATTCTGCAGACTTTTCCTTGGTTCTCTTACTGCTTTCAAACAAGTCTGCAAGAACTGAAAGCATGTATGGGAAGTGGGGCCAAAAGATGTGTCCCATCACTGCATCTGTTTTATTAGGAGAAACTCCTGAGGAATACTTTTAATGAATGTTTTTTTCTGTACCTCCACAGTATTAAAGAGACCTGTGACTGCTGATGAGCTCTTGATGCCTGGAGCCCCATATGTTAGAAAAACTTTTACGGTATGTCTCCAATATTCTTCTTTATTTTCTGCATGTTGAATGCATAGAACAGTCCAAACAGACATTTTCTGATGGAATAATTAGAGTTTATTTGTATTTGCCGAGGTTTATACTTCAAAATCCCAAACTCTATTATCAGTACTTCCACAAATTTCAGGTCTGATTCAGCACTTGCTTATTCTGCCTTTGTGCAGTGTGATACTTAAAAGGGGTGTAAAATAAAATCATGCCAATAACATTAGTATTATACAAACTCATCTGGACTTGGTGCTCTTGCTCTGCAGGTGTGGATCACCTACCCAAACTGAACTTCTCTAGCAGGGTCTTTCTGTATGATGGGACAGAAAATTTGACTCACATACATTATTAGAGCCTTCCTTTAAAGACATTCTTGAACCTAGTCATTGCTTTTACAGCCTCCTACTTCAACAAAAAATCTTCATTAAAATCAAGAGGAAACATTTGGATAGAGCCTTTCCCATGAGTGACATAGCAGCCTGTACTCTACTATGCATGGGAAGTACAGAGATGTTGAAATTACATCTTGGACCATTTGGAAGTTGCCCCCTTGAATTTCATGGAGCTGCTTGAAAGTGATGATGTCCTTTCCTCTTTCCAGATCGTTGGCGATGCCGTGGGCTGGGGCTTTGTGGTGCGGGGGAGCAAACCCTGCCACATCCAGGCTGTGGACCCCAGTGGGCCAGCAGCTGCAGCTGGGATGAAGGTGGGTTCTCAAAATGGGACGATTTCCCAGGGAAATTTGTGCTGCTCAGTGCCTGTATTTGGGGAGGGAGAGGTGCTTTTGTTTCCAGCATTGAGTGCCTTTGCCTCAGTTTCAGGCATTTGTGCACAGTGAGTTCTGTTGTCTTTAAACTCCCTACTATTTCTTTTCTTCTGTCCTTGAGACTCTTTAAGTCTCTTTTTCACATAAGACTCGTTATCCTTTTCAAGTTGTTTTTTTGATCTTTTCCCTTTTTGAGGTGGATTTTTCTTCACATGGTTGGCTGGTTTTGGTGGTGGTGGTGTTCTTATTTTTTGATGGATTTTTTTTTTTCTTTGCCAATTTTCATGTCTTTTTTTCAACCCTGAACAGTTTTAGCTTCCCTCTTCACTTTCCAATTTATGTGAGTACTGTATGCACCCGCTGGACTTTGCCTGTATAGGAACAGGCAGAGTCAGACATACCTAGTGAAAGTGAAGCTAGCATAGCCCATTGTTCAGTGTAAACCAGTTAAGATTCAAGACAATTTGGGAAGAACAATAGATGATACTTCCATAAAGAGCTGAAATAGCTTTATAAGTGATTTAATAATCAATAAATACACATTCCACTTTTAGCTTTTGCACAGTAATGCAGAACCCATTGACCTACCTGTGGGCTTGGATCACATCCTGCATATATCTGTGAATTAATCTCTGCCTTGTACAAAGAGAAAAATAAAAACAAAGTATTATGTTAAGTACAGATAAAAGCAAGAAAATTAAGGTAGCTGCAACACCTGCTCCAATGGCCAGAAAGATTAAACTATCCATTTATGCCATGCTTTATTGTAGCAGCAACACAGATGAGGGTTTCAGGTGTATTGCACACGTACCCCAGTTTGCCATGAATTTTACCCAGCCTTCTAATTCATCTCTCTTTCCCATCACACTCATCCCAGTTGTCTCTCACCTGTCTATTCTCACCCACCAAGCTGGAGGCTGCAGCTCCAGGGATGCACATCCTGCATGGTGCAGACCTGCCATGGGACCCTCGTTACAAGTGCAGGACAGGGGTTTCTGCTCTCTGGCTGCTGATTCTTTTTTAAATGGAACTTTCAAGAACATACTGTCTTTGAAACTTTTTTTTTAGTACAGGTAGGCAAAACCCCTGGGACAGGGAAGGGCAGCTGCAGAACTTGTTGGTGCATGCAGCACCCAGACACAACCTGCTGGCAAAGAAGCTTGAGTTCAGAGGGAGATGGAATTTTTAAAATATGTTTTATATAACACCTAAATATAATTCACAGTTGCAATTTTTATGAAGAGTATAATTTTCAAATAATTAGTGTGCTTAAAATGTAAAGGGCCCAAATTTAACAATTATTTACTAATTCATGGGTATATTCTAGATCCTGAACTTGAGAATTTAGTATTTTACAGCACTTTTTATTCTGAATATAGAAGCTAGCAGTAGAGTGGAGCAATTCTGAAACCTGACTTGTAAAAACAACACTGTGGTGTCATGGGTGGGGTTGCAGAGGTCTACCTGAACCATGCAAGATTGAAGAATGCAAAATAGCTCACTGTCCTGAGAGGAACAAACAGTGCTGTAAAACTGGAATATATTGCCTTGATTTTACAGGAGGACAGATCTGATTCTTTTCAGTGCTGTTATCTTTATATGAAAGAGTTTTTCAGAGCAGAATTGCACATAAAAATTTGTGTATGAGATGAGCCGCTCTTTAGACACAAAAATTGTTGCCCCATTTTTGGAAATGATGAATACCTTTAGCCAAGTGAAGAGATGGTGTTTTTCTTTGAAAATAAGGGCTTTTGTTAGAGGTTCCCATGGCAATAAGTATGTAAATCATAGTGCAGTATTTGAAATTTTAAAAAATCTATGTCACTTAATCCATCTGTTTACAGAACTCCTCAATCTGGAAAATTTAAAGAAATCAAATGACAGGCTTTAGATGACAGTTCCTTGAAATTAAACATTCCCCTGTGTAGAAGCTGCAGGAAGGGCACTTTGAAAACAGGCTGTTGGGCACGGTAACTTCTGTTGGGCTGGTGCAAGAGGCTTTTGTCTGCAAAAAGAGTGCTGCACCAAAGAAGCACTAACAAGGAAAGTTGGCTATGACGAAAAGGGCAAGAATTTGAAGAAGAGCCAAGCCTTGGCGTTGCAGTTTGTAGAAAAGTTCTTGGCAGTAGCAGCAGGGATTTTCCTCCTAAGAAGATGCATCCACTCTACTTGTTTTTAGAATGTCTTTCTTTGCAAAGCTTGTTGATTTTGCACTCGCCTGTTTTGCAGAACACTATTTTCCTGTCTTTACGTTATGCTGGACATCCTGTTGAGAGAGGACTTCTGCCTGCAATCTCATTTTAGGGCCTTGGTTTGTGCATTTTAAATTCTACCATGTATCACAGAAAGCAGTAAACATTGCAGGCTCAACCTACCTGCTGGACTTACTGGTGGCTTGCTTTCAGTTTGAGCTTGCCTGGGTTCTTGGCCTGCTCAAAAGTGCTGTGAATTGGGAGTCTGAGTAGAAAACTCGGAGAGCTGGGGACAAAGCTCTGACCACCCGCAGTGGCTGTGGCTGAGACACGTGGGCTCTGTGACACACCTGTATCTCAGCAGGGCAGCACTTGCCATCTCCTCTTGCCGGAATTTTCTGACAATTTATTTCTGACAAAATCCCTGCTAGCATGACCTGCTAAAGCTGTGTGAGAGGCTATAAGCCTTAGGACTTGATACCACTTCTGGGGCTGGTAAATAGGATTATCACTCACAGTCTGAAGTTTCAGGTGTGAATCTGAGAAAGTAATTCAATAAATATCTAGTCAATTAACTTTATGGAAGTATTTTTGGACCTGGTTTGCTGAAGTGTTTGCCTGTGACAGGGTTGTGAGGAGAGTGGTTGGTTGCTGTAAGTGCATTAACAAGTGGGAGCTGGAGGCGAGGCGAGGCTATGAAAGGAGTCAGTGTTGCGATGCATTTTCTAAGTTATTTGCAGCTCTCTTAGCTATCTGCTGTCGTCAGCAGTGCAGACAGGAACAGCAGGATTTGGAAGTTCCCAGGTTGCTTTAATATTTGTTATTGACTGGCTGAAAAATCTTGTTCTCTGCAGATGACACTGGTACATATTGCCAGATGTCAGTAAAACTAATTTTCTTTTTTTTTCAGTGATTTATTCTCTAAGTTAATTTCTAGTTTTAAGGTGCAAATATTTTTTGAAAAGTTACAACTTGACTTCAAACTAGTGACTTAAATTATGCATCACATTGTTATTTTATGTGTGACATAACACAGAGAGTAATGGAACAAACAGACCTAGCTAAATATGAGACTTGTGAGACAGACAAATTACAGTAATTTCAAGACTATAAGGCGCACCATTTTGACTAAAATTTTGATTGAAACCCAGAAGTGCGCCTTATAGTCCGGTGCACCTTATATATATGGACGAAGTTCGGAAATTTTCCAACAACGCGGAAGTGTGCCTTATGATCCCGTGCACCTTCTAGTTGTGAAATTACTGTAATCGCTCATTTTGCTGATCATCTGTTCTTCCTACTGGCTGAAAAAATCAGCGTCCTACTCAAACTGTTAAAAGAAAGCTATCTGAATCCTTAAACTGATTCTTAGCAAATTATTTATACTGCCACACCAAGGTCCTCAAATCATACAAATTGCCAGTGGCTGTTTAAGCTTTTCAAGCCTAGTTCTTCATTTCAGCAGCAGGGGGTCAGCAGCAGAGAGTTTGAAGGACCATGTGCTGTCACTGGTACCAGTGCCTTCTGTTTGGAGCTCTGTAATGTGCAGCCAGGACCCTTTCAGCATGGTTGTGCTCTCCTGATCTCTAAAAGCTGGCACAAGGAGGATATCAGCTTTATAAATTTTCTGTCTGTGCATTTGCCTTGTGCATTTTTCTTCTGCATTCACTTGAAATGATTATTTCAGGTCCAGTTTCTCAAATGATTTCACTAGCAGAGTAAGAACCAACTCTCAAGTGTAGTTGAGTTGCCACTGTGTCAAGAAGCCAATGGACATCACTTTATCAAGATCACCAAGCCCATTTCATGCAATCAAAGGAACATCTGTACTATCTGATTAGTCCAAAGAATTCAAGTACTGCCATAATAACAACATATTACAGACTTGTAAGATGGAAGACTAAAAAGCACACATTATAAGTGTCCAGCAGGGTGAGAAACAACCCAAACCGTGTGATGTTAGAGGAAGTGCCAATGCCTTGTATTCCTGCAATTGGAAGAAATTTGAACAGTGAGATTCTTTTGAAGTTCAACGTACCTCAAGCTGCAGAGAAACACAAAACCCATTTGATGGTCCTTGCCAGCCTCAAACATGAGGATTGCTTAACTGTTTGGCAAAAAAGATGTCAGTCTAAAAATCCTTTAAAAAACCTTTTCCCCAGGAAAAGTCCAATTTCCAGTCTTATACAGGATAGTGGGAAGGGTAGAGAAGCATGGATATTTCAGGTGAGAAACTCCTAAAGGCACCCAGTGGGAGCTTGAAACGTGGGGTTTAAAGGTACATGACTCCATTTACCCCTCTCCATGAAGTTTAGGGAAAAAGAAGATACCTCAGTGTTTGATGCTGGGCCTCTAGCCCTTCAAAGCACTCCACGGATGCTTCAGTGCTAATTGAAGGTATCTAAAGGGTACTTTCATTTTTTCATGGAATAGAGCTTTAAATGAGAAGATGGAGTAGGCTTGAATAAATATTTATGCTGTGCACTAGCATATGGTGTTGTTCAAGCAGATGCAAATCAGTCTTAGAATTCGTATCTTATACCAACATGTTACTAATTGTAGAAAAGCATAAATTACACGAGTTGCCATCTGTTTTCAATTATAGCATGAAAACACTGAGGCAGGTTGGGATTTTCCTTTAGCTCTGTTATCAGCTTGCTGCTGAATTTGATAATTACATTAGAGTGAGTTGAGAATCGATGTATTTGGTAATGTGAGCACTCAGAAAAAGTTGCTGACAAACTGCTTTCATAGCTTGTCCATAAATAGAGAAGCAGCAGAGCTAAACATGCTTAGTGCTACCACAATGAATGCCATTGCTGTAGGGCTTGAATATAAATGTATATATAAGTTTCAAACATGTCTCTGTAAGTGCTTCACTTTCTGATAGTATTTAACTATAAATTATAATATAAAGGTCCATTCTCCTCCACAGAAATGTGAAAGCTGTAATCAAGCATCTGACTTTAGAAAACTCTAATTATAAGAACATCTAATTTTTTACCATAAAATCAGTCTGGTTTTCCAAAACTAAAGAAAATTCAAAGATTTTTTTCACTCTGTCTTCCACCTTATGCAGCAGTAACCAGGACCTCAGATTTTATCTGCTGTTTTCCATCATGGAGATTGGAGAGTGAACCGAGTAGGGTATCATTAGCCTCAAACATCATTGAGATCATGCTTGAGAAGAGTGGTTCTTACATTACAGTCAAAGAATGGGTCATGTTGGAAGGGACCACAGGGGGTCGTCTGGTCCAGGCTCCCAGCTGGAGCAGGGTCATCCTAGAGCACACTGCACTGAACAAGACCCATTGTGTAAGGGGGATTCCACAGCCTCCCTGGTCAGTCTGTTCCAGTGCACAGTAAAGAAGTCCTTCCCTGTGTTCATGTGGAGCTTTCTGTGCTTCAGTTTTTGCACATTGCCTCTTGCCCTCTTGCTTGGAACCACTGACAGGAGCCTGGCCCATCCTCTTGGCACCCTCTGTTTAGATAGACGTTAATGAGGTTCTCTTTCAGTCATCTCTTTTTGAGCCTTAACAGGCCAAGCTCCCTCAGCCTTTCATTATAAGAGAAATTCTCCAGACCCTTGACTGACTTTGTAGCCCTCCACTGGACCCACTCCATTTTTTTCAATGTCTCTCTTGTAATGAGGAGCCCGGATCTGGACACAGCACTCCAGATGTTCCTCACTAGGGCAGAGTGGAGAGGAAGGATCACCTCCTTTGACCTGCTGGCAATGCTCTGCCTAATGAACCCTGGGATACCTTTTGGCCTTCTTGGCCACAAGGGCACTGCTGGCTCATGGATAGTTTGTTGTCCACCAGGACCCCCAGGTCCTTCCCTGCAGAGATGCTTTCCAGCAGGTTGGTCCCCACCCTGTACTGGTAGAGGGGTTGCTCCTCCTCAGGTGCAGGACCAGGACATTAGGACACATCAAGAGCATAGAAATGGTGAACATAATGTTGAACAGTTTGGTGAACAGTTTGGATGACTTTTTCATTATTATTTATTTAATCCTTAATGGAAATCTTTCTAAAAGAAGAAAGAATTAGTAAGACTGTGCTACTTAGTGGCATAATGATTCAACAGAAGTTCGAAGAGATTAAATACTTGTGAATGTGAAAATACTCAGCTCTGCCATCAACATGAAAAACGAGTTCTTGGCCGGTTGTGTTTGACAGCTTTTTAACATGTATAGCCCTCACCATGTTTTCCTGAGCAGTGAATGAATCTGTGCCTGGGTGTTGCTGCCCTGTGTCTGCCTTCTCTTCTTTGTCTGTGGTCATCATTTGCTCAAGGAGTTTGCTGGTGAGCTGTTGTGATGCCTCCCTAACTGTCCCAAGGTTTCCACTTTCCCTGTGTGTATTTAGTTAAACACAATGAGTAGTTCCCAAAATTTTAATTTTTACCACTTCTACATAGGCTGGGCCAACCCTAAAATCATGTTACTCTTACTACACTGGGATTAATGCCATGAAAATTATCACAGTAACATAGTTCTGTGAGGACTGAGTAGAAAACTCTATTGCACCTATCTCTTCTTGTCTGGGAGTTTTGTGAATTCAGCCCTCTCACCAAAGTAGAGGCTTCTCTAACTGAAGAAAAGCATGGTTTTGAAAGCTGCGTTGTGTGTCAGTGCCAGAACTTTGTTTAGTTGCCAGAAAGAGACAAGGTTTGGCAAATTTCTCCTTTACTTTCATTACAGGCTGCTGCAAATGCAACAAGAGTCTTTATGTCCTTGACCATCCTTTGCATTAGCACAGTGTCTTTAGGTTGGAAATAATAAAAGTTTTTTCCTCAGTTTTGGGAATCCCACTGCAGGTTTGAATATCTCTCTTCTGTCCCTTTACTGTACAAAGCTACTCTGTCCATTTTATTTCTCCTCTGTGTTGGAAGCCCTGTCATTGTTGAATCTCTGTGTCAGGAGACTCTTAGAGACACTGTTCCACTGGGCTGCTGGGGAACCTGCCCCATGGTGGCCACAATGAAGTGATAATTTGGATTTGGAGTCTCCTCTTTTTCCTGTCACAAGCCTCTGTGCAATACTGACCATTTCCCACCAGAATTCTTGTTAAGTGGTTTGAGTTTAAATAGAGCTGAAAAATGACAGAAAATCTGACATATTCTCAAACATAACCAAAACATTTGATGAGTTGATCCATTTTGGCCCCTGTACAGGTTAAGTTTTCTTAAGTTTCTTTGTTTCCTCATGGTATCTGGGGTTCACAGCATAAGGTTCAGGTTTTCCAGTCTCAGAGCAGAGAATTTGCAGACTGAGCCCAGTGACTCCCACGAGCAATGTTACAGCTCCCCAGGTTTCAAAAGTCAATTTGTACAGCTCTCCTCTTTCTAAGCCATCCTTCTCCCCGCTGAAATCTGTGTTTGTATTAACTCCAGACACTTTCTTTGTGACATCCCACCCTGCCACCCCTGCCCAGTTTGTAACTATTCTGCAGACATTTTCTATTTCCAATCCTACTATCTGCCAGTCTCTGCTGATCTTTGCAAAAATTATCCTGTTTTTCTCCACTTTTCACTAATAAATCATCAGACTCTTAATTATGAAATTTTTGTTTTTTTAAAGCCATGATATCTTCTGACATATCAGAATTTCATTCTATATTCCTCCTTTTTTTGGTGGATCTCAATTTTTTTCTGCTTGTTTCCTTGGTTCGCCTTGCTTCTGTGTCCACGGAGCTGTATGAGGATAAGTTTGTTTTGAAGAAATCTCTTCTGAGGCTGCAGAACTTCTGAAGCTGTTTTGGAAGATTAAGTGAACCCCAGCCTTGTTCACAAGCCTCAGAATGCACCGCCACCACTAAGTAGTTGGGTCTGGGACTGTGCTTGCTTCAATGGATAGTGAGCTTGTGTTCTTCTGAGCCAGTGGACATAAAATTGACTAAAAAAACAACCACCTTTATCTTGTACTAGAGACCAGGTGCGTGCTGTGACTAAGTGGAACTGTTCTATGATAAAGAAATCAAAACTTGGCATGTGAAAAGTCACATACTGAGGTATGAGGGGAAAGACCCCCTCCCATGCAGTTGGGAACATTGACGCAAACATCACGCCAGCAGGATGTGAACTGCAAACTGCACACACAAAAGGAAACACAGAAAAAATTATTTTTCTGATTGTCAGACTTGATTTTGAACAACAAGATCCATGAAAAGGAATTAAGACAGTGGGAATTCCCAGGTGAAATATAAAAACAGTGAGTTCAACTTTTTGAGTCTAAATTTTGCCTTTAACATCTTCCCTACCCCGCCGCTGAACTTACAGGACACAAGTTTAACAAGGTTTTACTTGCTTGTCCCAGACCCAAATTTTGGCCTGCAGAGTAGTATTAGGCTTCCAACGCTTCTGTGTGATTTTTCCTAAAGACTCTTTTAACAGAGAGGGTTTTACTGGGCAATAAAATAACATTTTTTCTCTTTACAACAACTGAAACCTTATGTGAGTACAGCAAGTTTCATAATATCTCAGAGCTCTTTTTTCTGCATTCACAGCAGTGTAGGTGGTATTAGAATTGAACTTGTTTGTAGGCCAGTCACCTAAAATGCTGTTGGGCAACAAGTGCCCTATTTAGGTCTGTACATTGGCTCCTTCTCATCAATAGGAAATACAAATGCAAAAAAATAAATAAAATCTGCTGCTTAATTATTGGAGATCAGTGGATTTTCTAAATTTAGTTACAATATTTTAATAACTGAGAGTTCTAAAAATTCTTTTCAAGTAAGCGATGTTTTCTGACAGGATAACCCAGATATCTGAACACCCTGCCTTTATGAAAGTGTTTTCTTGTTTTCTGGAGTCTTACAGCTGTAACCATTCAGAAAGAGAGACAGCAGCACTGTAAAACAGGGCTGTGCTTGTGTTTTGATACAACTTCCAAGTTCCTGTGTGGTCTATTGGCCATTGAATGGCAAGATCTAGCTCCTAATGGAACAGCTGGGATCTTACCATGCTCGAGCTGTCACAGGCTCTTGCAGGTCACTCCCAGGTAGTCCAGGCTCTCTAAAGACAGTACTGTCATCTGAAAAACTGATCTGCATAATGCTGAAATCTTGAAAAGGTTATCCTGAGTGTAAAACAGACATAGAATTAGAGACCCCTACAGCAAAAAGCTGTCATTTTGAACTACTTTTACTCTCAACTAAGTATGAAAAGCGTTTTGTATTACTTGGTTTAGTTGCCATGCTCATTTCACTTGATGCTTTGGAGAGTTCCTCAGATGCTGTTGGTTTTACAAGTCCATGGCTATCTCAGCTCTCTGCCCTGAGCGCTCCAAGGATTCTGCTGCTCCCCAGCTGCTGCTCTACTGACTCCTGCCTGCACTTCTCCATCCCTTCGTCTCTTTTCTTGCTGCTGCTCAAGACACAAAGTGGCTTCCTTTCATGGTATAAGCGAATGATTCGGGAAGCATGTTGCATTAAAGCCAAGGCTCTGTTTAGCTAGCCAAACACATGGAAAAACAATTGCACTTTTGTCTGTGCAAACAGAGAGCAGCTGTTTGTCTCAAACAGTGCAGACTGTTCCTGCTCATGACACGCTGGATACGGAGGGTGCTGAGGGTGCCTTGCCTGAGTCTGTCTGCCCCTGTAATTCCCTCGCTCACACTTAGTGACTGTTTTTAACCAATATGGGACTTAAAGGAACTGCAGTTGAGCATAATTATATATGACTGTGTAGGTAAACTGATACATAGTTTTAAAGTTCTTTATTCATATTTTAGCAAATATAGTTTAGTTACAGATATGCCAGAAAAAAAAATAGACTTCAAAAGGTCAACCCAAGCATTAAAAGACACTATTTCTGAGCTCAGATCTGTATTCTTCTGACACTGATGCAGTATTTTACCCAAGCCATCTTGAGCCATTCAAGTTATTTAACATTTTCAGAAATGTTCTGTGTTAGGTATCAAATTGCACTATACAATAAAAATGCTTATAAAGTTAGACATGCAGTCACTGGTTTGCTTTCCTGATGTGGCCCAGCCTGGCTCAGCTTTACCTGTGGGTATTTCTCACTGGGACTCACATTAAGTCAGTGATTTTACACACCAATTCCCAATTAGGGCCATGGAAAGCAGTGACCTATATTCCCCTACTCCACATTTATGGATGGTTTGTGTTCCAGGGTGTTAGGTTCTTACGTTATTACTCTCCAGATATGTACCTTTGTGAATAATTCCTGTTCTCTGTGTCGGCGTTTGCCTGATCACTCAGTCAATCTGTCAGTGACACTCCGCTGCTTGCAGAGCTGAGACTTGTGCAGCCCAAAGGAGTTGCCCTCCAAAGCAAGGGTTGTTCTCATGGGCTGTTAGATCAGCTCTTCTTCCTCTAATTTGTCCACTTTGTTTGTGGAGTTTGCTTAGCAATGGTTTAATTCTCTCCCTGGTGAAGTAAAAAGTACTTGAATTCCCACAGATTCCCATCATTTGAAGGGAGCAAGGGAGGGAGAGACTGTCTGAACCAATGATGAGGCCCTTGAGAATCTATGAGTTTTTATATTATGTGACTTACTGTATTGTGTTATAAAATAGATATTACTTTATGACATGTATTTTTTTGGTGTTATGCAGTTTATAGATTATGATGTTTAATTCTTGTTGGCTTTTTTTTCCGTTGGAGACCAATTTGTTTGGAATATTATAAAATATGCTGCCTCTTTTTTTTAAATGAAGGAAGTATATAATATGTATGTAATGAAAGTATGTAATGAAGCCTTGCCTAGGCAAACCATCCTTACCACTCTGCAGTCACAGACCAAGACAGAGCACAAGAACTGTGAACTTGTATTTTAATTCTGTAAATGAAGTTCATTTTCACCGCTGTGAGTTGTACTGTGCTCTGCTGGAACCCAGTTTCTAGCCCCCTGATGGAACAGTGGGCCAGTTTCAGACTGGTGTAAAGAATGGATAAGAAACACATCTCTCGAGAAACAAAATCTTTTTTATGCAAAGTCTGGATACTTGCCTACTCCTACACCACCCACTCAACATCCAATTACACTTTCACTAGAGATATTTACAGAACTGAACACACATCTGCAATTTATTCTGTTCTTTCCAGTAATCTCAGTTATGGAGGAAAGGCCATAGTATGATTTTTTAACCTTCCGGCAACATGCAAGTGGTTGTGAATTGTGAGGTTCCAGTTTTACTTTACTAATCCTATCAAGATTGCATGAACTCTTCAAAATAAAATACCAAAGATAAAATCTAACTGGAAACATAACTTTTAGGACCTCTGATTTTCATCTCTTTTCCTCATTCCATTGTGACAGTGTAAAGCTTAGCAGAGTGAGAGCAAGAACTTCAGTGCTGCCTTTTATTCAGTGTTTTCTTTTATGTAGAAGTTAGTCTTAGCTCTTAGACTCTTCTGAATGTGGTACCACATTCAGCATCTCTGTAGCCTGGGCTCTTTGCTGAGCATGGGGATTCCTTTGGCTTTATGGCTATGGGTGACCTATTAAAATAGAGAAATCCTGTATCAGCATAAATGCAGGCTGCATGTGTAAGTGTGTAAAAGAAGCTGAGCTCTGCATTCTCTCTCCTCCACTGTTTTTCTCCTGCCTCAGATTTCTCTGCTCTTGTTCTTGGTACCATAACATCTATCTTGCTATTCATTTCACTGGGACTTTAAGTTACCTGAGAACTTAAGGCTGCAGTTTACTGGTCTAAGTGTAAGCTCTCCCAGGAAGGTTGATCCTATCTTCACCTCCTTTTCATCTCCCGCTTTGCCTCCAAACAGATGTGTATCTATTGCCTCCTTCCTCCATCCATGTCAGGCGCATCAAGGAGCTTACTTTGCTGGGAGACAAGTCCTTTCATTTACTTATTTTTGCAGGCACGGGTTAAAAGGATGAAAAAGGAGTGGTGCCTGGCTGTAGTGTGAGCGGTGCCTGGCTGTGGTGTGCTGCTCTCAGAGCTAGCTCAAGGGGACAGGAGCACCTCTGGGGACTGCAGGCACCAAGTCCTGCTATGAACCTTCCTCTCCTTTGAAAGGGGTTCCAGATCTGGATCCACAGACTCCTTGGCAATTCAGGTTGAGTGTATACCTGTGAGCAGAAAGTGTTGTGAGTTCCCTAATCAGATTACTGATTCAGCTTTTAATAAGCAAACACTTTTTTCCACATTTCAACTATATTTTTACACCCTAAAGAGAGGGAAACCTCATTGTCACTATGAGTGTTGTCACTAAGGGTTTTGTGTACAAACCCATGATGCGGTACGTGAGGTAGAAGGTGATGTGGTTATTGGGAAGATTTATTCAAGAGACAGCTAACAAGGCAAACCTGTGTGGTTATCCACTTGTAAATAGCTCTTTTCTAGGTGGTAACAACAATGAAAAGTACAAATGGTGTAGTTTTTTCTTTCTCTGTGACAAAATAACAACCTTAAATGGAAGTGTTAACTTCCACTCATTTCTCAACTCCTTAAAATTTCATATTTCGATTAGATTTTAAAAAATGACACCTTGATTTCCATCTGTTTGCTTGGAGGACAGTGGTGCTTGAGAGGCAGGAGTGGGAGGAATGGTTCACAGCATCTGCAGAAGAACAAGGGGTGTGCAAGGAGGAAAGGATCCCATTGGAAAGATACCTCTTCTTTTGAAATATTGGAAGCTTGGATGTCCCTTCCTTCCTTGCAGAAAGCTGTGTTTCAGATGTTATGTTCTTGTAGCACCTAAGCCTTTCCCAAATTTTGCTGAAACCTGTCAGCAAGACAAGAAAAGCCAAAGCAGCTGTATTGACACTTGAAACAAGCAATAGTAAAGGCTGTATTTTCTTCTTATTTTGCTTTGCTTTTTCCTTCTCGGTTTAGTAACCTTCCCAGGTGGGAGTTGTGTCCGTAGCACAAGAATCAACCAGTGAGTTCTCAATTTTGGAACTGGCCCAGAGCTTTCAAAAGTATCTAAAGTGTGAAAAGTTTGATTTGTTGGGTGTCCTGCTGATGACATCTCCAGGGCACTGACAATTGCAAAATTGCAAAATGTTAACCCTTCAGCCCTGATTTCATGGGTGCCCATCAGGAAGGGTTCTTACTGACAGCATAGCCTGATATTTAATAGAAATCCGGATCTTGTGGGTCTTTCATGCACATAGAAAACAGATGGGTTTGCTAACCACATGTGGAGGACTTTCCTCTGAAAGATCAAGTGAATTTCAGAATATCTTAAGGAAACAATTATAAGTTTGAGCTACTCAAACCTCCCAGCTGATCCTTGTCCCTGCCAGATTAGTAGGACATGAAGAGAGCATTTATTTATAATTATTGAGGGTATCTGTATGACAGAAATTTAAGCAGGCTGTCTCTGTAATGGATTTGATTTTAATTTTCATTAGCTAGAAGAAAAGCAAAAATATTACCATTGGGATATACTTTTCTTTTTGAAATAGTTATATTATCAAGTCTGGTATGAATTCTACTCTGTAAAATAGTCAAAGTACACTTTTTTTGAATACTGTCTCCAACATTTTTTAGTATTTTCCTTCATGCAGTTGCTGTGTGTAGAGTAATATTTGCATCTTCAGTGGAAATTAATTGGTGGCAGTGTTTTCAACATCTCTTTATGCAGTTAATTGCTGATGCCAGAGCTGCTATCAGTACCGAACAGACCATCAAACCTTTTTGTTTGGTTGACCTTGTTGCCATTGAAGGAGAAAACTGGAGTGTACAGGCATAGACTTTCTGCTTTGCAGTTTTAGACCCTGCATATTCCCATTGCTGGGCTAAAGGATAAAGGAGTAAAGTATTAGTGCTGTTGAAAAACAGTATTTTTTCCACTATCTTTACTGTGTCATTGTTTAATTTAGCTTTAGATTTGAGAATTTCAAGCCTACATTGTATTTGGGAACATTGATTGCTTTGATACCTATTTGATCTGCAATTTTAGTAGCATTTGTACTTTCTTAAAGAGTAGTTAACAAACAAACGAATCACCAAAAAAGACACTAAAACCCCACAGTCAATCACATCAAACAAACAAACTAAAAAAGCAGAGTGGATTTCAGACACTAATACTGGCACTGAGATGTGAATGATAAATCCTTTGAGAATTAGCCCCCCAGCTGCTGGAGGGGGGCACACACATTTGCTGCTGTGGAAAGGACAGTCCCCCTCCATCCCCAGCCACACTGCCTCATGGCAATTGTATTCGTCTTCATCTGGATGGGGTTTTTAAAAATTTATCTCAAATTAAGGTGGCTATGTAATCATAGTCATACCCTAGTGTTTTGAGATATATTGTGTGTTGACTGTGCATGGCTGTTACTTGCTTTGTATCAGAGAGGAGCAGTTGGACTCACTGCATCTGTACATTTAAATGTCTTTTTAGGGCAGTCCCAAACAGCGATGATCACTTAAGGCAAAGTCTGCAGTTAGGAGTTTCCGGTTCTTCATAAACTTTCACAACACCCTTCTAAATAGTGTGCCTAGAAAAAGAAAGAATATTTTTAAAGGATTTTCAAAAATATATTACGTTTAAAAAAGTCCAGCAAGCAAGGCTTGGATCTGCAGGGAGAGCTAATTAAAGCCTGCAGTGCAAACAGCATCTGAATATCCAAGGATCTAGGCTAGCTGCCTGTCCTCTAAGAACATTCCTGTAGCATTTACAAATATTAAGGTCATCCTGAGGCAGCACAAACAAAGAATTTGTGACAGATATGCAATGTTTTTATTTAATGATTGGCTTTAAGGTAGTTGTGCAATTCCACACCCATGCCTGCAGGCAGTCCCTGACATCCCTTAGAAGGATCCCACAGTCATCCTCATCTCAGCTCCTGATCAACAGCAGCTCAGCTGTCCAGCCCTGGTGCAGGCAGCCCCCTGTGAGGGAAGGGGCTTTGGTTTGGCCAGCAGGCAGTTGTCCCAGCAGGAAAATCAAGGGGTGTGGATGTACATCTGCAGGGCAGCTTGGCAAGACCAAGGAGGGGCAGGCAGCCAAAGATTGCCGTGGAGGAAAGAGCAATTACCAGTGAGGGGGAGGAAGGATTGTATAGTTCCAAGTACAGCACAATTCTGATTTTGGCCAGTAAATGTTACGGTAAAACAAATCATTCTCGCCTCTTCTTGACATTTTCAGTGCAATGATAAATAGCATGATGAATCTTCGCTAACTTCTTCCAACTACAGGTTCCCAGCTCCTTTTTGTTCAAATTTAAGCCCAAACTTGAAGTCTGTCTTTTTATGGGGACACCTGGATTTGGTTAAACTTGTGTATGCACCATGGAAAACCCACAGAAAAATAGAGGTGCCTTTTCTGCAATACCTGCTTCCACGAGCTGCTGTGTCCAATGGCGGGAAATTGAAATACTCAACAATAAATGCTTATTGCCGTAATACTGAAATATTTGAAGTCAGTTAAGAGAGGGTTTGTTTTTTTGTGCGTGTGTGTGTGTGTGTGTGTGTGTGTTTGTTTTGTTGTTTTTTGGGTTTTGGTTTTTTTTTGTTTGTTTGTTTGTTTGAGCGTTGCTTTATTTAGCTATTATTAGTTCTGTGGTTTTTAGATCACCACATCCTGCCCAACAAAATGGTTGGAATTTATTCTGGGCAGTGTCATTTCTTGAAGTCTAAAGGATAAAAAGGGATGGTTATCTCTTGTGAAGCTCCTTGGAGTGCAATGAGGAAATGAGCAATAAAAGGTTCTTTGAGACTCTTCTAACTGTAGTTTATCATCTATTATAGTTACTGATGTGTGGAAACCAACAGAAATATTTTACATGTTTGTAGTTACAAAGCCCTTAGCAGCTGCAGCTATGAGCTGAGCACTCACAGCTTTTTGAAATGTGTTTTTATAAATATAACATTAAATCATTGTGTTTTTGTAAACCAGTCTCCTTAAGAGAATTCCTGAGATAATAATACATAGGTTGTCATATTCAGTCAGGGCTGGTGAGTGGATGCTCTCTTGTTCTTGCTTGTTTTCTAATTTCAGTAGAGCAATGCACAATATGAGCAGTTTTGGGGCAGGATCAATGATGACTAAAATGCACAAAGCAGCACTGCATTTCATTTTCTCTTGCTGGATGCAGTGCTGAATGGGAAATCAGGGTGGGGAGAAGAAAACTGAGTGAGTTGAGGGCAGTCAGCATAACAAAAGGATCAGAACTGTGCAAACCTCTTACACCAGGATTGGAGGACACAGCAAATTTATCCACATTTCTTTATCCCTGAAGAAACCAGGTCTGGAATTTGCAGAGACAGCCCTCAGGAGCACTGGTCAAACTATTACTGTAAGAGAGCTTTCTACCCCCAGGGCAGTTGGTTCTTTATCACCATCTCCTATTCCTTATGGGGCTTCTCCTGCAGTTTTAGGATGGGACTGTTCTGTGTATTGCCCTCCCCTCTGCATTTCTCTTCTCATCTTGCCTGCATGGACTTCTTGCATCTATCCTCGCCACTGAGAATGATGAAACTAATAAACCATGTGGATGCCCTGCAAAGGAGGGCACAAAGGGAGCTGTTCTCAGCCCGTACGCTTTGCTGGTTAATCGTACCGCCAAGGGCATGTGATAAAACAAACACGTTGAGAATGCAGACATGTCAGCTCTTGTCTTTCACAAGATATTCACTTTTTGGCATCCAGATTGCTTTCACATTGTGCCTGTACCATCTGCATGTACACATTGCAGCCCTGCTGTGGGTGACTGGCTGGTCTGAAAGTCTGTTCTGAAGGTGAGGGCGTTCCCCAAAGGGTGCTGAATGCCCAGGCCACGATGCAGCATGCATTTAACCATTGCCTCAGTGAACCTGGCCAAACATGAGTCCCATGCATTGGGATTCCAGTAACTCAAGAAGTCTGAGAATATGCTGCAGTAAAACAAAGATCAGCCTTTCAACTTCCAAGAAATGCTTTAAGCCAGAAGAGACAATGTTGTTTCTACAGGTCTGTTTTAAATCAACCCAAATATTATTATAGAGCCGGAGCTATAATTCAATAAAACTTGATACAATCTTGGAAAGCCACAGAAAGTATTAGGAAATACCACTGGAAGTTGAGACCTACAGATATTGCAATAATCTGCATTTTAAACTAAATAGACATGCCAATTAAATATTAATTGGACACACTGCAAAGCATGATGGGATACCTTTAAAAAATCCTGAACATTTTGAATGCTTTGTCTGTATGCAAAAACTGAACCATTTTCTTAATGCTACTTACAGCTGAAATATTCATATATAGGAAAGATTACTGCCTTGGGAGTTTTACTTAGTTGTATCACTGATTGGTGGTCATTTAGGCTACCAGTAAGACTAGTTCCAGGATCTTCAGCTCTGCAGAGGAGTTCTGAGGGTAAGGAGTAAGGTCCAAGAGTCTACCATCCTTTCAGGGGCTGCTGCTGCCACTCTTCCTGTAAAGAGGCTTCAAGTAGCAGAGATTAAAGTAATCGGTGACATCTTTTATGAAATGTTGCATTTTTGGATTGGGTTTGCTTTCTCTATAATTTTTCTTAAATTGATAGCTACATTCTGTCCATTTTGCAGAAATACAAACTGAGTTTCACCACACATTTTACTTGAGAGGGAAGTTAGTTGGCACTTAACAAAAGTTAAGTGACTTGACATGTGAGAAAATCTGCTTTAGTGCTAGCATTTAGGACACCAGAGTTGCTTCCCACCTCTCCCACATCCATTTCTGTTTGTGCTTCTGCCTTAATAGGAAAAGTGAAAAATCACAGACTGATAGAATTGTTACTGCTGGATGACACTTGTTGGTCTAATAGAATCAAATCCAGCCATTTACCTGACGCTGTCATGTTCACACTAAACCATGTTCCCAGGTGCCACGTCCATACAGGTTTTTTAACACTTGCAAGGATGGTGGTTCTCCACTTCCCTGGGCAGCCGTTCCAATATCTGCCCCCCTGTTCAGTGAAGAAATGTTTTCTCATATCACAGAACCAAATACGTTAGAAAGGACCTCCAAGATCATAAAGTCAAAGCTGTGACTGAACACTATCACGTCAACTAGACCTGGCACTAACCCTCCTCTAGTGCAACCTGAGGCTGTTTCCTGTTGCTCTGTCACTTGTTACCTGGCAGGAGACACCAACCTCCACCTGGCTCCAGCCTCCTTTCAGGGAAGCTGTAGAGACTGACAAGGTCTCCCCTGAGCCTCATTTTCTCCAGGCTGAACAGCCCCAGCTCTCTCAGCTGCTCCTCATCAGACTTGTGCTCCAGACCATTCCCTAGCTCTGTTGCTCTTCTCTGGAGACACTCCACCCCCAATGACTTTCTTGTAGTGAGGGACTCAGAACTGGACACAGGACTTGAGCTGTGACCTCACCAGTGCTGAGTACAGGGGACAATTCCTGCCCTGGTCCTGCTGGCCACACTGTTCCTGATCCAGGCCAGGATGCCACTGACCTTGGCTACCTGGGCACAGCTCAATTACTCTCAACCAGCACCCCCAGGTCCTTTTCCAAGGGCAGCTTTCCAGCCACTATTCCCCAGCCTGTAGAACTGCACGCCGTTGTTGTGACCCAAATACAGGACCCAAGACCTGGCCTTGTTGAAGCTCATAAAATTGATCCCAACCCATTGATCCAGTGTGTTCATATAAAATAAAGCATACTTGTTTCATAGCTTCTTTCTTACAGATTAAAGGTGACTTACAGGTAAGATAGTCTTCTAGTAAATGTATTGTTTCCATTTAAACATCAAGATGATATTATTATTCACTTAGGCTCCATATTTTTATCATTAAAAAATACAAATCTAGACACTACACGTGTTTTGAACCTTTTTTCCAAACACGGATGTTATAATTAGATACTGAAAAGTCTTAATGTTTTTGAGGAATCAATATTGTTTTCTTTTCCTGCATATTTTGACAATGTTGATGTGACTTTTTCTCTGTTTAAGTGTTTTAAGATGTACTGTGATGTTGGTCAGTATATTTCTGTCAAGACTATTTTGCTTGAAATTGACCTATGAGCATACAAAACCTCCAATGTTTGTATTTGTCATAGCTTTTACAAACAAAATACTAGCATCTTTGAAATTAATTAATTAGCCATACTTGGTTGAAGGAAATTAAAACCAGTCACAAGGCAGTGACATTTTAATCTGTCCTAGTACTGACTTAATCTTCCATGATATTATTTCTTAAAACTTGGATCCATTTGGTTCATGTTATACCATTGGAAGTTTTGGCACTGAATCTAGTGAAGTCATCATCCAGACCTTGGTGCATATGATTACCAAGAGCTGAATAAAATGATTTCTGAGAAAGCATTTAACACAAACTGAAGATAACAGAGTGCAATAGCTAGAGCTGTCTTCACATAATCATAGAATGGTTGGATTGGAAGGGACCTTAAAGATCATCTTGTTCCCAGCCCCCTGCTGTCAACAGGGACACCTTTCACTAGGCCAGATTGCTGTAAGCACCATCCAACCTGGCCTTAAACAGTTCCAGGGATGGGGCTTCTCTGAGCAGCCTTTGCCAGTGCCTCACTACACTCATAGTAAAGAATTTCTTCCTAATATCTAATCCAAACCAACTCTATTCCAGCTTAAAGTGTTTCCCCCTTGACCTGTCACTCCAGGCCCTCGTGAAAATAGTCCCTCTCCATCTTCCTTGTGAGCTCCTTTTAGGTACTGGAAGGCCACAATAAGGTCACCCAGAAATCTCTTTTCCAGGCTGAACAAACTGTATTCCCTTAGCTTAGTTCCTTGTAGAAGAAGTGCTCTATCCTACTAATCATTTTTGTGGCCTCCTTTGGACTTGTTCCAATAGTTGTTGTCCTTCCTGTGCTGGGGACCCCTTAGCTGGATGTTCCATATTGTTTGCAAAGCACCATTGATACCATAAAATATCATTGATATAAGAAAAAATACAGTAATTTCACGATTATAAGCCGCACCTGAATTTAAGCCGCACTTCCGGGTAGCTGGGAAGACCACAGGATCTGTCCACATATAAGCCGCACCCGAATATAAGCCGCACCCTTTTTTTTTTCAAGTGAGGACCCATGTGCGACAAAGTAACGAGTTAGTAACAGAATCGCTCCAGCGCAGGGTTTGGTGTCTGGCTCAAGTTGCAAACAGTTTTCATAGACCAGTGAAGGCTTTAAAAGCAGCCCCAGGCGCCCGCGCCCTGCCGCCGGCCCCGGCACTCCTGGCCCGGGGCTGGCTGCCGCAGCCCCCGCCTGCTCAGTGGCAGTGGTGGCAGCACACTCACCAGTGCGAAGGTGGTGGGGAGGGGGGAGCCCACGTGCCACAGTGGCAGTGAAGACGGCGGCGCCTGGGGGGCAGGGGAGCCCGCATGCCGCCGCGACAGCGAAATGGCGGTGCCTGGGGAGGGGCAGCCGGCGCACCACTGTGACAGCAAAGGGAGCTGCGCCCGGGGGGCGTGGGAGCCCGCACGCCGCCGCGACAGCGAAATGGTGGTGCCTGGGGAGCGAGGGAGCCCGCACGCCACTGTGACAGCAAAACGGCGGTGCCTGGGGAGGGGCGGCCGGCACGCCTCCATGACAGCGAAGGTGGCAGCGCCCGGGGGGCGAGGGAGCCCCCACGCCGCCGCTACAGCGAAGCGGCGGTGCCTGGGGAGCGAGGGAGCCCGCACACCACCGCGACAGCGAAACAGCGGTGCCTGGGGGGTGTGGGAGCCCACGCGCCGCTGTGACAGTGAAATGGCAGCGCCTGATGGAGGGGCAGCCCTTGCGCCGCCGTGACAGCAAAGGTGGCAGCACCTTGTGGCGGCAGAGGCTGCAGAGGGTCCCCGCTCGCAGCAGAGGAGAGGTGAGCAAGCCCCGCTTCGCACGCTCCGCCGAAGGGAGCGTGGGAGCCCCGGCTCGCTCGCAGCAGTGGAGGGGGTAAAGGTGGCTAGTTCACTCATGCGAAGGTGGCAAAGCCGGGCTGGCCTTGCCAATCCAGAGGTGGCCCGCCCCCTGCTCGTCAGTGGCTCCGGCTCACCGCCCACCTGGCAGCGGCTCCGCTGCAGCTCTCTCCCTGGCCGGCTCTCACTTCCGGGTTGGCATTTCACTGGGATTTGTCCATAGATAAGCCGCACCTGAATATAAGCCGCACTACTGGGGTAGGCTGGATTCTTCAATGAAAAAGGTGCAGCTTATATTCGTGAAATTACTGTAACATTGTTATAAGAAAAAAATGATTGTAAGAAGTGTGGGAGGGCTTTTAAGAGAAGCAAATGAGATGATGTGAAGAGTTCTGGAGGTTTTGTCTGTGCAGGAGTTTATTTTTTATTACATCTGTGTAATTAACCTAGCACAATAAAGTCTAATGTGTAACTCATTTTGCTGCTTGCTTCCTCCTCAGGTTTGCCAATTTGTCGTGTCTGTCAATGGCCTCAATGTTCTCCATGTGGATTACAGGACAGTAAGCAACCTCATCCTGACTGGCCCTCGAACAATTGTGATGGAAGTGATGGAAGAAATGGAGGCCTGAGAAGTCAAAAAAGCCTATTACTGGACATTTTTGTGACAAATAGCAACAGCCATGGAGTGGCAATGACACAAGGCAACAGAATGTTCTGTGTCTAAAGAGATGATTTTGCTTTTAGGGGAGGGGGCTCTCTTTCATTTAACAATAATAGCACTGGTGATTATGCTAAGATGTGAACAATAGATACCAGCATATTTTCACTGCGGACTTCTCTGTGCCAAACAGAGGCAAGATCAAGGTCTTATGTGGTCTGTCCAGCCATGGCTGCATTGGCTGGACATGGACATCCAGTCCAGCCCACTACTGGATCAAAGCACTTCAGGAGGTGAAAGAGCCAAGCGCTGTGGGGTCGGGATGTCACAGATGGTTTCCATGAGATACTGACAGTGATAAACATTGTCCTGGTGTCCAGCTTTGTCCCTGGAGCACGTGCAGTCACAGTTACTCTCTCCTTGGGTTGAGGGACAGCTGACTAAATCCTAGCTTGATTATAGGCAAACACAAGCGAACTGCAAATGCATGAGAAAAGTGTCTGTGCTCTGTAGAGGATAGTCTGGTATGAATGTTTGGCCTGACAGATTACACGGGTTAGTCTAGAAGGAAAAGGGTAAAACATGTGGTACTTTTACAGAAACTGCCATTGAAAATTGGTCTTTTGGTTTCAATACCTGTGTGCTGAATTAGATAGGTGCTTGAGTATAAAATACTGATTTTGAGGTTTTTTCCATACCTGTAAAGGAAAGGTGCCTCAGTCTTGCTATTCATAATTTTGGACACCTTAATTCCTGGAAGAAGAATATTTGTGAGATTGTGGTGGGAAATTCACAGTGTTAGCGTGAGGAATGATACATCCGGATTCTCCAGTAGCAAAAGTACACTTCAAATTGAAGCAATGTACTTGAATGTACATTAAGCTTATCAGCACTTTCCAATCATCCGATGTTTTGCTAAGAACGAACTTCCCTCATGACCTGCATTGACATTATTACAAATAAAATACTGCATTTAAATGACTCTTATTGTTTCCCAAACAGTAGGATTTTTTGATTGATGAATTCATGAAATAAATATTTTTTAAAAACATAAAAATTCCATATTCTGCAGAGCTAGGTGACTCTTCAACTTGATGTTAAGGGGACTGCATGGGGTTTTTTTTGATCTTTGAACTGAATGAGTACACCCTGCTCCACAAAATTTTAAATATATTTTGCAGACTTTCTCAGCTGTCTAAATTTTACAATTAAAGCTTGACTTTCTATATGCACAAATCATTCAGTTATGGGGTGGGGAAAGTATTTTTCCTCAAATAATATTCAAACATGTTTTGTATTAAAAATTGTTCTCACTAAATAAATTGCTCTTTCAGTATGTTTTTCCTTCATTCAAACACTTTTACTTCAGAGATACAGCAAGTCTTCAAACTCATATTCCTGCAGCTTTGTGGGAGGAAGTCCTTGTGTTCTTTGTTTCTGGTTTGGTATATATATGGTTGTATTTTCACCAAGAAAACTTAACATATTCCACTAATATGCAGCGGAGCAGGGAGATACAAAACTGCAGCTGCTTACTCGATACTAACTAGACACAAGACTGTTTGGAGGATTTGTTCAAACTGTTGTCTGCTATGACAGCTCTTAATCCTGATTGTACTCCCCAGAATTTTGGTACACATGTATAACCCATAGTGGGTTACATTTTACAGGTCATCTAAAATAAATATCTGGGCACAAAATGTTATATTAGATTGTAATATGGTATCCACTCAGTTCAGTTGCAAACAGTCTTCTTGTTCCAGAAATATTTCAGTATTCTATAAGTATTTTGAGTATGTGAATCCCGGAATGCTTCTCCAAATATTTCTATTTAATTTCTATTTAAAAAAAAAATTCTCTTTTTTTCTTTTCTTTTTTTCCCTTGGGTTGTTCTGGTGGCTTAGCCCCTTATAATATAAATTCTGCATGCTAGGCTAAGTTAAATATTACAATTGAAGGATTTTCTTAGCAAAATGCTAATGATTCTCTCTAATGCCATCATGAGTTCGTCTGTATTACATTTCTTGCCTTAGTTAACATTCTGCTAGAAGTTCTCTGTAGCTTACAGATAATTAAGAAACTGGGTCAGAATTTGGCTTAATAATGCATTACCGAGTGCACTTCAGACTGGAGCAAGAAGAGTGTCAATGGGGGCAGGGAGAAATCTGTGCATTTCATTATGTTACAGATTGGAGATGGCATTTTGATTCACAAGATACATTAGTCTCTATCACAATTTGAGCACAGCTACTTGCCTTCTGTTTAACAGGGATTTCCATATTGTGTTCTCAACTTGACTGACAATCCGGGATTTAATTAATTCTTTCCTTCTTCAACATGACAAAGATACTCAAATGGTCTGAAATGAAATTTTGTATTTTGGAAAAAAGGATGGAAAGTAAACAATTAAGCTATGAAATGTATACTTTCAATTAAATTGCAATTTATCTGCACACAGTGCTGCATATGTTTCAAGACATCCCACAGGAGTCAGTGTCAAACTCTCACGCGCTTGAGAGGGCACAGAATTTCAAATATAACAGAGCACCTTGCTTCCTGCAAAGTGCCAAGGGAAATGTAAGATTATTCATGGAAGTGAGGCATTTCAAGAGATGCATGAATACCACAGTGTAGAATGAAGCAAGAAACCAGAAATTAAAAAAGAAAACCACCCTGACATCAGCAGTAATACCTTCATTCATGTCGATCTTGCAAGATCGTCTAATAATCACTCAAATTAGTGCCATTCCTCTGTACATGTACATTTGCAAATAATTTATGGACATCTTCAAGCGATGTAATATTTAATTAAATTCAAGTAGCAGTTAAGCTAATTGGAGCATTAAATCAGTGCAATATTTATCATGTTTCTTCCTGTTATATTTCCTACAAGATTCATTATTTTTATTATCTTTTTCAAGGTCAAATACCATGTGTATGGTTGCACAGCTAGTCCTATGGAAGGCATTTCATTCCCACAGTTATGCAATAATCCACTTCAGGTGTATCAGAACTTAATTGTCAGCATTTTTGGTCTGCATAGAAGCTGAAAATAAAACTTTCAGAATTAAAAAGATGTGTCATAGCAGCATCTGAAATATGAGTGGGTGTGGCCTGCTGTACCTTCTTCTATGAGATTACATTCAGAAAGAGGTTTGGAATATAGTAGGAGTGTTTTTCAAAAGTTCAAAAGATTTTAAAAGTTTTTTCTTCATTTTCTGCTCATACCCTCATTAATGACTAGAGTGATAGGGATGTGTCAAATGATGTCCCAGAATTCTTGGTTTAATGGTCTTGATCTTAGCATGGTCTTGATCTCTGAGAAATTTGCCCCAGTGTATTTCAAAGAATAATATGAGATCAGAATTTGGTGCCTCTTGGCCTTCAGACCAGAGACAGTCACTATGCTGACTTAATGTACTAACACAGACATAAACAAATGAGAATAGTCTGAGGATTAGGTATAAGCAGCAAATGACTCCTTTCTTCTTCTGTGCTGACAGCTATAATGCATGAAGGTTTCCTATTTCTTACCAAATTATAGGGTAGTGCCTTAATAATTTCAGACAATTCTGGCAATTAAATAGTAATTTTTAATGTTAATTTTTTTTATGGTACAGTAATTTCACAATTATAAGCCGCTCCTGAATATAAGCTGCACATCCGGGTAGCCGGGTAGCCCACAGGATTTGTCCATGTATAAGCCGCACCCGAATATAAGCTGCATTTTTTTTTTTTTTCCCACACAGCAGGGTGGGGGTGCTGCTGAGGGGCCAGGCAGTGCCAGGGCCGCGCTGGGAGGGGCCGGCGGCCAGCGGGAGACGGCAACGCCGGGAGTGGCGGGCAGCGGGAGCAGCAGGAGCGCCACGGAGCGCCGGGGAGCGGCGCTCACTCACCCGCCCATGCAAAGGGATGCAGTACTGGCAGTGCTTGCTCACCCGCCTGTGCGAAAGGAGGCAGAGCTGGCAGCGCCGGCTCGCCTGTGCGAAGGGATGCAGCGGCAGCGGCACTCGCTCGCCCACTCCAAGGGAGGCAGCGCTGGCAGCAGCGCACTGGCTGCAGTGAAGGCGGCCCACTCGCCCACGCGAACGCGGCAAAGGCAGCTCATTTGCTCATGTGAAGGCAGCGAAGCCGAGCTGGCCTCGCCAATCCAGCCGTGGCCCGCTGCCCGTTCACCAGTGGCTCCGGCTCACTGCCCACTCAGCAGCAGCTCCGCGGCAGCTCTCTCCCCAGCCGGCTCTCACTTCCGGGTTGGCATTTCGCTGGGATTTGTCCATAAATAAGCCGCACCTGATGATTAGCCGCACCACTGGTGTAGGCTGCATTCTGCAGTGAAAAAGGTGTGGCTTATAATCGTGAAACTACTGTAAGTATTATTCTAATTTTAGAGATGGGAGAAACTAAAACAATATGTTTTTGTATAAAAAGTGTTTGTCTAATGAAAGACAGACTGAGAAATCAATTGTTGCAATTATGAGTATTTTCTTCCCAGTATGTAATTGGAACTAGATTGCTTGTGTAAGTGAAAAAGCATGTGTATGTCACATACATAAGTACAGTTAGACCAGACTACTCTTCTAATGAAGTGAGAGAACTTCTAACCTTTTACAATAAAATTGTCTTTATAGGTTTTCACAGATCACCCTTTTAAAATATCTTTATCTGGTGAGTGATATGGCTTGTATTTTTCACTTATATGTATTACTTACATAAACAGAAATAGTACTTGCTAATTCAGTAATTCCCTTTGTATACTCACAGTGCAGATAAAAACATCATTAGTGTTCCAGGGAGGCTGAGTGATTTTAAACCATTAGATTTCTCTACAAACTTGTACATAAATAAATATTTATAGGTTAATTTTTAAAAGGAGCCATTAATGCAAGAGACAATTTAAGAATGTCAAAGGATGTCGCAGGAATCAATGATACAATTAATTTATACTATAAAGGCAGTGTTTCATGTATAGCTGCCTACTTTTTGTACTTGCAATTTCCCAGGAAAATTCTGAAACATTCAGAAGGGAGTAGCTATATCTGTCAAACTGAATGTCCTCTAGGAAAATGGCTGTTGTTTTGCAGTTAGGTATCCCCGTGGGAGCTATGAATTTCCAGTACTGTTGAAATTCAGGTTTTATAAGCACACACTTAAAAGGCAACACTTAGGTTTAAGAGCAGTGGTTTGAAGCAGACATTGAAATTTAGGTAGCACAAATTGTAATGTCTCTTCTATAAAGATGTTGCCATATACCCATAGGTTTCCCATCCTATGTCACCATAACTCTCCTTGAACTTAGAGTACAACAGTCTTCTGCTGGCTTTTTAAAGGCCTTGTCAAATACTAATCGTCATTTCTTTCCAGAATTTGCAGGTGATTTACAGAGGAAAACTCTCTTTTTATGTGCTACCTCTTGATTCTGTTCCTAAGGTGCTTCTACATAGACACATGCACAAACTGATCCCTCGATTACAGTACATGGACAACTAGTGGTATTCTGACATTTCAATTAGGCATTTCCATCATGCCTCAGCAGCTGAACTCCTCCTCTCCAGGGAAATGCTCCCACTGTTCCTGCTGCTGCTGCATGCACCCAGACAGACCAGACTGGGGAACACCAGTCAAAAGGACAGCCCACACCCACCAGACTGTTTTGCCTTTACTGTTGATTTATAGATATATTTAATTTTCTTTCCTATTCTACTTATTTTGCTGCATAGCTGACATTGGTCCTGCATTCTTCTTCTAGCTCAATAAATAATTTCTAGAAGACCTTGGTGGTCCTGTTTCCTTTGTATTTTTACTAGTATGTTTTTGAGTGCCTCTTTACTGTGATCACCATCACTAGCTTTTCATAAATTAGCAGGTACTTACTTAGCAAGCCTAATATTTCAGGAAAACAGGTGAGTTGGTCACTGCTTTACAATCAGATATTAGCTTGTGTATAAATAAATCCTCGAGGCAAGAGACCAAAGTAAGAAAAAGCTACTATGAATGATGGAATAAAATTCAGTTTAGGTATAAAATGACACCAAATCTTAAATGACACCAAATTTTAAAGAGTACTTTAAAAAGTTGTGTATGGTTCATAACACAGATGGGTTACAGCTTTCATGGACTTTCTCAGGTTACGGAAACAAAAGGTGAGACCTCCACAGAGTGGTGTTTCCTTTATGCCTCTGGGTGAGCTGCCCATGACTTCCTTCCCTCCCGAACTGGCTGGAGCAGAGCTTCCAACCACAGCTGGGCTTGGAACCACATAAACTCTTCACTGCTAGCTGTAAATTACTGCAGATTTTTAAAATTGTATTTTGTATTCCACTTTAGGTTTTAGAGTTTCACTTATTAAGCAGAAAAACAGTTACAGTAATTTCACAGTTATAAGCAGCACCTGATTATAAGCTGCACTTTTTTTTTTTTTAAGCGAGGATCCACGCGTAACAAATTAGTAACAGAATCGCACCAGCGCAGGGTTTGGTGTCAGGTTCTCAAGTTGCAACAGTTTTCATAGACCAGCGAAGCCTTTAAAGGCAGCCCCAGGCACTCTCCCCAGCCAGCTCTCACTTCCGGGTTGGCATTTTGCTGGGATCTGTCCATAAATAAGGTGCACCTGAATATAAGCCGCACCACTGGGGTAGGCTGGAGTCTTCAATGAAAAAGGTGCGACTTATAATTGTGAAATTACTGTAATTTCTCTGCCTGTCTGATAAAGAAGGGCTGCATTTTCCCTCCTTATGTTTGCAGTGGGACGTGTGATGAACAGAAATACTTTTCAGTTTGTATTCAAGCATGACTCAGGGAATGCTTGTTCTTACCTGCCTTGCTCAAGGCAAACCTCCTCTGGGAAAATTTCATGAAAATTTCATATAAACCTGAGCAAAACCCACAATATGATGCCTATTAGTACATCATACCTGGAAAATACATTGTATGTTCAAAAAATTATTTAAAAAAAGAAGAAAAACAAAGACAAGTTGGTCTGTTTTAAAATTCTTGTTGATGATTTTAAAGTATAAGCAAAATGAGTGTAGACTGCAGAAGAGAATCCATCAGACAGCTGCAGTGAAGGGGTGTAGTATGGAATGGTTCTATCATAGAATGATAGAATGGTTGGGGTTGAAAGGGACCTTAAAGATCATCTAGTTCCATTTCCCTGCCATGGGCAGGAACACCTTCCACTAGACCAGGTTGCTTGGAGCCCCATCCAACCCAGCCTTGAGCACTGCCAGGGATGAGACAGACCCACAATGTCCTATTAAATTTCTTAATAACATCACAGAGAGAAGAAGTATTGTACTTTTATGGCTAAATTTACAATTTATGTTCTTATGCTTGCCTTTTCATTATTAACAAAGTTGCAATTAATGCTTTTGCTTTATGAATATTCAATCCTAAAATACAGTACATAAGAATACAGTAAAGATATTTTTGTTTGGGAAATATCTCCCTTTCAAATATAATAAACTACCCAAACAAAAATATCCTTCAACAAAATAAATTCCATTCACATGATGAAGTAATTTAAACCTTTTTTTCATATATTCTATTTATAAAATAGAATGCAAACACTGCATGTATCAACCAACAAAAAGTACACATGCAGGTTTGACTGAAAAACTGTTTTGTCAATGGAGTCCAGCAATGGGGCTAGACTGAGTGCTTCAGGTTTATTAGCAAAAGCTTAATTAAGCGTAATATTGAGCAAAGCTTGGGAAATAGTAAGTGATTACACTCAGAAGTGCTTAGTAGTGTGCAGGATCAGGAACCCATTTAATTGTGCCCTAGCAGCCTTGCTTTGCCTTCAAAACATTTCTAGAACCACGACAAGGTTTTCTTAAACCTCGTTAAAAATTGGAAAGGAAGAAACATGAAAGTATTTAAGATCTTAATGCTACATTTTTCCCAATGTCTGTTTTGTTGTATAAGCATTTTCAACTCAACTGCTTTCTGAAGATAATGTTTTGAACCCTTTGTTTGTTACTGCAGCTGGGAAGTGTGTGTGTTTTGTTTGTTTTGCCAGAATAAACAAGATCCTGCTGAATATTAAAATATTCAGTATTTCATTTTCTATTACACTCCATCAGGCAAATCATCTATTAAATGCTTAAAAGATGCATTTACAAAAGAGTGCTGAGTTACCGTCTTAATGTTTGATTTTCATGATAAAATGTGCGTTATTGTGTGTTACTTTTTTGTTTCATTTCCCACTGTACATGATTGTATCATTGTTATTCTCCTAAGAAATTATTTTCTGGGTGTTACTGATTCACATTCCTTATAGTATTCAGCATTGCATTTAAATATAAATCCCCTGGACCTTATCTCTTATAATTAGAGAAAGAAAAAATATCTCCTGGTTCAGAAATTTTAATTTGGAAGATGAAGGCACAAAAAACATTTACCTTAACTCTTGCTGATTACTGCTTCTTTCTCAAAAAACAGACAATGCTGTCTTAATTTGCAGAGCTCCAGGAAGTCATGTAATACAGGAATAAAAACTTCATGATTAGGATCAAATTGTCCACATTTTAAAGGCTCTTTGATGGTACTCTTTGCTAGTAGTTATCATGATTAACTCCTAACAATGGGCTTGTGATTGCAAAGATGACCTTTGGCATACAGGTTGATGCAGTGCTCTTTTCCCAGCACTGCAGATAGTGTGAAAAAACATCACAGCAGGGTGATGGCATCTACTTCTACTTACCTAATTGGAATTGGAGCTCAGAAACGAGGGGCTTGGTTCTGTTGCATACACATAAATGTCAAGTGCCATTGAAGATACTTTTAGGGTATTAGAGACATTCTTCTGTAGCAGAGAGCAGCTTCAGGGAAGTTTGTGACCCCTCAAAATCACATCTAGAGATTAAGTCCCAGAGGACATCTTAAATATTGTAGGATACTTGAAAATGCGTTAGACACCTATGTGTGAACAACTGAATGACATCCCTAATAATCACCACTTAACATCTGCTAATTCAATTGTCTCACTGATGGTAATTTTTTTGGAGTTCCCAGCTGTAAATTCAATTAGCACTGTTGATGGAAAAGAACATCCTGGCTATCCAGCCAATTCTCAGAAAAGCTGCTGCACGCTTGTATCATGCAGAACTGACTGTGATGATGTGCTGTTGCTAAATGTCTCAAGAAATGTGTCTCTTTTTCTTTTCCTCATGCTTTTACCAAGATACAAAGTGGCCACTCACCCAAAGATCCCTTTGCTTTTGAATTGTCTATTGCCAGTCAAGGGGACCAGAGCCATTTGTCAGCTGAGCTGTAATATGTGTATATAAATGATCATGTATAATTACTTCCTGTGTGTTTCAACAGATTCTCCTGCTTTTTGCATGTTACTGTTTTTAAGTTGTCCTGGAAAGTACTAATTTCACCCAAGGAGTCACAGCAAGACAGCAATTGCTCCTGTTGGAGAAATGGGATCATAAGAAGGAGACGCAGCTACTGCAGACCCAGCATATGAAAACAGATGCTGCAGCAGCTGAGTGTTTCCACACAAATCTGAGCTTTATTGCACTGCTTACACCATGACAGGTATTGTAGCTCTTGGGAGCCTTGAGGTATTTATGTACCACTATACATCAATGAAGGCTCTCTCTGCTATGTTCCTTGCACAGGTCAGTCACATCTCAGTGTCTGACATATCAGCCTTTGCTACAAGGGGAGTTTCTGCTCACACCTGTAGCAGAAGGGAGCACAGGCAGCGTCCAAACACAAGTGAGGGAATCAAAGTGAAATTTATAGAGAACTTAGGTGCTGACATTAAAAAAAAAAAAATTAAAAACCTCTGTTAACTCATACAGGTGTTTAGAAGTCTATTGGGACTGAAGATTTCACCACTAGTTACCTAACATGTTGCATTACTAGCTGGCTTATACCTCTTCATCATGTTCAAGTTTTTCATGGTTTCCTCAGAGTCCTCCACTCCAACACCCACCACTCTCCAAGTATTATCACATGAGCTCCTAGATCCAGTGTACACAATGTAAAATCCATGTCCTGGATATCTTAGCCCATCAAGGTAGCCTGCAGAGGAGCGGAGCTGAAACTCAGTCTCTTAAACCTTGGCAAGTGTGCAGCCTGCAGGACGGCTGTTCAGTGAGCAAGCAAGGCCCACACCCCCTAATCCAAAGACAGCAGTGTCCCACATTGACTGCACCCCACAGACTCCATCGCTGTGGAAAATTATTTCCCTTTATGCATTTTGAATCTTCTGCAGCCATAAATGTGTTATTTGCAACTTGGTATTTCAGTTTTGGCAGAATCTTATCACCAGCGTGCCAGGTACCCATCATGTGCGGCCAACCTACGACCTCCTCAGCTCCACAATCGTCTTCCAGCTCCTCTCCCAGCTCCTCTTCCTGCCAGGCTGTCCTGGCTGTGAGAGGCTGTGTCTGCAGCCAGCCCCGGTGCCAGGCCCTGCTGGCTGAGCTTGCTGAGGGTTGGACCAGGCCCAGGCCCAGGCCCAGGCCCCGCTCTGGCGCAGTGTGAGGGAGGCTGTGCAGGCCGAGTGTCCCTCGCGCACCCAGAGCCACCCATGTTCACCTGGACACGGCCACAAAAACATCTGCAGTCTGTGAGGGGCTGGGATGGGCACAAAACACTCTCTGCAGCGTGTGCTGTGCAGGATTTGTCCAGCACATTGCTGCCTGTTGCTAAAAGCGAGCATTGGGAAGACCATAGGCTTTTCAAATGAATAACTTCTTACCCAAATAATGAGTATTGCTATGGTTTGCACAGTGTTTCCAATACATATTTTCAGTACAACAACATGAGTTGGAATTTGTAAGTAAATAAGACAGGTTGACATCTTTTGGACTATGAGAACTATAAAATGTGGGTTTCATTCTTCCAAAAAGATGGAGAATTATGAAGAGTTCAGATGTTTAATTTTACCTCCATTAATAATTCTGATTTTGTTATTGACACTAATCACAGACTGAAAGCCCTATAAATCTTACACACTTACTAAGCAAGTGAAGAAAACTAATGCTGTTTAAGAAATAGTGTTGAGAATTCTTCAAGAAAGTGGTTAGGCCAATGACAATACTGATTATAAATATTTATGGTGACCTTCTGTTTTATTTACCTACTGGAAAACCAGAAATAATTCCATTAGGTGTACAAAAATGCTGCCTGACTATAAGATTAGCAGAAAATCACAGTCTGACTCCTTACTGGCAGGCTGATTTTGACAGCAGAAAGATAAGACAGCTCATATTTAGGAGAAGTTATTTTTAAAATTTGCTCTGGACTTGACCACCAAATGCAGCCTTGGTTTAAAAATAAATGCTACTCAACATGAGAAGCACAGATTTGACTATGATGATTCTCTAAACCAGCATATAAAAAAATTTTAAAAAGCCATCAAAAAGGAGACTGGATGTTCCTTATGCCAGTAAAGACTTAACCTGCTCCACTGATATTCAGTGCCACTAAAGCACTGGGTGTCATTCAGGCCCTTGTTTTAATGGGCCACTTTCAGTGTGGTACACTAAGCTTTCACCTAATCCTGTGAACCCAGAAACAAGCTACAGCACTGAATTCTTATTGTGCTCCTCTGAGGAAACTTTACGTACTATAAGTTTTATGACAAAAAGATTTGAGTATTTACAGAATATACATAGCAATCTGAACTTGTCATATGATTGTACTTTTTCGACTTAGCAAATGGCCATAGGTGGATTTTGTAACAAAAAGATAACATAGTAAGAATGTATTACAATGGAGAAACAAAGCTGTTCTTCACTTCTTTCCATTTATTTCTTTTTTTCATTAGTGTACAGGAAATAAATACCTATGTTTTTAAAATTATCAGCAGATATAATGCAGAGAAAATTAAGTTCACACCATAGAGAAGGGCTGAAACATGATTTTAGGAAATCTTTATGCACTCACAGTGGATCTAAGTAAAAGAATACCTCATTACTGCCCATTTTTTTTCTTTGATACAGTACAGAAGCAGCTAATGGACAGATATCTGTATAGTTCTGCAGCACTGGTGGAGACCTGCTCAAGGAGAGCTTCTGGATGTGAGCTGAGCCTGAAGATTACAGAATTTCAAAGGTGCTTATAGCTCACTTTGGAATAAGCTGTTCCTATACTTCCCTTTCCAGTGAGTTTTGCTCTTCATTGTAATGGAACACAGTCAAATCACAGCCAAGCTGCTTTTATCAGTTCACAGATTCAAATTCCTAGACTCCTACAGCTTGCATATTTTAGGTCCAGTGCAGAATTATTTTACTGAGGAAATTTCATTGTCCAAACCCACATTCTCCTGTTCAGCTTCCCAAACTTTCCAGGCTGGTAGCCTAAACAATGACAGAGCAGAGGGAAGACAAGAGGAGGAGTCCTCCAAAGGTTAATATCAGTCAAATAACAGTCTGATTCCCCTTTGGAGAGTGACCTCTGCTACATGGGAGACAGGAAGGCAAGTTATTCCTTCAGCTGGGTTTAGGAAAAAATAATTGATCAGGATGAAATAGGATTGTGGTGCATCTTGATGTACTTGAACTGCTGTCTAATTGTCTGTGTACTCAATCTCTTACACAGGCTAATATTAGCACCAGCAAGCCAGCAAAAGCAATGTGAACATAGAGTCTGTTATTAGAAATTAGCTTCCCAGTGCAAAAGCATTCAGAGTTTTCAGATTTTAAGGACTAATCTGTCAGGTTAAACCTATTTGAAGGGACAAATATACTGATGGCTCAAACAGCAGTAACTCCTTTCCATGTGCTGGACAATAATAATAATATATTTATGATTAACTACTATTTTTATTATTACAAAAAACAACATTGTGAAATGTCTAGTGGCTTAAAGTAGGTGTTTTGACTGTTCTTCCAAGACTGCAAACCTCAGGACAGAGATTTTGATTGTGTAAGACAGGGAAGAATATCTACTAGCCCAGCATTATCTCTGGAGATTATGCTGTAAGAAATACTGTATAAGAAACAAGACACTGTTTTTATTATTTTTTTGTAACCTGTCTGACCTCAAACACTGTGTTAAAACAGGCCACAGAGAAACATTTTTCTGTGCATTGTAAGACAAAAAACGTTACTGTGACCAGTGCCAATATTACAAGAACATTTAAACTATGAATTATGAAAGATACTACCAATAGATTAAAGATTACAATAGGGTCCAAAAAGTGATAATGAAAAGGAAACAGCAAAAAGTGATGATATGGGGGCTATGATACTTGGTCAAGAAGCCTGAGATGACAAGTCAGTCATTACAGTTTAACAAACAAATACTAGAAAATTATGTAGAGTCATGGATGGAGTATTGTCAAATATTTTTACCAATTTTTGTGGAGAACATGGATTGAAGTGATGTTTAGAGCAAGAACCAGATATTGCAAAAAGTTTTTACAACAGCATAAAATACAGTCTCTAAGTGTTGAGACTGAGTGAAGGAAAAAAAAATCGCTAACCCAAAAGCTTTTGAGATGTTATCAGCTTTTTGTGGTTGTAGACTATTGCCTCTCCTTTTTTCTGCTTTCTTATTCTTTGTCACAATACTCTATAATTCTTTAAATCATCAGATCACTTTGGAGCACAGTTTCTGCTGGCTCTTTGTTTAAGGCTAGAGTACACACTTGCTTTCCTCCTGTGTAATTTCCTGTTATTTTTTACTTTATATTTTAGGTACTTAATCATGTTCAGTGGGAAGTGTATGCACTTCCTGGGTGCATGCACAACACAGAACTAATTCTGCAACAGATGCAGGGCAGAAACAAAACAGCCTCTCCTTTATCACAGCAAATCTTGGCAAACCAAATGACCATCTCAGTCTCACGGGGAGCTCAAAGACCACAGGAACTCTTGCAGTGCAGGTACACTGTCTGAGCAGCACTGCAGTCCATCCCACAGCAGCAGCTTTTCCTCCACAGAGGAGCTTCAATGGGTTGGCTTTGGCTGGCTGAGTGGAACTGTTCTGCACAGAAGGGGAGTAATCCAGGTCTGTACAGCTGATAATTTCTTGACTTTTATAATGTAGATCAAAGAGTTGTGTTTTAACAGACACAGTACTTGAATTTGGATCTGCAGAAGCACAAAAGATAGAGGTTTGTGAATATACAGAAGAGCTGTTTATCCAAGACTGCCCCCCTCTGTTATTGCTTCACAGCTAAAAAAGGAAAAATATTTCAAACTGCTGTAAATTCTTCTCATACCTCATAAAGTGAGATTTCCAATATACTGATTTTTAGTATCAGTATTTATTGAAAAAATAAAATGCAAATAAAATAAAACATAAATAAAGTGAAGTACTCCTGAAATATAAACATGGAAAGCATCCTGAATTTCTTCAGTGAGTATTTGAGTAGGGGTGATTTTATTGAGCTGTTTGCAGCAAATAAAAATATTAATATTTCTCTTGGTTTTTCTCTGTTCATATTTTATATAAAATTATTCTAAAATTCTCTAAAATTACATTTTTTTTCTTTTTCTTTGGCAAAGACAAATCTCAGGACCATTTCTCTTTCAGAAAGTTACTGCTAAGGTAAACTCAGTATTTTATTAATGGAAAAATAACTTTATATGTTTAACATATACTTTAAAAATTTTGGAAAACTAAGTCTATTCCTGAAAATTCCAACTGTAGTGCTTAAAATGATTAGGGGAAAAAAGTACCTATGTCTGAATCTCATCATCCACTTCAAACCCCTTAAAAAAAAAAGCAGCAAAGAGAACCAGGCTGTTGAAAACTGAACAAATGAAACAGTTTCATGAATAAAAATTTTGAGAAATATAAAATACTATCTTAAAGGCAAGTTCAGTTTGTGTGTTTATTCAATGGCATAAAAGTGCTATGTGATATTATTCTAGGAGACAACTAGAATTATTTTTAGAGTCTAACGAGCAGATGTTTTTCTTCAAATTGCAAATTAGAAAAACTGAAAATTCAGTTTTTCAGTAATCTAAAAGATGCAAGACCAGATCATCATGTAGACAACATTTAATAAATCTTGTTCCTCATGTCAAATGTGTACTAGAAAAGTACTTGAATAGAGTGAGGCAGACCAGAGGTGCCTAATTGGGTTCAAGGGTGTTCAGTGTAAGAATTCAGTGCAAAAGCTCAGTAGGAGAAAGACTAAAAGCTCTGCTTCTTTTAGGAAATAGCTTAAGATATGTGTTATTTGGAAAGGAATTCTTTCTTGTTCCATATATCCCCTGCATTCATTACTTATGACATTTATTACAGAGACCACCACAGTATTGCTTCCAGCTCTAACTGTTTAAATATTCATTTTAGCCAGGCTTTCATTCCAAAGAAAATTATTTCTTGCACAGACAGCCAGAATCTGTAACTTTTATGCTTATTCAGTAAAACATGGGGGAATCCTTCCCTCATTGTGTTAAGTTGTACCATTGGAAGGCTGCAAATTCATCCACACTGCAGCTTAATCCAGTGAAACTTTTTGCCAGGCTAATGTATTTGTACCTACCCATTTCCAGCTGCTGATAGACCCAACTTCACAAAGTCTGGTTGTTCCTCTTTACTCAGGCACCCTTCCTCCATGCTGGCAGTGTCCCAGGACTATCCACCAGATGCAGTGCTCTCTCAGGAGGGTTGATGAGGTCCCAGCATGTACCCTGGGAGCAAATGGGAGCAGTGCTCACATTAGGACTGCAGCGTATTTATCTTAACTTTAATAATGTTCTCTCCCATAACTTCCTCATAGACACAGTGCTGAGGCATGGACTAGATAAGTGGACAGTGAGATAAATTGAAAATTGGCTGAATCTCTGGGCTCAAGAGGTTCTGATCAGGAGCATGAGCTCCAGCTGGAGCTCAGTCACCAGAGATGTACCTCAGGGGTTCATACCAGAGCCAATACTGCTTTGAGTCTTCATTACTGGACTGGTCAATAGTGGAAAGTACACCTTCAACAAGTTTGCAGATATCAAACTTGGGAGGAGTGACTGAACTATAAGATGGTTCTGCTACCATTTACAGCACCCTCACCAGGCTGGATAAATGCAAAAATAGGAACATTTTGGAGTGCAGCAAAAGGATGTGCAAGCCCCTCCCTTCAGGAGGAATAACCTCAGACACCAGTACACACTGGTGGCTGATTAATTTTGCAGAAAAGGCCCTAGAGTGGCAGGCACTAAGCTGATTCCATCTGAACACAAGAAAACATTTGTGTTGTGGTCAGTTTCTTCCCTTCATTGTGAAGATGGTCAAACACTGGAATAGATCACCCTGGGAGGATGTGGAGTCTCCATTCTTGAAGATACCCATAACTAACTTGATATGGCCCTAGGAATCCACCCTAAATGACCCTCCTTTAACAGGGTGGAGCTGGACTTGGGGTTCTCCAGTGATGCCTTCCAAAGACTCTGTGATCCTGTATTATGCTGCTGAGTCTGGAACATTGCCAGCAACAGATGAGGAAACCTCTCCTCCTTGTTGCAGTCTGAAGGAGAGAGAGCCCTCCCTGTCCAGTGAAGTAAGATGGGCTCCTGGCCTGTGAGCATGTCAGAGAGAATAGCAGTACTTCTCTGAAGCTCTGCCCCTCCAGTGCAGCTATGAGGAAACTGTGGGTGCAGGAATTTGCCCTTCAGTATCTCAGCAAGCTGAACTCAATCTCCCTGCTGCTCACAGACTAATAAGTGGCTGAGCTCCCTCCCTAAATGGATCTGGACAAGCTGCACTTGTCAGAGGCTCAGAAAGATGAAAGTAGCTCCTGATCATGTTGCCAGGCTCATATTGCTATATTTATTCCTCAGACCTGGCCAGAGAAAGGCTCAGAAACTAGCTGAGATGTGGAAGTGTAAACACATGGTAGATAACCTCACCTCCGAAATTTAAAGAGTTCTAATTTGACTGTAGAAGAAAAAGCCAGCTTTACAAAACACTAACCTTGTCATTCTTGCCATAATCTTCTTCATACTGAGAACAGAAAAATGCATGATTGAATGATATTTGGTTGTTTTTTTTTCCATTTCCCTATGATCCTTTTGCCCAGTTTTGCTCTCCTTCCTGCATATTTAGAGGAGCAGGACCAACTCCAAACATAAACTTTTACACTTCAATGGCCATGGCATCAATCTGGTTTCTTCTGCATCCCTTTCACTTATCTCATTATGTGTAATAAGCTTCAGATGAATAGACATAGCAGCTCACTGAAGTGCTGACAGCATTGAAAGTATCAAGGAAAAAAGTATCAAGGAAATGAAAATGACTCATCAGACACGTCAACAAATAATGAAGCAAAGCTGGACTACTTTGACAGTTCCTGTCTGAAAACAGAGATATAAAAAGCCACATTTGTGGGCTTGATATCAGAGAAATAGTTATAGCACAAAGAAAGCCACTAGAAAAAAATACTTCACAAAAGATAGCTACCCTTTTCAAAAGTAATTTCACTGTATATTCATATAAAAAACATAATTGTCTTAACTAATGAAGAGAAAAATTAAAAAGTAAGCATGGCTAATATGTTAGAGAAGATGCATCACTATTAAAATTTTTTTTCTCTATTTCAATTTGGGTAGAATACAGTCCTAAATCCTTCTCTACTCTCACAGTGCATGACTTGCTTCATAGATCATCTAATTACTGTAAGTGTTGACAGACTGATCTTGGCACACCACTTTTCAAAAAGTGCTGTATGTTCCATTATATTTAACAAAATGTAAAGCAAAAGTCAGTTATATTTCAAGTATTATCTCTGTCTCTGTGTTATGGAGTTCTTTGAATAGCAAAAAAAGAAAAATCTACAAATTGCTGTTAGGCCTAGTTTGAGTCATTCAAATAGATGTGCCATAGTCAAGATCTTTGAATGTGACTTGAACTTTTGGGTGCTGGAGAAGAAAAGGCATTTAAAATTGTATATCTCTTTGTACGGAAAGGAAAGGAAACCATATTTTAATTTAGGAGTTGAAAAATGCTAGTTAACTTTAAAAACATCATTTTAATAAAATAATACAAGAATAATTTTAATAAAAGAATACAAGATATGATTAGTTTTGATAATTTCCCATTTGAAAAAATACCCCAAAGTTGATATTCTTATGAAAAATGGTATACATTGCATTCATTATTATATGAAAAAAGTCAGAGAAATATTCTATGTATATCCTAAAAAACAGGAATATGGAAAAAAAAAAGTTAAGGATTGATAATTACTGTGCAATTCTGCCCCACAACTACCAAAACCATCCATTTTTTGGTTTCTGTTCAGTTTGCACAAGTACTGGTGCTGGTGTTCCATTGCTTGGTTTAATCATACCATTAGATATTCAGCCAGCTCACTCTGAGGTCGTGAGCCTACACTAATTCTGTTCTTGTGAAGGATTTATGGAATTGTTTCCAGCTGTATTTCCAACATCATTGCCATGTAATCCTATTTATAGAAATTTTGTGGAATCTACAGTAGCCAAGCAAAAGATGGTTGATTTCTTGCTGGTGTGAATACTTCTAAAATGTGGTGGCTGTAAATAGTTATTCTTTTGAAATCACTGAGACTTGGTAAATTCAAAATAGTGGAAAGTAGATTTATGGGGCAAATTCACAATCAGTAAATTAATTCTTAAAATTCAAAGATTTTTTTGTTTGCTGCTTGCTTTTAATGGAAGACAAGAAGGAAACATTGGTAAATCATTTGTACATTATTTGTGCTCTTACTCTATTTCCAGATGTGCCCATTATACAAACTCTTTCAAGAAACCTTACCTTTTAATTTTTACCTTGAACTTGGGAACAATCGTTTTTTCTTGAAATAATGCAAAGAGATCTATTGTGCCTTTCAGAGAAAGTTGAGAAAATTCAATGGTAATAAGCATCATCAGCTCTAAGAGTGGTCAGATTATGTTAAAATAGAATTATAAATGAGGAAAAGAAAGTGATAATAAAGTCAACCAAATTACACTTGAAAGCACACACTTTGCATAATATTAAAATTTTAATTTTAATTCTGATGCAAACAGACAAAAACTGAAGTATACAGACATTTGAAGGCTACAAAGACTTCTATTTACACGTCAGTGGGATCCTCAAGACCTTTCTTGCTCTAATCACAATACTCCAACTAACTGCAACCACAGGAGGGGGCTCATGGGCTTTGTATACTACATTACAAATCTGGGAGGAGGGAAGAAAAAAAAAGAAAGAGAGGGAGGCAGACTCTCCGAGTCTTCAGGGGCACTGCAAATAGACTGATCCATCGAGGGAAGTCACTAAGTATAATCTTTTTGAAATTCATCTAAGCTTTGATACTGTTTCTCACAGAATCTTCCTGTATTGTCCAGCACACAGCTGGATAACTGAGTTATGGGATGGGTAAGCAACTGGCTCACAGGTCAGGCAAAAAGAGTTACAGTGAATGGGGTGATATCAGACTGTAATTAGTGAGGTTCCATGGGGCTCCATCCTTGGCCCTGTGCTCTTCAACGACTTTATTAATGACCTGCATGCAGGACTCAAGGGAATACTAAATAAGTTTGCTGAAGACACTGAACTGGGAGGAGCTGCTGACTCCCTCGAGGGCAGAGAGGCCCTGCAGAGAGACCTCAACAAATTAAAGGACTGGAAAGTCAGCAAGTGAAGACTAACAAGGACAAGTGTTGGATTCTGCACCTGGGATGGGGCAGCCTTGGCTGTTTGTATAGACTGGGGAATGAGAGGCTGGAGAGCAGTGCCATGGAAATGGCAAGTTGACCAGGAGTCAGCAGTGCTCTGGCAGCCAGCAGAGCCAACATTGTCCCTAGGGGCATCAGGAACAGCATCACCAGCCAGGCAAGGAAGGGGATTGTCCTGCTCTGCTCTGCTCTGCTCTGCACTGGGACAGCCCCACCTCAAGTGCTGGGGGCAGTTTTGGTCACCACAATATCAAAAAGATATTAAGCTATTAGAGAGAGTAATAAAGGAGAGCCATAAAGATGGTGAAGGGTCTGGAGGAGAAGCTGATTCTTTGAGGCATCAAAGCAGCTGAGGTCACTTGGTTTGTTCTGTCTGTAGAAAAGGAGACTGAGGGGAAACCTCATGGCAGCTACAACTTCCTTGTGAGGATAAGTGGAAGGTCAAGTAATGATGTGCTCACTTTTGTGACAAGACCCAAGGGAATGGCCTGGAGTCGAGCCAGGAGAGGTTTAAGTTGGATGTCAGGAAAATATTTTTTACCTGGAGGGTGGTTGGGCACTGGAACAGGCTCCCTCAGGAAGTCATCACAGCATCAAGTCTGACAAAGTTGAAGAAGTGTTTGGATAATGCTCTTGGGAACATGGTATGAGACTTGAGGAGTCCTGCACAGGACCAAGAGATGGACTTGATCATCCTGATAGGCCCCTTCCAACTCAGCATATTCTATAATTCTATGATTATATGTGTTGTTTAGCTAAATGCATAAATTAGAGACCAAGAGAGGTACAAACTGTATCATATTTAACATCAATGAGCTGAACATCTTGCTTCAGAGGAGTTGTTATCTTGCAAGCTACTCTTCTCGACTGGTTTGTGTGTTGGCTGTTGCACACAGCTGGCAGCGCAGTAGAATAACTGCAGGTCACAAGATCTAGGAATCTGCTAGATGCTTTCTAGATCTAGGAATTTTTGAACCTTTGCTATAGAAAACAACTGGACTTAAAGAGTTCCTTTAAAGCTCACACACTTCTGCAGTTTAACATGGAAAGGCATCCATGCACTATGAATTTGGACAAGAATCTGCAGGACTGAGAATCCTACTCAGCAACAGAAAGTCCTGCTTTACACTTAGTCACAGTCATCTCCCTGTGACTCACTGCCTTCTCCTTCCCTAGAAAGGGCTCCTACTTACCTTAAGAATGTATGCACGTGTCTGTATCACCTATGACTGATTCTTAGCTTCAATACTTCAGTGATTTCATTTGTAATTTTATACAGATGACCAGGCATGTTGTAATGAATATTTTCATTCACCTCTTAAATTCTCAGGACTTACAGACTTTGTGAATAGTAGCCTTAATTGTAAATTCAGTAGGATATACCACAGGGCAACTCATATTTCTATGGAAATATAGAATATAGATTCTACAATTCCATGTACCATTGCAGTGTCTATCCATATGGCGAAAAATTTAGTTATGTACTACAATGCTTTTAATCAAGGTTTATACTAAGCCCGAAAAGTGTTGGAACACTTTTATATAAATATTTCCCCAATGAGTCACTAATCCACACATCTCAATAGCTGGCATGGGGAATACTTGCATTCCAAGCCGTACTGTGGAGTAGGCAGCTTCTAAATCATTTATAAACGAAGTGAATAAGGAACTTTGGAGAGAAGCAAATGAGTTAACAGATAGCAAACCCAGAAGACCGAGGGCTCTGGCAAGCCCAGCACCTGCCCGTGGAACGCTGCCCGCGCCCCCCAGCCCTGCCTCCCGCGCACCTGGGCGCGCCCCCGCCGCGGGGGTCGGGCTCGGGGGCGGAGGGTGGGATCTCAGACATCATTTATGCCTCTTCCCTCCCCCCTCCCCTTCTTTCCACCTTCTGCTCTATAATTGCCCGCCTCCTTTCTCTACCCTTTCGCCTTATCAGATGCGGAGCGGCCAGCGGGGAGGGAAGCGGCTCTCCTGCAGCCGCCTCGGCACCAGCAGCCCCCCGTGAAAAGGAGCGGTCGCTGCCCGCCGGCCGCTCCCCGGCTGATGCCCGCACAGGTCGGTGTGCGCTGCGCTTCGTCCCCCTCCAGGGCAGGGGCGAGGCGGGCGGGGTCGAGGCTTGATCGGAGCGCTTCCCATCCACCTGCCCGGCCACCTCTGAGGCGGCAGGACCGGAGCCCCGGAGGGAGAATGGGGCGAGGGAGGAAGAGATGGAGGAGTGGAAGGTGGCGAGCTCAGGCTGGGACGGGGAAACCTCTTTAGACAACCCCCTGCAAAGGGGGTTTTATAGCTGATAGCCATCAAATCCCAGTCAGTGCCACTGCTGGCGTGGCGGAGGCTGTGGCTGCTGCCCGCGGTGCCTCCTCCCTCGCTCGCTCGGTGCCGCGCTGTGTCGGGGCAGTCTCTCCGCCCCGGTCCCGCTCGGTGCTTTCTTCGCGGGGCTGCCCGGGCTGGCGAGCGCGTCCCCGCTCTCTGCCCGCGTCCCCTGGCTCTCACGGGGCCATTCCCCGCCTCAGCTCGGCGGAGTCAGAGAGCTCCCTGCTGTTCCTGCCTTACTTAACCCGGGCGGGGGGCACTCGCTTTCACACGGGGGGGTGCTGGTGGCGGGGAGTCCCCGAAGAGGAGTCGGGGGTCAGGAGCGGAGTCTGTGAGCCGCGAGCCCCTGGCCAGGCTGGGGCCGCGCTGCGGGGCTGTGGAGAGGCGAGGTCCCGGTCCCACCCGTCGTGTCCCTCTGCGGGGCCGGGGCACGTCCGCTCGGCACGTCGGGCCGAGGAACGCGAGCGTGTTCCCGAGCAGCGCGGCCACTCCGCAGCGAGACACCGAGACGGGAAAAACCCCGACGGACCTGCCCGTCCCGGGGACCGCGCCAGGGCTGCGCGCAGGCGGCTCAGCCTCCTGCCCTGGGCTGGGTGCGCGGAGCCGGGGCAGTGCGGAGCGCGTTTGTCCCGCTGAGCGCTCCCGAGGGCGCGTCCTTCCCTCAGGAGGTGTCCTGGAACCCAGCTGGGACAGCGGGGCTCACCTCGTGGCAGGGTTCTTGGCTTGCTTGGTGTCTGCTCCTAGCAGATAACTCATTTACCACGTACTTACTTAAAGATGAAATATATAAAAAGCAGAAGGCATAGGGTATTTTTTTTAGTCCCAGAGGATGTCAGCCACAAGGTGGCTGCAGACGGGGGTTTTCTTTCGTGGTTAGGTGAACCCTGACATGCAGATCATTGCAGAGGTAAACTTCAGGGTGTAGCTGATCCAGTGCTAGTTGTGTCTGTTCCAATAAATCTCGTTTCCCTGGCTTTTCTCTAAAAGCAGCAGTAGAGAATATTTATAACGCAGGATTATGGGTCGGTTAGTATTTATATCTCTTGCTTTGGAGGAGGGTTTATATCAAATGTAGCAGATGGGGAATTCAGCCACACTGAGTGAATATTTTAATGTCTGGGTGATTATGGGAGGCAAGCCACACATCATCGGTGGTAACTGCCTGGAAGAATGCATTGTTTGCTGTTCTTTGAAGAATCTGTATTTACTTGATCTAGGTTGTATTCCTGAGTGAGGGGAGAAGTATCACTACCCAATATGAGATGCACAAGATTTCAGCCTGTTCTGAGATATTCTTGGTTCTTCCTGTTGCCTGTCACTGGCAGCTGTCTACTGACTGTGTCTGACACTTTGGTTCATGTAGTAGGAAACCTGGGAACTCTGCACATGTTTCTGAATTCTGTATGGAGGATGGGTCTAAGAACTCTGCATAGCCATACATGAGTTCCCAGTGCATATCTTTGATTTGGGATCTAGGTATTTTCCTCTGTCTTGAGAGATTTATACTATGGGAGATGGATTCAAAATATATGTTTAAGCAATATGAAATTTGTTCATAATTTGGTTAAAACTTTGATAACCTCCTGTGAAGATGGAATTTACAGTGTATAATCCCCCTATCAAGCATTGGAGTTGTATCAAGCATTCATGACTGTGATTTGTGACAGTAGACCTGCCAAGTTCTGGTTGCAACTATAGCAGATTGCAAATACTCAGAAGGGGATGTAGGTCTCATCCTCTTCTGCTTAGTAATGATTGAGGTATTTCAGTCTGCTTTTTATATTAGATAGTGGATGAACCACTTGCTATGTGCCTTCAAGACAAGGGAAACATGGAAGGCTAATACAGTGATGGTATGTCAGGAATATTAGAGAAAATGGCAGAGGAGGTAAATGGGAGAAACCTGCAAAATAGAAATGCATAAACCAAAATTTACCCAAGTAAGCCTTCAAATGCTCTTTGCTGACACCAAGAAATCTACTGTCCTAGGCACATGTTGATGTTGGTACTATCTTTAAGTTAACTTCTCTGGTCAGGTAAATTAACCACTCTGAAACTTGCTCTTTGGCACCATAATTGTTTCCTGTAACACAGCTAGTTCACCTAGTACTACCTTAAGTGTTCACCTACTGCTGCATTCTAAAGTGTTGATTTCCCCTACCAGGTTAAGTTAGCGTAAACGGTTTTGGCCATGATATTATCTGCTGTAGGTGCAGATAGTATAACAGAGAGCACAGGATAAGCTGAATAAAGTAGAAAAAAGAAAATGGACAGTGGGAAGAGGATGCGAGTTCCTTCAGAACAAAGTTCTTACTTTTTAAAAGTAAGAATCATAGATATCTTGGTAAGATTCTTACAAAACTGGATTGTATAGGAATACATGTTCTACTTTATTATCTATAGCATACTCTATTTCCAATGCTTGTGTATGAATGACAGAGAATATACAATTTCTTTTTATGTGGGCCAAGTTTTCAAAATTGTTGAGTGGCCCAAGTGGGGTTCTTTGTCCATTTCAGGTAAATTGGTCATAAAACTGCTGCCAGGAAAATTTGTCTCCACTGATGTCTGTGGTAAATTCCTTGTTGTTAGTTTGTTTTGTTTGCTTGGATTTTTTTTTTTGTTTTAATCAAATCCACATTTTGCCCACAATTTTCATTAAAGTGGATGCTTTCTCTTTGCCTGTTTAGTAAGTCTTTTTGTTCCATGTGTTTTCAGACCTGCTGATACTGTGTCTATTGAAGGGAAGAAGATGCTTTGTCGACACAAGATACAGAGCTGTTTTCTCTTGGCTTTTCTAGCTGTTACAGCTTTTTTCATCAGTGATGTCCAGGGCCAAGGTAAGTTTTAAATAAGAAGATGGAGCTTTTCACTCTGATGTGCAGAAATAGACATTTTATTCCAAATGCCAAATTTCTCCTTAGTAGACTGTGAATCCAATAATTTTGAAGAGAAGCAGGAATTTTGCTGTTGAGCTCAGGTAGCAGGTGGGAGTAGAATTATATCTTCATGTGTGCTCTTTGAACCCAGTGTCTCAAATAGCATAAATATTTGTGCAAATTCGTGTATCTCAAAATGAATTATGAACAACATGGTTTTACTCTTATTTACATGAAAGTACTTACCAGAAATTGTTCATATTGTCCTCTATGTAATCAAGTAAGTTTGAGCGATCAGCTATGTGAAGCTTTTATGGAATATAAATTTTTTTCTCTTTTGAAACACTAGCTGTTGTAGTGCTTGTATCATTCCATATTGCACAGATCTGTTAAATGTCACAGACTACTTCTGAAAATTAAAATCTCCCTTGTGAGTATTAAAGGATACTGCTGGGATTGTTAGGCTCACATACTTGTTGGATTGTATTGATAGTGGCTTGACTGCTAGAGAAAATGTATCCTACTGCTTGGGGAAGGAGGGAGGAAGAATACCAATGAGCTTTTATGATTTCTAAAGAAAGGCATTTCTCTCAACTTTAGATTTCTGTAATCCCTTTGATATGAGATTGCATGGGCATAACGGGGAGTAGAATTGGATCCTGGGGTCTTTTAAAGCATTTTGTATAATGTGTTATTCATGAGCGCATTTGGAGACTACTGGCAATGTGAGGCTTTCAAAATCCTGATAATGCAAGTAGCAGTGTTGTCTGGTCTGCGTGGCACTCAAGGGCTGGGGAAGCATACCATCTTGGATGTCTGGAAACCTGTGAACATTTTACAAGCTTCTCCCTGAATTCAGGGACACATATAAGCGGTCATATTCGATGTCGGCGATGTGAGGTGAATCAAGAAATGTATGTTCCCAATGTCCAGTGCATCATTCTGCTCAGAAATTAGGTCCAGAATGTTTGTGACTTACTGCGCCAATAAAGCCAAGCATATGGTTAGTCTTTTCTCTGTATTTCAGTCCTAATACATATGGTTAAGATTTGTAAAACAGGACTGGAGATTGAGATCTATCTCCAGAAAGTTTTGTGAAATTCCTTGATCTTGGAAAACTAAATGACTCTCTGCCTTTTTAAAACTTTGATTCAGTCAGTGATAGTTGGAAAGTTTTTTCCCTTTAATACCAATACAATGGAGTGAAGGTCAGAGAGGTTTTTTTTTCCACGGTAATCACACTAGCAGAAGCTAGAGTTGGTGTACTTGATGAATAAAGAACAATACTTCCCCTGTTCTTAGACTCTTTCAGCAAGCATCAGCTATGGAATGCTGTCAGCAGTGGGATATTAAGCTAAGTAGATCATTGCCTTAGCCCAACATGACTGTTATTCTATTGAATTCGGTGATATGAAGTCTCTGTTCCATGTTCACAGAAAAAAAATAGCTCTTGGTACACTAAAAGTAATAAGATGTTTCTCAAATTCTTTCTTTTCTCAAGGTTGTCACCTCTTGAAGTAAGCTCTTCATGCAGCTGGCCAACTATTTACAATTTAATGTAGTTTATTTGTCTGTTTTAATCAACTGTATACTCTGCCAAGGTGTAGGAAGAGCTGGCATTAGTTCCAGCTTGTGCTTCCTTCCTTTGGCAAAGATGCTCAGGTAAAGGTGTGTAATGTGACTTCTTGGAAAGGAGAATATGTTTGTGAGACTGAAGCCAACATGCCTGAAGCTACAAATTATCCCTTCAGAGGAGCTATGTGGCTCTATCTCATTTTTTTCCCTACTGCCTTATAAACCACATAATGCTGTTTGGTTTTCACTCCACAACAATTATTTTTTCAACACTGCTGTTTCTTCCCCATTCAATATAATGTATAAATAATAGCTTTTGTCTATTTATGTTCTTATATAGTACATGAAAATAGTGCTGGGCAATAAAAACACTTGAGAATTTTTCATGTATTTTTAAAGTAACTTGCTTTGAGAGTTTTTCTGTGTTTAAAGATGGAAACTTTTCTTTGTGTAGCAATGATTTTCATGTGTTACTACTGTAATTGCAAAGTAATTGCAGTGCATATTAACTTGTTCAATTATTATGACAACAGTTAATTGAAAGCCACAATATTTAGTTAGTATCCAAACTTAGACTGTTGGATGTCTTGGAGAATTGTCCATAAGCAATTTATTGTGTTTTTTGTTTCCAGTAAGAGTTGAAAGTAAGAGTTATGTGTTTGGAGTGCTAATTTACCTGGTGGCATAAACCAAAGCCTTGAACTTGTCAGTTTTCTTTTGAGTGACTGCTCTAATGTTGCTGACAGCCATTCTTTTTGCATTCCTGTAAAACCACTTAAAGAGATCTAGCTACTGATTTTTATCAGTTAACTGACTCAGTTTGGATTAATTTTTTTCCCTTTCTGCAAGAAGTGAGATTTTGTTCCACAGACAATAAAGGTCCAAAGAAATAAAGATATCCTCTTCAGGTTGGTGAATGCGTAGTAATTCCCATCAATATTCTGTTGTCTGTTCGAGTGCTAGATTTTTAACTTCATTAGTTGTATGTACTTTTCTATGCCAGAATGTTAGTCTTTGCACAACTAGGACAGTTCATTATCTGCCTAGTGAATTATCATTTTCTTTCTTATGGTTTATTGCTGTGTGGGAATGTCCCTTCTGTTGCACTGCTGCCTTTGATACAAAAAGTACCCAGTGAAAATTTACCAGTTATGTAAAGACTAATCTGGCACAACTTTTCTAGTCTTTCATATTGTAACTCTGTAGTATACAAAAAACCTTCTGGTGATTGTGTCCTCCTTTGCTTGTAAGATCTGTGATTGTTTTTAGGGGCTCATATAATTTACCTGTTTTGGTGATGGCTAATAGCTGTTAGGCCAGAACTATGCTTCTTTGTTAGAAGGTGATTTCATAAACTGTCAAGTTGAAAGTAGAATGGAAAGAAATGACAAGAAAGGAAGAAGATGGCAGAGAAAGTGAACTCCGAATTTCTAAGACCTGATTGGGGTTTTATTTTTTTGTCAGTCCTTGATGTTACTTCGTTGCTCTCTGCTCTGCTTCTTAATCCTCATACAAATTTACCATTTAATCCAGTAAAATCTGCCACATTTTCACACTTGCATACAGCCATTATTTAAAAAAATTTCTATTCCTGAGGCAAAATAACAAAAGGAATTATTTTTGTGAACTTCTAGGTATGATTTCTCACTCTTGTTCATTCAGCCCCAATTTATTGTGATTTATGTATAGCTCAAAGAAACAATGAATCTTGAGAATGAATTAAATGCTGTAATCCATAATTGCAGTCTGCTTGGCTTTGAAAACTTCTTGCCATAGTCTGTCATGTTTTTACAATTATAGCATGCTGAATGTTCTTGCAGAAACCTGCCTAGCAAAACATTTTGCAGTACGAGGGCCAAATTTTCAAAGAACTGATGTTGTATTTGCAGTGATTCCTGCACGTGATCTTTCTTTCTGAACTTCAGGGAGGTGACAGGCAGACTGAAGATGAGGTCTGAGAAGATTGTGCCCAGCAACTGAGGAAATGCATGGGTTGGGCATGAGCCCAGTGGTCTGAATCAGAACAGATTTGAGTGTGTGGAGTTCATGTGCTGCTTACTGTTACTGTCCCCTTGCCTCTCTTCTTGAGCTTGTTTTCTGAGGTCTTTCAGAATGCACAGTTGTTATGAAGTTGTTCCTCGTACTTATGTACTCTTTTTTTTGTTCTGGTGTTCAGTCCTTCAAGGAAGAGAACTGCAGAACCTGCTCTTGGTCTGACAAAACTGCCACTTAGGGAATGAGAGGTTGGATACAACTGTATTAAACCTCAAGATTCTTCCTTCTAAGATCCAAAATGTATTTAATAGTAGATGACATGAAAAAACACACACCTCCAAATCTCAGAAAACTACAACCTGCCTTTTTCCTTCTTTATTCCCCCAGGCTGCTGGAAAATGTAGCACATAGGAAAAAGTTACTGGTTCAGGACAGGTCTTTGGCTGCTGCTGGTGCCAGAGCTGCATTGGCTCTAGCAGGTCAAATGGAGAGGTCAGAGATTGTCAGCCAGCACATTCTGCCTGCTGACTCAGATGCTCCATGTGCTGTAATCCTTAAATCTCAGAAATATCATGAGACTGTTGGCTTGTTATATCTAAAGGACCAACAGACTGTGGGCACAAGCCTAGTCAATTAAGAATAGTCTTAGCCTTGGGGAAAAGAGATTGCCGCTTGCCTGCTTCAGATTAATTTTCCTGATTTCTTAGACTTACTAACAGAAACCTTAAGGATGTAGTGGCAAAGGGACCAAAGATTTGGAAAAGGAAGACCGCTATTCAGGGGGCTGTGGAGACAATGGGAAGAGCAGGAGTAAGGTTGGAGGTGTTAAAGGTTTTCTGGCCCTTCTCTTGTTCAGCCTCTGGGTGTCTTCCCTGGCTGCCTTTCCCTGTAGATCAGTTTGTTCTCTGCAAGCCAAATTCTATTCAAACGTATGAGGATTTCCTCTTGTTGACAGCCTTGGATAATCCAGGCTGCACTGCCAGCTGCTGTGCTGCAGTTGTGCAGTGAAGAAGGGATGTGCCTCTCTTAAGCAGAGTGGAAAGGCTTTGCAGAGTATGGTCCAGTATCAGTGGAGTTTGATAGACCAGTGGGATGCAAAATTGTGAAAAACTAGTTTATGTGCAGAGACACAAAGCTGCTGATATTTCCGTAACAACATGGGGCAGTTTTTCCATTTGTTCTTGTGTGGGTTCCTTCACTGATATATGGCCTCTTGTTCATTTCATGCTTTTATTCATTCCACTTGCTGCTTCAATTTGAAACCTAGGTGATGGCACAATATAAACAGAAGCCAAATTTGTACTTACCATCCAGATTGCCCCTAAGTCTTGACTTGCCTATGCATGCCTGCTAGTCTTGATGAGACTGAAGCAGTGTTTGCAGCTGCAAAGCTTTGTGCTTCTTAAGCCACGTTTGCAAATTGGGCAGCTGCTGTTCCCTTTGCCTTGTGCATGCCTGTCTTTTCTCTTGATTATTCTCTCCTCACAAGGATTTGAAAATTTGGCCCTGGATGACATTGTGGAGAAATGCCCACAGTTATGAGAGGTCAAGGAGTGTAGGTCATGCATATTTTCAGTTTTTGCAAGAGAGCAATTTAAATTCCCATATATTAACAAAGAGCATTTTTATTACCAGCTTTGCCTGCTAAATTAGTGTCTTAACATCTAACATTGTTTGTCTTTCTGTCCTCTGCTGTTAGGTTGTTTAGTTTGTTTTGTAAAGAGATAAATAAAATGTTTGTCTGAGGGAAGTAGTGTACTTGGGGTTGTCATTTTACAAACTAATAAACAGTTTTATGTGACATTTTAAATAACTTGCATCCTTTACCATTAAAATTTTGTATTGTCCTCCTGTATGTGTTTTTGTTTGTTTAAAATTGATTAGTCTATTTGAATTTAAAGTGTTATTTTCTTTCCAAACTTGCAGTGTCCCCACCAACAAGACTAAGATATAATGTAGTGAGTCCTGACAGTGTACAAATCTCCTGGAAAGCCCCCAAAGGGCAATTCACTGGATATAAACTTCTTGTCACTCCAAGCTCAGGTAAAAGTCTATATGTTCTCTTTTAAGGTTAAGGAACTGTCTTCTTAAGGCATAAGAGCTTTTCAGAGTTTAGTATCATCCCCCACAATGAAGAAATTGGGACCAAGCTTTGGATAATGAAGAACTGGCTGGCCAACAGAAGAGAGGTTGATTTCAGTAGGATGGTCAGGCACAGAAAATGCTTTAGGTAGCAGAAGTGGGTCAATGCTAGTTATGCCTCATGCGTAGTCTTTGGGAATTGTCATTGACCATCTCTTTACCTTTCTTCCAGTGGGGTGTAAGGAAGTCTAGGAAGGCTTTTCAAGGGAAAGCACTGGAATCCTAATTCAGTCAGCCTTTAAGGTCAATCTTCTTGTCCCTTATCCCTTAGTGAGCTCTCCTGAAAAGATCAGAAAGAAATAAAAGAAACCAAGCAGTCTTTAGAAGTTTTTTGTATGAAACGTTGAAAAGATAGACAGCAAAGTGGCTGTATACTTCTATACATTTAAAATTAAATTTAGATATGGAAACAGTTTTAACATACAGCTAAAATACAGCTTTGTACATATTGGCATGCAATCTTTGTAATTAAATGGACATAGAAATGTTTAGTATTCGTATTTATACATGGGAATTTCTTTGCCCAAAGAAAATTGGCAAAGGGATAATTCAGAGGTGATGTGGGTACAGTCAGGTCAGAACTGGCAGCCAATCACAGAGTGAAAGCCTGCAGGTATGTTACCACTTGACAGATTTTTGTGAGATGTTTCTTTTTTTTTCTTGATGATTTTGCTGGACACCATGGCTGTTTCATGAGGGCCAGATACAAATGCTAATCTTAAGAATGTTTCTGTTTAAGAAGAGTGGTTAGACTGCTTATCTTGTTGCTCTTCTGGGATGTTCTCTGGCCTGGCTGTATGAGTAGTCCCAAAGGTGGAAAAAGTGGGAGTGCTTAGGTCATGGTAGAGCTTCAGGTATTTTTCAGTCATTATGTTTACTGTGCTATAAGAAAAGCAAACAAAGTCGTGTGTTTGTTGGATTTTTGTCTTTTCTCCTATAGGTGGAAAAACAAATCAATTAATTCTTCAAAATACTGCAACCAAAGCAATTATTCAAGGTCTCATTCCAGATCAAAATTATGCCCTTCAGATCATTGCATTCAATGAAGACAAGGAGAGCAAGCCAGCACAAGGCCAGTTCAGAAGTAAGTGTCTCTTTATGGCTGACATACAGAATGTGTCAGATATTTCATGCAACTTCTGAAATGCTAACAAGACTTGCACAAAGGTGAATGATGGGAAAAAGTTTTTTCTGTAGTGGAAGGAAAATCAAAGACATGTATTGTGACTGGTGTAATTACAGGTGGAGGCCTGAATTGATTGTATAGTCTATTCTTGCATGGGCTTTGTTTCCATTGGGTTGGCATCTCTTTCTTCCTCATTTCATCAGGAAATTAGCTGGTATTTCATGGCAAGAATCTTCAGTAAGTAGAAAGGAAGTGCTATATTCTGATACTTAAACATTTTCCTTTTTTATTAAAAAATGTTATAGCTGTGACAACTGGCAACTAGATGCTAGTTCAGTAGTATCACAGGCTGATTTCTTAATGGTCCTCAGCTTTCAAATATGTTTTAAAAATTAAATTTTTATATGATCAAAACATGCTCTTTATGTCTCGATCATAGTGATATATACTCATCTGATTTATCTTGATTTTCCTGTTAAACATGTTAAATATGATTGGTGGAAATTTGGTTGATGATGTGGCAGTGTAGGTGTACAGTTGAAAGCCTAAGGAATTCTCTGACACTAAATTTTTCTCACTCTTTGCTAAACTTTCTTTCTCTTAAAACCAGCACAAGATAACATATGCTGAGTACTTGATGTGGTGTGTATCCAAGTCCTTTTAGCTTTTCATCACTACAGCTGTGTATTTACTACCTTAAGTTCTGTGCTGGTTAGGAAACCCACAAAACTACAGATTACTTTAGCAATAAAGAGAAGCCCACAGAAGGCTACAGCAAATTCTATAATATTAGGTGTAGCTGGTTTTGAAATGGCATCTACAAAAAATAGAGCTGGCAACTTGATTTAAGTACATGGGGATTGTGTTCTATTTAGTATACTCCCTTTGCTGCACTTAAGGCTGGAGTTTCATTTAAAAACATGATGCCTTTCAAAAGTGAAATCAGATACAGCATATATACAAATTATTTTTTTGCTCTCCTGTATTATAGGCTTTTTTTCCCCCCTGTTCTCTGGCATGAGCCACTAATTCTTGAGATGAGAAAAGGTCAAATATATAAAGAGCTTTGAGAATATCATCTGGTTTAGTGCAGTTGAAGTATGGTTTTAATGCTGTGGAGTTGTAACCGATGTACTAAGAATTCTCAAGCTTACAATAAAATTTTATTGTCAAAAGCGTATTTGCCTTTGTATAGTGAGGTGTACATTCTTATTCTAATACATAGTGTTTAATGAACGAAGATCAATGAGGATTTTTTTCCTTTGAAAATAGAGATGTAAAAACATGTGCTAGATAAAATCTTTGTCTGTGGAAATACTTGAGTAAAACTGCTGTCTTGGCTCTTCCTATGTGGTTACAATTTTGACAGTTTCCAAATCCAGAAATCTCTCAGGATGTGACCAACATGTCTCCTTTGAACATTTTCAGACTTTTGTACCACTTTCTCTGGAGACTTGCCCCTCAATAGCACTAGCATTAGAGGAGGCCAGCTAACTGGCCTTGCTCTTGGCCTTTTCTCAAAGGAAGGCTCCTAGAAGGATAAGCAGCAGCATTCTTTTTGGCTGATACTATTCTGATATTTCACCTCTCATTTGAGTCAGAGGCTTGTTCAGTTAAGGATTAAAGCCGGACTTCTAAGACCTGATGTTGTTGTGGCATTATCTGTAACCCATCTAATAACCAAGATCTGCCTTGGTAAAAAAGCTCAGCAAGCTTGTGGACTTGAATTTTCTGTCAAATCAGTTTCATAGTTGTTAGCTAAAGGCAGAGATGATACGCAGTCACACGTGCTGTCTTAGTAAGGTGTAAAAATTTCAGAATTTTTGTTTTCACCTCTGTACCTGGAGTGTGAGCACTGTAGGTTCTGCAAAGGGTTGTCATACTGAGAAAATAACATTCTGATGTTTGACAGTGGCTCGTTGTCTTCCTTGGAACTTAGTCTTGTGATTGTATTTTGGATTGGAACTTGAAACACTCATGGCTGAATTCAGATATTCCACATACTATTGGGTAAATTACTGAAATCTGTTTGACTTTGGTTCCACTAATGTACAAGAGAATATTTGCACTGTCTGTCTTAAATAGTCAAGAGACAGATAACCTTCTTTCATACCCTCACAGTGTTTTTTATTGAATGGTGTAGCACAGAGAGACTTTGGTCCTGGCTGAGGATCACTGCCTGCTTGGGTAGATGTCAGTCATAATCCAATTGTACATAAACTAAGAAGTGTAATTGGAGTAGAATTTGAATTTCTGTGGAAGATATTCTCAGCTTCATTGTTTTAGGCTTTTCCTGGCTATTGCACACAGCTGGAGTATGGATACTAATTAGCATTCCAAGAAAACTCTGGAAGGGTTTTTTCTTCCCAATACGTGACTTAAAAATGACTTTGTCAGAACCTTTCAGACTGTTAGTAGAGCAATACTGGCTATTAAAGTGATATTAGGAATTGCTAACCAAATTGGGTTCTGCTTGGCTGTTGTCAGAGATTTGGGACATAGTATCCCACCCACTTGAGGAACAGGAAACTGTCAAAGTGTCAGCTCTGGAGCAGCCTTGCACTCCTGGGAGTATTTGGTGCCCTGAATACAGATTTGGGCATGGGATCTAAGCTGATTCTGTGAAGAGGACAGTGTAACAGCTGGCTTATGTGATTTTTGTGTTGACTGACTTGGGGAGGAACTTTGCAATGCTGGACTCTCCCCAGCTTGCTTTGCCAATTTTCTGGACTATATTTCCAGTGTGGGATCTTGTCTGCATAGGCTTGGGTGCTGATGTCACTATTTGGACTCTCCTGTGTGAAAAGTCAGTTTTGAGAGCTTTAATGATGATAGAATGGGGAAAGATCCATAAAAATAATAAATACAAAGGGAGGGAGGGAAAACAAACAGTAAGTCACCTAAGCATATCTTATCAGGAAGAAGAAAATTACATGCTTCTAACTGCATTGTTTCTAGATTAATTGATTTTTTTTTTTTTTCCCCCTTACTTTACAGTTAAAGACATAGAGAGAAGAAAAGACACAAGTAAATCCAAGGTGAAGGATCCAGAAAAAACAAATGCGAGTAAACCAGCTCCGGAAGGTCAGATCATAACAACTTATGTGATATTCTGAAAATAATCAGCTTCTTTATTTAACTTGGCCATTGTAAAGATTTTCTGTAAGTCAGTACTTTACATCTGGTTCCCAGGGTTAAATTAAATAGAGGGGAAAACCAGTATTTTCAGAAATATTGGAGGGTTGCTACAGAGGTACTGCATTTAGTTCTGTGTTTTTCTTTGCTTTTCTATAAAGTCCTAAATGCCATCATGAATAGGTGAAAATAATTTTTAAATAATTTTAGATAATATTAAAATGATTAAAAGCTGCTTGTACTTCCCCACTGGGTGCACTTTGCATAGTGGAAGAATCATGCAGATGTGTGTGTATCTAATAACTTCTTGTCTTGGCTGCAAAACAGACTAGCAGTATTAATTCCCACCTAAAGTCAAATTAATATTAGTGTATAATTAGCCATATAAAAAGTTGCTAAGTTTGTCCTAGTGTAGGTTGTATAAATGAAAACATTTGAAACATTTTGATGGAGGGGGAAAAAAAGGAGTTAATTTTGTCCTGTTGCAAGGAGCCAATCCTCTGGTGAAATGTGATACTGCTTGCCATGACAAGTTTGTCTAGTACAGATGAAAATCTATTTCAAGCTTAATATACAGCTCTATTTCCTGTTTTTTTTTTTTAAATTCAAATAGCATCTTCTTTCTGAACTAATCCCAGCAGTAATTATTTCATTCAGTGGTTATTTATGGTATACAGAACAAGAAGAGCTTGGTATGACCTTAAATAGTCTCTCTGTGCATAAACTGGACAGTTTCAAGGATCCCATTTTCCCCTTCCATATAAATCTGTCTCCAGCAATGCAAGTATCAAAGACCTCACCCGAAGCTCCTTGACGCCCATGCAAACTTTTCTTTGGTGGATTTTTATTCTTTCCACACATTTTTGTCGTGTTATATTTGTTAACATTATGCAAGCTTGTTTCCATACAGCATTTCTCAAACCAAAGTACCCTTGAATTCCATTGGGTGCAGTGGAAGAATGCTAGCAAGTGTTCGCAACACTTAAGAGACAAGTTGTACCTGCTAGTGCAGACAGGGTAGTGGATAGGTGATCTTTCCTACATCATGTCTAGAGGAAGGCTGAATTGGAAGAAATGACAGAACTGAGAAGGAAAATGTGATTTGCTTTCTTAATGAAGGACAAGTGATAAAAGTTGAAGGAGGGAAAACTGGGCCTGTACTTGGAAAATGTTGATTAAATACAGACAGAGGGAAGTGTCTGCCAGACTGCAGGAGAGAATTTATTCTTTTTTCACGGCGTAAGGGCAAAAACACAATAGGTGAGAGGAGCTTGGATCTGCAGTCTCTCCCTTTTGAGGATTCATATTTACTTTTGAAGTCTTCCTTTTAGGAACTTCCCTTATCCCTGCACCACTTTTTACTCATCTGAACTTCAGGGCAGTTTGTAACAGAACAAAATACATCTCCATCCAGCACTTGTGAAAAGACATTGCCTTGTGGCTACTGTTGCTGGTTTTACTAGAAAACTGGGCTATGCATTTAAAACTAAGGCAAAACTTACAAAATTCTCAATCAGCAAACCTGATTATAAAGACAAAAAATATTATGCTAATTTTTATGAATTCTTGAATTTGCTTATCCCTATTTCCAACTCAGCTATATATTATTGTAAAGTAACAGGCCTTTTTCCTCTAGTCTAACTATTGCATATTTCTCTACTTTGTACATTATGATGATTATTCAGAGTGATGGAGATTGCAACTGAATCTGCAACTGACTACAATGGGAGTAGGGTGAGATTCCAACTGAAAATGTTGGGCAACATAACAGCATCAGCAAAAAATGTGTAGCTGAGGTAGAAGTGAATTCAGAACTGATACACAGACAGTAATGGTATCAAAACTTTCCTAGCTAAATATATAAAGACCATTCCAACTCAAATTGAAATTGGATCAAAGAAATAAGGAAAAGTCTGAAAGAAATGGATTAAAGACAAGTGCAAAATTTTACGGCAAAACCATGAATAATAATTTGATCCTCTGCAGATGTTTGATAGGAAATGATTTGAGTATGACAAAATGAATTCAGGCCAGCAGTTAATTGGTTTCATAACCATTTAGTGTATGGCTAAATTTAATAGATTTAATAGCAACCCTGATAGTCTGTGTCTGTTTATATCTTTGGTCAAGTTGATTAGATCTTAGGAGTTAACACTACATTAGAATCATAAAATGAAGGTTGGAAAAAAGCCTACAAGATCAAGTCCAGTCTTTGACCTAATACCACCATGTCCCCAAAAACATCTCATGGAGTACCACATCCATTCCGTTATGACCGCTTCTACGGATGGTGACATCTTTGCCCATAAGACAAATTGAAAACAACCATTGTCCAGACTACTGTTGTCAGTGCCTGTGGTTTCTGTTCTTGTCTTGAGTGAAGGAGCATAATTCGCCAGTTAGTAATGTCAAGCTTTGTTGTAAGGAGGTGTCTTCAGTGACCGTGTGCACCACTTGTTACAAAACTATGCTTTCTGGCATTAGGAAGCCAGAAAATCCCAAAATCATTGTTTTGGGACAAAACTAATAAAGCACATCAATGTACTTGTCAGAGAGTATGGAAAAAAGAGTATGAACTCTTTCAATATCATAAGCTTCAGTTTGTGAATTATGATAAGTTATGTATGCTGGTGATTGTCCTGAAAGGCAGTACAGGCACATAACTGTGCAAACTTGTTGTTTATAAGTGCTTAGATAATATACCTTCTTCAGGGTCATACAATAAGCCCCAGAAATGTCTTTCAGTTTCAATGGGACAAAAACCATAACCCTTCTGCTCCTAGAAACCAGCTCTTTGCTAAGAAATGCAACATTTAAATACCTGTACTCATGATTCTAGGTAGTTCCAGAGCATTTCACTCTTATTTTCATCTGTGATTTGGAGGATTGTTTATGTAGTGCTGGCCTCTATTTAATTACCAACTGTCTAAGGCTCTGAGCAGTGCTGGGAGGTCTAACTGCCTTCTCTTGAATTCCCAAATCTTTCTTCTTCTATGCTTAAATTAAATTGTTATGAGGGTTTTCCTCTGTCTTTATGGAACTCTGTCAACAGCTTGCATGGCTCACTAGAAAGCAGGTTCAGCAAACTAGATTAAAGTTTGACATCTATTCTGTCCTACTCATTCAAGTAGTTTAAAGAGATTTACTCCTTTTCTGCTGTAAGTACTGTGCTCTTATTGCAAGCAAATCTCTAGTGTATATCCAGTAATGTCATGGTGCCAAATTAATTCAGGCTTAATGTCTAGCGCTCATCCATCAAATATTCACTTTATTTTGATTTCCAGAAACTTTCTGTAATTCTTCCGCATGACCACTTTCAAATCTTGAATCACCTTTCTATATTTTTGAGAACCTGTCATTTTTCAACTTAGTGATTTGTCACTGCTGTGCACACTCATATTAAGAATGTCAGAAGCCTTTTCTCTTTCTGTCTGTTGAGAAAAAGCTCACAGATGCAGCTTCTTTCAGCACGCACTGATATTTGAGTGCTTGTACCCTGGCTTGTCTCCAACTCCCTCATGTACAAAGCTCTTTTCTGTACAGTGACAGGGGTTAATACATTCTGTGCCTTCTCAGATGTTTTACAGTTTCTCAGAGAGCTTCTATGACTGATTCTCTAATCAAGTCCCTTTGGGGAGGGGAGAATCAGTGCTCTGACTATATCCTCTGGCAAATATTAGACTGTCTTTTCTGCAGAGTATTTCTCCATGAATCTGAACTGAGTTTAGCTGCCCTTTTTAATATAAACAACAAAACACTGAGGCCAGTTTTATCTATATGCCTGTTGGTTTGATTGGGAGGGTTTTTAGTTGAGAGGTGTGGTGGCTTAGTGCAGGCTAGCAGCCAAACTCCCACCTAGCTGCTTGTTCATTCCTCTCCCCCGCAGGATGGGAGTGAAAAGAGGAAGAACAGGAATGAAAGAGTTCATAGGTTGAGATAACGACAGAGAGACTGCTTACCAGTTACCATGGCAGGCAAACAGAGTCAAGTGGGGGAAGATCTACTTAATTTATTGCCAGTTAAAAAAATTTGCTAATGTGGGTAGTGAGGAACAAGAGACAAACATTGAAACAACTGCTTTCCCTTCCATTTTCCCAGGCTCAGTTTGACCTCCTCCCAGACTCCTCTCCTCCTCCCTTGTTATCACTGCAAGTTACACTCAGTCCAAGTCCCTTCAGAGAGGAAGCAAGTGGTGCAAAAGGGGTGTTGAGAGGTTGTGATCAGGGCGTAGCGGTCTCTGTTCCATTCCTTTCTTCTCCATGTACATCATCCACAGTCTGCAGAGAGTATCTGCTCTGCTGTGGAGCACGCTCTTCTCTGCCCTTGGGGTTCTCTATTGATTCTCACTCTTTTTAACTCTCCTTCAATCTCTGCTGGGCATTTTTTTCCCCTTCTTAAATATGTTTTCCCAGAAGTGCAACCACCTGTCCATGGACACTTGGCCTCTTCTCAAAAAGGTCACCACTGCTGCCTCCATCCTGCCAAACCTGGCCACAAACACCCAACACCAAAGGTGCTCCATTAGTTCTTTACCAGAGAAAAGAATTTGCAGTCTTTAACCTGTCTTGTTTGGAAATTCCCTTTATGCAAATCTCAAATCAAAGTGTTGGGTCAGCATAGATCATGTATGGGTCAGATTTCTCTTCTGAATCAAGTGTCACAGGTTAAGCCTTACTCAGTCAGTAGACATTCAAACAATGAGAAATAAGCTCCCATAAAAGACTGATTTGTGTATCACAATGAGACTTTTGCATTGTAAAGTACAGTAATTTCACAATTATAAGCCACACCTGATTATAAGCCGCACCTCCTGGTAGCCGGGTAGACCAGCAATACCTTTAAAGGCAGCCCCAGGCACCCTCCCCGGCTGGCTCTCACTTCCAGACTGGGATTTGTCCATAGATAAGCCGCACTACTGGGGTAGGCTGGATTCTTCAATGAAAAAGGTGTGGCTTATATTCATGAAATTACTGTACTTGTAATAGAGTCATGCAGTAAGTATGACTGCTTAGGGAGATCGGGGATCTTCACTGCACAGCACAGAACACAGTGGTTTGTTCAACCTTCCCTAATCAAAATTGTTTCACCCCAGATCAAGTCCATTAGGGGCAGGTGTGGTTTTTTTTCACTGATTTCTATGGAAATATAGTGATGTGGTACTGAGTTAAAATACGTGGGGGAACTGCAGCTTTTTCAATCCCTTAAGTGTCTCTTTCTGATGGAAGTCACCTTTTACCATGTTTTAGGAGCCAAACTGGTAGAACATTAGCTGAGCTCTCTGGGCTGGTGGGGAGCCAACTGGAAGCTCTGAGAAGATGGGTGTTGCCACCCAGTTCTCTGCCCAAATGGAATACAGAGGAAGCTCTGGGAGAAACTGATTGACAATAAAAGCTAGAGCTGAGTTTCACAGTGTGGAAGACTGAGACAAGTGGATAGAAATTTAGGACAGAGAATTTATAACTAATTTATTGTCCATGAATATAGAATGGCCAACTTGACAATGGAAAATTTAGGTAGTGGATGAGTGAAAAACAGCATAGAAATCATAGTGGGCTTTAGAGATAGAAAAGCAGAGGCTTTATATAATGAACTGTGTAATGCCATACCTTGGCATTAGGTGCAGATGTCAGGTTACATTATCTGTATGTAAGTAATATAAACTGAATTAATGTTAAAAACAGCAAATAGTGACTTCATGTGCCTTGATTTATAGTCCTGCACTGTATATGAATTTAAATAAAGTTTTTTGAGGAAGAGGGAAAAAATACCTCTAAGGAGAAACAAAGGTTTTGTTTGAAAGAATTTAATATTATTAGTGACCTTTAATGAATTTAACATTGTTACTGATATGATTGTGGTTGTACACACAGATATATACATATACAAGTTATAAATGCAATGATGAATAGCTGCTCATTTAGTCACAGCTACCTCTGACATGTTGTTTTCACTCTTCTTCAATACTCAGTGATGCACGGGGAAGAGATTTTGGTTATATTGTACTAAATTTTGAGTTTTTAGCGCTTTCAGGGTTTAGTGTCATAAAGTGTTCTGAAAAGAGGCTTGAAGCCATCTGTCATGTCATACCTACATGCTAAATAGTAATAAGTATGCCTGCAGTTTCTTCAGGTGAGTGTGATCTGCCAGTGCTCAGTTGCCTGTATAAACTGTCTAGACATATCCAAAATTATTACATTTTGTGGTGGGATAGTTTTTGATAATTTTTTTAACTTCCTGATGTGTTGTACGTTATTAGTGATGTTATTATTTGCATTACTTTTACAATCTTTCAATATAAATGTTTCTGAATTATTTTTTTTTCATAATGTGTTATTGATTCAGTGCTATGCACCTATCAGACAATGCAAAAGACATATCCTTCCTCAAAATGCTGTGGTATACTTGTCTGAGGTTTCAATTTTAATAGCTTTTGGAGTGAGGTGGAATCAATCTTCTGATAGTGATAGAAATGAGAGGTATGGTAATCTTAAAATATACTGATTTCTTCTTTCAACATTCTTCTTTCAACATTCTCACTACATTTGAAGGAAATGAGCTTTGACAGTCATGATTTTATCACTGTTGAATGGCACTATTTAAGCAGAGTAGGAAAAATCCACAGAGAGGTATATTAAGGTACTATTCAGTAGAAGAGACTAATTATATACGTTATTAACTTGTCTATTTAGTTAATGTCAGATGCTTCAGTAAGTATTACTAGACAGTGTGAAATGAGTGCTGTGAGGTATTTGACTAAGCCACAGGAATGAATACCTTCTGAACTTCTGCTTCATTGGCAGTGTTTCATAGTTTTACTCACTTCATCCTGGCTAATGTAACTGCAAATGTTGGTTTTAGTCATGATTTTTTTTTATTGCTCGCTGAACTCCTGGGCTATGGAACTCATTAACTCTGACTTTACACAACCTATAATTTGATTTACTAGCAGAGTTTCTTTGAGCTTTCTGGAGGACACTTTAAGTCTTGATTATGAGCAGCAGAAGAAAGAAATGGTAACTATGCTGTGTGGGCATTTTCTCCCAGAGCCATTATGTTCTTCCTAAATAGTCTTTGTCTTTTCTCAGCTCTTGCACATTTTTCTGCTTCTGCAATCTGAGGGTAAAAGCAAAGTTTGTTGGAAAGTACTTAGCTCTTCCACTTAAAATGCTATTTTTTTGTCGTGCTTTGGGGATCACTGAACTCTTTATCCCAGTGCCCCAACTCCAGCCAGTACCAAGACTGAGCACATAGTTCCAATAGGTCTGGAGTGATCAAGCACAGGACTTGGCCAAGCCAATACTAACTAGCCATTTCTGCAGATGGAACTGATTGCCTTGATGTCTTTGTTGTTCTATTTTCCCATATGTGTTCTTCCTCAAACTATCTTTCAATGCTTTTGGTTCCTCTCCTAAGTATATCCTTAGGATATACAATCCCCAGGTACTTGTTCTTGTGTCTCCTGTCTCATTACCCCACCAGTGTGAACCATACAGACCATGTTATGAAGTAAGAACAAGTTATCCAAATGTGTTTCTGATCTCAGAAGATGCAAGCAGGATGAAACGCGTGTACTTATTGTTTAGTTTCTGGGTCTACCGCTGGAATTACATAAGAGGCAAGCACAAAGTTTCTGCTGAATTTTTGTTTTCTTTTATTCCAGTCCAGTGCAATATAATACTGAAGAGTTGCTTTAACTAGATGCAACCAAGTTTACTCTAAAACTTATAGCAGTGCAGCAATTCCCTGGTGAATGGAATTCCCTGCTCAGAACTAGGTAGATCAGCATCATCTAACTTATCCTCCATTCCAAAGTGTAGAGATAACCCTGGCCATTAGTCTTTAGCATCAGTTTCTTGATGCTGCAAAATGGGAACATTGCCTTCTTCAGGGATATGTTAGGTTATTTAGACATTGTGGAGTACTTATATGTGATAGGTTTTATTTTTGGATATTTGTAAATGAAAGTCTGCATCAAAAAATACATCGGAGTTTAGAGCTATCGATTGCATTTGTGTAAATTCTAGGTTGCTCCCTATACTTCCCTAAAATATGTCTCTGCATAATACTGAGACTAATATTTCACCTTTGCAGCGTCTGTAGGGAGAATGGGGATGCATTACCTTGTCATGGATGGAACAGGATGCACATCTACTGTCATTAGCTGCACCCCCACCGCCCCCCATGAGGCCATGTGCTCTGTGTAGGCTGTTGCTTCAGGATTTTTCCACTTTTCTGTGCTTACCATCCTGACAAACATGTTTGTAGTCTTCAGCAAAAGATGCCTTTCAGTACTGAGTGGCATGCAGTGATAGGCAGTCCTTTGACCTGATTGTCAATAGCTCTTGTGTGTGTGGAGTATACTTGCTTGTTCTAGCATTTACTAATCAACTAAAAATTATATGAAATAGTTAACAGAAGTGGATCTGTCTTCTATGCTTCTTCAAGGGGAGTGGACCCAGATCCCTACACCTCCTTTGAGAAGACCAGGTAATGCTTGGATCATGCTCCAGCATTATTAGAACTTTTTGGTCCACCAGAAAGCTTTGGAAAGCATTTTTTATTATTATGTTCTCCTCACCATGCTCTTCTGATCACTCTGAGTTACTTAGCCCAGACATTTTGTAGTCCTGATTTTGGTTTCAGACTCTCTCTTTGGCTTTGGACTCAGTTGGCTTTGTTCTGCCAAGCCTTAGCTCAAACAGAGAATCCATGATGTCTCCTATCTCAGCTTTCCCTAGTGAAAGCTGCACCTGACCATCTGAACTTTGCCAATAGGGCTCTCATTTAAATATCTACAGCCAGTAGTTTTAGTGGTGGTTAGATCACCATTCTGATGTGTGCTAAAAGGTGTCTGCACTGGACCCCATGTAGAACCTGCCCAACAATCTTGTCTCCATCCATGTTAGGTTATCAGAACATGGGGGTTTTTGACAGTGATTGTTTTTTAATTTGTGACAAATGTCATGGCTTTCCAGTCCTCTCTAGGACTCCTCACTTTCTCTCGTAGCTTTAGGTGGTGAAAACATCTTTTATATTAAGGAAATGAAGTGGACTTGTCAGAATACACTGTTGCCTCTTTGATATTTGAACTTTGGATGCTACACCCAGGCCATGTTGGCTTCTGCACTTTTCAGAAGGTAGAATTTGATGAGAGGCATCCTTTAGGTTTCCAAGCTAGACTATAAACCTGTGAGCTGCCTTGCAGAGCTTTGCGTATTAGAAATTCCTTGTTCAATACTGGAGGACTTACAGGAGGATTTTGACACAAGGAAACCCTTGGGTAAATGCCTGTTTACTGTCCAGAAAGTTTAGCTCATTTTGCTGTGGATGAGCAATGCTTATTCCAGGAATGCATCATAAGGATTTCTCTGGGGGAAACAGCTATTGAGTCCTTTGAGTATTACTTGCAACTTGGATTTCATTCTGCAATGGCAGTGTTTATATGGACCTGGCCAGGGTAATTTGGAAGACTCCTTCTGGTCTCTCATGACTGAAAAACGTGATGGGAAGTATCAGCACTGACATGGACAGAATTCTTAAGTGCTTTACCTTTGCCATCATTTGGTAGTTGCTTTGGAGAAAACTAAGCAAGCTACATTTAGAGATTGCAGCATTTGCATCTGCCATCTGGCCAAATTAAATAGCAAGAAAGTGTGTTCATACAATATGAATAAGAAAAATATACTTTTGAGAGACAGCAAGCTTGAAACAGATCATCTGGAAATTACAGTGAAGCCTGGAACTGGGAAATGGTTCATGTTGAGTTGTACACTTTGATCCTGACAGAAGAAATCCCAGGGAAGACAGGAAGAGAGATTGGGAGCAAGGGGTTGGTTCTAACAAAAAGAAGTCTCTTTTGTATTTGTAAGAGACAAACTTGTGTGTTCTGGATAGGTGTAAAATTTTATTTATTTGCATTAGTCTAGGTTGAGAGTGAGTATTAATTTGGAGATTGCTGGATATCTTCTTCAATTTGTATATTCCAGATGACAAACCCTTGCTTTATTCTGAAAATAGAAAGCTTGGCATTAGATATGATGGCCAATCTCCATTCTTACCAAGGGATTCCACTGACTTATCTCCTGGCTCTGCTTTTCTGTAGGAGCGAATGCATTTCTTCCTGTCAGTATATAAATATCTGGTTAAGGTTGTGTATTACCTCTCATAAGTGTTTCTGGCCAGGTAGAAGCTGGAGATTGGAGAGATTGCCTTTCTGTCATCCAAAATGTCCCTCCCTAGGAACTCTCCTTGAATGCACGTGCTTCACTGAAGTGTAGACACAGTGTTGACATTGATATCTAGCGAATCTGCAGTTTGGAAAAAGAAAAACTCTCTGAGTAGAAAGAGAGGCTTAGCCTATCTTGGACCTAAATGGAAGTTTCATTTTTTTTATCCAGCTCCTGATATCAGATTGACAACCTGATTCAAAAGATGCTTATCCTCATATTTATAACCCTTGAGTTATGTTTCTCCTCATATCTGCACAGTAAATATTATAATGCTTCATAAAGCGGAACTATTACCAACTGAAAAACTTGTCTGGCCTCCTTTTTCCCTTTGGTAGCTTTCCCTAAGGCATTGACCTTTTTTTGTGCAATTTATTCTTAGTTGAAGTGGGAGGCTGCTATTCACATTCTTGAATGATGGATTAATAGAAGCTCAGCAGAATGAATGGTCTTTCATTATCTTCAGACTGATTTTCATCTCTTCAAGTCATTAGCTCTTGAGTATCCATGCAGTCAACAGTGCACTGGCATGGCTGAATTCCACTGGCAGCAAGGCATGTTCCCCTAAGTCAGATTCAGGGTCCATGTTGACATGTTTCATTATTGAAACACTTTCATTACTACCCTGCTGAGACATTCCTTAACAGTTCTTCATCATTTGGCAGCAAATGAAGTCTGAAGTTTGTAGACTTGCTCAGGACTATGCATATTCTAGGTACAGTAATTTCATGATTATAAGCCGCACCTGAATATAAGCCGCACTTCTGTGT